>CM033025.1:445000-1045000 GCA_019207045.1 Branchiostoma floridae x Branchiostoma belcheri | reverse complement strand
CATGTTGTGTTGTACATGTTCCTTACCTGAGTCAGACCGATAGACACGGTGTAGCCCGGCGGGAGAGAGATCCCCTCCTCCCCGGCGAACGGGTACTGCGTGTGCTCGTGGATCAGCAGACGGGCTCCCGCTGCCGGGGTCAGGTCACTCAGGTACTCGTCCGGGTCAAGGAACAACGTCAGCTGTAGACCTGTGGTTACATGAAGACGCGTTTGTAAGTAGCTTCATTGCAGATACTTTCATTACTTACAGTCGGAAATACACCCTAGGAGTTGCTAATTAGATGCTTAAATGGTACCAGGTCCGTTCTAGTGCAAAGAATATGGTTGCGTGGTTAGTTGCCCGAATGTCAGAAAGTTAAGTTCAGAAATGCCAGAATTAGTAATCTATCAACATGGGGTAACAACTGACAGACATTCCATGGGGGATCATGGAGTCAATGGACGAGCCAACTAATTCACGTGGAGGTAGTGTTTTATGCCTTTTTCTCTCTGTTTTGGCAATTATGTTTTTCTCTATGTCAGCCACGTTCAGGTAGATTGTCCGGAAGTAAACAATGGGCACCTACGATTTAACCAAAACAACATGTACGTCTTTATTAAATAATGAGTTACAATTAAACAGGGCATATCAGAAACTGTAAACCTTTTATCGGAGGTATAAGATCTTCAAGCCCTTGTTTTAGTACAAAACAACAACAACACTTAGGGTCTCACCATGAAGCGGCCCGGGCTGTTTAACAGTCCAGAAAGCCCCGCCCCTAGTCCGCCCGCTGTTGAAGATGAAACAGTTTCCGTACGTTTCGTCCAGAATCGTCACAAAGTCCCTACAGCAATGGAAGAAACGAAACAAATTCATGATCCGCAATGCACATTGGTGGATGTGCCAATTACTAATGATCAAATACACGCTCAAAAAGAACAAGAATTATTATACCAGAATACCAGAGTTATCAACCCAACAATACGTTTTCCTTAGCACTATATCGTAGAATGGAACTCATTGCCACTCAAGTACTGTAACAGTTATACCCCCTCACATTAGGCGAAAATCGATCGGACGACGAGTCTGCGAGCTCTAAATTACGAGAGGCATGATCCTGCTGCCGACGAAGAAATGGCAGAGTTTTCCCCTTCCCGTCAGGGTCATGCCTCCTCGTAATTTAGAGCTCGCAGACTCGTCGTCCGATCGATTTTCGCCTAATGTGAGGGGGGTATGAAGGGAATCCTTACTAGATTTAAAGAACGCTTACATCTAGGTGTGTAAACGTTGGGCATGACTGATGTCTGAACGCCATTGTTTAAACAATCAACTAAATCCTCTATGAGATGTTATGAGGAAACTTGGCATAAATGTTATGCTTGCAGTACCATATTGTAGTATGTAACTTCCGCTCACGACTATTTTCAGACGTACACTCGGTTTCGTTTGAAATTTCAGAAAACACAGCTGCCACATAGAGGTATGAAACCCTTTTCGTGCTAAAGCCCCCTTTACAAATGAAGAATTTCGCTCGGCCGAGTTGTCAGCGAGCTCTAGATTAAGAGGAGGCATGAACCTGATGCCTACGAACAAATGGCAGAATTTCTTCGTCGGCATCAGGGTCATACCTCCTCGTAATTTAGAGCTCGCTGACAACTCGGCCGAGCGAAATTCTTCATTTGTAAAGGGGGCTTTAGGTAGATGTTTGGCACGAAATGTGTATTGATTATGGGGTTAGGTAGCAGTGAGAGGGTTAACACCTGTTTGTCGTAAAAGGTAATACATTATTGATGCCCAATCAACCTGAGTACAGCAGATTCTGCTTCAGTGCCGCTGATATCTTTACGCCCCGTCAGAGCCACTCACAGTAATGAGATTCACATGATGCGTTATGTTTAGTGCAAGTAGCTGTATAGTGCCTTTAATTGTCGTGTATCTGTATCAGTATAGCCATTATAACCACCAAGTGCAGCACACGGTATAACCACCATTGGGTGTAACACATCAGCTTCCACTTAAGTATCTGTAGATCTGGTATAACCAATCTTCAGTGTAACATACCAGCTTATGTATCTGCATCGGTATGTACCCGCCCTTTGATTCGGCGTAATACACCAGCATTGCACGCAGGTATGCAGTGTGGAAGTAGCTGCGCGGTCAAGGCAACCATAGGGTGATTTACATGATTATTCACTCCAATCAGTCACTAATGGTCACGATCCGATCCGATTCAAACCAAACCAAACCAAACCAAACCTTACCTTTGCACATTTAACTGCAAGTATGCTTTGCCCTTCACATTCATAATATGATGATTAAATCGCCTTACTCTTCCGGTGTGCAGATCCGTCCGTTGAACGTGCATTCCTGTATGAAGTCTTGCTTCTCGTGCCCCATCTGTTGCCGGAGAGGCTCGCTCAGACTCGCGAGAAGTGCCGAGAAGTTCTGCGCCTTCTCGTAGCTGGGGGAGAGCGGCAGGCTCTCCTCGTCCACCGACAAGATCTCACCGACGGCCGGGGGCTCCGGGGGGTCGGGGGGCTACATGGTACGGGAGGATCACAGCATCCATCAATAGGTTCAGCGTTTTTTTTTTATTGCAACAAAGATTTATAAGATATGGTGGCGACACACTCAAGTCGTAATTTAACGTTATATTAGTGCCGCCACCGAGAACAAATACAAGTACATGTGTAAATAAATACAAGAAAACAAAACAGTTGGAGGCTCCTGTGGGTCGGGGTCCTACATGGTACAGAAGGATAACAGCATACCGTCAATGGTTTCATCCGGTTATATAACTGGTAACAAAACACTTTACACAATCTCCTGTCGATGGTTTTGAGTTCTACATGGTACAGGAGAATCACAGCATCCGGGAATAGTTTATCGGGTTATAACTGGTGACAAAGTTCTTTGCACACACCAGTTCACAATCCCCTGCCGACGTTTCGGCGACTGTCTGTCATCCTCATTACCGTAATACAGGTGTCATGTACCGGTTGTAAGAACGCTGGCTCGACTTACACAGACTTTTTCGGATTCGACTTAGAATAATCAAGGAGAACCCTAGATCACTCAAGTAGCGTTTTCTAGTAGAAAACCACCACTTGAGCAGCCCCAAGGTCCCCCTCCCAAAAGTCGACTCCGAAAATACATGCCTTTGTTATCCGGCCTTTCTTATCTCTTTTCAAAACATCTTCATTTCTTTTTTAAAGATTGGCAATGTCGTGATGTACATGTACATGTGTTAAGTGTTGTACAATATGAACCTACACAACTCCTAACATTGAACAAGCTATTCAGGAGTTAAAAACACTCACGTCAATAGTTGTTGTAGACAAAGGATGTGTTGTCTCCCTTGTACTTTGACCGACCGTGTCGTCCTCCGGTGTGCTCGGTACCTCTGTTGTAGATACTTCTGACGAACCTTTTGGTGCAGAATCGCGCGTGAATGAAGATGTCTGTATCTCAGCGGACACATTTGCCTGAGATGAACTTATTACTTTTGATGTTGGGTATCTCGTTCCGGATGACGAGTTTTGTGGGGCAGTGTCCACTGTTGGCAGTGTCGAGTTGCCACTGGTTTCTTGTAAAGTGACCATTGTCGCTGTCGTCATTCGGGACGTAATCGCTGAATGCTCATGATTGGCCGTTGATGACAAAACGTCTGACGTCATCGTTGTCTGTTGTGACGTTGCTGACGTCAGAGTGCTCTGCTGTGACGTGTTCGAGGCCAAGGAGGTTTTTGATGACATGTTTGATGACGAAGTTTCACCTGGTGTCAGACCTGACGTGATTGCGGTTTGTGGTGCATCACTTGATGGCGGATCAGCACCGTGTAAAGTGGCTGGCATTGTCGTGGTTTCTGAGGAACTACCCGACGTTGTGACGGCAGTGGTCTCTTTTAACGTTGTTCCTTTCGTACCGTTGCTAACAGGCAAGGAGGACATCCTGTTGTTTTCTGACATGGTTGATGTTACTACAGTGATGGAAGAATGGTCAGACGACAGAGTTGTACCCTGTGGTGACTCAGAAGTCGCTGATGCGAATGCGTTTTCCTCCGAAGGAGTGGTTTCCGGTGGTGTGTGCGTTGTCAAAGTGGAATCTCTTGACACGTTTGTTGTCCCAACGGCCTTAGATGTCTTTGTATTCACAGGCATAAAGTTGCTTTGCGCTGTATCGTATGTAGCTACAGTAGTCGGTGGTAGTGTGTCCAATCGCAAAGTGGTCTCATGGGACATGTTTGATGCCATTGTGTTTTCCGATGAAGCTTCCATTGTTATCACAGTCGTATTTTGTGGCAAGGTTGGTGTAACTTTGGTGTCAAGCGTCGATGTATTCAATGATACAAGGGTCTCTTTTGCAGTAGTGATCGTTGATGCTACAGGCGTTGATGTGTTGTTCGATGGCGAAGTGATCTCTGGTGGTATATCAGAAGTACGTGTTGCGTTTGATGCATTGGCATTTGTTGAAGAAGCTTCCCCTCGTGCAGTTGTCAATGCAGGCGATGTGACAGATGACACAAAGATGTCCGGTGTTGACGTATTGCTTGCCACAGCGGAGTCCTGTGTTGTGGACGATGTCAATGCGCTTACAGAGGTGTTCCACTGCACAGTGGTCTCTTGGGACACCATACTTACTGATGAATTGGATTGGGTTGTATTGCTCTCTTGTGACGCATTCGGCGATACAGTGTTTGTCGTTGAAGTTTCCCAATCTATTACGGTGGTGTCTTGTATGATCTCTGATGTCATTGCAATTTCTGTAGTAATCTCTATTATAGTGGTCTCCTGTAAAATACCCGATGTCGCTGCAGTTGCAGAAGAGGTCCCTTGAACACTGCTCTCTCGTGAAGAGTTGGATGCCGTAGAGTTTGCTGAAGTGTCATCTGTAACAGTTGTCTGTTGCGATGTGCTTGACGTATTTGCACTTGTTGTTGTTGTGTCTCGTGTAGCAGTGGTCTCTTGGGGAATATGTGAGGATATCATGCTTGATAGTGAAGTGTTCCAAGTTACAGTAGTGGAGCCTTGGGAAAAGTTTGACGGTATCGTTTGTGCTGGAGAGCTCCATTGCACAGTAGTTTCTTGTGACATGTTTGATTGCACCGTATTTGCGGATGAAGTACTCACTACTCTAGCTGTTTGTCGGGACTTGGTTGGTGCTAACGGTGGTATTGTTGTGTCGTCCGATGGTGAAGTGGTATTGGGCAATGCGTTCAACATCACCGTGGTCTCTGAAGAAACTGTGGTTGCTGGTACTACACTTGTATTTGGTGGTAGTACAGTGTTTGTTGATGACGTGTCAGATGTTACACTGCTAATAGATGATGCATTTAGCGATGGTGAACTCTGTGATGTCACAGCAGTATGTGACGAATTCGAAGTGGGTAATAATTCTGACACGTCTGATACCGAAGTTTCCGTAATTGCTGTTCCAGTGGCACTAAGAGGCACGTCTGTAGTGGTGGTGGTTGATGCGATAGAAATCTCCATCGTCGTGTCCGGCGGCACTGTAGTTTGTTCTGCTGCAGAACTCAGTGGTGATCCCGTGGTTTCCAGTGTAGCGCTGGCTGCTTCCTTCTCTGTAGATATTGTGGCGTTATTAGTTATAACTGTTGCCGCTGGTGAATTGCTTGTGAATTCTGAAGACGACGACGTTGTTATTGTTGTTGTTGTCTCATTCGTTATGTTGCCCAAATCTCCGTCCAGCATAGTCATCAGTGGTGCAGTATTTCCTGTTAGCGATGTTGTCGTGTTATGGTCATAGTCTGAAGTGTTTTCAGCTTCTGTTAATGTAGAGACATTACCTGTTGCGCTACCTGTTGATGTCATGGTGCCTGATGCAGCATTTGTACTCGAAACTGGTGCAGTAGCCGAGGTCCCTGTAGTTCCCGAGGTCCCTGTGGTTCCCGAGGTCTCTGTAGTACCCGAGGTCTCTGTAGTTCCCGAGGTCTCTGTAGTACCCGAGGTCTCTGTAGTACCCGAGGTCTCTGTAGTTCCCGAGGTCTCTGTAGTACCCGAGGTCTCTGTAGTACCCGAGGTCTCTGTAGTACCCGAGGTCTCTGTAGTACCCGAGGTCTCTGTAGTACCCGAGGTCTCAGCATTACCCAAGTTGTCTGTAGTTCCCGAGGTCTCTGTAGTACCCGAGGTCTCTGTAGTTCCCGATGTCTCTCCAGTTGCCGAGGTCCCTGTACTACCCGAGGTCCATGTAGTACCCGAGGTCTCTGCAGTAGCCGAGGTCTCTGTAATACCCCAGTTCTCTGTAGTACCCGAAGTCTCTGAAGTGCCAGATGTCCATGCGGTAGCCGATGTCTCCGCAAAAGCCGAGGTCTCTGTAATAGGCGATGTCTCTGTAGTACCCGAGGTCCCTGTAGCACGCGAGGGCCCTGTGTCTGCTTCCCTTCTCTTCCTCCTCTCCTCCTGTGGCACAGCTTCACTCAGGTTGAGCTTGGAGCGTCTCACGGCGTTCAGATTACAGATGGCAACGGCAGGAAAGGTGATCTCGGGTTTAGAGTCTATCGCCACGTTGGTGACGACCGGGTAGGAGAAGTACTTCACCAGGATGCCGTGGAAGTTGAAGCAGAAGTAGGCGCACGCACCGAGGAACAGGAGAGACCACATCACCCGGCGCACCAGGGACCGGGCCGTGCTCGTGCGAGGGATGCCGTGCGCCGAGGAGTTCTCGCGGAAGTCTTTCCACAGCCCGCCCAGGGAGGTGTTATCCGCCATCTTGGAACGCACCTGTCTGACGTACACGTCAGCGCAACAGGTATTATCACCTGGCCGCTGTTACGGCACGTCCAGTTTCACCACGACGAAGTGGTCCCAGGTTGCGATTGTTTCTTCTTCGGTCGCAATACCGTAACGGATGTGGGGTTGAATGGCAGGGTGGCTATAGTAAGCAGACATCAGATGATGCCTGACAGTCCTGGTTAGACAATACGCCCTTGGGAGAGACCCTCTGCACTACATTTCTCACTCCACCCAGGTGTAAAATTAAAATGAGTACCTAAGTTCTGATGCGAAGGTAAAGAGATATGGTAGGAAAGGGGTGGGCTCTGCCTCCCAGTACCGTGGCCGAGGCACAGAGGATAACAGCCCACTGTCCCTACAGCCTTACAGAGTCTTTGGGACTACCTTTACCTCCACCCAATATCAACCAATCAATCAATCACCTATCAGCAGACATCAGGTTCTGACGCATGTCGGTTGCTGTAGACATCTGTCCCAAGGCTGGTCTATTTTTGGCACAGCACCTCCATTTGGCTCTGGTGACCGCTAGCTCTCCAAGTGTGATGAAGAAGACCTGACCCTCCCACCTTCTTCTCAGACGTTCTATCGGGCGCTAATAAGGGGCAAAGATATTTTCTCTAACAGGAGAGAGAGATAATAGATTCTGGTGTAGTATACAAGACAACAATAAACAGAAGTGGAATTAGCAACTATAAAGCATATAATGACAGGGTCGTGCACATTGGATCATGAATATTTGATAAGTACAAGTATGTCAAGCACAAAATGCGTTTCGCATGATTACCTTCACGGCAACACGTAGATCCCCGCGGATGGTTGGTCCATATTCACTGATATGATCTGTTATCAATACTGTTATTAACATAATGTTTTTACAGGTATTAGCATTTAATATACAGTGTTTTACTTTTATCCATAAAAGAAGATAAGTTATTGTTAGATTTTAGGAATAGCTCAACTGTCATGTATGAACAAGTATCTATACATATACAATTGGCGTTGAGTGACAAGCGGACACGAGATCGGGAGTTCGTAAGTTCGATTCCTGGCCAAACGTTGTGTTCTTGACAAGACACTTAAGTCAACATAACTCACTACATCCAGGTATAAATATGCGTATAAGATTTGTGTTGAGGAGGTTAAGGGCGGTGGAAGAAGAGGAAGAACATCCAAAACGTAACCGTGACCTAGACACAGTAAATAAAAACTACTTCCCGTATGGCCTCAAAAAGACTACATGACTACTTTTCCTTTTTTTACAATCGTCGCACAATAAAGCCACTATAATTCTTCATGTTTGTATATATATGTCCTCGCGCCGTGTAGCCAACCGTACTAACAGGTCATTACATTGTGATCCTTCGTCAGCGTTCGCACCATAAACGTCATACGGAATTACTTTCCACTTGCTGATTCATGATAACTGCGCAGCTGTGCATCATACAGTAGGGTTGGTCACCTCGTGCCAGCGAAACACTACACAAACAGTGAGTCAGAGATAGAAATCTGTTATGCAGACATTTGTAGGCAACGCCTTTTCCCATCATGATAATATTGTTGTCCTGGATGTGCTATATGAGTCCGATTGAGATGCTTATCTCTGAGCAACGTACATATCCGTACTTTCCGCACCAGATGGTGCAAATAGTGCAACGCCTATCCCCACACAGGTCCTTGGGCCACACAGCACAGCAATCGCTAAAGCAGGGGCTGGTCCAATGCTAGAGGTGTGCTTGTTCAAGTACCCTGCTCTTTCCTGAATGCTGAGTGCCAAGTAGAGAAAGCAGCATGTAACATTTAGATCTAAGAGTTTGGGGTATGACTCAGCCAGGAATCTACCGAATACAAGGGGAACATTCCACCCACTTTTGTATCTGTTATAGCCGGTATAACTGCCGTGTGGCGTAACACACTAGCTTCGCAGGCATGTGGAGCAGCTGTAGCTGATTATATTACACCGAACGACCCGTCACACCTAACTTTTACACATCTATCGGCAAGCGTTCTTTAAAACTACCCAGAGAAGATGATCCTACTGTCCTTGGTGACAACATATTCCACTCGAACGATAGTTTTTGGGAAATACGAATTTTATAACACATCAATCCTAGGTTGGTAACTATGGTACTTGAAAGCATGACTGTTTCTAGTTCGTTTTTGAGCTGGTATTAGATACTTATCAGTCGGTACGTCCACCAGTAGTCCACGGATACACTTAACCTCTGCACCCGTCCGCGATGTTCTTGTACGATCAATGGTAATCAGTTCCAGGTTTATAGGCCGCAGCTGACGGCTTTATGTACTGGTGACAAATGGCGGAGATGCACGATGAGATCTCCGCAGTAGATTAGGGGTTATAAAGTCTGGTTGGGTGTCAGAAGGAATCAGGAGAAACGTTTGTGAAACTGTCGATGATTTCGCAGATAAGATGTCTTCGTGTACGGTGGTATTTGTATTCTTGATGAGAACAGACAATGAGGTATTTTACTTTGACTTATTACCTACAATGTACCACGAAGAATGTGCGAAGCTAAAGCCAGCGAACCAGCCAACCAGCCAGCCAACCAACCAACCAACCAACCAACCAACCAACCAACCAACCAACCAACCAACCAACCAACCAACCAACCAACCAACCAACCAACCAACCAACCAACCAACCAACCAACCAACCAACCAACCAACCAACCAGCCAGCCAGCCAGCCAGCCAGCCAGCCAGCCAGCCAGCCAGCCAGCCAGCCAGCCAGCCAACCAACCAACCAGCCAACCAACCAACCAACCAACCAACCAACCAACCAACCAACCAACCAACCAACCAACCAACCAGCCAGCCAGCCAGCCAGCCAGCCAGCCAGCCAGCCAGCCAGCCAACCAACCAATTGCAACCAACCAACAATCTTAATCAATCAATCAATCAATCATCTTTATTTCTCCTCAGCGTCTGTAGTGTCTGCGATGCCTTATGTATCTGATGCGTGGGACAGTTGATGTTTAAACTATTATGTGTGGTTGTCAGTTATTTGCAGTCTGTTACACACCCGTCACGTGCGTTTACGTTGCAGAGACTACTAATATAGTAGACGACTGTCTTAATAAAAATCAGTACAGCAGACGTATAAGTACAAGGGCGAATTTGTATCTGTTACATAAAAATCATTTTCAATGCACAAGAACAGTTAAGATACAAAGTAATAGACTAAAAACAGTCATTGCTTGAAGAAAATTTGGAGTAACTGTATTCATACGTGACTGATGAACATCTTCAACATCTTCACTTCAAATCGACTGAGTCTCGTAGTTTAGCGGATTCCGCTTCTTCTTGCTTCTTTGTAAAGCTGAAAACGTAAGAGAGTACGGGATTTATAGCTATAGTCTTTTCCTCTCATGGCAGAGCATTGTCACTCTCTCTGAGTAACCCTCCCTTGAACTACTCCAGACTCTTCTGCATCTTGCAGTCTGTGGCCAGGTGGGACCTAGGTGTTTCTGCAGGTTGTCTCTCCACCTGGTGCATGGAATCCCTCTGCGTCTCCTCCATTCTCATCGTCAGGGTTTATTGAAATGCACGAGAAGTATAGAATTCCAGTGCTGCACATGTTTCTAGAGTGAGGGAATAAAAGCCACAGCCCACACGACCGCCAGGCCCACCAGCCCCCATCTGCCCGCCCCCAGCACGGCTATCCCGCCCGGTGCGGAGGACGTGGAGTTCCCGCCGTGCCAGTCGGTGGGGAGGGTCGTGACGTCAGGCCGCTCTGTAGGCACACAGTCGAACTCCGCCAGACTCACGTTCGCGATGGGAACGTCTTTAAGGGCCGGGGGAGAGGCGCATCTCGGCGTCTTGTAGGTGATGTTCGTCTCCTTCATCCAGTTCCACAACTCCACAAGGCTGAAGTGGGGATATTTGTACAATTCATGTTAATGTAAAGTTTACCGGTTTATGTGTGTAAGTGTTTGTGTGTGTGTGTGTACGTGTGTGTGTGTGTGTGTGCGTGTGTGTATGTGTGTGTGTGTGTGTGTGTACGTGTGTGTTTGTGTACTTGTGTGAGGGTGTGTGTGTGTGTGTTTGTGTGTGCGTTTGTTTGTTTGTGTTTGTTTGTGTGTGTGTGTTTGTGTGTGTGTGTGTGCGCGCGTATGTGTGCGTTTGTAACAATAGCCAAAAAGACATTTTTGTTAAATAAATAGCAATATTTTCTATCTACAACAGGGCATACTAATCGTCACTCAACAGAGCCGGCGGGCAATATAAAATTCCGGCGACGAAAATTTGACGCACTATTTTTGTTGTTGGATGTTCAACTACCGACACAGATAAGATTTTTTGCCAATAGATATCAAATCTATGGTACATATTTATTTGTTATTTGGCGTTTTAAGTATTAGTACAGATTAGCTTTTGTGTTAATATCTATTATATTTGTGGCCTTAATGTAAATAGAAAAAATGTAAGCGAGTTGCTATGTGTTCAGTATAGATTTTGGCGACGCCTTTGGGACGCAGCCAGATGTATACATTGATTTCACTCACCCGCAGTTGCACTTCCAAGGGTTGGAGGTCAGGCGGACTTTCGTCAGGCTGGGGAGCGCGTCAAACACGGCTGCGCGGATCCGGGACAGGTTGTTGTTGTTCAGAGTCAGGGAGTCCAGCTTGGTCAGCCCAGAAAAGGTCAAAGGTGAGACCTCGCTCATCTTGTTCCAGTCCAACCAGAGGATCCGCAGGTTTACAAGATGGCCGAACGCGCCGTCTTCAACTCTGCTGATCCTGTTGATGAAGAGCTCCAGCTGGTTTAAGTTCTCCAGACCGTCCAGCATGCCGTTTGTGACGGTCTTGAGGCGATTGCTCCGCAGGCTAAGCGTCGACAGCTTCTCGAGCGGTCGGAAAGCCCCGTTTGTGATCTTGACAATCCTGTTCTGCTCTAAGCGAAGGTTATCAAGAACCTCCAACCCGACGAAAGTCTTGGGCTTGATGTTGGTGAGGCGGTTGTTGTTGAGGTTGAGGAAGGACAGGTTGACCAGGTGGCGGAAGGTGTTGCTCCTGACGATGCTGATGTTGTTGTAGCTCATGTCCAAGTTCTTCAGGTTGTGCAGCCCCACGAACATGCCCGAGTTCACCACGGACATGGCGTTATTGGAGAGATCCAGATTCTCAATGCTGGTAAGATCGTTGAAGGCGCCATCGTCAATGTTGCGAATCGTGTTGGACGACAGAATCAGCCGTTTCAGCGACGTGAGGCCGACAAACATGCCGGAGCGGATGGCGGACATGCGGTTGTGCTTCACGTCCAGATACGTGAGGCGAGACAGAGTGCTGAAGGCGCCGTACGCGATCCGCGTGATGTGGTTAGCGGTAAAATACAGCTGTGTCAGGCTTCCCAACCCCACAAAATCTCCGCTGGTCACTTCAGCTATCTTGTTGGAATCCAGGAACAACCTTCTGGTGTTGAAAGGGATGGAGTGAGGAACTCTTGTTAAGCTCTTGGCCTCGCAGTGAACTCTGTCTGCATCATCCAGGCAGCGACAGGAAGCCGGGCAGGCCCTCACGGAGGGACGCGGCAACGCGAGGAGGAGCAGGGCAACGGGCAGAACAACTCTCACCGGCATGGCAGCAGGTCGGGACGCCTGGGGATACAATATGGCAGAGAAAGTCAAAACAATTCTTTGTTGCTACTTTCTTGCTATTCTGGTGTACAGTCTAACCCATATATGCGACCAACTCTACACGAGGAACATCTGACACTTTTTGGTCATCTCTCAGATAACGTTTTTCAAATCCATACAACTTCTACTTCTTCTTACTTCTTCTGGCATTCTATCTACCATCAACATATCAAGACCATAGGACGTCAAGGACAAGAGATACAAAGACCGGAAGTTCTGCTGCAGTACAGAGGTCAAACACCAGGGGGCCCACATACCAATCATTACCATCCATCTTTTGGTTTTAAAGTTATGCCGACCACAAATATCCGAAAACACAAAAGCGAAAATCTTGCCTATGGTTACCACCTGTTCACATAGATAAGCTTTTTTGGTCCTCTAAGTGCGACACCTCGCTCCAGTACGCATTGCCCTAAGGAAGGTGACAGACTGTCATCGAAAAGCCGAATTTTCACGGAGTATTCCCAGGGGAGTTAGTGGTGTGCCAGTCTTGGACAAGCGCCCATCTCACCAACGGCACCTCGGAGATGTGTCTCAATTAAGGAGGTCAGCCGAGAAGCCATGTATCAATTTGGCAGCTTAGTCCTGATCCACGGAGCTGCTCCTGCATGAATTATTCACGCAGTTTCCATAACTGGTCTCAATTATCGCATGCTTGAGTTTCTCCTCCTCAACATAACCGGATTTATATTGGTTACATGACCATATTTGGTGTAACGTGTGTAAGGTTTTGCACGACTTGGGTCAAGGCAAGGTTAGGGTTGAACTTGAGACGACTGATTCGGTGTCGAGTTAACCGTCTTCACTAGAACTGTAGGAAGTCTCAATGTCGGAAAACGTTGATCTTCTAGCCTCTTAAGTCGGCTTCTTCTGGCTTATATTGTACCTTCTTTCTGAAGGCATATAAGTTCTAATAACATTCGTTTTTGCGGACCACTTTTGTGGACCACATTCAAGTATGACTGATATGCTATCAGAAAAAAATTAACCCTCAGTGGTACAGTCTGCTAAGGTAGCAAGATCTACTACCGTTTTATTTTCCTGACGAAGACGTGACGAACCCTGGCGTTTGAGTTTAAGTCAAGGGCTCTCTGGTCTGAAAGTTGCTGCAAACTTACTTACTTACTTAGTTGCAAAATGAATGTTTTACTACAATAGAGGTACAATATTATGGCAGATGTGATGTTATTTTTGGACAACTCTTTAAGTCAAGTTTACTTTCGAGAAATTTCCAACAAAAAAGTCTGGCAAAAACCATTCAAAGTTCCGTGCAGTGATTTATTGTTTTATCTACCTAACGTGAAAGCGTTTGTGTGATTTATTGACTCCTGTTTTAAAGACTTCAATTTTTGCCAGCTAATCAGAGTAGTTCACTCTGTTTGGGCCGGCTACTTTCATGTTTGTCACGTTGACATACAGAAAAAATACGAAATCGAAAAAAAGAAGATGTTGTTTCCAACGTGACGTTTTACAGACCGATTTAAGTGGCTGAACACAGACTTTCAGCTGTTATTATCGCTTGCGGAAGATCAAATGCAGACCTACAGATAACGTCACATCAGATACGGGACCACATCGATTACCGGCGACTCTCCAAGCAGAGGTTAGGCTTTGACTGTTTTTTAAACGTTTTTAGGCGTTTCATCGGGTTTCTCTTTTGTACCGTTTTTTAATGTCTCGCGGACGCCTAGAAAGCCCGATAAAAACGTCAAAAAACAGCCGGAGCCTAACCTCTACTTGGAGAATAATTAACGGCGAGCGATGCGACCAGCCATCGTTTCATAACGTCTTATCTGTACGTCACATATGTGTCTACATAAAATGCAACACTGGGCATTCTTGTTTATCAATTCTTTTTCCAGGGGAAACATATCGCTACTGGCAACAAGAATTGGCCACAAGCAAATCCAAAACTTACGAAAATTACAAATGCGTAGAAAACCCAAGTAACTTAGACGTATGTTATAAGATGTAACGTTACGCTTCGAACTATGCATCAATAAGTCATGTTATAAAATAGGTAAAACAATGCTATGGCATGGACAAGAGCGTGATAGGTTGAAGTCATGATAAAAGAAAACCAAAGGATTCAGTGCCACTGCAAAAAATTGACACAGATTAGCTAATAAGGATTCTTTGCCAAGCAGTTTGGCAAGAATGGCAAATGCAGCGTCACTTTGCTGCGTTTGTGATAGAATCAGTACTCGTGCAATATCACCATGCTAGCGATTCTAGATCTGTAGAACCAATAAGTGTAAGACAATTTAGACAGTACCTTTATACAACCAAGAGAAGACGATTCTCATCCGTGGAAGTAAAGACCACATCACAGCAACTCATCCCGAAGACAGCAGCTGTTCTGGAGGAGGTTGACTTGTAGAACCGTCCCCGGAGGGAACACTCGCAGACTGACGCAAGGAAAGTCTTGCCAAAGATGCTCGATCGGAGATCTAAACTTAATTACGTCAATTCAGCCACCACCTCCTTGTCACGATAATGTGGTGTGCCTGCATATGCCGTCTCCTTTTTAAAGTGTACACATTAACATCATAAGTCTAAGCATTGAATCGTGGGGCTTGATGGAGCTTTCTAGAAATTAAGAAAAACAAGGACATTCATGGACCCTCCTAAATCTTTCTTCTTCTTCTGTGTGTTTTGACATCCAAAAGTGATGTGAAGCATGATATTTCTTTAAGTAGCCAGTACAAGTGTTGTGGAGTGTGGCTTCGATACGGCTCCCATTTTTAGCCAATCACTCTGGGTCACTTCTATTCGTCCTGACCAGTGCATTGGGTTCATTTACAATGTGACGTTCGTGCTATATTACGGTTCTCCTGTCGATTCGACAGATGAGCAGGCAGACAGGCATTTACCTGTTTTGCCTGACCTGCACATGACTTTTTATGGTGAAGGAGGGGTGTGCAATTCCTTCTCCACCCTCTCGTCTACTGGAGCACTAAGTCTCACAGGGGCAAAACTGTATGACACGTGAGATGCGCGATCGGGGGTAGGAGGAACCCCTTACATCCTTGGTCGGAAGTCCTCCTAGGAGACGGAAACTCCGAATAACAAAGCTGCATCTGCTGGAGCCGTGCAAGATTACATAGTATCCCGACCAGTTTTATTGATCCGCTTCCATCCGGATGCGGTGATGGGAAATGTTCGCGAGGGTTCAATTTGAGTAAGGAAGGAAATAAAGAGTGTTGGCGGTGGTTTTAAGTTCGCAGTTGAAACTGCCATGCAGGGTTTCACTGTAACAAAGGGGTGTTCTCGTAGGTTTTAAGTTCGCACTGAAGAGGTCAACGCAAAAATAAAATCACATTTTACGGTACTTTGGTGGGAAGAAACTCCAGCCCTTGACTGGTACGCCTTAAACGATGACAAATGGGGCCGTGAGGAGGCCAGAGTCGTGAAATATTCATGCCTTCCCACACGCGGTAACACGATTACACATCACACCTTCCAAGGACTTGTCAGCTTATTCTGTCACCGAGGTATCACAGACGTTACTCTCTCTATTCCTTGTGGAAACGCTGAACTGTAATTTCCGACCCGAAAATTAGACTATATTTTGGATTGAACAGCTCCATTCTTTGTCAAGTAATGAACAATCCACTGCTTTTGTGACGCTTGTTATGCACATGTTGTAGATAGCAAACGTAACTCGGTGAGCAGTGGATCATAAGTTGCAAGAAGTCTATGCAGGATTACTGTATATTCCCTTATTTCTAAACTTGTCCCAAACTAGCTATATCTAGTAATTTGTTTAGTCTTTTGTAACGATAATGTAACCAACCGTCTATTGTCACATGTATGTCTCCTATGTCTCTACCATGTACTCGTAATAAGCCTTTGGGCAAGAACTTGCAAATAAACTTCCATTTCGTCAAATATCCGTAAGAGTGTAGTTGAAATGAGGCACCTGTTACCACGCAGATATTAGTAAGAATGACAAGGGATCATCAAACAAAATACTGCTTTATTCGTCTTCTCATAAACATTGAATGTCACAATCTTAAATATAACCCGCACCACTTGTAATAATACTGATAAACATAATAATATAATATACATGGATAACAGCCGATAAATGCAACACACTATAAGGAAAGCTTAGAATGGAAGAACTTAATAAAATTATTTAATATAACCATAACCTGCCACTGTAGCACCGGGAATTACAGCATAGACACCTCCTATATTGTAATCAGCATAATTGTGCATAAACAACCACAAAAATAGTAAAAACTTTAATCAAGCACAAATCTATGGTTGCATTTTCCTCTCAATACCTTATGCCCGCTAAGTGTTCTCTGGTCATGTTTTAAGTTAATTGACCAAATTTAAGTACCTTGAACAAATAGTATAAAGAATATATATTATGTCAATGTGTTTAAAGCATGAAATGTATTCAAATGATATTTTATCACACATATCAATATACAAACACAGTTAAACATGTATATATATATACTTTGTTAAAAAAAATTATCCTAGAGGAAGGACAAAAAAAAAAAATACCGGAATCGGTAGAGTTTCCAACTCATAATTTAAACTGGGTGATAAGACTGCTAGGACATTCTTCAGACATATAATAGACAAAAATATTAACCCAACAATTCCCATAGATGCTTACACACTACATTCTACCCATAGGGTTTCCTCTGAAGTTTCTCAAACACATAGTTAATATCATACATTTAGGCCGAAATTCTGGTTTGGCATTTAAGGCACATCTATGTGCATATTACTTCTTTAATTTTCTAAGACTACATCTAAGATTGCATCACTTAAGTTTGTGCTTTGAATCATGAAGTTTGTGTGTTTCCTTACATCTGCATGGTTATGAGTTAATGTACTTTCAAAATATTAGCCATTTATTTTTCGGGTTATAAGTTAAGACATTCAAACAGTTTTAACACCAATACGACAAGTAGAGACAATTAAAAATACATCTATCTTACAACATTATGCTGTCACATATCCCTTTTCAGTTGTAACTTTTCAACTGCTAAGTGTTGCCCCTCAAAACAAAAATATAAAACGGTAAAAACTTCACAAGTACACAAGTCACGAAACATTAAGCCAAACAACCTAGTCGGATACAGAACACCCACAAACATCCTTTAGCCACTGATAAATAGAATTCTGAAAAAACAACAATTTTCTACTTATCCTGAGTTATGGCCACTGCGCATCTATTGCTGCTTTGTCTGAATATCTTTATAATATAATTAATATTACACCATTGATACTGTCACCACAGCCAATATAACGTTGGTTCACCTTTATCCGTTGGGTAACCTATTTTCGTTGTATATAAAGATACTCTAGGGTACAGTATTAGGGGATTGTTAAGTCTATGGAAGGTAGTTTCAGATTGCAATATTTTGAAAATGTTGACAGTTGAAACCCACATAGAACCGATAAACCCAGTTTTTTTAACCAACGAATTTAGGTTACCCCACGGATTAAGGTGAATTAGCGTTAGCACATTACAACACAAACATGTAATACACTGTTACAGCAGGTAGTTGTACCATTGTTATTACCCTAGAATGGCAGCCCTTGAGATAGCAGCATTAACGTCTACCTTCTACTGATGTAAGGGATCAACCTGGGAGGAACCATGGTGGAGGAGGGGGTGTGCTTGCCTTATCCTAGGTGCCATCCTAAATAAGTCTACCAGGACTCGCATACTCACTCCCTTGCATATAGTGGCCCCGTAAACTAAATAGAAAGGCACCCTAGTTGCAATTGCCTCTTTTATGCAAATACTTTTGCTTTGTCCTGACAATTTCCAAGTTCTCTTACAGCACCCTCCCCAAGCCTCACATGGTCCGTTCCTAAAGACTTAAATCATGTAGAATCATGTACTACATAATTATGCTCTTGCAGGGTTTGTACCTTGTATGGTATCTGTGCCTTGTTTCATTGCAGTTCTATACTAATAAGTACATCTATACACAATTTATATTGCCATCTATATACAGTGGACGGCTATCATCTATTTCATATTGCACTAGCTGAGTGTTAAAATGTAATCTAGATCCACAGACCACTTGTATGCAGGGCCTGGAGATATTGCTACTGTTACTAGGACACATGTCCCAATGGTTCAATCTTTGAGTCACAAACTGCAGACAATTTGATATGGTTGAAGCTCTATTATAAACTTTATGTTCTTATCTTCTATATGATTATGTGTAGACTCTTATATAATAATGAATGCTTTACAAGCTGGACTTATAGAGTCTGACACACAATTATAGGCCATGATGCATGGCAATGTTAAATACGGTCAATGGGCACTTCTGTAAGAAAAGCAAGTTTTGGACATTATTATGCTCAGGAACTATGACCAAAGGACCGAACTTCACAAAACTAACACTCAAATGAATTTAGAATTTTCCAAGTGAACTCCATCAACCCTGTTCACTGAGTGGACTCGTCTACCCCTTTTTTTCTGAGACGTGACATCACAGACTTGTGACTGCAGCATCTGGTTGTAAGTGCCGGATAACCTATGGCGCCCCCCGTCTCTGTTTGAGGGCTGCTGCAGTTATGTGTCATAAAAACAGCAGTAGATGGTTCAATCTGGTGAACAAGGTCGATGAATTTCAGCTGGAAATTTTGGGAGTCCTATTAAAAAAGCTATTCCAGTGTTTTGTGAAGTTCAGTTCTTTGCTCATAACACTGTTCACTAAAACAGCTGAAGTTTTGTGCTGAAGTGTTCAGGAACTGCTGCAGAGCCTGATGTGCACATAAACATTTTACTCTTCAAGCAGAGGTTAGGCTCCGGCTATTTTTTTAACGTTTTTTTAGTCGTTTTTATCGGGCTTTCTATTTTGTATTTTATCTTGCTGTGTCAAAACCTAACTAATTAGTTTGGCTGGCGTACTTCAAGAAAAATGACAAAATAGAAAGCCGGATAACTAAAAAAAAAAGCCTTAAAAAAAAACAGCCGGAGCCTAACCTCTGCTTAGACAGTAATAAACATGAGCATATTGCTGATCTAACAGTGGGTCTCCGTCTCCACCACCACTGTGGGAAGCACCGTCTGCATCGGCTTCTCTGCAGCAGCATTCGGGGAACTACCAGCAGCATCTTGCACTTCCGGCGCAGCCTGCAAGGAGTCTCTCCTGTCCTGTTCTTGTGTACTTGTCTTGGAAGATTTGGGTGAATGTTTGGGCGACCCTGTTTTGTCCGTGCGGTGATGCTTGCGCCTCACGTTCCTCAGCCGCGGGGTCGAGTCGTTGGACAGCTTCCACGTCCGGTTGGCGAGTTCGCTCAGCTCGATGTCGCTTTCCTCCGCCCGGCGGATGGCGGTCTGCGTGTCCTCGCCCTCGGCGTGGTTCTCGGCGCTGTACTTGGCCATGTCGAACTTGAAGTCCTTGGGGAAGCGCGGGAGCTCGATGGGGGAGAGCGGGCTCTGGGAGTGGTTGGAGTGGTCGGACAGGCAGGTGATGTCGATGGAGTCTGTGATGCTGGTGTACTGGCCCTGGATAGAGAGGAAAGGGGAAGTGAGCCTACCTGATGAACTCTTGATGAATAATGTATCTTGCATATAATGTACTGGCCCTGGGGGGGACAGGAGAGGGGAAGTCAACCTAGCTTAATAGATGAACTCTTGATGAACAATGATCAGACATTGATGAAGGTTGGACATCCAGGTAATAAGGTATGCAAGATAATGGTCACTGACAGTCTAGCAACTGCGTGGATGGATTGGTAAATAGTCAAATTCATCCAGTTGCTTGATTAACTTGCATAAATGAGCAGATGGCCTTACCTTAGATCCTCCCACAACACTGTTGCATTGGTCAACTCGGCGAGCGTACCAATGAGCAGATGACATACTCTTATACAAGTTGTGACAGAGTAGACAGATGCTATATAGACAAACTCCCCAAGCTCTTGTTGACAAAGACCATGGCAAAGTGGACCATAGCTTAACGTTCTATCCTAGCATGCATGACAGGTGAGCAACAAAAGGCAAGATTCGAAGTGACAACCGCTTGTTCCAGAGGTTGGGCTACCTAATCCAGCAACCTCCAGTTTTGATTTCTTTCTGTTGTTGATCTTTGCGGTTAGATTTGTCATTTCAAGCTTACAAAAATATCTTTTCATCCATTTTCATGTCATGAAGTTTAGGACAAATGGAATCAACGTTAAGAATAAAATTTTCGTCCTAAACTCAGCCCTGCATGCTAACAACACACGTTACTCACCTGGACCGGCCTGGTGTTGACAATGGAGGAGATGATGGGGTCCTGTGATGAGGTGATGGATCTCCGTGGTAACGGAACAGGGATGGGCGCGGACGAGGCCGCCAGGTTCTCTGCATAGCTCTTGGACTTGACCTGGATAAACAGGAGCACCGCTGATTTATTTTGTTTTACTTGACGTACTGTAAATGCAGAAATGTTCGTGGACACTTCACCGCAAAATTAAAACCATCGCGAACATTTTTCCATGGCATTAAGAGACTACAGTACATGGTGCTATCACGAAATTAAAACCACGGCGAAAAGTCCATTTTTCTGCTACCGCCAAATTAAATCCCCGCGAACTTAAATGCATTTACAGTATGTCCATCACTGATTTTCAGTTCACCCTATGTTTGCTTTCTGTTAGTTCAAAGTTATAATTCGTTGTATATTTTTGTTGTTTTATTTTGTATTGTTTTAATATGGACTCCAGTGTCACCGATCTTGTGCCCTTGGGAAAGGCACTTTACACGACTTTCCTCACTTGACTCAGGTGCAAATGAGACTATCTAGTTTTGGCTAGGGCCGTCCCTTGGATAGGGCGTTTAATGGAGGTTCAGTGTTTTGGGAGAGCCATACCCCATGCATGCTAAAGAACCCACCACACGTGCAATGGTGCGGTGTGCAATGGTGCAAATCCTTCCGTTTAGAATTGGCAATTCTCTACACATCACCCGGACTCCAGGAAGAATAGCGACATAATCAGTCACTAATGGAGATCTGCATCAAACTGAACCAAACCAAATCAACCCAGGAAGACAATATAGTGATTTATCACTAATAGATATCTCAATAAGCCAAACCAAACCTGGACCTCCGGATGGAAGGCTGGTTTGGTGCGTCGGGGCGAGCATCGAGCGATGTCCTCGGTACTGATGGACTTCTGGCGGTGGAAACGGGAGGAGAGAGTGGACCCGTCGTCCGTGGAAACGTCGCTCGACTCGTGCCTCACTCTCTGGGTGGGCAGCAGGGGGATCTGGGTACATAACGGAACATTTAGTTCCAACATTGTGGATCCACAGCAACAAAATGATAAAACACTATGATATCATAATGTTCTTTACCACTATGGGGGCTCATGTCATTTCTTACATAATAATATCATGAATCTCTAAGAGATTTATACACCATATTGTCTTGTTTACGTTTCTTTTTTTCATTATCCATCTTGACTGTGTATTATTTTGTAATGTACTATGTTGAATTGAGTTTTTACTTTGTTTATTATCTATATCTCAGTCTATGTTTTTTGAGGAAAGGATTTTGTTGGTCCAATCTTCAATAAATATTATGTGAATGCGAAAAAAACAAACCTACCTGTGAAGAAGGGGTTGGTGCATCATCCTCATCATCACTAATGGAGCCGCCGATGTAGAATTTGGGCAGCATCCCCTGGGACCCCCTGTGATCTCTGGACCCCTTGAGATCCTTGGACCTCCTCTGGTCTGGGGACCCTCTGTGCTCTGGCGCTGCAGCCCTACTGGCATGGGTTAGACTGACGGAGTCGGACGGCACCTTCTGCCCCGCTCCGGGCCTTCTGCGCACCGCGGGGGGGCTCCCCAGCCCGGACTGCCCCACCGCCAGCCTCTCGATACCCGACACCGAGCCCGACCTGCAATAGATGGAATATATATCCATAAATAACTTTATCAGGCTGGAAATTATAATCTCCAAGCAGATTCCTCCGGTGGCATAAAACAGTAACATAAGCTGGGGAAGGAGATTAGCCGGCAGAGGAGTAAATTGGCCACCGCGAATCTGCTTGGAGATTATGGAAATTATTCATTTATGTAGTAAGGTTCTTTAGGCACAACCAGGGAGAACTTACTTCCAATGTTTCGATGTCTATCAGACACCATCATCAGGGTAGAATGACTGAAAACTATTTCTTGTTGCTACTTATAGCCGCTGTAGGTGGCCGTTTTGGGCGCACGCCTGTTACACTGTAGGCACTTAGCGCTCGTTCTCATTGAAATGTCGAAAATGGCATTTTTTTGGTCGAAAAATAAATCGGCTTTATTTTCACTGAAAAATACTTGGTTGTTTGGGAAAATTCCTCTTTTAACCATAGCCAAAAAATGGCAACTTATTATTTTCGGTCCCATTGGTAATGCATTACAGGGCATGTAACAAACGTTACCGGTAACGTTTGTTACAACTGTTACAGTAGACTTTACCCAGTTTTCTTCGAAAGGACTTACCTTATTGACTACATCATTTAGGTATAAGTGGATGTTTCTAGGGACATTTGAAAAGTGGGCAGCTTTTTTACATCGGGTCAAATAGAAAGCTTAGACAGCATCGAACAATGGTAACGTTTGTTACAGTCATTTCTGTACAGCATTTTGTTAAGCAATGTGGGATACAAATGACAGTCAACAACCCTTTCTTGTTTCTTTAGAAAGCCAGAAAAACTGTACAGCGTCACAAAAACGGCCATTTCTAGTCTTATACGTGCATTATATAACCGTGGCAACCATCCTTCTAGTGGTGGTAACGTTTGTTACAGAATCTGGCGACAGGCATAAACCACCTCATACAGCCTCCAAGATTAGTGACAAGAGCGATCTGACGTGATCGGGCAGAGGGCCTGGGTAGCTGGTTTCACCTGGCTAACAATCATTCTGGGAACTGAATTGTCACATTTTTTGCTACTATTTGAATTCTTCGTTTTTTCTCAGGCGACAGCCATTTTTTAGGGTGTGAAATCCCACCCGTGGCTACAATAATCTTCTAACCCATCTATAGGAATGTTGTTGTGCATCTTTTGTAAAACATTACAGGGGTTGTAGAAAAATGAAGGAACCGGTGATATTGTCTATAATTTGCTCCATATCAAGGCGTAAAGTCAGGCGACAGCATTTCGACATTTAAATGAGAACGAGACTTAGTTCGAACGCGCGTTCTACGCGGCACAGAATAAGCGCCTTTGAATGCCCGGCCTAGGTAAGTTATCTCGATCGTTTGAAGACTTTATAGAGTTCTTTAGGTGTCCAAATGTAATGCAACAACTAGACTGAATGTTGTATTATATAATAGTATGTCTATAATTTCGGAATTTTTTGCAAGTGTTTTTTTCTGTTCGAAAACCATCCGGGGCACTAAATGATCGAATTCAAAGCCTTTGAAACAAGCGTGGTTGGCATTCTTGCTGCTGCAGCGCCACCTACACCATATCAGTGAAGAATCCAAATAAAGAAATAACGTACCGTTTCCAGCTCTTCTCCCGCGACTCCTCTTGCCGTTTGAGGTTCTCCTCGCTGGTGTTGACGTAAGCGTAGAAACCGGCGCCCTTCTCCGGAGAGCCGGGGGATGAGCCCACGAGAGCGGCTGAGACTAGGAAAAATAATATCTTAATTGCACAATATATACTGATATATAACTACAGTTCCATAACTTAACTCAAGGCTTATCTACCAAATACAGGAGTTTGTAGTGAGGGATAAGGTTTTACAATCATTGCAGGCTCTTATTCAATATATTCATTACGTTATTATTTACTTAAATTTGCACTTCAGGTCCATTGACGTTAAATGGAGGTCCAGTGTTTTGGAAGAGCCACACCCTACGCACGTTAAAGAACCCACCGCATTTATCGAAAAGAGTAGTTGTCTTTCCCGATCGAAAAGAGTAGTTGTCTTTCCCGGTGTGAGTGGTTCAAAATCTACAGTCCCTGGCCGCAAGTGGCGCAATTACTGTCGTATTGAGGTCATAAGGCGCTGTATACAGGCTGCCATTTCAGACCCTTGCCATTTAGCCCCGCCTATTGTAAGCTCCTCGCAATTCAGCCCCTGGCTTTGAAGAGAGAGTAGTCGGCTCAACCAACAACAACAATTGAGATAAATCCTTACCCTGGATGTTGGCGAGGCTGGATGCTTGGCTGTCGAGCCGGGAGAGATACATCTCCAGTCGCTGGAGCGTTGTCGTGGTTACGGCGGACACACAAACAAACAAACAAATATAACTCCTTACCCTGTATGTTGGCAAGGCTGGATGCTTGGCTGTCCAGTCGGGAGAGATACATCTCCAGTCGCTGGAGCGTTGTCGTGGTTACGGCCGACACGTTCTCCAGCCGGGCCAGCCTCTGGTCCAGAGACGTCAGCGACACTTTGACCGCACCCTCCTTCTCATGGACCTCATCCACACGCATCGACATGTGCTCCACTCTGGAGGGAAATAAAGTTCTACATTCGAGCCTTGAAATGAAGAAAGAAGGAGTCTCAAAGCTCGAAACTCAGGGGAAGCACAGGAGAAGCACACCCAGCAGAAGAGAAGACGTCTCCTGTGTGCCTTTTGTTTTGAACATTGCCCCTTATTTATATCGTGAGGTGAAGTATGATGCTTCTTCAAGCAGCTACAGTTACAAACTGTAGTTGTACATGAATGCAGCTTTGCTTTGCCTCAATGTTTTTAGCCAAGCACACCATGTCAATCCTACTATTTCTCCATAAGTGTGTTAAACAAGTGTGTTGGGTTCCGTGCCTGAGGTTTAATATCTGAAGCTTCCTCATACATAGGCTACCAGCTCTACTAAATTGGAACAACGAAACCTTGTAGGACAGTCTCTAAATATGACATGAGTGCTTTTATGATTTCCATGAACAGTGCAAAGCAAAATATACATAGAGATCACAGACTACTATGTACACACAGGGACCTAACTGGATAGTTTCTGGTTTCCTGTGACTTACCTGTCCTGCGTCATCCTGATCCTCTCGTTAGTGGAGGACCCATAAGCATCTTCCTTCTCCCGGAAATACTCCTCCACACATTCCTCCTCAAAGTCATGCAGCCTCTCTACATCATCGTCTGACAGGAACAGTTCTGGGAAGACACAATAGGACTAGTGTTACACAAGAACTTAACACTTTCAAGTCTCAAATACTTGGGTGTTTCATCACTACATTTGTATCTGCATAATTGTGGTCTCCGAGGGAGGTGAAAGATGGTAACTGTTCCACTTCACGAAAGAGGTAGTAACTGTTCTGTTTGTTGTGTCTGAGGAGATGTCACTACAGAATGAAACATCCTTCCAGGTTTTTACTTACTGAGTCCCTTGTCGCTGTAGAGGTTGTTGTGCCTGCACCGTGAGCACACACAGACCAGGTACTTGAGCAGCATGTAGATGTGGTACAGGATGGTGAGAGGCATGGGCAGCATGGGGCGCTGCTCGTATTCCATGATCAGGTGGAAACGCTGGAACCTCCACACCTGGTTGGAGATGGTCTTGATCTGGGAGAACGTGTTGCTGCAATAAAAAACACAAGAATTGTTTAAAATCTAATCTTTTTCATACTGAGCAGTGCCCAGTCACATACATTGTGCAATCCTCCTGCCCATGCAAAAGGGAGGGCACTTTGGGGACAGTTACGCATGTGTCCTGCAAAAGTTAGCTGTCTTGTATGAATGCTATCCCAGACCTTTGTAGGCACTAGATGGTTGGTTCTATCACAACCCTAACCAGAAGACCACCTTCAGTTTCCACCTTATGTTGGTTGAGTTCCCTTAGACTGCTTAGTTCCTGCTTGGATGTCTCAAGAAAATAGAAACCTTACACATAAAGTTTGCACATATTTCAAGATCTGACTCAAGTCAAATCTTACCTTGCTTTAACTACTGCTACTGTCTCCATTCTGGAAAAGTGTGTCAAGGTGGTCTTCTGGTGTAATTGAATCAAACCTTACAGTCTGGTTTTAGGCAGCTTGTATCTTGTACAAAACCTGTGGGACACATGTACTTGAGGGTGTTTTACCAGACTGGGTGAGTTATGCAAAAGAAAAAGGGATGAAAGACTGGCACCCACTTGAAGACAGCAATGAGGAGGTTGATGAGCAGGATGTTGGCCACCAGGAGGTACAGGGTCATGATGGCCGGGGTGATCCAGGCACCGGGGATGCAGTCTGGGACCGGGGTCCCGTCAGAACCCACCTGGGGGCTGCCATCAGCGTTTTTCAGACCACACGGCGCTGTGAACAGGGAAAACATGTTCATCCACTGTGTCTAGCTAGGGAGGGTAACAGGATCTGGGGGCTGCCGTCAGTGTTCTTTAGGCCACATGGCGCTGCATACAGGGAAAATATGTCAATCTACTGCTTGAAGGAAATGGTATTGGAAGGCAGAGCCTAACGCTCTCCTTCCACCAACTTTTACCATGAATTCAGGTGCCCATTTTTAGACCTGGCTGGGGTGAGGAATGCCATGCAGAGTGCTTTTCTAACCAGGAGTGAAACCCATGACGAATCTTTCATGTAACTACTACCCTTAGGCTAGCACTAATATAATAATTATTAAAGTTACATTGTCCCATAAAAATTAGTTGTCTCTTTGACTTTACTATCAAATTGATAAGACATCAATCAAACATCTTAGATTTTTCATCTTAGATATTTGTAAAACCTTCAATGCTTGCAAAGTGGAATCTCATCTACCATCAACCATGAAGCTACAAAATCTGCTTTTATGTTTTGCGAGGGCAGAATCTTTCTTCACTCACGATCTATGGAGCCAGCGTACACCTCCCCATACAGCATGAAGTAGGGCTCCAGGAAGATGTTTTTGGCACTTGTCCATGACGGGTCCTCGTCGGGATGGCGGATGGCCTGTCGGGCGACTCCGAAGCTCATCAGGACGATCAGCATGATGATGACAAAGTACAGCATGTCCACCATCTGCGGAAGGGGGCGGGGTTAGAAGGATCGGGTTTTACCATTACCTTGTCATTTTTTTAAAATTTCATAAATCTAATTTAAAGCAACTTCTCATGTAGCATATTCCAGTTGTTCGTGAATTGATAAACCCAGAATTTTCTGAATTGTGATGATGTTGGGTCAAGGTACCTACTGATTGACCATCTGATAGATAGATTTATTGATTTATTGATTGAAACTCAACATATATATTCACGATCACACATAGAGTCCCAGGTACTTGTTTA
The DNA here is from genome assembly GCA_019207045.1 of Branchiostoma floridae x Branchiostoma belcheri. NCBI lineage: Eukaryota > Metazoa > Chordata > Leptocardii > Amphioxiformes > Branchiostomatidae > Branchiostoma > Branchiostoma floridae x Branchiostoma belcheri. Next base: position 1,017,410 of record CM033025.1, on the reverse strand, counting down.
TTGATTGATCAACTGATTGATTGATTTAAACCCACCATTTTGCCGATCATCATGACGTAGGGTCCCAGGTATTGATTGATTGATAGAAACCCACCATTTTGCCGATCATCATGACGTAGGGTCCCAGGTATTGATTGATTGATTGATTGATTGATAGAAACCCACCATTTTGCCGATCATCATGACGTAGGGTCCCAGGTACTGATTGATTTATTGATTGATAGAAACCCACCATTTTGCCTATCATCATGACGTAGGGTCCCAGGTACTGATTGATTGATTTATTGATAGAAACCCACCATTTTTCCGATCATCATGACGTAGGGTCCCAGGTACTGATTGATTGATTTATTGATTGATAGAAACCCACCATTTTGCCTATCATCATGACGTAGGGTCCCAGGTACTGATTGATTGATTGATTTATTGATAGAAACCCACCATTTTGCCTATCATCATGACGTAGGGTCCGAGGTACTTGTTTATTGATTGATTGATTGATTGATTGATTTATTGATTAATAGAAACCCACCATTTTACCAATCATCATGACGTAGGGTCCCAGGTACAGTTTATTGATTGATAGATTGATTTATTGATTGATAAAAACCCACCATTTTGCCGATCATCATGACGTAGGGTCCCAGGTACTGGTTTATTGATTAATTGATTGATCAATCGTAACCCACCATTTTTCCTATCATCATGACGTAGGGTCCCAGGTACTTGTTGACGGAGAGGATGTCCAACAGCCGGATGTACCAGAAGATGATGTCCACGCAGTAGAGCACGCGGCCGTACGGGATGGTGTTGTTGTGGAAACGCAGGCCGACGCCCACCAGGAAGGCCAGGATGGCGATGGTGTCGCAGCGATTCCAGTTGTCGTCCCACCAGACCCAGAACTTCTGGGTCAACTTGCTGGGCTCTGATACTAGGATCTGGTGCACATTTAGAATATAATATTCAACTGTAGTATAATGATATAACTACATCATAGATACATGACTGTATACTATACATAAGATACATGTAGTTCCAGTTGTCGTCCCACCACACCCAGAACTTCTGGGTCAACTTGCTGGGCTCAGATACTAAGATCTGTGGGACATGTGCACATTTAGGTATCATGATACAACATGTAGACATCGTAGTCGTAGATACATGCATACATCAGATACATGTAGTCCCAGTTGTCCCACCGTGCCGGGAACTTCTGGGTCAACTTACATGAGGATCTGTGGGACATGTGCACATTTAGGTTATGTATCATGGGTAGGAGGGGTATGCAGGGGTAGGAGGAACCCCTTGCATCCTTCTGGGTCAACTTGCTGGGCTCCGACACCAGGATCTGGGGGACATGTGCACATTTAGGTAATATTACAGAAACTGTACATCAGATAGTCCCAGTTCAGACCCCAAACTCCTTCTGCGAGTGAGCAAGAACAGTGAAGGCTAATGTCATTCTCTTTTAACAGGGGCTGCTAAGTCTTATTTTTGCCCAATCTTTACCATTTTAGCTCTACAAGACTTCTAAGATGATGAGGAAAAAGATTTCCCACCTCCCTGACTTTCTCCACAGCCAGAGTGACGATGTAAGCGATGATGTACCACTCCTCCCAGCCGGGGAATGGTCCGGTCCGCTCCAGCACCACGTAGTTAAACAGCATCAGGAACACCACATACGCCATCTGCAGAACAAACACATGACAATCAGCATCACATGTGCCATCTGCAGGGGAAACACATGACAATCAGCATCAGCACCACGTAGTTAAACAGCATCAGGAACACCACATACGCCATCTGCAGGGGAAACACATGACAATCAGCATCAGCGCCACGTAGTTAAACAGCATCAGGAACACCACATACGCCATCTGCAGGGAAACATTAACAATCAACATCTGCACCACGTAGTTAAACAGCATCAGGAACACCACATACGCCATCTGCAGGGAAACATTAACAATCAACATCAGCATCATGTAGTTAAACAGCATCAGGAACACCACATATGCCATCTGCAGAAGTTTAAATGAAAAAAGGCCCCGATGACGACATTTTCGCACTTTCCCTCCGAATCAAATGTCAAGTTCGGTGTAGCGCTAGTTCTCGACATTAACACAAATAAGTTGCACTAATCCGAAGACACATCCCAAGGCTTCTTTATCTCACCCAGACAGACACCAAAATGTACAGCCTTATCTTAGCAGATGCCCATTTACACCTTTATAGCCGCAAGAAGTGCTTCTCTTTCGTGCATCTGTTTCTCTTTTGCGCATCTGTTTCTCTTTTGTGCACCTGTTTCTCTTTTGTGCATCTGTTTCTCTTTTGCGCATCTGTTTCTCTTTTGCGCATCTGTTTCTCTTTTGCGCATCTGTTTCTCTTTTGCGCATCTGTTTCTCTTTTGCGCATCTGTTTCTGTCTAGCGCACCTGCTTCTCTTTCGCGCATCTGTTTCTCTTTTGCGCATCTGTTTCTCTTTTGCGCATCTGTTTCTCTTTTGCGCATCTGTTTCTCTTTTGCACATCTGTTTCTCTTTTGCGCATCTGTTTCTGTCTAGCACACCTGCTTCTATCTAGCGCACCTGTTTCTGTCTAGCGCACCTGTTTCTGTCTAGCGCACCTGTTTCTGTCTAGCGCACCTGCTTCTCTTTTGCGCATCTGTTTCTCTTTTGCGCATCTGTTTCTCTTTTGCGCACCTGCTTCTCTTTCACGCATCTGCTTCTCTCTTGCGCACCTGTTTCTCTCTTGCGCATCTGTTTCTCCCTAGCGCACCTGCTTCTCTTTCGCGCATCTGTTTCTGTCTAGCGCATCTGTTTCTCTGTTGCGCACCTGCTTCTCTTTCGCGCATCTGTTTCTGTCTAGCGCATCTGTTTCTCTTTCGCGCATCTGTTTCTCTTTGGCGCATCTGTTTCTCTTTGGCGCATCTGTTTCTGTCTAGCACACCTGCTTCTATCTAGTGCACCTGTTTCTGTCTAGCGCACCTGTTTCTGTCTAGCGCACCTGCTTCTCTTTTGCGCATCTGTTTCTCATTTGCGCACCTGCTTCTCTTTCACGCATCTGTTTCTCTCTAGCGCACCTGCTTCTCTTTCGCGCATCTGTTTCTGTCTAGCGCATCTGTTTCTCTTTGGCGCATCTGTTTCTCTTTGGCGCATCTGTTTCTCTTTTTGTGCATCTGTTTCTCTTTCGCGCACCTGTTTCTGACTAGCGCACCTGCTTCTCTTTTGCGCATCTGTTTCTCTTTTGCGCATCTGTTTCTGTCTTTCGCATCTGTTTCTCTTCCACGCATCTGTTTCTCTTCCGCGCATCTGTTTCTCTTTTGCGCGTCTGTTTCTCCTTTCGTGCATCTGCTTCTCTTTCGCGCATCTGTTTCTCTTTTGCGCATCTGTTTCTCTTTCGCGCATCTGTTTCTCTTTCGCGCATCTGTTTCTGTTTTGCGCATCTGTTTCTCTTTCGCGCATCTGTTTCTCTCTCACGCATCTGTTTCTGTCTAGCACACCTGCTTCTCTTTCGCGCATCTGTTTCTCTTTCGCGCATCTGTTTCTCTTTCGCGCATCTGTTTCTCTTTTGCGCATCTGTTTCTCTTTCGCGCATCTGTTTCTCTTTCGCGCATGTGTTTCTCTTTCGCGCATCTGTTTCTGTCTAGCACACCTGCTTCTCTTTCGCGCATCTGTTTCTGTCTAGCGCACCTGCTTCTCTTTCGCACATCTGTTTCTCTTTCGCGCATCTGTTTCTCTTTCGCGCATCTGTTTCTCTTTCGCGCATCTGTTTCTCTTTCGCGCATCTGTTTCACTTTCGCACATCTGTTTCTCTTTCACGCAACTGTTTCTCTTTCGCGCATCTGTTTCTGTCTAGCGCACCTGCTTCTCTTTCACGCATCTGTTTCTGTCTAGCGCACTTGCTTCTCTTTCGCGCATCTGTTTCTCTTTTGCGCATCTGTTTCTCTCTCGCGCATATGTTTCTGTCTAGCACACCTGCTTCTCTTTCGCACATCTGTTTCTCTTTTGCGCATCTGTTTCTCTTTTGCGCATCTGTTTCTCTTTCGCGCATCTGTTTCTCTTTCGCGCATCTGTTTCTCTTTCGCGCATCTGTCTCTCTTTCGGGCATCTGTTTCTGTTTCTCGCATCTGCTTCTCTTTTGCGCATCTGTTTCTCTTTTGCGCATCTGTTTCTCTTTTGCGCATCTGTTTCTCTTTTGCGCATCTGTTTCTCTTTCGCGCATCTGTTTCTCTTTCGCGCATCTGTTTCTCTTTCGCGCATCTGTTTCTCTTTCGCGCATCTGTCTCTCTTTCGGGCATCTGTTTCTCTTTCTCGCATCTGCTTCTCTTTTGCGCATCTGTTTCTCTTTTGCGCATCTGTTTCTCTTTTGCGCATCTGTTTCTCTTTCGCGCATCTGTTTCTCTTTCGCGCATCTGTTTCTCTTTCGCGCAACTGTTTCTCTCTCGCGCATCTGTTTCTCTCTCGCGCATCTGTTTCTCTTTCGCGCATCTGTTTCTCTCTCGCGCATCTGTTTCTCTCTCGCGCATCTGTTTCTCTTTCGCGCATCTGTTTCTCTTTCGCGCATCTGTTTCTCTTTTGTGCATCTGTTTCTCTTTCGTGCATCTGTTTCTCTTTCGCGCATCTGTTTCTCTTTCGCGCATCTGTTTCTCTTTCGCGCATCTGTTTCTCTTTCGCGCATCTGTTTCTCTTTCGCGTATCTGTTTCTCTTTTGCGCATCTGCTTCTCTTTCGTGCATCTGTCCAAAGATGGTGGACACTTGCTTCAAGTCTCAGACATAACCCTTCGCTACTTCCATACAATAGCGAGAATTTGATGCAAAATCAAGTTTCAAGGAACCCATAGAAGTGTTGAATCTTACGGTGTGGACCCAGAACTTGGTGATGGGAGCGTTGTAGAACTCGTAGATCTTCTTGCCCAGCCTGAGGGAGCTCTTCTTGGACTCGACGACCGGCGCGTTGAGCACGGCCAGGACCTCCTCATCGATCCCCATCTTCCGCTGGGCGGCTGCCGAGATGTTCGCCAGGTCGATCGTGTCGTCTGCGTTCTGGAAATGACAGGTCATGGACAAAACTGTTATGTTACGAGATAACCTGCTTAGTATGTTGCATAATGCATGGACAGTGACTACATCAGATTTCCGGTATCTACTTCTGTTGTGGGCGGTGTGTTTTCTAATTTTTGCACAGTCTGGGACTGAAACATGCATTTAATAGGTATGTATCATTTTCCAAGAGAGAGTTGTGCTTCCCATGCAGTCACACAACAATGGCCAAATCCTTACACCTCTGATTGCTGTTAAGAATACAGCCTGCAATAATAATGTAATGTGAATGTAGAATTTGCAAAATCCAAAAAAGCAGCCACCGTTTTTCTCTTTTATAACTTTTGAAAAGGATATCAGAGCTCTTGCATGACTTCAACCTTCTCCCTGCTACCTCTCACCAATGCAAGCACACTGTTTGGGCTTATAGGCTGCCTCAACAGGGAGGGGGTTACATGAAATGGTGTGGATGTGCTTCCTACTGCCGCCCACTTACACCTTACTTTACCATGTGTTAAACCCAACAGATGGTACCAGTAAAGCCCCTGTCACACATTCAGAACCTTCCCACAACTCTGCTCACAACCACTCCCTAACTAAGGAGCTGGGTTGGAGTTGCCTGAATTTCATTCAACTCAAGGTCCAGTTAGATCCCCTTCTTCACAGCAGAAAATATTTTGCTTTTTAAAATTTTAGCATCAGCCGACTGAGAGACTTTTAAAAACTATAGGCAGTGTCGCTGACCAACTCCCAACCACATGCAGCATGCATACTTATCACTAACTCCTGGCCATGGTCTGGAGAAGGTCAGGAGGCCATGGTCGGGTAGGTATGACAGGGGCTTAACTGGTTCTTATGATACAAATGCACCAAACTGAATCCAACAGCTACCTGCCAACTATAACAGTGACAACGTTAGTGCAAAAAGGCGAGTGAAAAAAAGCCTGGCAGATGAACCTGAACTTGGGCTGATGAACAAAACAAACCTTTGTTTGGGGACCATTTGCTGAGGGGATGAGGTCGTCGGAGCTAAAACTATCCTGAAACCATGGCAACAGAAAAGTGTTGAAAGAGAGATAATTAAAACCACACAGGCAGAACATAAAGCGATGGTGTGAAGCAGAAAAATGCATGATTTGAAGCAAAGTCTGATATTGCATAAATTCAAAGCACTATTCAGATCAGTCTTAGGGAAAAGGGTGGGTGCATACAAATTTTATTTTTTCTGGAATCAAATCTCACTGTGAGAGCTATAAGCCCGGCAAGATGTTGGCTTTTTTTTAACATAGTACATTTACATCAAAGTAGTGATTTTAAGTCAAGTTTGATATAATTCACTTATGATAAAGAAATGATAATGAAAATTGCTGATAATTTGATGCTTGAAAAAAGTTGTGCAATAGGGCTGATTGGTGTTGTTAGAGTTAATATTGTACTGAAAAAAAATCTGTAAAAAATTTAATTTTTCGTACGTTGACTATCCTTGCAGCAGGGGTTGCAACACCACCGTGGACTTCAAGCCCAATTTCATACAATGTGGCATACTGTGGGCAAAAATACACACAATGTACAAGATGGCATACTGTACATTTACATACTGTGGGCATAAACACACAATGGTCACAGGACGGTGGAGGCAAGAACGGGAATGCAGACAACTGGCATGACTCGTGCAGGCAAAGTTGACTAGAAAAAAGTGTTAATCTTTATAAGAATGAGGATGTGTGTTATAAAGTATGTTAGTTTACTGGATTTTGGTCCATGCAAGCAATCATTGTGCTTTCATCTTTTATATTGAGCTAACAACTCAGAATACTAGTAAGAGTAAGATATAGGATGCTGGTCTTTTGACAAAATTGCTGGTGTACCAAGCAAACAGTACTGTACCTATAGGACAAGATAGAAGTTTCCATCTTTACTGCAAAATGGAACCTTCATGGTTTTGATTGCACATTCTTCAGTTAGAGGAATGTGCAATTGATTTTAATGTTTTCAATCTACACTTTTCTCCAATGAAAATACCTTTACGAAGACATTTCTGTAAAATTTTATCCAATGAAAACTGCATCATTGAGACCTTTTTGGCACCTTTCATTAATTTGGAAACATGCAAATCACAATCTTAATGATCAGTTTGAATAATGTGCAATTGATTTTAATGCTTTTAATCAAGGAGCTTCTCCTTTCTAATGGAACTCACATCATGAGGCTTTCTCTGGAACCTTTTATTACTTTGCAAAGCTGTAAATTGAACCTTAAGCAGCCGTCCAACATTGCTGAACTTACAAACTCCTGAACTAATGTTCAATTTTGAGGACGTGTAATCAGCTTGAATGTTTTCTAATGTTAGATTAGGTTTTTCTCCTTTCCAATGTTAACTGTATCATGAGAACTTTTAGTTTTACAGCACTTTTCACCAGTGAATCAAACTTTCAGCAGCTTTAGCATTGGTTCAGTCTCACGTGAATGACAGAACTTACTGCCATGTTAAATAGAAGATGATTCAGTCTATACTTCTGCATAATTGAGAGCTTTTGATTAGACGTTTCGAACGGTGTCCACCGTTCTTCATCAGTGAATTGAAAATGAAGTTGTACAATTTTTCGGAACAAGGAATAATTTTTATGTTCTAAATAAACAAAAGAGGTAACGGCTATGGTGTTCTAAAATGAACGAAACGTCTAATTAAAAGTTCTCAATTATCCTGAATCATCTATTTAATGTATCATGGATGACTAATCTTCAAAAACTTACTGCCATGTTGGAACAGTTTTAATACTGGACCAGGTTTAATGTCACGCAAACGACAGAACTTACTGCCATGTTGGAACAGCTCTAGTATTGGTTCAGTCTCACATGAACTACAGAACTTACTGCCATGTTGGAACAGCTCTAGTATTGGTTCAGTCTCATGTGAACGGCAGAACTTACTGCCATGTTGGAGTCTTCGCTGTCGTTGTCGCTGTCGAAGACGGAAACAGAGTCCTCCTGCAGGTCCAGGATGTGCTCCTCGATGGTCTGAGGCATGAGCTGCAGCTCCTCCCGAGACTTGAACTCCAGCGTCAGGATGGTGGGCGGGCACAGGATGCCCATGATAACCTGTACAGGGTAGGTTCTGGTCATTAACAGCCTCAGAGACATAGTAACAGATACAGAACTCCAGTGTCAGGATGGTGGTGGTGGTGGTGGGGGGTCACAGGATGCCCATGATAACCTGTGCAAGGTAGATTCTGGTTAGTTTTGGAACAGCTTTGGAAACATAGAAAGAGATACTGCACTCCACCAGTGTCAGGATGGTGGGGGGAGGGGGGCACAGGATGCCCATGATAACCTGCACAAGGTAGATTCCGGTCATCAACAGCCTTACAGACATAAAGAGGGATATGGTACTCCAGTGCCTAAATACTTGTGTTGCAGATGATACCATTATCACCTAGTACACAATAATGCTTGATTATCAAATTAAAGTAGATTCTGGTCATCAACAGACTCCAGATCAAAAAAGCATCAGCACATACCTTAAAGCCGCTGCTCTTCCTCATCTGCAGGCCTCCCATCCACATGTCACTGAGCAGGACCTGGCAGCAGGTGTGGGCGATGAACTCCCGATGGTTCAAGCAAACAAACAAACAAACAAACTTCAGGACGTACCTTAAGGCCGCTGCTCTTCCTCATCTGCAGGCCTCCCATCCACATGTCACTGAGCAGGACCTGGCAGCAGGTGTGGGCGATGAACTCCCGATGGTTCAAGCAAACAAACAAACAAACAAACAAACAAACTTCAGGACGTACCTTAAGGCCGCTGCTCTTCCTCATCTGCAGGCCTCCCATCCACATGTCACTGAGCAGGACCTGGCAGCAGGTGTGGGCGATGAACTCCCGATGGTTCAAACATACAAACAAACAAACAAACAAACAAACTTCAGGACGTACCTTAAGGCCGCTGCTCTTCCTCATCTGCAGGCCTCCCATCCACATGTCGCTGAGCAGGACCTGGCAGCAGGTGTGGGCGATGAACTCCCGATGGTTCAAACAAACAAACAAACAAACAAACAAACAAACTTCAGGACGTACCTTAAGGCCGCTGCTCTTCCTCATCTGCAGGCCTCCCATCCACATGTCACTGAGCAGGACCTGGCAGCAGGTGTGGGCGATGAACTCCCGATGGTTCAAACATACAAACAAACAAACAAACAAACAAACTTCAGGACGTACCTTAAGGCCGCTGCTCTTCCTCATCTGCAGGCCTCCCATCCACATGTCACTGAGCAGGACCTGGCAGCAGGTGTGGGCGATGAACTCCCGATGGTTCAAACAAACAAACAAACAAACAAACAAACAAACAAACTTCAGGACAAACCTTAAGGCCGCTGCTCTTCCTCATCTGCAGGCCTCCCATCCACATGTCGCTGAGCAGCACCTGGCAGCAGGTGTGGGCGATGAACTCCTGATGGTTCAAACAAACAAACAAACAAACAAACAAACTTCAGGACGTACCTTAAGGCCGCTGCTCTTCCTCATCTGCAGGCCTCCCATCCACATGTCACTGAGCAGGACCTGGCAGCAGGTGTGGGCGATGAACTCCCGATGGTTCAAACAAACAAACAAACAAACAAACTTCAGGACGTACGTACCTTAAGGCCGCTGCTCTTCCTCATCTGCAGGCCTCCCATCCACATGTCACTGAGCAGCACCTGGCAGCAGGTGTGGGCGATGAACTCCCGATGGTTCAAACAAACAAACAAACAAACTTCAGGACGTACCTTAAGGCCGCTGCTCTTCCTCATCTGCAGGCCTCCCATCCACATGTCACTGAGCAGGACCTGGCAGCAGGTGTGGGCGATGAACTCCCGATGGTTCGCTGCCACCGCCAGGCTGAGGCAGGTCTGCTTGCTCCAGTACTTCAGCTCGTAGGTCAGCAACTGCATAGCTTTGGTGTCGTCTTGGCGGTAGCAGTGATCCAGCAGTTGTAGGGCCAGGTTCTGGAATTTTCTGGTGGAGAAAAATTTACATTATGTTAACACTGTCCATTGTCACCATCATCACAATATCAGTCTTATGCTTTCCAAATGAACTTTCCTTGAGCAATCCAGCAGTTGTAAGGCCAGGTTCTGGAATTTTCTGGTAGAGGAGGGACTTAAAACTATCAGGCCCATTCTGATACCAGTGTCCATCATGAAAACATCAAACCTCATACATTCTTCCCAAGTCTTATTTTCTAGAGCAAACCAGCAGTATAAGTATATGTACCAACTTTATCTTTAATGCCATTTTTGACTCATACACCTTATATCTATTGTTAGTAATAATTGCCGGGGATGAAGTTTAGTGTTTGAACATTGACATTGTCCAGCCGGTACGTACTTGGAGTTCTGGCGAAGTTCCTCTGAGATGTCAGGGTCAAGGTCATCCTCTGCTGCCTCGTAAGCCATGGCTTTGTACAGCTTACTGGCACATAGTGCCTACACAAACAAATAAACAAACATGTTTATACTACAGCATAGACCATGGCTTTGTACAGCTTACTGGCACATAGTGCCTACACAAACAAATAAACAAACATGTTTATACTACAGCATAGACCATGGCTTTGTACAGCTTACTGGCACATAGTGCCTACACAAACAAATAAACAAACATGTTTATACTTCATAGGCCATGGCTTTGTACAGCTTACAGGCACACAGTGCCTGGAACAAACAAACAAACTAACAAACATGTTTATCCTGCAGCATAGACCATGGCTTTGTACTGCTAACTCGCACATAATGCCTACACAAACAAACAATTTGAAACAAACGTGTATATACTTCATAGGCCATGGCTTTGTACAGCTTACTGGCACACAGTGCCTGGAAGAGTCAGGGGGAACATGGTAAACTGGGCACCATCAGACAAGCCAAGTAATATTGCACTTCAAGTATTGAATATAGCAAACACAATACATCACATCCAAGCATTACATCAATACAGACTCCTTTTCTGTACACAGCAACATAGCAAAAGCCCTTGGCTTGTGGTAGGTTGGGACATAGTTGTACCAAAGACTTGAAGAATGGCACATCTTCAACTCTTCCATAGACCATGGATGGGAGTTAGGTGATAAGTAAGGCAGGGCTCGAATTAACCACTTGCGCGCCCCTGCCGCGCAAGTAGTTTTCTCTGTGTGCAAGTTGTTCAGAAAGTCAGGTTGCACACGGCGCAACTTGATTTTTTGGGTAAACAAAACGATCCTTAAGTTACAGGCACTTTACTAAAAAGATATCAGAAAATGTACACCCTGCTTGGGGGATGAACGCCTTTGGTAAGCCCTAATTTTCCGCCGGAAACTTCGCTCAAAGTTCAAAATTTGCGGATTTCGGCCGCTATAGAGCCACCATTTTAAATCTACCTTCAAGTCTCGCGCAAAATCTCGCACTAACTCATATCTCGCGAATCGCGAGAGTCATACCCCATTGGCCATTTCGGCGTGACGTAGCGCGCCTGGGGGCTGCTATTGGTGGAATATCTGATGACCCAACGCTGTGTTCACGCAGCAAGGCATGAAACTTTGACAATGTAAATACGAACACTCATCGACTGCCTAACGTCCTTGCTGATAAGTACATGTATAGGCTTATTTTAAAGGTTTTTTTTTGCTTGTTTGGGACAATACTGTCGATGAAACAGCTAGCGTGACGATGACTATACTGGGGAGGGGTGCACAGTCGGCACTGTTCAACGGAGGTCGCGATTTTTTCACGGTTCTTTGAGATGTTATTTTTGTTGCAGTCTTTATTTTCAAAAGATTGATAAATGAATGTTGTTTATTGAGAAAAGTGTGCTAATTTGCCCTTTTTTGTGCTATATTTCTTCAACTGAAATAAACTGTTTCTACAGATAATTGATAAGTAGCTAATTTGGAGAAAGTAACAACTTGGAAGTGGCACAACCTGAAATGCTGATGGCGCAAGTTGGTTTTTGATTCAGGTTGCCGCCTGCGCAACCTGGCAAAAAAAGTATTTCGAGGCCTGTAAGGTCATTTGTGGTTGGGAGTTCAAGGATGGCAGGCTGCCTTACAAGTCTTTAAAAGTTAGTAAAAAAATCGAAGAAAGTCTAGAAAGTCACACTGTGCTGGGATGAGATCATGAGGATGAACTGGCCCCAGAACAGCCTGGAAAGATTCCAGGATTCTCCCAACCCAGTGCTGATCTTGATTGTCTATGAGTATTCAGGCAAGACGTGGGAAGGTCCTCTGGGGTTTCAGGAAGACAGTTTGTCACACCCACCTTTGCTAAAGCTTCCTCTCCCTGCTTCCAGAAGAAGAGGGCCATCTTCTGCCTCTTCATGAGCACTGCCCAGCCGAACAGCTCGTGGAACGGGTACTGGAAGGTGGGCTTGGGCGGAACGACGTCGTGCTCGATCTTCACACTGGTCAGTTCTGAGGAAATCGCCCGACTCAAGTACTGAAACGAGCAACACGGAAATCATTCATGCTCCAAAATCAATCATAATCCTAGTACATTTGCCATTTTACTCAAGAGTAATGGAATTTGAGCAACCGTGTTTGATCTTCACACTGGTCAGTTCCTTAGAAATCGCCCGACTCAAGTACTGAGAAGATTTGATACATTCAAACCAACCATGGGCCTTCCATTGCTCAGCTTTTGACGTAAGTTTCACACTCTGACTGCCCTCTTCAAACTGACGAATGGACACTGCCCATCTCACCTCTGCAACCTCGTACCCACTTCCAGGTCATCATCCATTCAATCTAGATACCCCCTCAGAAACGGAAACAACCTGTCAATACCAATTCCCAAAAGTGCACGAACCCAGAAAATCTTCCTTCACAGAGCCACTCAGTTATGGAACAATATTCCACTTGAAACACAAACAGCTCCCACATTATCATCCTTCAAAGCCAAAGCCTGGTTCTCCCTCGGAGATCCATTCTCTGTTGTTTAATGTCAGAACCTGTACTACCTCATGATAGTGACTTTTAGCGTGTACAGATTGTATACTCATGTAATATATGATGTAAATTTGTAACCATTATTGTTTCATAGCTAATGTTAGTGAATGTATCTAATATGTAACATGTACTTTTCCTCCCAAGGTTAGCCCTTGGAAATAGCCCCTGCCTAGTTGGGCAACCCTGGCTGTTTGTAAACAGCTGAACAAATAAATAAATAAAAAAAATTAAGTGGAGGACTTTTTAGTTTGCCGAAAAGGTTAGCTGCCTGACCGATGTGAACTGATTGTCCATCAGGATGGAAAGGACAAAGAAGAAGTGGAGGAGAAACTATGGTACTAAGTTAAGGTGCAACTGTTGATATGTTTTTGCAGGCTTATGTTGGTTTAAACCCACCTTACGAGAAAACTGAGAGAAGTGGGAAAGGGGTTGGAAGCTCTGCAAGGAAGAAGAAACACAGAGAGAGGGAGGAGGAGAAAGCAGAGAAAGGGGAAAGTATTACTGACTAAACTACTGAAAGAAAAGGACAGAACTACGTGATGATGTACTCAAGAAAGGAACACTATAATCAACGTTAAACGACAGACAGTAAGAATGACAGACAATAAACTGGATAGCGAGTGTGAGTGGACAACACTATGAGTGAACAAACAATGACTGACATGTAAATGACTAAAATTGGGAATTAGACAGGGCTTGTGCATAGTGCATCTGGAACTTCATGATTGTGTATAACGCTGGGAAAGAAAAGGACACCGACCTTCTTCTGAGTGGTTTGTGCATCATTAATCTAAGAACTTCTTACACATTTTTCTTAGTTCTTACCTTCTTCTGTGTAGTCTGTGCATAGTGCAGTCTGAACTTCTTGCGAGTGTAGGCACAGCGGTAGGCTCCACCCATCAGTTTCTCAATCACCAGGCCAATGTCGATCAGGTTGTACCTGGAGTTACTCGTCATGTTCTGAGTGTAAGAAAGGGGTTACACTTGTTATGAATTAGTTTGAGAATTACAGTTTTTTTTACAGCTTTTAAATTCGTCACTTTACCTTAATTGTACTTTTACAGTATGGTTATGTATCTTATAAGTACTGTAAATGCAGAAATGTTCGCGGTGGATTAATGTTTGCAGTTTTCGCAGTGACCACTTCACCGCGAACTTACAACCACCGCAAACATTTTTCTATTATGGTATTAGACTGCAGTCTATGGTGTTACCGTGAAATTAAAACCACCGCGAAAAGTCCTTTTTCCTGCTACCGCAAAATTAAATCCCCGCAAACTTAAATGCATTTACAGTATTTCAGTATGATTGTTCTGTGTCTTCCCTGTCTCTCATGTGGTATTGTATTTGACGAACCACTGGAAGAATGGCTGACTATTAGTGGATCCAAATAAAATCAAAGGTACAATTATAAGACGATTGCTGCTAAAAAATAAACTTATGATGCAAAGTTGAACTGTAATAAAGTAAACACAAAATTTTGATTTACCAAAATTTCTGACTATCTAACTCTGGTCACTTTTGGAAAGAGCAATCAATTAACATTGTTTTTCAAATTCTTTCTTTGGAAATTACACTTCAACTGATTTCTACCAACTGAGATGAAATTTCAGAAAGCTAATACAAACTTACCTTTTTCACATCCCTGACAAGGTAGTGTAGTGTATTGCTTGGACCTTGTTTCTGGAAAAGAAACAGAGAGAAAAGTGTTAAGGTCAGGCATATAGAGTGATGAACTATAACCTAACAGCTTACAGCCCAGCTATTCCTGCACCTTCTTATTCTAACTTGTACATATCCATGTAGTACAGATACATTTTGCATGTGCCAGGCAGGCTTTGTGTACAGTACATTATTTGTTAGCTGAGTTACAGTGATTTTTAACTTCTTCAAACTGGACCAAATATTTCAAATGTAGTCAGAATTTCTACAATGATCTCTTCAATGATTTCTTACAGATGAGACATTTTAAAATTGCATCCCAATATGTCAAATTTCAATTGATCTTCATTCTGGACAGTTCTGCTTGATTTCTGCTAATTTGGAATAAGGGTGAGATGTATTAGTTTTTTACTCACATTACTGTTAGAGTTCCTTCAGACAAAAAACAAACAAACAAACAACAGACTCACGGTGTTGTAGAGCTCCTCCAGCCTGGCGATGGTGAGGAACTTCTGCATGCTGACCCCGTTTTCCAGTAGCAGTTGTACGAAGTCGACCCTGTCGTTCACCAGCGCGTCCATCATGGCCTGCTCAAGGGAACCCACCTGAACATGCAGCACAAGAGAGACATCTATCAGTCTGGGTGGGAATGACAGACGAGTGCGAAGTATTGAAGACTGAAGCACAAACAGTAAAAGCAGCTAGCAGAGTTAGATGCCCGCTGTTGATGTTTTGGTGACCGTCTGTCACCTTCCTCAGTGCAATATGAACTAGTTCTACTTCACAATGCAGCTAGCTGTCACAGCTGCAGTACTTCACTCTGCAGCTAGATGTCGCTGCTGCAGTGCGAAAAATGCAGTCCCAAACATGATGAGTTTAGGACTAAGTCCTAACCCATGATGAGGGGGAATATAAACACCTAACTGTAGTTTGATGTAGAACCAGTCAGTATTACCCTGAGAAAGGTGACAGACAGTAACAGAAACATCAGCATGTGATTATACTGGTAGACTTTGTTATCCTGCAAAAGTGACATTTTCCATTTTGAGGAGGAAAGACTGTTGTGGTCAAAATTGAAGCTCAAAATTTGATACAAAACTTACAATGACAGATTGAAATGCTCTTTTAATATAGGAAAAAAAAAGGCATTTATAGATTTGACAATCTATCAATATATATGTGTATGTGTCCATGTTTTGTATAATGACCCATACTTCATCATAAGATGAAAATATTTCCAAACACATCGCAAGGAAATTCTGGAACTGTTTGAAAATGAAGTGCAGCATGCACAGGTAAAAACAGGTGCAACAATAGAGAACCAACTGTACAGGTTGTTAGTAGTAAAGAACAACAAAACTGGTTGTAAAGGAAGTTAGTGTCTACAGGTACCTTCTTGTGAGGCTGCCGGTTGCCATGGTGACAGAGGGTGGCACAAAGAAAAGGAAAATGGCAAGGTGTGGGAGGAAACAGTGTTATTCACAATAGGTACATGTGCCAACAAGGAATTCATCTTGCAGTGTTCACAAAATTTTCTTGGTAACTCACCCTTTTTCACTAGATTATCATACATATGGCGACTGCTGGGATAGGATATATGGATTGTGCGACTGGGAATACATTGCATTATGCGCAAGATTCAAGTATGAATTAAAGGACAACACAAAAATTTGTTCTTTATGCAATACTATGAACTTTGTTGTTGAGCAATCTGTCGAATTTCTGGCTGCTGCATGAGCAGTTATGCAGATCCTAGTGGACATGTGTACATGTATAACAGGTCCTTGAACAATGCTCAGATCATCAACATGGCAAAGTTCATCATTATTGTAATGTAATGGAACCAAGACAGTGTACAGGTACAAAAACTGCCAAAAGCTTTTAGTATAAATGACAAGGAAGAAGCGCTGTGTAGCCTGGTTTACAAACGTACTGTATAGCTACCAACTATCTTCCTTCTCATATCTCTATTTGAAGCTACAGATTAGGTGAGGATTCCAGGCTTTGCAATGGGAACTAATGAAGCAATAACACCATAGAAAGAACAAACATCACACGAGTACACATAAAAGTACAGCATGAAGGTTTAGAGGTAGATCTCTGACAGAGATGACCACAGCCATATAAAAAGGACATAAATTCAACAACAACAAAAAGCAACCCTAAGTAAGACTCACACATTGTAAGGGCTTTGCCACGGGAGTTATGAGGTGCATGGCAGATGACATGTCTTTGCTCTGTGGCCTTTTCCCCCTCTTTTAACACAAGTCATCACAGAGAGGGGTGGAATGGACAGAATTAACCAACTAAATGAATATGAATAGCAATGACAGAAAAAAGTTTGAGCTGGCTAGAGCCCTTGCACTAAGAAAGAAATCTTTTTGATGTCAAAACGCTCGAGGTATGTAAGAAAACTCACCGGCCATTTCTGTCCGTAGACAAAGATCTGGCTGCGCGCGATGTCCACTCTGTCCCAGGTCAGGGCCAAGTTTAGCTGCTCTGGAGCGGACAGCCGCTGGCCTGACAAAAACAACAATCAAAACAAACATTTAGTAAATATTTTCTGAGTATCTATCAACAAGTATTCAAGTATCTAGTTTGGGTTAGGGATGTTCTCTCAGATGGGACGTGAAGCCGGAGGTCCCGTGTTGAAGACAGCCACACCTCGAGCAAGTTTCAGAACCCATCACACTTATGAAAAAGAGTTAGGGTCCATCCCGGTGTGAGTGGATCAAACCTTACAATCTCATCTTACACAGCTTGTTATACCAACTATATTGTGTATAATGCCTAAAGGCAGTGCAATGATTATGCAGGAAATAGTTGCAAAAATACTGTGCTTTCAAACATCTGTATACTTGCAACACCAATTCCAGAACTACACATTGGGGAGGGAACAAGTATTTATCCTAGTGCTAAACACCAGCCACACACACATACACAAAGTTGCCCCTGTGATGAACACACACACACAAGACACAGACACACACACAAACTTGTCCCTGGTGCTGAACACCATCCACACACACATACACACACACACACAAACCTGTCCCTGGTGCTGAACACCATCCACACACACACAAGCCGGTCCCCGGTGCTGAACACCATCCACACACACACAAGCCGGTCCCCGGTGCTGAACACCATCCACACACACACAAGCCGGTCCCCGGTGCTGAACACCATCCACACACACAAGCCGGTCCCCGGTGCTGAACACCATCCACACACACACAAAAACCTGTCCCTGGTGTTGAACACTGTCCACACACACACACAAACCTGTCCCTGAACACTTTACAAACACACACACACACATAAACACACACGCACCTAAACACAAAACACAAACTTGTCCCTGGTGCTGAACAACACCCATTATTGCTAAGCTCTTCATGATGTAGACTTAAGGTCTGTCATCTTCCTCGGGGAAAACTAATTGGTTCTACTTCAAACTTCTGAAACTTGTCTCTGAAATGTCGCCTAAGGTATCAACTCTTTGGTGTGTATTAAGAAGTTTGTTATCAAGAGATCTAGCAACCCAATGAAACTATTCACGGATGTACGTAATCATGTTGCAAAAGACCCCATCCATGCATAGAAAATTGGTGATTAGCTTTGAGGTCAGCTCCTAGTGCGACTTCCGATCCCTTGTTAATTTGACAGGTTAACTGTTGCATGCCCTTACGTGCTCAGCTCACTGCACCACAAATCAAAGGCTCACACACTAAAAACACATTAGCTGATGTTAGATACAGCCTCTTAGTTACAGCAAAAGTTTTCCCCGTAGGTCAAGTCAAGTCTGAAGCTGATACGTCACCTACAACAGCTGGAACTTGCTTTATTACATTGGGACCTAGCAAAAAAAAATAAAGAAACAAAGTGCAAAAAAAAAAGTATGAAAAAAAAGCACAAAAAAAGCACTACAAGCTAAGATGCAAAAAAAAATACAAAAAAGGAAAATGAAACATGGGTAAAAAATGTCAAATGCAAGGTCACATTTAGCATTCCTTTATCATGCTACCAAAGCACAGTACAGTCAAACCTGTATTAGGGGCCACCTCTACAGAGGGGCCACCTGTCCATAGTGGCCACTTTTTGTCGGTCCCTTGGGTATTTTATCTATAAGTTGCCACCTCTATACAGAGGCCACCTGTCTATAGTGGCCACATTTGTCCGGTCCCTTGAGTGGCCGCTATAGACAGGTTTGACTGTACCAGCAATGTAGGAAGTGAACTTCAGAAATACTATGGATCTGTAAAATTTCGTGTTGGTTTAATTTCTATGCTATTACTGTGACCAATTTATGTATACGAATACTCTACTACAGATTTGTTTCCTCTGTGATCATAGAACAATGTAAAAACCTCCTTTCCATCCTACTACAGAAATAAACAGCCTCGAAAGCAAATAGGTTAAAGAATACTCGAATGTAAGTTCATCTGTGACGGTAATCGACATTATGATATTATCTTTCACTTCAAAACTTTTGAAACTTTTACAATTCAACTCAAAAGGGATTAGAGGACTGATCAAAAGCTCGTTGGTAAGCGCTTTTTTGTGCATGGATTCAAAGTGTAGAACTGTGTCATAAGATAAACAGTAGGTGTATGCCTACAAGTCACTGGTATATTTTAGAAGCTGGTTGAATGTGAGAGTGAGTGATGACCTTTCAGTAGAGCTGTCAGGATGGCCAGGTCGATGTCCTGACATTCCTTCTGGTCGTCTCCCAGCCTGAACACGGTGATCTGGGAGGGAAGAGGACAAAATTTTACATTGAAATGTCAAGCAGAACATTTTAAACATGCTTCACACGTATATCATTTAGTGAGCAAGAATGACAAAGGTGGAGAACTTATGTTGATGGAATTGCTGCCCCTACGGTCGGTGAGGATATGGGGGAAAGGTGAGGTGAGGTGAGAGCAAGTAAGTGTGAGAATGAGAAGTAGCATCACGTACCAGTTCCTTCTTCTTGACACACTCCATGAGCACGATGAAGAGGTGAGTGTGAGTGAGTGAGTGAGTGAGTGAGTGAGTGAGTGTGAGAATGACAAGTAGTTTTACATACCAGTTCCTTTTTCTTGACACACTCCATTAGCACCATGAAGAGGTGAGTGTGAGTGAGTGTGAGAATGATGAGTGAGTGAGTGTGAGAATGACAAGTAGTTTTACGTACCAGTTCCTTTTTCTTGACACACTCCATGTGTGTGTGTGTGTGTGTGTGTGAGTGAGTATGTGAGTGAATGAGTGAGTGAGTGTGAGAATGACAAGTAGTTTTACGTACCAGTTCCTTTTTCTTGACACACTCCATGTGTGTGTGTGTGTGTGTGTGAGTGAGTATGTGAGTGAATGAGTGAGTGAGTGTGAGAATGACAAGTAGTTTTACGTACCAGTTCCTTTTTCTTGACACACTCCATGTGTGTGTGTGTGTGTGTGTGTGAGTGAGTATGTGAGTGAATGAGTGAGTGAGTGTGAGAATGACAAGTAGTTTTACGTACCAGTTCCTTTTTCTTGACGCACTCCATTAGCACCATGAAGACGTGACATTAGCTGAATGAATGATTGATTGATTGATAATGGCTGATTGATTGATCAGTAGTTTTAGGTACTAGTTCATTTTTCTTGACACACTCCATTAGCACGATGAAGAGATGAGTGTGAGAATGAGTGAGTGAGTGTGAGAATGACCAGTATTGTAACGTACCAGTTCCTTTTTCTTGATACACTCCATGTGTGTGTGTGTGAGTGAGTGAGTGTGTGAGTGAGTAAGTGTGATAATGATCAGTAGTTTTACGTATCAGTTCCTTTTTGACACACTCCATGATCACGTTGAAGAGATGAGTGAGTTTGAGAATGATGAGTGAGTGAGTGTGAGAATGACCAGTATTGTAACGTACCAGTTCCTTTTTCTTGACACATTCCATGAGCACGATGAAAAGGTGTGAGTGAGTGAGTGAGTGACTGAGTGAGTGAGTGAGTGTAAAACTGATGAGTAGTTTTATATACCAGTTCCTTTTTCTTGACACACTCCATGAGCACGATGAAGAGATGCTGTGCCTGCTCGTGTGAGTAGCTGAAGATGGTTTCGATGGTCGCCAGGAGCTGGTCCCTCAGGGAGCTCACCATGGTGCTGGACAGACAGGAGAGACAATTTCAAATGTTTCTCTCTGCTGACACCACAAAAATGAGCTTCCAAAGTATAATTCAACCATTGACAGCTTTTCAGTGTACTAACTGACTTCGCTCTTACCAAAAAGCAGTTACTCGCAACTGGATTTGATTTTAGAAACAGTCCGACATTTTTGATAACATCCGTTATCTTTCGTCAGTGACGCTGAAGAGATCTTGTTGAAACAGGTTTTATACCCAAGCTATGAATTAATATGCAAAGGAGCTTTAGAAAATTTCTGGATTGTCCTATATAAATCAAAGTCTACATAAAGTTCATGCAAATGAGTCAATTAGCTCCTGTTGTTGGAGTTATCTCACATACTTTAAATCATTACACTGTTCAAATACCATATCAGAGTTCTTTACCAACAGGAACGCCTGTCAGATTACTGATGTGTGTGTATACATGACTATATCTTGAACCTTACCCGTTTTCCTTGGCATACTTGTGAGTGAAGGCCAGAAGGTCGGCTGCTCTGCCACTTCCGTCTAGAACGACCACCGGCACAGGGGGGACCTCCTTGGTGTACTCACACACTGTGTGGATCACGTTGGGTCCTCCCTCCACAACCACACACACTACAGGCACACCCTTCGTATGTCCTGGGTACAGAATAGAGCAATGTGAGACAACCACACACACTACAGGCACTCCCTTCGTATGTCCTGGGTACAGAATAGAGCAATGTGAGACAACCACACACACTACAGGCACTCCCTTCGTATGTCCTGGGGACAGAACAGAGCAATGTGAGACAACCACACACACTACAGGCACTCCCTTCGTATGTCCTGGGAGAGAACAGACCAATATGAGAGACTCAGTTCATAATGGGACCTCACTACACAACAACACACACCTGACAGGCACGCCCTTACTATGTGTTAGGCCAAAACAGGCATTGCAATGTGACAATGTACAAGGCGACTGCCTTACACAACCACGACAAACCATGACACTGTCACACACCACCCCTCAACAACCACACACACTACCTACGGTCCCTTCATATATCCAGGGAGATAACAGACAAGGCAATGTGAGAATACAGTACATAAAGGAAACCTCCCTCCACAACAATACAAACACCACTAGCACTCCCTTTGTATGTCGAACACAGCTTGTACATGTACCTACGGTACAAACCTAGTGTGCAATGCAAAGAAGGTGTTTTACTGGTTATGGGAGACAAACGATGCCCTAACTCAGTAACTGATAGGAGATGTGTCTTACACAGCTTGGACCTACTGCACAAACCTGGTGTGTTACACTGAAGGCGCTTTAGCGGTTATAATACTTGATTAATTTGTGATGTGAGACAAACAATGCCCTTACTGATGGATATCCTCTGCTGTGAGATGTGTTTCACAGCTTGTACCTACTGTACACTGTTTACTGGTTATGTGTGAGACAAACGAATAGCTTACTGATGAATATCCTCTGCTGTGAGATGTGTTTTACAGCTTGTACCTACTGTACGAGGCCCTTACTGATAGATATCCTCTGCTGTGAGATGTGCCTCACAGCTTGTACCTACTGTACACTGTTTACTGGTTATGTGTGAGACAAACAATGCCCTTACTGATGGATATCCTCTGCTGTGAGATGTGTTTTACACAGCTTGTACCTACTGTACAGACAGGGTGTGTTGTTTACTGGTTATAGACAAACGAGGCCCTTACTGATTTATATCCTCTGCTGTGAGATGTGTCTAACACAGCCTATACCTAACTGTACAAACCTGGTGTGTTGTTTACTGGCTATGTGTGAGACAAACTAGGCCCTTACTGATGGATATCCTCTGCTGTGAGATGTGTTTTACACAGCTTGTACCTACTGTACAAACCTGGTGTGTTGTTTACTGGTTATGCGAGACAAACGAATCGCTTACTGATGGATATCCTCGGCTATGAGATACTTACAGTACAAATCTGATGCGTTACAACAAAGGCAGCTCACTGGTTGAGTTACACAGAAGGCAGTTTACAGGTTAAGTGTGAGACAAAAAATGCCCTTACTGATGGATATCCTCTGCTGTGAGATCTGTCTTACACCGCTTGTAACTACTGTACAGACAGCGTGTGTTGTTTACTGGTTATAGACAAACAAGGCCCTTACTGATGGATATCCTCTGCTGCGAGATGTGCCTCTCCAGGTGTTTCCTGAGGTCCTTCTCCGCCCCGTACCTGCCGACCGACCCGTTGTCCACCAGCAGAAAGTGGGTGTGGTAGCTGTTCAGGATGGCTCCCTTACTCAGGGGGTCCACCATCGTGTGGTACTGCTTTATGTCCTGTTTAGGATAGAACAGAAGCATGTAAACCTGTCAGTGGTGCTGTTCAGGATGTAAGCCTGTCAGTGGTAACTGTTCAGGATGGCTCCCTTACTCAGGGGGTCTACCATGGTGTGGTACTGCTTTATGTCCTGTTGTGCAGCAAAAGAATGAAAAAAAATCAGTGCAGGATGACATACTAGAATATCAGGAGGTCCCCCCTGTAGTGTTTTGATACATACATACATACATAGTGTTGTAATGCTTGCATATAATAGGTAAGGGATTGTCAAGATGTTCACCTTACTCTGAAGTCCACAATACGTATGCTGTAGTACTGCTTTATGTCCTGTTGTGCAGCAATAGTATTCAAAATGTCAGTGGTGGGTGTGTAACTTCATTCATTATTTGTGACACTACAAAAGGCCCTCTTCCAGACTAGACAGCCATTGCTAAGCAACCATGCAATGACCAAAACTGGAGTTGTGTAACTCTTGATTTCACACTAGGAATATGATTCAAGACAAAAAAGTAAGATTTAGAAAAGAAAAGTAACATAAAAGCTAAAAAAAATTTTCTTTTGCACAATTTGTTGAATGATCTTTCAAATCTTATGTCACTCAGCCTCTAGTGAAAAGGGGATATAATATGAAAAAAAAGGATGAAGAAAGAAGGGAAATCTGTGCTTAAGAAGAGAAAGAATAGGGATCTATGCCTACATCTGGACTGATGAGGTCCTCCCTGTTGTCCACCATCCCCCATGGAGCAACTCCCAACGTGCAGATCCTCATCCTGGTGCGGGTGGAAAGTTCTGCCATGGCGTCTCCTACCTGTCTGGTCACACCTTTATGGGACAGGGAAGATAAAAATTTTAAATCTATTAGTTTTCTTTGGTACACAACCACTTTTGGTACATAAATCTCACCCTAACACTAAACCCAATCGAACATCATTAGCGCAGTCCACCGTAAAATATAGATGTGCCACAATCTGGAACAGTCTTCCTACAAATATCAAAAACACTTCTTCCCTCCTTACATTTAAAAATGCCCTGAAAACATATCTCATAAACCACCCTAGCCCCTTATAGAAATATTTATCCCATCTTAATTCATATTGCTATTATCATTTGATTTCATTGATCACACATTTTCTTCTTTTGTATTACTATAACATATGACTGTGTTAGTTACTTCTCCTTGTTATTTATTGATCCACTGATCATACATCTTTTGTTGTATTATTATAACATATGATTGTGTCAGTTACTTATGTTTGTTATTTATTGATTTCACTGATCGTACATCTTTTGCATTATTATAACATGTCCTAGTTTCTTTCTTTGTTAAATATGATTTCATTGATCATATATTTTGTATAAGCATAGAGGAGGAGGGCACAGCATAAACCATTAAGGTTTTTTCCCTCCTCCTGCACCTGTTTTATATTTTATTCTCTTCTGTATCTATTATCATTTTGTATGTGCAAACTGAATAAACAAACAAAACAAACAATCCTAACACTTAACCCAACCCTAACCCTAACCCTAATTCTAACCCAACCTAACCCCTACCTCTAACCCTAACCCAAACCCTAACCCCAACCCCAACCCTAATGCCAACCCTAACCCTGAACCTAACACAACCCTATTCTAATCCTAACCATAACCCTTACCTGAGTGAGTGCCACATGATTCAATCCATTCCCCCATGGTCTTAACTACAGTTATAACCCTAACTCTAACCCAACACTAACCCTAACCAACGAAACTCAACCCTAACACCAACCCTAACCCTTACCTGATTGAGTGCCATATTTGAGGATCCACGCCCCTGTGGTCTTAACTTAAATTAACTCAAGTCTTATTATTAACTAAAGTCTTTAAGTTAAGGGTATTTTAACCCTAACCCAACCCAACCCAAACTCAACCCTAACCCTAACCCAAACCCTTACTCAACCCTAACCCAAAATCCCTAACCCTTACCTGAGTGAGTGCCACATGTGAGGATCCAAGTCCCTGTGTTCCGTACTGAAGTTGTAACCCTAACTGTAACCCTAACCCTAACCTAACCCCAACCCCTTACCTGAGTGAGTGCCACATGTAAGAATCCACGCCCCCGTGGTCTTAGCTGCCTTCAGCAAGCCTTTGCGGAAGACCCTCTTGAGTTTTGGCTGCAGTTCGAAGTTCTGCAGACCCCCCTGCATGGAGATGAGCAGTCTGGGCAGCTCCAGCTTCCACTCTTTGGTGAGCAGCTGGAGGATGGTGTCTGGCTTTGTGTCATGGGACATGCGCACATACTGGAACAACACAACAAACATTCTGGTTAACAACATGATATAAACATTCTGGTTATGCTATACTGGAACAAAACAACACTATTCAGCAGCTGGAGAATGATGTCTGGCTTCGTGTCACAGGACATTCGCACATACTGGAACAACACATACGATCTGGTCAACAACATGATATAAGCATATACTGGAACATAACAAACATTCTGGTTATGCTATACTGGAACACTATTCTCAGACTGGAACAAAACAACACAATTCAGCAGCTGGAGAATGATGTCTGGCTTTGTGTCATGGGACATCCGAACATACTGGAACAACACAGCCATTCTGGTCAACAACATGATATAAACATTCTGGTTATGCTATACTGGAACAAAACAACACTAGTCAGCAGCTGGAGAATGATGTCTGGTTTGGTGTCATGGGACATTCGAACATACTGGAACAACACAAACATTCTGGTCAACATCATAATATCAGCACATACTGGAACAAAACAACACTATTCAGCAGCTGGAGGATGATGTCTGGCTTTGTGTCATGGGACATCCGAACATACTAGAACAACGTATACATTCTGGTCAACATCATGATATCAGCACATACTGGAACAAAACAAACATTCTGGTCAACATCATGATATAAGCATAACAAACAGTCCCCTTAATCCGATAAGTGCATCTATCACCTTGGCCCTGTCCCAGTCCCTTACACAGGTCTTGAATTACACATTGTCTCAATTCAACTTGAAGATGTTTAAAAAGCTAATACAACCTTTCTTTGAAAGAAAAATTTTCCACTCCTTCCACCTACAAGCACATCTTGCAAGCAAGCAAGCAAGCAAACAAACAAACAAACCTGTGCCTTGCTGGTGTGCCCTGCTCCCTGGAACTCCAGTGTGCCAAAGGCATCTGACGGACTCTCTTCCGTGTGTGTGGCCGGACTCCACCGGACCAACAAACAAACAAACAAACAAACAAACCTGTGCCTTGCTGGTGTGCCCCGCCCCCTGGAACTCCAGTGTACCGAAGGCGTCTGACGGGCTCTCCTCCGTGTGTGCAGCCGGGCTCCATCGAACCTCCTCCATACAGGACGTGCTCTGGGCGCTCCTCGCTTCCGAGGAATGTTCCCCCTCCAGCCTCCCGCATCCACATCTCCTGGGGACAGAAGAGGTTAGGGTTGGTTACAGAGGCAGTGAGGTTTGTACACAGATTTTGATGATGTTTGACTCTATCCGAGGAGTGTCCCCCCTCCAGCCTCCCACACCAACATCTCCTGGGGACAAAAGGTGGTCTTGGAGGTTAGTAGGGGTGGGTACTGGAACCATTTTCTTTTGTCGGATCGGCCCAGAAAAAAACGGGCCAGAAAGAAATCAGTGGAATGGAGTCTAGACTGATGAACAAATTACATCGACAGATTATCACATTTTTGGGGGAAAATAAAACACAAAGATAACAAGAGAGAAGTAAAGGGGAGTTGATAGTCATTTTTATCAAGTTTCTACAGTCTTGATCTAAGTTAACAAAGGCAGCGTTGTATTGTTTGCACATTAAAACACCAGTGGAGGTCACCAAAAACAGAATTCTGAGTAGCGAAATCGATTATTCACAGACAATAAGGTCAAGGTTCAGATCCAGACCTGACCCCTTGAACCTGGACTGTACCTGTACCTGAATTTCCTGTAACGGTAGCCACCTCTAGTGGTTACGATTGGTTACTTAGAGCCTAAAGGTTCTGGGTTCCAATTCCTAGGAAACTCTGAATAGAAGCAGTGAGGTTTGTACTACTAATTAGATTTTGCTGATGTTACATGTTTGTTAAAGTTATGTGAAATAATTTCCAAAATGAATCAAGCCCTCTAAGAATGCAATGCCACAATCGTTTTCCAAGAGAAAAAAAAATGTATAAGTAACAGAGATTTCAGCACCAAGGAAAGCGCTTTCTCTATCTGTTAACATTTTCATTCATTCATTCATTCATTTATTCCTTCATTCTTTCAGCCCGGCTTTCTCCAGAATAGTGACATTCAAGTCAGCTACAGATCCATAATTGAATGTTGAAAGAATTTAAGTACACAGTTGTTGAATCTTTGTTGGGAATGTGAATAGTTGTGTGTGGAAAAGCACCTGAAGGTGAGGTGTGATTTACTGTGAAAGTGGCCACTGATTGAGGTGGTTTTAAACCCAATTACACAAACACAGCTGGCCACCGCACATTTGCATACAGAGGATCAACCTGTTACAATATCCTTTCGGCGGACATTAGACATGCACCAACTCTACGGCAGTTTAAAGCTGCCCTAAGACACACTCCTCCGCACATGGACCTCTGACCTTTTTGGTTGACGTTTTTGGTTGACATCGACAACTGTTCTTGGTAAAGACACTTCGGTTTATTTGTATATATTGTTTGTTGTCCTCTGGTTGTCTTACTGAATGTAACACGTTTCATTTTTGTTATTTATGTAGTGGGCCCCCTTGGAAATCAACTTCAAACAAGTTGAAGGGGCTACCCACATGTTTTGAGATGAATAAATAAATAAAGGTGTTATGTATCAGTGTGCTGTGCAGTGTAAAGGTGCACTCTCACTGCACTTGTGTCATGCTTGCGTCACTGCAGGGTTCGAAAGATACTCAACGAATTTCAGCAATAAAGAATTAATTTTCTTACTTTTTGTGCATTTTGTCGTCTTCTATAATCTAAGTCATACTTTTATGTATTACGCACATCGGAGAAAATAACAAAACAGTGAACAAACCCTGCAGTGACGCAAGCTTAATGCAACTTCAGTGAGAGTGCACCTTCAGAGTACAATTTACTGTGAAAGTGTTCACTGATTGAGGTGTTATGTATCAGTGTGACCCCTGACCTGGCCGTGCTCTGTAAGAATTGCCCCTGATTGAGGTGTAATGTATCGGTGTGCTGTGCTGTGTATAGGTGCACTCTCACTGCACTTGCGTCATGCTTGCGTCACTGCAGGGTTCGAAAGATACTCAACGAATTTCAGCGATAAAGAACCAATTTTCTTACTTTTGTGCATTTTGTCGTCTTCTATAATCTAAGTCATACTTTTATGTATTACGCAACATCTAAATTATATAAAATCGGAGAAAATAACAAAACTGTGAACAAACCCCGCAGTGACGCAAGCTTGATGCAACTTCAGCGAGAGTGCACTTTAAGAGTGCAATTTACTGTGAAAGTGGCCACTGATTGAGGTGTTATGTATCAGTGTGACCCCTGACCTGTCTGTGCTCTGTAAGAGTTGCCCCTGATTGAGGTGTTATCTAGCAGTGTTAACCGCTGACCTGGCTATACTGTGTAAGAGTTGCCCCTGATTGAGGTGTTATCTAGCAGTGTTAACCGCTGACCTGGCTATACTGTGTAAGAGTTGCCCCTGATTGAGGTGTTGTGTAGCAGTGTTAACCGCTGACCTGGCTATACTGTGTAAGAGTTGCCCCTGATTGAGGTGTTATGGAGCAGTGTTAACCGCTGACCTGGCTATACTCTGTAAGAGTTGCCCCTGATTGAGGTGTTATCTAGCAGTGTTAACCGCTGACCTGGCTATACTGTGTAAGAGTTGCCCCTGATTGAGGTGCTATGGAGCAGTGTTAACCTCTGACCTGGCTATACTGTGTAAGAGTTGCCCCTGATTGAGGTGTTATGCAGCAGTGTGATCCCTGACCTGGCTATACTGTGTAAGAGTTGCCCCTGATTGAGGTGTTATGTAGCAGTGTTAACCGCTGACCTGGCTATACTGTGTAAGAGTTGCCCCTGATTGAGGTGTTATCTAGCAGTGTTAACCGCTGACCTGGCTATACTGTGTAAGAGTTGCCCCTGATTGAGGTGTTGTGTAGCAGTGTTAACCGCTGACCTGGCTATACTGTGTAAGAGTTGCCCCTGATTGAGGTGTTATGTAGCAGTGTTAACCGCTGACCTGGCTATACTGTGTAAGAGTTGCCCCTGATTGAGGTGTTATCTAGCAGTGTTAACCGCTGACCTGGCTATACTGTGTAAGAGTTGCCCCTGATTGAGGTGTTATGTAGCAGTGTTAACCGCTGACCTGGCTATACTGTGTAAGAGTTGCCCCTGATTGAGGTGCTATGTAGCGGTGTTAACCGCTGACCTGGCTATACTGTGTTAAGGGTGGTTGTTATCAGCAGGAGATTTGAGGTCCTGAATAAGAATGGAGCACGGCGCCCAGCAATTTACTACAATTTTCTACAGGCGATGTTACGCATACAAACTTCAAGCATCTGTAATCGCCCAAGGGAATTGTTGCCCAACATTGTAGCCTACTCGAAACCGTGTCCTCACTTGAGAGATAACCTTTGCATATATTTACATTCATGTATACAAGACAGTTTGGTTATCAGTGCCTTACACGAGTGTCAGTAGCAAGTGCACAAGCTCCACAATTGCCATACATGCTTGTGTGTCCATGTAGAGAGTGCAATGGGGCAAAATGGGCAATTCTACAGGTAGAGATCCCGATCAGAGTCAATTTAGAGGTAAACTGAAAAGGTAGGCCTATAGCCTTTTCAATGCTGTAGGGGCACTGGGTTATCACTATGTCTGGGGCATGGTGCTGGAAGGCACAACACAACACAATTTAAAGACATCCCCTTAAAAGACAGAACTTTTCAACCTTGATACACGTCACCTAAGATCAAATGATTGAAACTGAAGATTTATAAATTATTTTACAATTATGGGAGACTACCCTTACACAATTAAAGCAACCCGATTGGAGTCCCAACCAGTGATATTGGCAATTCTGCGAGACTGCAACCTCACCCTGACATATGACGAAGGATAATAGCAAAAGAAAATAGGTAAAATTTATTGCTATAGCGATACATGTATTTATCTTTCTCTTTTATACATTACCAGGATTATCTGTTAAGCTGTTCCTGATAAGACAATTTCCGTTCTCAGCTGAGACAGCAAACAAAGTTTTACACCCGCAGTTTCCCTGTAAATGGTCTACGCAAAACTGTGTGGATTTGCATGCAGCACCCTGTTCCACACAGTGTTACTATCCTGCAAGGCCCTTAAACCAATAATCCGTACCCCATTAAACACCATGAATCTCTCTGTGTAATATCATCCCCAGGGCTCATCTATGGGGGAGCAGATGGTATAAATCTTTGCTGTGACATAAATCAGGACTTAGTCCTGCATACGATCCTACATGAACATTAGCTGGTGTGTTACGGTGTGTGGGCAGTTATACCGGCTATATTGATACAGAAATAGATACAATATCCCCAGGGCTCATCTATCAGGCAGAAGATGGTATAAGTCTTTGCTGTGACATAAATCGGGACTCAGTCCTGCATATCCAACATGAAGGGGGTTTGAAAGGGGGTGGCTCCATGCTTGAATGTGGTGTTGATTGGTGGAGAGGCTAGGTGATGGGGCCTCCCCAATCCACTGAATCAGATGCAGTTTGATGTATATAGTTACCTATTCTTTCTGCGCAGTGATTGACTCATCCATATGAAGCTATGGGGTGGTGCCTGGAGTCGCGCGAAGATGTGATACATATAACATTCCCCAGACTGAGTGGGTGGGTGGGTGGGCGGGCGAAAAAGAAAACTGTGCTCCATCGTGCCTACCTCTTTTCCCTTGTCCCACTCCTTCTATCCCATGTTCACGTCTTCGACGGATTCCAGGCTGTGCGGATGAGTCCGTCAAACTGCATGTGAATAGTCTATCCTGCCTTTATATGGGATTGGGTCTTCGCCTAATATAGGCATCGCCAATCACAGCGCAGGAAAGATAGTTACCTATTCTTTCTGCGCAGTGATTGACTCATCCATATGAAGCTATGGGGTGGTGCCTTCCGTCGCGCCTCTTCTTTTTAGTACCATTACCTGAGTTGCGTGGCATCCAAGCTTCTTGGTGCGTGTGTGGGTTCTAGGAGACCAACCGCTGACTCCACGCTAATAGGGAACGCGTGCGGTGTATACTCAAGGACGACAGTGGACGCATATTCAACATACTCAACATAGTCTATTGACAACTTCTTATGGAACCGTTCCATGATGGTAAACAACCAGCACCACACAGTGCGTGACGTAATCACTAGCGGACTCTACCACTTATATGGGTGGTGGTCCAGACCTACCATAACAATCACTATACAAGATTGGCGCTACTATTCTTCCTTCTTACATATGCATACCTCCTACTATTCCTAATCTCATCCTAACTTTCCTTCACTCCATCGTTCTTAAATATCCATACCTCCTACTATCCCCAATCTCATCTTAACCTTCCTTGACTCTATCGTTCTCTCCCACTCTCATCCTTACTTCTCCCACTCTCATCCGCCAAGTTCTTCACACCATCATTCTCTATTCCTTTCTACCCCAACCTCCATTCATTATTCTTTTATTCGTGTCCTGCTTATCGGAAGTGAATCAACTACAATAAAACTAATGTGCAGTCTAATACTTTTTATTTCTTGCATCGCCGGCGGTCCTCTTCTAAAAACTACTAGAAATGTCCTCTGTCAGATGTTGCAAACTCCAAACATACTTCCAACCCCATATAAAAGAATAGACACGGTATGTAACCATGGTCTATTATCGCAGCAGATGTAACTTTCGTATAACGGATCTCTCCAAATTCGACGTACACAAATGGCCCAGACATATTGCAAGAATAAATACCCAATATAATCCCATTTCTCCCTATCAGAACTCGGGTATAAACAAAAAAAATGTCGACATTCGGTTTCAAATATTTGTTTCAACTGCCGTTTAGCAAACCAAGCTACGTCACATACATTGGGATAATTGTATCTAAACAAAAAATCTGTATTGAAGTGTTAGAGTCCTCCTCACTACTGTTCTAGCTTTTCACTGATAACAACCTCTCTGGAAAATCCACTAACCCTTGAATTGATACATACTTGACGAAACCAGTTTTGGCCAATGCCGTTTTGCGCTGGGTAGCCAACCCTATATTACTAGGTCTAGCTTGGAAAGCATATGTGATAAATTGAAGACATTTTATTTTATGTGCAGCAAAACCTTAATGTCTTCTATAAATAAGCCTTAACCCTGTGTGTGCCAATAAAGGCTGGCAGTTAGAAAGTAAGCAGTGACCTTTTAATACTGGCTATATTAACCTGAAACTTTTATAGCGTCATCTTTGGACTCATTACAGCTAAACATGTCAGATCTACCTACGAAGCAAAAATTAGACTTTGGCCTAAATGTTTCGATAAAACGACAAAATAACTGCTGCCTTTTAACTTTCGTGCCTCGTCAAGTTATCAACAAATTACTACCCAAGATACACGAACCTGTATTTATCCATGGCACCTTATATTAAACATGCTCCTTTTCAAATTGCTTATAAACCATCAGAGCTGGAACGTACTACCAAGTAAAGAAAATGGAGACAGACGAAAACAGCAAACCGATTTAATAACTAGTTGTTTCTCAACATTACAACGAAAAACATGTCACTTCCTGGACAACTTCTGACGTTGATGTGTTCTAATTAAAAACAAGCAAATACAGTGGTCATCCCTACAGTGAACTTTAAGACAGTATAGATGTTCTTTTTTTTTTACGAAGAAAGCGTTTAACAGACGCCCTCTAACATCTTCTGTTACTTTAAGGCAAAATGGAACTTCAGGTCACAATTCGAACGTACGAGAGAGTAAAAAATTCTGGGGCTGTTGTCTCTCTGTTTCTGAATTTTAAGTCTAGTTTTAAACTTCTTGATCCCTTTGCTTGGCCACCATCTCTGCCTGCACGCCGCCCTCCCATATGGTTTGCTGCGTGTACTTCTCAGCTGGCTGGTGGGTCTAAGTTGCTGAACTTGAGGTGGTATTTTCAGACGTCCTCGCATCACACCCACGCGCGTTGTACTGAATGCTTCCTGTAACATATTAATCATATTGCATGTCCTTCGGGATGAAGCTATCATTTCTCTTGAAAACCTGTACCACCTAACGAATACGTCGTTGGTTGCGAATGTTCTACGACAATGTTGCTCTGTGTCTTGTGCTTCAAAGAAAACGTACGTGTACCAAGAATCATAGCGATACAATAGCGTGTTGAAAACGAACGAATGATACTCGTAATTAGTTCAAACTCCTTGCAGTTATACGTATATAAGTGCCAACTTTTAATCTTGTGCTGTCCGTCCTAAAACTATCCACGACGTACTATTCTCTACATTGCACACCGTAATCTTCACACTTGTCGGCCTCGACTTCAGTGCTTCTGTAGATATTTTCTCAATCGCGTTAAAAACTGCTTGCCGTTCTCGTTATCTACACGGGGTCCATCAACAAACTGCAATGCCACAAATCTCACCAAAGTATCGGACAGTCTCGGTATGTACCATCACGAAGTTAACCAAAACCTGTCGTAGTCAGCCAGCCAAACTGTACTATTCTCATTTCCTACATGTGGCTGCCCTGTCGCACGACCAACTATATCAGCCTAGAGTTGTCCCTCGACTTGTCAAGTAACAAACCGAACGAAAACCAAGTCCTGTTATCAGCCTGAAGCTGTCCAATAACTAATAGTACGGCTCCATATCACACAAAAATTGTCCTTCAGTCTTAAACTCCACCTGTGGTTGCCCCACAGCTTGTCGCATAACAAACAAAATAAAAAACTGTCCGCCAGCCATGTTACCTACCTAGGCTTGTCTAAACAACCTGTCGTGCGACCAACCACTAACACCTGGGTAACAAATTTGTAACAACGTATCGTGCGATAACAGAAAACTGTCTAACAGTCTCTTTACTTCTCTAGTCCAAAAACTTTCCAACAGTCTTGTTGCTTACCTGGGGTTACTCAACAATCTGTCGTACAACAACACACAAAACTATCTAACAGCCTTTTTAATTCTCTGAGGTTGTCTAACAACCTGTCACACGACAACAACAAACAAAAATGTCCAACAGTTTTGCTGCTTACCTGGGGTTGCTAAACAATCTATCGTACGACAACCCACAAAACTGTCTAACAGCCTTTTTACTTCTCTGGGGTTGTCTAACAACTTGTCGCACGACAACAACAAACAAAAAATGTCCAACAGTCTTGTTGGCTTCCTGGAGTTGCTAAACAATCTGTCGTACTACAGCACAGCGTCACAAAACTGTCGAGCAGCCTTTTTACTTCTCTGGGGTTGTCTAACCAACCTGTCGCACGACAACAACAAACAAAACTGTCCAACAGTCTTGTTACCTACCCGGGGTTGTCCAACAACCTGTCATACGACAACAGCAAACAAAAAACTGTCGTACACTGTTGTTACTCTACCTGGCGTTGTCTCACTGCCTGTCGCACGACAACAAACCAAACTGTCCAACAGTCCTGTTACCTGCCTGGTGCTGTCCCACAGCCTGTCGCACGACAACAAACCAAACTGTCCAACAGTCTTGTTACCTGCCTGGTGCTGTCCCACAGCCTGTCGTACATCAACAAACCAAACTGTCCAACAGTCTTGTTACCTGGTTGGTGCTGTCCCACAACCCGCCGTACATCAACAAACCAAACTGTCCAACAGCCTTGTTACCTGCCTAGTGCTGTCCCACAGCCTATCGTACATCAACGAACCAAACTGTCCAACAGTCCTGTTACTTATCTGGTGCTGTCCCACAGCTTGTCGTACATCAACGAACCAAACTGCCCAACAGTCCTGTTACTTGCCTGGTGTTGTCCAACAACCTGTCGTACATCAACAAACAAACTGTCCGACAGTCCTGTTACTTGCCTGGTGCCGTCCCACAGCCTGTCGTACATCAACAAACAAAACTGTCCAACAGTCTTGTTACCTGCCTGGTGCTGTCCCACAGCCTGTCGTACGTCAACAAACAAAACTGTCCAACAGTCTTGTTACCTGCCTGGTGCTGTCCCACAGCCTGTCGCACATCAACAGACAAAACTGTCCAACAGTCCTGTTACTTGCCTGGTGCTGTCCCACAGCCTATCGTATACATCAACAAACCAAACTGTCCAACGGTCCTGTTACTTGCCTGGTGTTGTCCCACAACCTGTCGTACATCAACAAACAAAACTGTCCAACAGTCTTGTTACCTGCCTGGTGCTGTCCCACAGCCTGTCGCACATCAACAGACAAAACTGTCCAACAGTCCTGTTACTTGCCTGGTGCTGTCCCACAGCCTATCGTATACATCAACAAACCAAACTGTCCAACAGTCCTGTTACTTGCCTGGTGCCGTCCCACAGCCTGTCGTACATCAACAAATCAAACTGTCCAACAGTCTTGTTACTTGCCTGGTGTTGTCCCACAACCTGTCGTACATCAACAAACAAAACTGTCCAACAGTCCTGTTACCTGCCTGGTGCTATCCCACAACCCGTCGTCCATCCACAAACAAAACTATCCAATAGTCTTGTTACTTACCTGGGGTTGTCCAACAACCTGTCGCATGACAACTACAAACAAAACTGTCCAACAGTCTTGTTACTTACCTGGGGTTGTCCAACAACCTGTCGCATGACAACAATAACAAAACTTTCCAGCAGTCTTGTTATCTCTCTGGGGTTGTTTACAGCATGCCGTACGACAACAGCAAACAAAAACTGTCCAACAGTTCAATTGTCCAACAAACTATTGCATGACACCAACCAGACAAAAAACTGCAAACACTTTTTTTTTTCTACCTAGGGTTGTCCAAGAACCTGTCAAGCGAGAAACCCAACAAAAAGCAAATCGGCTCATAAAAAAAAAAATCAAATCACCTGAAATCTCGCTACAAACTCGAGGCTGTCTGCCGACCTGACGAGCAACAAGATAACAACCTCTAGCTGAGATATAGGACACACCTTAGGAAAACTGCCGCAGTGGTTGACAGCTGTCCGAGCGTCTTGAGGCCTGGTCCCTCAGCTTTTCGGGTTGCTGAATGCTGGCTGGTCCACAAAATGCAATGCCCAGAATCGCCGAACCTAACTTCAAAATTAAACAAAGCAAATATACAGAAAAAAAAAACAATAGGAAAATACGTAAAATAAGGCAATACGTTCGACTCCTTCCACAACAACAACAACAAACGTGATAGGCAGACAAAAAAACTATACCAAATACTGTCTAAAGCCTTTCAAAGAACGTAACTCACCCATAGAGCTACCAGTGATAAGTTGAAGCCTCCGACTCTTTCTTGATAAAAAAGGTCGGGCTCTGCTCCGAGCGTGCGGAAACTGGAACAACGTTGTACCGCTTCACAAAGGCTCCTATGGCGAAAAGACGGGGTAAACGGCAGCCCTAGCGGTGGCTCAGCTGTATCAACATACCTAACTCAAATGAGACAACACAAAATTAATTATACCAAGCCTATTTTACCAAATAGAATCACTCACACCTGCGCACGCGAAACATGTGCGATGCGCAAACATATGCAAATTACGAGTCGCTAAACGAAATGAACGACAGAATAGTTGCTGACCAACAAAACACACCAAAATCATACAAAAGGGGAAAACAGGAAAATAAAATCATGAAGGAACAAGAAAGAAAACAGCCGAGGGATCCACTAGAAAAACAGCCAACGTAGGAAGACAAATCAAAATGGAAAATTCCACAAGACGCCAAAAATGGCGGCGAGCTCAAAACCTTGCGTACCTGCTTGGCTTGTAAATCCTACGCCCGTAGGAAACTACTCTATCTTCTCTGTTGTCGGCAAGTTTCCCTACCCGTTCTCAGAAGGTCGTAGATATCGCAGACTTGTCCTGGTGAGTCTCACTGTCAAAAACAGTGTTACTGGTGCTCTGCTATGGAACGTCCGGCTCATTCACAAGGCTGCTGCGTCAGTCATGCTGGGGTCGGCCGTGCCGGCGGTGTGACTTGCCTTCTCCGTCGACGTTCTGCCAGACAGTACTGCATATACCTGTGATGTCTAACAAACGCCCAAAATAAGCGTCTATTCTCGAAGTGAGGCATGCTTTCTTCCATAACCCATACACAATGCCCGGCACGCCAGTGTCTGCGAGAAGAACGGACCTCAGCATGACAAAGAGCGATACACGTGCAAAAACGCAGACAACTCACATTCGTCCCTACGCAGCAACAACTTCTCGCAGTTTCACAAAGCAAAATAAAATACGAAATCTTCATGACACTAAAAGGGCAATCTTAGAATTCTATACTCCCTGTAAACGCAAACGAGGTAAATACTCGGTCTCTCTTCTACACCCCGAAAACCTGCTGGCGGTCTTTCTGTGGATCTTCTGTGTTTCCGTAGCCATGGCGTCGACGAACCGGCTGTGGGGAGGAGTCCGTCAAACTGCATGTGAATAGTCTATCCTGCCTTTATATGGGATTGGGTCTTCGCCTAATATAGGCATCGCCAATCACAGCGCAGGAAAGATAGTGTGGCTGACACTTCACAATCACATTCATTTTACCCCCCGTTTTTTGTTCTAATTTATTGACATATTTTTTTGCACCACCACCGTGCACCACCACCGTGCACCACCCTGGTTGGGATACCCCAAACTGGATTTTTAAAATGCCAAAGAGGATTTTGACCAGTATGGACATAGTTAGATAGATAGATACATGTAGGTGAGTTATTGGTTTGATTCCTAGAATTCCAGGCAAGACGATATGTCCTTGGGAAGGGAACGTTACAAATTCATCCTTACTCTGCCCGGGTGTAAAAATGAGAAATTGACTTTGTTTGGGGAGGTAAAACATTATTGAAGGAGATGGATGAGTTCTGCCTCCAAATACAATATCCTAGACACAGTGGATAACAACCCACTGACCCTATGGCTCAAAAAAGGTAGGGAACTACCTTGGCCTTTACCAATGCTCAAACTTGTCAAAGCATTTTGAACCATGCTTTGCGTGGTACCTTTTGGAACAACAATACACTTTTGGCCAAACAATGTGATGAATGATATGATGCTAGGCTCCACATTGGAACTTTCCAGCCAATAATAACATTATCTCATTGAGTAATCTCTGTGGGTACACGTAGGTGGCAAGATGTACATACATGTAGATGGCTATTAAGTAAATACTACCAGTTAAAGATTATTCTTGTCTTGATAGTGCAGTAATGCTTACACTGTAAAAAGATAACAATTCTGTAGTGCTGATAGCAAATTTTGTGCGGTATCGCAAATCTTGTCCATGCTAATACTTCATGCGTCTTATGTGGAACCAAATCATGTTTGAACATTAATGCATTAATTCTTTATATGAAAACACAGTAACAGTATAGACAGTCCTCCTCACCTATGGGGGTCTCTCTGATTCAGCACAAACTTGATACACTCCCTCTTGCTGAACGTCTTCTCTATCCAGGACTTCTGAGCCTGCAGAGGAAACATGGCGGACATGATGAGCTGTGTCGATGAGGGTTAGACTTCCGGGTAATAAGATACACCAAGAGGCAGTTACTCCACAAGCAACTGGATATGATTTTGGAAATGGTCAGACGTTTCATAATATCAGCATCCACTTTGATCTTTCGGCAGTGACATTGAAGAGATGTGGAAGAAACTGGTTTTCAATTGGAATCCAAAATTGTTTTCAGCTTGACCTTGTTTTCTGTTGGACTCGATCCAAAACTGTCTTCAGCTCGTTTGCATTCACAACTAGGGTTAAAAAGAACCAGTTTTAGTCCGATCTCTTCAGTGTCACTGACGAAAGATTGTGGATGCTATCTGAAAAGTCTGAACGTTTCCATGGTTAGTATGCATCTGCTATGGCAAGAAAGGTTTCTGATTCAAAGTACAAATTTCAGCATCATGAAAAACGTTCTGGTGAAAGATGACAGAAATTTGTGCGAGAAGTTCTGGTTACTTGACACTTCTGTGTGATTCAAGGCAAAAAGTTCAGGACCATGAAAAATGTCCTGGTCACAGACGACACACATTTGTGTGGGGGGTTATGCCTGGCAGTTCTTACCCTGCAAGAAAGCTGAGATATCAAGTGTGATCCAAACTTCAGAAAGCTGTTTTCTGACTTGCACCAGAATCACTGGGAGCTAAAAGTGATATTATCATTTATCTTTCACACCAAGGAAAATGGACTATTGGGTATATTAGCCTTTGGAAGAACATTGCTAGAAAGGTTGCTACAAAAATTTTACGATTGTCAAAAATGTTCAGGGCACCAATGACAGCTGTCTATGTGAGGAGTCGTGCCAGATGGATCTTATCCTGGAAGAAAACTGCAGTATCGAGTGCTACATAAACGACAGAACTTCTGATCTATATCACAGTCACTGAAGCTTGAAGTGACATTGATATTTTGCACTATGGAAAATTGACTATTATTACTGTACAGTCTGTGTAAGGCCCTTTCTTGTGATAGCAGCTCTACAAGTCACCACGATGACTTGTCTAGCTGCTATCACAAGAAAAGTTCCCACTTTATGATTGTTGCTTGTGTGACGATTCGTGCTGAATGGATGTTATCCTTCAAAGAAAGCAGCAATTCGAAGTGAAGTCTAAAGGAAAAAGCTTTTGTCACTTTGTCATAAAAATGGCTTGGTCACAGATAACGCACATTTGTGTACGAAGCTGGGGTTACATTGTGCTACTACAAGCAAGGATTTCACTTTGCAGGAAAATCTAAAGGTGATCATAAAAGACGATCTGGTCACAGATGATAACACACTTGTGTGTAGTCGTGCCAGATGGATCTTTATCCTTAAAGAAAGTTACAACGTCAAGTGCCATTCCAACAAGAAGGCTTTCTTGACTTGTACCAGAATAACTAGTAGTCAAAAAGGATACTTATATTTCATACCGCAGAAAATGGCCTACTAGGAACTTTGAAAGCACACATCTAAACGAGTTTGCTTAGACTGCAAAAGAAGAGTAAAAGGTGTCAGAATAAAGATGCTGGCAGGGCTTATAGCTTATGTACACGAATCCTTGTAGTTTCTCACAATATTTCCCATTGAATCGTCTCTAAAGAGTCAAACACTTAAGAAAGCATCCACTGTCTTTTAGCAGTGACTGAGAGTGTCAGAGATATTTCTTGGCTTATTTTGAATTCACACTATACTTACTATCTGTATACTATGTATTGATAATAATTTTACCTGGATGTCTAACCTTCACCAACATAGCTGTATGCTGTATCCATTATATCATGTTCCCAGCGACTCTTACAATAATTTTCACTATTAGTATACTAAGTATAACTGTGCTGGCATATACCCAACATTATATCCAGCAATAGCTATATGGTATTCCCAAGCTGTACAAAATAAAACCTTGGAGCACATCAGATCAGGCTTTTAGCTAGGATTTCATAATAGGGAGTCCAAACTTATTGGTGAGTAGCCACCTTCCATGGTGCAGAGTTTTGGATGATTTTAAGTTAAAAAAAGTGCGTTCTTAGGTATCCCAAGAGGCAAAAATACTGTTCCGGAGGTCACACTTACAGTAGAAGACTGACCACAGATGACCTGGTAGCATCAGTGGTCAAGCAGAATTTCATGCCTGTCAGACTATTTTCTCCCCAGTGTAAGGGCGTCCAGGGGCATCAAATTTCTTGTTATTCTAAGAAAAGTGCGTCCAGATGACGCGTTGACGCATGCCTGGCTAAAAGCCTGCATCAGATGGCTGTATACGCATAGATTTATGCTTTTAACAAAATTGAAGTGAGTTCACCTTGGCATACACACAGCAATCTTAAATTATACTTGTCAGCAGCTATACGTAGTATCCCCAAGCTATAAGCAAATTCATCAAATCTTAGAGATTGATACGTCAGATCGGGCTATATGCATATAGATTTATGCTTTAACAGCTCTTGGAATGATGTTCCGAATATCTGAAGTGAGCTGGTATATACACATCATTTTTTACATCCAGCAGTTACAGGTGATAAGTATCTCCAAGCAGAATGCAACATTAACAAATCTTAGGGAATGTCAGATAGCTGTATGCATAGGTTTATGCTTTTAGCAGCTCAGGAAATGATGTTCACAAAGTCAGAAGTGTGCTGGCATATACAATTGTACAAATTGTCAACATTTCTTTATATCTAGCAGACTGATGCTATACGGTATCCCCAAGCATATTGTGTGGACTGATTTATGCTTTCTGTAGCTCTTTTTCAACTTTAATCTTACCTTGAAGAAACACACACAAATACAGCAATGCACTCTAACTTAAGGCCTTTGGCTGACTTTTCAAGTTCACAAACTCCGTAGTGTGGTAATTAATAAAGGCATAATCCCAAGCATGTAAGTAACATTATCAGTTAATGACTTTTAGCCACTTTATTTTTACCTTTTAGTAGCTCTGGAAATGATGTTCACAAAGTCAGAAGTGGGCTGGTATGTACATAACATTTTTCATACCTAGCAGAGGCTACAAGGTATCCCCAGTAGCATATTAAGTAACAGTTCAAATCTTTGGGAACGTTTCAGAGCTGTATGGATGGATTTATGCTTGTTGCAGCTCTTCAAATGATTTTTTTTAACCTTAATCTTACCTTGAAGAAACGCAAACATATATAGTGTTACACTCTCAAGTTCACCTTGGCAACTTTTCAAGTTCGCAAACTCTGTATTGTGGTAAGTTAAATGAACAAGGTTTCCCCCAGCATGTAAGTAACATGATTAGACCTTGGAGGACGGCCACCGCTCTGGCCCATTTGGTAAGAAGTACCCACCAGCCTACAGTAATGCCTGCCGCAGGGAAAATGGGCCGTGTCGCCGAGTGATTATGACATACTGTCAAACAGTAATATCATTACACGAGTCGGGGGTAGGAGAAACCCCAAGTACTGTAATTCCTGATTTTTTCAATGTACTGTTATGTTCACGGTTTTCACGGTGACAACTATAATGGGAACTTATCATTACTGACTTTTTTTATGTGCACTTGCCGCGACAGTGAACATTTCCAATTCATGTAGTTCCGAGAACAAGTTAAATTTTCTCAGACCGTGAAAGTTTGGTACCGAGAAGACAAAGTGAATTACAGTACATCCTTGGTCGGTAGTCCTCCTAGGAGACGGAAACTCTGAACAACAAAGCTGCATCTGCTTGGGCTGTCTCACACGTTGCATACAGTTCTGTCCCCATGAGACTTAGTGCTCCAGTAGACAAGAGGGTGGAAAAGGAATTGCACACTCCTCCTTCACCATAAAAAGTCATGTGCAGGTCAGGCAAACAGGTAAATGCCTGTCTGCCTGCTCATCTGTCGAATCGACAGGAGAATCCATACACAACAGAATCTCACTTGCAGTTTGATGAAAATCATTATGAGTTCAAATTGCTTGAGGCAATTACATTGAAGAAGCCATTACCATAAACATTACATACATCAGTATATTGTGGTTCACCTTTTCAACCTATTATATTCTTGATGGGGGCCAGGCTTACCCATGAATCTGGAGTATGATGGAGCAAGAGGTACATGTAAAACCACCCAAGGGGGTAAGGGGCTGGGGTTGGTGGGCCAGGGGGTGGGGGTTGGTGGGCCAGGGGGTGGGGGTTGGTGGGCCAGGGGGTGGGGGTTGGTGGGCCAGGGGGTGGTGTGACAGTACACAGCCCTCCCCATGATGATAGAAACTCTCCCACTCTGCCTTTTTCAAAATTAATGTAGGCTTTTCCCTCAGTCCCGCTATACCTCTAATCTCAAAAATTGCAATCCAAAGAGGCAACAAAATCCTCATTGCAGAAAAATCATGAATTTCTTGAAAGTGAGTATATGATGGTGCTGGGAATATAGTATTATGGTAGGAGCACCACTGTTCCATTCTCTGGGGAAATTTCATGGAAGTTGGAGTTGAAATCTTCAGAAACTATGTGATATACAATATACACTGTACTCATGGTATCTGATTTCATCACATAGGCAAAGTGTAATAAAGCAGGATAATATTGTTTCAGAATGGGAGAAGGGACGAAATTGGTGAACTTTTCAAATATTGAAAATCTAGTTTTTTTTAATACTGTTGGCATCTCATTCATCACAATCATACATGGACAGGGCCATAAAGGAGGATTGTGCAGCTCCCAAATGGGAAAAAGGGAGGAAATTGGTTTTCAAAAGTTGAGAAACAATAATGTGCTCCAGACCTGGTATCTGACTTCATCACATACATGCACAGTGTCATCACAAGGAGCATTATATCGTCCCAGAGTCCGTGAAGATTGCATGGAAATTACTTTACTTTCAAATTGGCTGAGTTCCTGCTCGAACCAGGCCTGCATGGAAGTAGGTCTTTAAATGTTCCGTATCTGTATCTGTATCAATATAGCCGCACTTGAGATCATATTAACTGCTATATCCCCCTGGTATCTCTGCTTGTATCACAAATTATAAGCATATTGTCATCACAGTTGTTTAAGTGAAGTGTTCAAGTACATGCACAATGTAGGTCTTCAAATGTTGAGAAATTACCCTGGTATCTCTGACTGTATCTCATGTATGTACAGTGTCATAAGGGAGGATCTTTAAGTTGTACCAGAAAAGGAGAAGAGTGGCAGTTGGTCTTCCGTTGAAATGTTGAGAAACTACTTCAAGTACTTTAAGGACACAGTGTATTATCACGCATATCACAAAACGTAAGTGTGTATCAGAGGTGGACACAAAATTTATGGCTCCTGGTGAATCACGTAGAAGGTTGGAAATGTGGCATAAAACAACCACATTGTAATTCAAGACATGAGGCAAGATAAGTAGATCACAAAGACTTATTACTTTTGGTTAGGTAAGTATGCAAACTCAGGTTGGCGTGTGAGTAACAAGCACATTAAGGTAGGGTCACAGTTGTGCCATGGCCTTGGTGGCGTTTCTTGGCCATCAATACGCCACACATAAGCTGTAAGTACTGAACAGACAAATCTATTTTCATGACAGGATCGGTGGCGTACCAACGGATGCGAACCCAGATCCTATGGTTTATGAATTGAACACCTTCCGACTGAGCCACACAAGCCCACTGTATCATCAAGTATCTGTACATGTATTCTGTATATCACAAAACTTA
The DNA here is from genome assembly GCA_019207045.1 of Branchiostoma floridae x Branchiostoma belcheri. NCBI lineage: Eukaryota > Metazoa > Chordata > Leptocardii > Amphioxiformes > Branchiostomatidae > Branchiostoma > Branchiostoma floridae x Branchiostoma belcheri. The sequence goes on along the minus strand of CM033025.1, from coordinate 973,042 downwards.
CTGTGGATTAGAGGTGGACACAAACTCTATTGCTAATCTGGTGAATCGCATTAAAGGTCGGAAATGTGGAATAAAACAAGCACATTGTAATTCAAGACATGAGGCAATATACGTAGATCACAAAGACTTATTACTTTTGGTTAGGGCAAAGATGCAAACTAAGGCAAGAGTGTGAGTAACAAGCACATCAAGGTAGGGTCACAGTTGGGCCATGGCCTTGGTAGTGGTTCCTGGTCATCAATACACGACACATAAGCTATGAGTACCCCATTACTGAACAGGCCCGATCGGCACGATCGGTGGCACACCAACGGATGCGAACCCAGAACCTCTGGTTTATGAACCAAACACCCTGCCCACTGCGCCACATGACCCCACTGTATCATCAAGTATATCACAAAACTTATATCGGGAATCAAAGTTGTATGCAAAATTTATTGCTTCTGGTGAATCATGTAAAAGGTTGGAAATGTGGCATATACAATGTAATAAGCACATTGTAATTCAAGTTGGAAGACCTGTACGTGAGGCAAGATAAGTATATCACAAAGACTTATTACTTTTGGTTAAGGTAAATATGCAAACTAAGGCAGGAGTGAGAGTAACAAGCACATTAAGGCAGGGTCACAGTTATACCATGGCCTCGGTGGCGGTTCTCGGTCATCAATACACCACACATAAGCTGTAAGTACCCCATTACTGAACGGGCCAATCTATATTCATGGTAAGATCCGTGGCACACCAACGGATGCAAACACAGAACCTCTGGTTTCAGAATCAAACACCCTGCCGACTGCGCCCCACTGTATAACAAAGTTTATCACAAAACCTATAGTGGATCAGGATTGGACACAAAATTATTACTAATCTGGTGAATCACGTAGAAGGTTGAAAACGTGGTAAAAGACAAGCAGATTGTAATTCAAGCTGGCACACTTGAACGTGAGGCAAGATAAGTAGATCACAAAGACTTATTGCTGTTGGCTAGGTAAATATTATGCAGACTAAGGCTGCAGTGTATGTAAGTTTTTTTGTAACAAGCACATTACGGCAGGGTCACAGTTGTGCTATGGCCTTGGTAGCAGTTCTTGGTCATCAATACACCACACATAAGCTGTAAGCACCCCATTACTGAGCAGGCCAATCTATATTCATGGTAAGTAAGGACCCGGGCGCCGTAACCTTGAAGTATGCTCACAGATCAATAACGTGTTGCAGACAATTCTCGGGGCCAGCCTTTAAACGGGAGGTGGGCTTCAAATTCATTTTGGTACACTTCATCGAAAGCTTCAGATGCACAGAAAAAATTTGGGTGCAACACATGAAATAAAGCAAAACATCAAAAGATATGATCATGATCAAAATATAAATCACAAACATTGCCGCCTCTTTTTAGAACTTGAATCAGTAATTCTATAACCAGCTTTTTTCTGATACTTAGATGTCAAGAATATTCTGCTTGTGTAACTCTATAGATTAGGTGCACTAGTGCACATGCACCCATACTTAAAATCAACTGCGCAGCTCCAATGTTGGGTGCACCGAAATGCATAGTGCACCAAGTACTTCCAGTCCCAGGGGAGATAAATTGTTTTTCTTCCTTATCATATATCAGGTCAGAAACAAGCACACAGGAAACTAGATCAATAAATGTGCTGCCAGCTTATAAACTATGATGTCTCAGTGCCAGGTATCTTACTCTTAGAAGACGTAATGTCTCCTCTTTGCCATCAGACTTGCCCTTTAAAAAAAAAATCACAAAACACAAGCCCGGGCAAGTAATTTATATTACAAGCGACGCAATAATTCCATTATCCAATAACCTTAATTCTTATTTCCCAAATGCAAGTGCGCAGTCTTAATTTTGTTTGAGCATCTTATGAATGCAATAACCCTGGGTACATACATGAAATAGAATTGCCTTGTAGTTTGAAATTGGTTGGTGAGATTATAGGCAACGGGTCAGGCAAACAGAGAAGTGCTCTGGGAAGAAAAGGCATGATGGCCTTCTGTCCTGGTGTTACAATCTGAGTTAAGGAGATTAAAGGCTAATGCCTGACTTAAGACTTTGACTTAAGGAGGTTTTCTTGGCCGGTTTCCATTTGTGGTGCTGAGTGCTGTAATCAAAGTGTCAGAGATGATGGTCATCTTTGGGTGCTTCAGAATGGCGTACACATGTGTGGGTTACCAAGTACCCACGTTCTCTGTAACCTATAATTATACAGGTATATGTAGCTTTTAGCAAAGGCTTTACTGTCATGAGCTGGAAAGCTTTGTAACGTCTCATCTCATTCACATTTGATTTGCAGGCCTTGAATCAAGCATTTTTTTTAATACCAATTCCCCCCAAAATGAGTTTTTGGCTTGATCCACAATAATCTTACAAGATTTCCGAAAAGAAAGAAAAAAAAATAGCCAACAGAGAATTCAGCACCAAGGACAGTATGCTCCTTAACTGTATATTGTAATGTTCATATGTGTGATGTACTTGATGTAATTTAAAATGTGGTCATTTTTGTAATCTTTCTGTCACGTCCATTATGTGATATTGTATTGATGTATTTTTATGTAGAGGACTACAGGAAGGACAGCTAACAACATTGTTTAGTTAACTGTGGATCCAGATAAAGTCAAAGTGAAATGTTCACACTTTTGTGCATGGTGAGGGGCTTTCTATTCCATTCACATCTGACTCCAGGCCACGGTTCACCTTCACCCCGTGGTGCCACCTGGGATCGATACTCGCCCCTTCACCTTCTGAAATTACCAACTAACAGTTTCTCAGGTTATTGTAAATGCAGAAATGTTCACGGTGGATCAATGTTCACGGTTTTCGCAGTGACCACTTCACTGCGAACTTAAAACTCCCGCGAACAATTTTCTATTATGGTATTAGACTGCAGTCTATGGTGTTACAGCAAACTTAGATACACTGCAAAAAGTCCTTTTTCCCGCTACCGCGAAATTAAATCCCCGCGAACTTAAATGCATTTACAGTATGCTGATGACACGCGCGCATGCACACACTCACACACGTACACACACTCACACACGTACACACACTCACACACGTACACACACTCACACACGTACACACACTCACACACGTACACACAGTAGCACACACACATGTACACACACTTGCGCACGCACTCACACACACTCGCGTATGTACACACACTTGCGCACGTACACACTCATGTCGCTCTAAACATCTGGAAGTAACCCTCAAGGTTTTTTAAATCCAGCTGTAGAGATTGGATTGTATTTGGGTATGTTTCTAAGGTGGTTTTTATACATCAATCCTCCCAGAATCTTTTCTGCACCCCACAAAACGTGTCCAGAAGAGCAATAACCAACAAACACTGCAGGCCACGGTTCACCTTCACCCCATGGGGCCACCTGGGATCGATACTCGCCCCTTCGCCTTCTGAAATTACCAACCTACCAAATGTAAAGATCCATAATTATTTCTCATATATATCAACGATTTGGCTTATGTATCTGATGAGCTATATGCACTACTATTTGCAGATGATACTAACTTGTTTTCATCACATTCTGACCTTGATATATTAGTCATTAAAATGAATAGAGAATTAGACAAAGTAAACAAATGGTTCCAAATTAACAAATTATCCTTAAATGTCAAGAAAACAAATTTCATTATTTTTGCAGGGAAGAAAAAATACAATAAGGAAAATGTTAAAATAGCTATTAATAACACACCAATTAATCAAGTTACGCACACGTGTTTCTTAGGTGTCACCATTGATGACAAACTTACCTGGAAAAAACATATTGACCTTATTTGCAAAAAAATCTATAAAAACATAGGTATTGTCAGAAAAATCGCAATGCTACTATCTTCTAAAACATATATGATATTATAATATAGTTTACTATATCCCTATCTTGCATATTGTAACATTGTATGGGCGAGTACGTACTCCACATCACTTAAACCGGTAACCGGTCGTTTCGTTACATCGCCTTTTCGTTACAGTCGATTCGTTACATCACGAAGTCATTTCGTTACACATGGGGAAGTCATTTCGTTACACATGGGGAAGTCATTTCGTTACACATGGGGAAGTCATTTCGTTACACATGGGAAGGTCATTTCGTTACACTTGATTATTATGCTATCTTGGTCGCATGTTAAACGCTATAAGTGTTTTCCTGTTATCTTTCCCAGGTTGATCTTTCTTGGTTGACATTAGAGACATGACAGGACACTCAATTTTACGTTTGGTTTTGGTAATTGTTTGTTTTTTATCGTTCGGTTTTGTTCCGTTCCGTGATACCAATAGACACATATCATTCATCCCTAACACGTCCCTGTTTCTCATATCTCTCTACTCAGTAAACACTGTTCAATGTTTCTATATCTTCAAGAAAGGGTATTCGATTAAGTTTTTACCGGGGAAATGCGAATTTCGGGAAAGGTAAGTCGGGGAATAATTTGCGGCTCGGCTTAGAAGAACGTTGCTGTAATGTATCTTGACCCGACTTTGCATTGAATGTTTCATATTTATATTGTCAGAAATACTCAACAGGGCATTGTACCATTTGGGTTCCCCACCGACCTTTGTCCTGTATACTATTACGGTATTCACTATTACAGTACTACGTACGTGGTGGGAAGGAGGACAATGAACCCTTGCGTCATGCAATGCATGACGGTCTAGCATCAGTTGTCGACAAAGGAAAATATTTGTGTGCGTTGTAAGCTGCTTGGTTGTAGGAAATGTACGGAAACATTATATTTTCTCCTTCTAAACTGGCACAAACTGTCCATAGGTTTCTGTCCATACCATGTAGAAGTAGAAGAACATCTGCTATGTTACAATCACATTTGCCGCACAGGCGTAACCCACGCCAAAACAAGCGGCGCGGGCGCCATTTTGAATTATATTCAGCGTGAAAGACGGCGCTAAGTTTAAAACTTTCAGCGTAGTTTGTGGACACAAGTTGTACACAAGAAGGTGAAGAGTTTATCTCTCCCATATTTACAGTAGTTCTAACTCAGAACTATGAAACGAACGTCTTATTTTCGGCATGTAAGCGGTGTTGTGTTTGCCACGGTTCTAGTCATGAAAATTCCCCGCTTTATTTATTGTTGTAAACCTATTGCTGTTACAAATTCCATAGCCTTCCTTGTATTTGTAAAGACCAATACGAGTACTCAGGTAATGTATCTTGACCCGACTTTGCATTGAATCTTTCATATTTATATTGTCAGAAATACACAACAAGGCCATTGTACCATTTGGGTTCCCCACCGACCTTTGTCCTGTATACTATTACGGTATTCACTATTACAGTACTACGTACGTGGTGGGAAGGAGGACAATGAACCCTTGCGTCATGCAATGCATGACGGTCTAGCATCAGTTGTTGGCATAAGAATATATTCGTGTGTGTTGTAGGAAATGTACGGAAACATTATATTTTCTCCGTTTAAACTGGCGCATGGGTAGTGTTTAGTAAGAAAAAAATGGTAAGGAGAGATATAAGCCTGAATTTTTTTCCTCAAAGGGGTATTGGATATCAGTTTATAGGTATTTTGTCGGCGCCGAACGGACCAGAAGCCTACGAAAGTGCGTGCCCGCCGGTCTAATAAACAACAATAGGTTCTTTACTGCGCGCGCTGTATATCAACGATACTAAAGGCATCTAATCGTGATTTATTGTGCACATCACAGCATATATGATAAATGATCAAGTTACTACATAACAGATATATTATGTGTAATCTCTCCTTGGTTCAGATGACCGTTCAAGCCGACATGCAGCGTGGCCCGTCAGCGCCTCCAGCGCTTAGCGGCATTCAATATCTGCCGAAAAACAAGAAAAAGAAATTGAATTTTGAGTCCCGGCTTTTTGTTAACACGAAAAGTAATAAATTTGTAGTAAGAAGTACTATAACGGCCTGACATTAATCTGTAACGAAATGACTTCGAGATGTAACGAAATGACTTCGTGGTGTAACGAAATGACTTCACGGTGTAACGAAATGACTTCATGATGTAACGAAAAGACGTGTAACGAAAAGACCATGTAACGAAACGACCTGTATTCCACTTAAACCTCTACTTCTTCTGCAGAAACGCTTCGTCCGAATAGTCTCAAATGTGTCGTATACATTCCCTTCTGCATCTTTGTTTCGTAATTTAAAAGTATTAACTATATATGATATAAACAAACTGCAAAGTTGCCTTTTTGTTCACAAAACAATTAATAGTTCTTCTATACCTAAGCAATTCCAGAACCTTTTCCATCACAATTCAGACCACCATCATTACAATACTAGACAGTCTAACCATTTAAAACAGATACAAGTAAAAACACAACAAAGAAAGTTTTCCATGTTCTTCAAGTGTCCGCAAATCTGGAATAGTTTAAATTAAACCTTACATCATTGTCATTCACAACCCATCTTCAAAAACCTGTTAAAAAAGTCATTATTAGATAATCAAACATTTAATTTATCTCCCATTCATTGTCAGTTGTTACATTTCTTTCAATGTTATATTCTTATTACATCATTTCATTCATTTCGCCGTTATGATATTGCATAAGTTATCAATTATTGAACTATTATGATTTATTTCCATTTTGTTAATTGATATAATTCTTTTGGTTACATTATTATCTAATGTTTAATCTTACACGTCTATTCAATCTTGTTACTTTGGAGGAAGACTTTGTACAAGCCACGAGGCTTTTTTCTTCCCCCCTGCACGTACTTTCTTCCTTTAACTTGTTTTATGTTAACTTTTTAAAGATTGTGCAAAATAGATAAAGTCAAAAAGTCAATCCATCCACAGGTTCTCAGGTTAGGCTGGTGACACACACACACGCACTCACGCACGCAGACACTCACGCACGCAAGCAGACAGTCACGCCTGCACGCACATACACACGCACGCACATACACACGCACGCACATACACACGCACGCACATACACACGCACGCACATACACACGCACGCACATACACACGCACGCACATACACACGCACGCACATACACACGCACGCACATACACACGCACGCACATACACACGCACGCACACACGTAGACATAACTTTCTTGGCAAAAGTAATTATCAGCACCAGACACTTGTCTTGAAAAAAATTGAAGATTACATTTGCATACAAATCCTTAAGAGTTAGTGACTTTGACTTGTTTTCTAGTTAGATGTATAGATACTGCCAGTTTATTCGAGAGACGCTGAAGAAGAGTGATGGATGTCACTCCTTAATGTCCGGAAGTAATTCTCCGTTCTTTATATCCAGTTACAGAGATTGGATTGTATTTTAGCATGTTTTTAAGGTGGTCTTTAGACATTTATCTTTCCTGCACCCCACAAAATGTCTCCAGACATGCAATAACCAATGAAGCGCCACGGACCACGGTTCACCTTCACCCCATGGGGCCACCTGGGATCGATACTTCGCTTTCTGTAATTACACACTCACAAAATGTAAAGATCCAACTAGAGATTCTCAAGCTAGGCTGGTGACACACATACACACTCACGCAAGAACGTACACAGTCACGTAGACAAACAATCACCTTCTGGGCAAAAGTATCTGCACCTGACACATTCTTCATATCTATATTCCAGTTTTTCTCTGATAAAACAATGTTTTGACGATAACATTTGCATACAATCCATTTGAGTTAGTAACTTTGACTTGTTCAACAAGTTTTTCTAGTTAGAGGTACTGCCAGTTCATTCTAGTGACCCTGAAGAAGAGTGATGGATGTCACTGTATCTTAAACGTCCGGAAGTAATTCTCCGTTTTTATATCCAACTGTACAGATTGGATTGTATTTGAGCATGTTTTAAGGTGGCCTTAAGACATTGTTCTTTCCTGCACCCCACAAAATGTCTCCAGACAGGCAATAACCGACAAAGCGCCACGGACCACGGTTCACCTTCACCCCATGGGGCCACCTGGGATCAATACTTCGCTTTCTGAAATAAGACACTCACAAAATCTAAAGATCCAACTAGAGATTCTCAGGCTAGGCTGGTGACACACACACACTCACGCAAGAACGTACACAGGCACATAGACAAACAATTGGCACCAAAAACATAACCTTCTGGGCAAAACTAAGTACCTGCACCAGACACATTCTTCATATCTATATTCCAGTTTTTCTCTGATAAAACAATGTTTTGACGATGACATTTGCAAACGATCCTTATGAGTTAGCAACTTTGACATGTTCAATCGGTTTTTCTAGTTAGATGTACTGCCAGTTCATTCTAGTGACGCTGAAGAAGAGTGATGGATGTCACTCTTAAACATTCGGAAGTAATTCTCCGTTTTTATATCCAACTGTACAGATTGGATTGTATCTGAACATGTTTTTAAGGTGGTCTTTAGACATAAATCGAGCCAGAATCTTTCCTGCACCCCACAAAATGTCTCCAGACAGGCAATAACCGATAAAGCCTCGCGGACCACGGCTCAAGTTCGCCCCACTTGGATCAGTATTCCCCCCTCGGCCTGCCCAAATTGCCTCCCGTCCCATCAAAGTTCAGGCAAGATGGAGTAGACTCATTCCACGTGACACGGTCGTTATTGGTGATCCCGAACAGGGGCCAAACGGTCCCTGCATACAAAACTCACAGGAGCAGCGTGTCAAAACAGGGCTCGAAATACCACCTGCATATGCAGGTTAGTGCAGGTAAAATTGGAGCTGTGCAGGTATTTCTGATGTCTACCTGCATTTAACCTGTACTGGTCCATGTACAGGGTTTTATACATAAATGTACAATAATGTAGCTGTATATAGATTGTTACTAGCTGCATTGACTGTTACCACCTATAAAGTATAAAAGAAAATAACAATGGGTCCTGAACAATCTAAGTATGATCCATACTTCCTAAATTCAGAGTGGTGCAGGTAAAACTTGTCTGGTGCACTTTTAATCTTCAATGTTACCTGCACAACTGCAGGTATATAGAAAAGTATTTCGAGCCCTGCAGAAGCAATGGGACTCTCATGTTCCTTTACTTATCATAAGAACCATGAGTAAAAGTGAGAGATGACCCTATATACAAAACTGTTTATGATGATGACAAAACTCACAGGAACTGTGTTACAGAAGCTATTGGGCTCTTAGAAAAATCACAGCCATTCTGTTCCAAAGAACTTTCAGTCATGGTCTACAAAGTGTTATGTTGCCATATGTTATAATAGCTGTGAATAAAAGTGAATGACGACCCTATATACATCATTGCTTTAAATGCTAAATGTTATAGTCATACATGTAATATGCTATATACATGTAATAAAGCTACAAGGAAATATCTTTGGTTTACAATTTTCTCCACCTCATATGTTTCAAAGAACGTGTCTGAAGTACACACTAGCTAGTTTGATATGCAAAAGCATACAAGTAAAGTGCATGTAGTTCATGTGAACATTTCCATTAAGTCCCCTTAAAAAATGTCATCTCTTACAAATAAACCATGATACTATAGTAACCACAAGTAGATGAACTACTTTTTGTACATCCACCATTGAAAAAAGACGTCTGACTGAAAGAACTGAAAATGGCCACAATGACTGGCCTGGGTACCATCCTAGTCATTCAACTTAAGTTGCTAAAAAGGTAAGTAGAGGTAAGGCCACACCGATTTAATTTCTTGGTTCACGGATTCGCTCGCTCCTATTTTTTGGGAAAAAAAATAAAAATAAAAATTACCACTCAGCAAATTTTCACCATTAATGAAACCATTCACCAACTTTCTGGTGTAGCAAATTGGCCTTTATATTATAAGCTCCTTAAAGTGTGGGTACAGGTGCTGTTACTGTACAAAAATAGTGTTTTTGTACTTTTTTCAAGCGGAAAACTTTTTTTCTTTATGTTTTGGATTAGCTGTTACCTTTACCCCAACCATTTTACAATTTTTATTTTTATTTTTATTTCGCCCTCTCGCTCCATATTTTTTATGAAAAAATCCGTGAACCAAGAAATTAAATTGGTGTGGCCTAATGGTAGTCCTATAGCCTTTTTGAAGCAATGGGTTGTTGGAAGGCAGAACCCATCCTTCTCCTTTCACCACCTTTTGCTTCCAAACTGAGGTTAGGCACCCATTTTAACACCTGGTTGGAGTGAGGAAAGTTGAACAAAGTGCTTTTCCCAAGGGCACTAGATCGGTGGCACGACAGGATTTGAACCCAGGACCTCTGGATTCTGGCCAAACATCCTGCAGCTATGCCTCACAATCCCGCTAAGTTGATTAAGTACTAACCTGTATGGGACCCAGGCTATCACAAGATTTCCAAAAGAAAACAAAACAACTCAAGCAACAACTAAATCAGCACCAGGGGCAGTGCCTTCCATAACAGTTCAAACATGCTATATGCCGATGGTATGACGTAGACTTTCATAACAATAAAAGATGTGCAAAGCAATATCAGCCACTTAGTAAGGAAATAAACTGCTGCTACAAGAACTTTCGAGGAATCAATCCTTATTTCCACAGGGATGAAGTTTTCATCAAAGTTCATGGCATGCTCACATCCAACGATTCACCCGCTGCACATACTTTCAAGTAAGCACTATGGCAATAAACTGTACCTGGTAGGAGATGAAATTCTGATGTGGGTCATCCCTAGGGCTGTAAATACATGTACAGGGTTGTTCATGTTATTTCATGTCTCCCCACTTATAGCTGGGCACAGAATTTCTGACTTGGGGTACACCAGTGCACATACTTTTAGGTATTTGTGAAGTGTTTTGCTGATATTTTACTTTTTCGTGTGTGTGTGTATCCACATACATTAGAAGGTCATGGCCTTATGAGTTCTGAACTATAATCTAAACTGAAAATATGTAGCCACAATGATCACATAAGATTTCCAAAAGAAAAAGAAGTGACAGTCAAGAAGAACAACTTTCCATACATTTTCACACTTGGGATACATCCATATGGTGTGGTGCAAATTTTCTTACAACAAAAAAGATTTGAACAGGAATATCAGCCATTTACTGCACTAAAATTCTGCTCAGAGAGCTTCTAAGAAACAAATCCTTATTTCCACAGGGATTAAGTATCCATCAAGTTCATGTTATTGCGTGCTCACAGTTATACCATGTCGCACATGCTGACATTCAAGCACTGAGGCAATAAAATGTAGCTGGAAGCACCGTGACATTAAACTGATTTCCATATACTATTAGATACATGTATTCTCGAGCCCCAGTTTCACTGAAATAGGAAGTTCTTCCACAGCACACACGTTAATGATGTAAAAAAAAAGGAGAAAAAATCTCTTTTTTCTTAAAAAAAACCAAACATGTCAGCTGTGTTCACCATTTGTTATTCAGTTGTTTCATTTATGAGGTGTTATTAATTCATTTCTTTTATCGTCTTTAACTGCCATCGTACATTGATAAGTAAGTAACACTTAACTAGAAAAAAGACCTTGCATACACCAAGCTAACATCTGTCTTACTACAGCACATTTTATCTACATTTTCTGAAATCAGTACATGTATATATTAGTGCTTTTGTTTTGTGCAACTTACAATGCAAAATACACTACCTGCTTCATCAAGGTAACAAATCCTGTACCAAAAACATCTAAATGATATCTTTCACATCTAGGGAGAAGGCTGTACTTTAACTGAGATGACGTAGTCTTACAAGGCATACATACATACACATTGTACAAAAGAGCCGGAACCAACATTATGTTGTCCTTTTGACTCATCTCTATTTTAATGTTTGCTGTTTTACTAGCTTCATAAAGATAAAAAATCCCCTACCCAAAAGCTTAAGTAGATATTCTCAGATTTATGGCGATATCAAGAATTACTGTTTTGTATGATGCAGAGTTTACCCATAGTCCTACCCATCCAACCCACTGGTGCAGAACAGCCTGCCTTTATTACACACTTATTGAGTAGTAAAGCCTCGGAGGCAGTGGAATTGCAGATATCTCCTTGAATCCCCTTCACAAATGAATTAGTTATTTTGTTGAAGTGGGGGCCATCCAGGGTTGGACAAGTCCCAGGCAAGTGCATGCCCTAACCCACTTGTCCAATCGGGAAAGTAAGGCCTAGGTCCCAATTCCCAACCCGAGACCCGGCCGGGTAGCTTTCAGAAAGAAAGGCAACAAAACACACAGACCTTTAAGAAAATAGTTAGGAGCATACATGTAACTTATGAATCACAATCACACTCAGTTGTGACGCATAAGTACTAATCCAGGATATCACAAATTTCCAAAAGAAAATAAAACAGCACAAGCAACAACTATTTCAGAACCAGGGACAGCACCAGTTTCAGTCAGACAGACAGAATTTCGAGCCCTTAAGTGCCAACTCAACTTCTCTCATTACCTGTCCAATACAAGGCTGCCACTCCTTCATGCAATTTCAGGCTCAGCTAAGCCTCCGACACGACTCAAACAAACTCCTGATGGACAACAGGTAGAACTGGCAGGTCTGTTTATTGCCACACTTCCAAGGGCAACGACCTCTGACACTTCTTACCTGGGGTGTGACAGGAATGGCGTGATAAGGCATTATGTTCACTAGGAAGGAAATGAAACACAAAAATACCTCAGAGTCTGTAGTTCCCAAACAAGCTGCTAGGGGGCCCAAACCTATACCACTATTTTTCTAGCAGAAAACTCCATCTGCCACCAAAAAAAAAAGAAGCAAAATTACAGGTGGTCACGACACAACAAGACAAGTCCTTCTGCAGTACTGTGGAAACCTGCCAGGGTGCCTAAACGTGATGGTTTTCAGTTTTTGTCACAACCTACCAACACACGTAAGAAAAGACTAACCCATGCCGCCATCTCAATGACCGTAAGTCATTTTATGGCCCTCCTGCCTAATTAACTGACCCACCAACTTTGATGTGCCATATATTGTTCTTGGCTTGCTATATTCCAGAATTTTCAACAGGAAGTGGAGCACAATACCCATTAGTTGGTGTCAGACCATATAGATATCACCTAAAGCTCATTGATATTGAAATATGAATATGATAAGCACAGCTATATTTTATCACTTTTAGGCTCCAAGCGCTAGCCCCAGGAACATATTTGTGACACAAATATGGTATCTATGTATTCAGGAATGAGCATTCTACAATATTCAGCCTGTCCCACACGTACTAGTGTGATTTCAACAGAGATATGTTTTAATATGTTCAAAATATTATGAAAAATGGCATATTTGCAATATTCATGCAAGCCTGACAGGTAACTGGAAAAGGGAACAACCATGGGCCAGGTTGAACATTGAAGTGCAACATGTGTACTTTCCATACATGTCTTTTGTGACAAATGAAAATATTGCATAAGCTAGCGCTTTTACGAAAGAAAAAAGATGACAAAATTTCAAGTTTGGGCTACTCTAAGGATGAAATGTGACACGTTTGTTTTGATAAAGGAACAATATGGCCAATCAATTTGTTTACACAACCCCCTGACAGTAGGACACCGGGCTCTCATAGGCGAACAATGCGAATTGTTCACACCTTTACCTGTCAAGGTATATGTGCCAGACACAGCTTGGCTTGGCTTGGTTTGGTTTGACAAACAACAAACAAACAGCATTTGAGTATCTGAAATTACTTTTAAACAAATGCTGGGTTTCTAAATACAACATAGTATACACAATTATTGCAAATACATGGTTAAGGCCTATCATGTTATACCATTATCAAATGGTGTGATATGTTCACAGCAAAGTGCATGATATCAGGGTTCTGTTTTGAACATCCTTGATAATATTTTGTGTATCCACAATTCTACCAAACCAGACATAACCAGACAGTTGTCATCATGACTGTCTGTCATGATTCAGTAATACTGGAGACTGAATAGTAGCTACTAGTAATAGGTGTATTGACAAAACTAAAAAAAGGAGACTTTTACATGTGGCTGTATGTTCAAATTTGAGGGTTTAAGTGTGAAACTCGGTGCCATACTGGCAAGCTGACTATGGTACATGTTACATGATGGGTAAGTAGCCACAACTATCATGGTAAAATACAAAATGCAAAGAACATACTTTCGGTAGTTTAGTCTGAGTTTTACACTGACGCAATCAAGGACGTTATATTGAATTATAAAACATATAACTTCCTTGCTGCTTAGTATGAATCTAAATTGCAAAACTGGTTTGGTTCTATTTCTAGTGTTGCTTCATGTGAGTAGAATTTACTATAATTAATATAAAGCCGCTTTGGCAAATTGATCAAGACAAAAAGAACTGCAAATCTAACAAGACACATTTAGGATACTGTTAATAAAGTACCAACTCAGTAACTTGCAAACAAGAAAATATCCGACGTCTTTGTTTGGGGGAAACATCATGGCTACATTCTTGCATGTATTTTGGTGTCTAACATTAGTTACAGAAGTTCCAAAGCTAAACAAATCAAAAGCAAGTGGATGCTTTCTCCAGAGAGCTGTAACTTACATATTCTAAGATATTTGCAGATAGTCAAAGTAAAAATCTAGCAGTGACTATCTACTACGTATGAAACAGTTAATGCTCAATACACATCATGTTGACATTCCCAGACAGTACTGTCTGAAACAACCCTCCACACCCCCGGGGTTCCAGGTAACACTTTACCTGGCTTGGTGGAACCCCTCTTGGGATGTTTTCACACTGGGCGGAGAGGGGGCAATTAGTCAACAATGGGGTAACTTGGGGTCAAAGTTCGTTGCTATGTGTTGCTAGGGGAGCCAACACCCACTTCGCTGGGGGTCTCAAGAAATGACTTACGGTCATTGAGATTCTTGCCTAATATCTTGGTGACAGACAGACGCTACCCAAAATACATTTATATCGCGATGAAGGTAATGAAATTATCAGGACATGTCCATTATTCCCAAACTGAATTTACAGAACCCGTGCGTGAACAGTTTCATCAGGTTGGTACGTCACTGAATTTACAGAAAATCTACAAATCTACTTAATTCTTTTGATGTAACATTACACAGAGTAGTAATCTTCTTCGGTTATTGCCAGTAGTGATGAATCATGAGTTCCAATTATGATTCCCTCACAACTGCTGCTTGATATAACACAATGAAACAAAATAAATTAAGATTTGCGCAGTCAAACAGCAATCAGTAGTGCAATCATGGCTGTTCTTTCTATATAGAAATTACAGAAAAATTAATCCTTCGAATATGATATAAATGAGTGTTATCCCTGATGTAAGATTAAATAATGATTCTAAATCACAAGATCCTTGAGCTAAAAGCTGCCATTTGATATGACACTAGGAATGAAAAGAAATAAAGTAAGCTTTGCACGAACAGCAATCAGTGCTTTAATTACTTTGTGGCCGTTCTTCCTAAATTGAAATTACAGCCAATTTATCAGACCCCTTTGATCATCTGACTTGTAATTCTATTGACGTCAATCCCGGTGTTAGATTAGTAATTTTGTTTGAAGGTTGCCAGTGGCAACGAATTAACAAGATTTAAAGGAAATGAATCAACCTCTATAAGTGACAGTTTGCCAGAAATCCAGTGCCTAAAGGCATCTGCTAAACTTAGATATAAGATATCCGTAATATGAAGAATATGTAACAGATAGGTATGATTACAAAAGTATAGAATACCATTGTACAAAAATGTACATCAAGAATACTACAGGATGTATTCTATACCAAGGTACCAGTCAGACGACGATCTGACCCATGGGAGGGTTGGGACTAGGCCTAGGGGTGATGTTAACGAAGTACTTAATGTAATGTTGTAACTAAGTATAATATTATATCATTCAAATACACCAGAAGTTTGTAAAAATCGGTGTCCTCAAATGAAAACATTATAAGAACATCAGTCAGTTCCAGCATCTGAATCTGCCCTTCACATTTCTGACAGTAGTGCATGCGGTGCGTCTGATGAAAGCCCGTGGGATATCGTAAGATATGGACCGGATCTGAACACTCGCATCAAATGTTATCATGGCTCAGGCATAGCGTAGATATATAAATATCATATATCTGTATCTATATATCGTAACACACCAGCTTTGCATGCACACAGCACAGCAGCAGCTGGTGATATTACACTGAACGACCTGTCACACCTAACTTTCACACATCTATCTGCAAAACTATCCAGCAAAGATGCCTCTACTGTACTATATCTATCACAATATAGGGAATACATATCAGATATGTATGATAACATAAGTATATAGCATCAGGGCTCGAGATACCACCTGAATATGCAGGTAAGTGCAGTGCGTTTGATGAAATCCCGTGGAATACCGTAAGATATGGACCGGATCTGAACACTCGCATCAAATGTTATCATGGCTCAGGCATAGCGTAGAGATATACAATATATCTGTATCTACATACCGTAACACGCCAGCTTTGCATGCTTACGGCACAGCAGCAGCTGGTAATATTACACTCTATGTCATATATGTGACGCGCAAAATGTTCGATACGGGTGTTCCGGACCGGGCCGTACGCTTCTGTATCGCACAGGTTCGAAAGGCGTATCACACAGGCTCTCTTCGAGTAAATCGAACCATTTCAAACGGGCCGAATACGGAATGGTTGGCAATTTGAATACCTGATTCGGACGTTGGAACATTGCTGTTGCAACACGTTTTGTTTGAGGGCACCAAATTTGTTCAACTTCTGGCGCATTTCCTATATATAGCATAGGAACTACATCATTGGGTAACCACAGCAGAAACTGCCTCAGCCTCTGGTTGAGTGACTTCTGGCTCGGTGTCAGACAATTTGGGCAGCACCAGGAGAGCTGACCTGGAGACTGAACAGTGTCACGGACAGACTGCATATAAAGGGGGTGCTTTATTCTGTGCAGCCAACTGATGATGGCTCTGCCGATTTCAATTTTGAGCTGAACATCGCAGGCAGAATCTTTCTACCATATTCCCAGTCCATGCCATTGGTAGCATTGGGTTTGCTGGGTGTGTATGCACTTTTGTGCACCCAAAATTCAACCCATGCAATTCATTGTTGACAGTTGGTGCATTTGTGCAAGCTTTCGTATCTAAAGGTACTTTGGCAATGATCGTACACCTAAGCACACAGCATATCATTGAGCACTCTTTTTTCTCTCTTCTCATTTTGCTGACGTTCTACTTGACTGTTGTGCACCCAAGATTTGTGCAGTTGTGCACCCAAGATTTGTGCAGTTGTGCACCCAAGATTTGTGCAGTTGTGCACCCAAGATTTGTGCAGTTGTGCACCCAAGATTTGTGCAGTTGTGCACTCAATATTTGTGCACCTAAATTCTTGGGTGATGTACCAATGCAGCTATGCTAAAGCAAATTTGAGCTAAAGTCAGTTGGAGGAAATCTGCAGTCATCAGGAGGTATACAGAACTCATTAGTCAGGTTTAAACTGAAGAATACCTAGCCCCTCACAGACAATCTCTGTCAAGCTGTGCCTAGGAAATAAACGTGTGTAACAAAAGCCATCAATCACAACACGTACCTGACAGTATAAGACTGATATCGATCATTTTAGCTCACTAAACAGCTATTCGTCCTTTGGTCGTGACAGAGACGTCAGGTGCAATGTAAGTTGTCAGATTTTACAGGTTCATGGTACTGGGGAAACTCCCTAGCCTGGTATCCAGACGTAATATAGCTCCCGAGTCTCTTCTCTCCTCTTTGACACGACGCTTCACATTGAATTAGAGCACTCTAGCAATGATAAACAGTGGATTAAAATTGCAGACTTTGGCCACACCAATTTAATTTGTTGGTTCACGGATTTTTAAAAGTGAAAATATAGCGAGTGGACATCATGAATGCAGCGGGCAGGGAGGAAAGAAGAGACTCGGGAGCTATATTACGGCTGGATACCAGGCTAGAAACTCGCCTAGCTCTTTTTTTGACATACACAATGATTCATTTGGATCACGGTTTAACATCCTGTCCTAAGGGCTGCTGCACTTCCTGGAAGGGTGCATGCCGAGTGAACGACACAGCCAGGGTTTGAAGTCCCGGCTTCTTGGGCCGGAGGCAAGGCTGTTAGACACTGGACTACACATGATACACTAAGCCCATGACGTACTTCACGCTATACAGCGTGTTTGCCTGATTGGAATGGTGTGAAAGAAGCGTGTTAATTCAGCCTACAGCCTGCAAAATGCTTCCGTTTCCACAATAGACCAATTCATTCATTCTTGCTTACAGTACTTGATTCTTACTGTATAAGGATGCTAGTGTTAGCAAAATGTAAACAGATTTGCAGTGGATGTCACTCGAAGACAGAAGGAAATTGTCCATACTTTGCATGATGTACAAAATAACCAATAAACTGGCGGACGTACCGACTGATAAGTATCATTGAAAAGGGATGATGAGTAGAAAAGATTACAGTCCAATAGGCCTAATAGAAACAGTGTTCTGCTCACTACAACTTTGTGGTTTAGATGTCAACACAGCAATTTAAGAGTTATCGTAATAAAATTATCAACATACTTCAAACTCCTCTGATTATTCTGTCGTATAGAAGTGATATACATTGAAGATACAGATCTACAGATGTTAAGATTTTGAGGTTTAGAGATCAACACAACATTAAAATGCCAGGAACATTTCAAGCTTTATAGAAAACAAATCATGAACCTACTTCAAATTCCTGATTGTTCTGAAGTACCGTAGTAATATACATTGAAAATGCAGATTGGTAGTGTAAAGATTCTGCAGTAGACAGATCAACCGGAAATTAAAACACCAGGAACATTTGAAGATTTACAGTGAGCAAATTATGAACCTACTTCAAGTTCCTCCGATTATTCTGCAGTACATGTAAGTGATGTACATGTACATTGAAAATGCAGATTTAGTGTTCAGCTTCCGTAGTAGCGAGGTCAATGCAAAATCAAAACACCAGGACCATTTCAAGACTTAGAGTAAGCAAATCATAAACCTACTTCAAAATCCTCCAACTATTCTGTAGTATGGTACTAATATACAAGGAAAAATGCAAATTGATAGTGTAAAATTCTGTGGTAGACAGATCAACACAACATCAAAACACCAGGAACATTTCAAGCTTTATACTAAACAAACTATGAACCTACTTCAAATTCCTGATTATTCTGTAGTATGGTAGTAATATACAAGGAAAATGCAGATTGATAGTGTTAAGATTCTGTGGTAGACAGATCAACCGGAAATTAAAACACAAGGGGCATTTCAAGTTCCGTAGTGAGTAAATCTTAAACCTATTTCAAACTCCTCTGATCATTCTGGAGTACACATGTTAAGACATCAACACAACATTTAAACATTTCAAGTTCCGTAGTAAACAAACTATGAACCTACTTCGAACTCCTCTGATCATTCTGGAGCACACACCAACACAACACCAGGAACATTTCAAGTTTCCTAGTAAACAAATCCTGAACCTACTTCGAATTCCTCAGAGCTGCCCAGATTCAGCAGGAAGGGTGTTTCCCAGCTCTTCTTACGGATAGTCTTCGTGGTGGGCTTGGTTCTCTGCGAGGGGCGGAACCAGCGCTTGAAACTCCCCGTGGTGTTGCGGTGCCTCGGGCGGATACTCCGCGTCCGGGAGGAGGTGGAGTTGTACAGGATGAAGTCGTCTGAGCCGATGGTTACCTTCCGCATGGTTAATACTTCACCTTATCACCACATTCCAAGGTTAGAACTGAAGCAGGTGGTGCGCAGACATTTGCTAAGGTACTGTCCATAGTTCTAAAATGCCTGTGACTGTGTGTAAATAAGAACCTTCTGCATGGTAACGTCGATGAAGGTTAGACATCCAGGTGATAAGATGTGCCAAAAAGCAGTTACTCACGCAACTGGACGTTTCAGACAGCTCGAGGCTGTCGGATTGACGACTGTGATCAGAATTGAATCTTAGATGTCATAGTAATCATACGCCAAAAAGCAGTTACTTCAGCAACTTGATTTTGGAAACGGTAAGACGTGTCAGACAGCTCCAGGCTGTCGACTGACGACTGTGATCAGAATTGAATCTTAGATGTCATAGTAATCATGGTAATCAAAAAGCAGTTACTCAAGCAATTTTGGAAACGGTCACGTTTCAGACAGCCATCCGGTGTCTTTCGTCATTAAAGTGACATTAGAGGGATCTTGTTGGAGAGAGTGTTTAAATCCTAGCCAGGAATTGATGGTTAATACGTCTTCCTTGTCACCACATTCCAAGTACTGCCATGGTCAGAGCTGCAGCAGGTGGTCCGCACAGATTACGTAAGGTCCTGTCCTTGGTGCTGAAATCCTGGTGATTTTTCAATAGGAAATCACATCACAACAACCACGCTTTTGCCATCGACTCAAGAAAGATTCAAGTTCAAGGATGCATTCAGGAGCAGATGTATTGTATACTGCAAAAAATCAGCTTCCAGGCTCCGGGGTCGTTGTGCTTTAACGTCATACTCTTACCATAAATTCTGGGAAGAGGATGTCATCCCTAAGATGTACTGTGGATCAGATGTGCAGCAGACTTATAACAAGAATTATGGTACCCACTCCTGGCTGCAGCAACTGAAACTACCTGGGCATTATTAAACCTGAAGCAGTTGGTCCGTAGATGATATACTGATATACTTCTGCAAGGATTCGTGTCCCCAAGATGCATCCAGAAGCAGACGTGGCATACAGCATACCAAATTAAAGAACGGTTCCAACTCTAAGCTATGGTTCTAACTCCAAGCTCTGGGTCCTGTGACTGAATGACAACCAAAGCTTAGATGTCAAAGTATTACAAGTACTTCTGCCGATAATTCCTGCTGAAGTGATGTCCCCAGGTTGTGTTCCAGAGCAGATGTGGCACAGACTGCAGTGGACAGTTTCCTGCTCAGGGCTGTAGTACTGACGACTGGATCAGAACTGAAGCTTAGCTGTCACAATAACCATTATTCTGCCGATAATTCCTGGTGGGGTGATGTCCCCAATATGTGTTTAGGAACAGAGATACAGACAGCAGAGTACAGTTTCCTGCTCCAAGTACTGACAACTGGATTAGAACTGAAGCTTAGCCGTCTCAAACAACTCCAGGTCCATGCTCCAATGATGTGTTTCTGGAGAGCAGATGTGATGATGGAGAAACACAGAAGACCAGCTCCTACTCCAACCACAGGGACTTAGTGGTGTCTGAAACTAGAAATGTTCCTTGGCAGGGAAAGTGCCCCACACAGCAAAGGTAGGTACCGTACTCATAACCACACTTAACCCGTTGACTCTGGGTACTAGTAGACTCATGTCCAAAGGAAGTACTCCAGAGTAGATGTGCTGTATGAAGTTACACACTGCACAGTAGAGCTGTTCCCCAACAAGGCTCGGGGAGTGGTGTGAAGGAAACTACCTGGGTGCTGAGAGTGCCCCACAAGACGGACGCCCTCACCATTGGGCCGTGGAGGCTGACGTCAGCGGACACTTGATGGGTGCCGCATATTCAGTCCAGCAGATGCGGGAGGAAACTACCTTCCTGCTCAGGACCGGACGGTGTAATCGCCGGCTCAACCCTGAAAGTGGCTCTTTACATCCAGGGCAGGATATATCGCAGGATAATCAGAACGGCATCCGGTAGGGAATAGTTACAGATCCAAATCTTCCCCTGATACGATGGTTTGAACCCCCAGGACTGCCGGAGGCCAACCTCTGCATTATCATCCGGTAATTGCTAGATAAAACTCAGATTTACAGAGCCAGTCGGGAGCAGTAAGAGGCAGTTAGTGTCGCGTCGCATGTTCGGAAGATAAGTCCCGGTTCAATTGGACCCAGCGTGACCTTGAAGCATGCGGGATCCTTCCCAAATTGTCCTTGAAGGTCGAATCTGCATACCAAACTGATGAAGCGAGCAACTTTCGGATGCTGTTACCGGGCACTGTAGAGGAGGATTAGATAGTGCAGCTGCCTCGTAATGAGAGGTGACAGAGTGATGTATCATGTTATATATAGACTGGTAACATTTGTGAGCAAATGCAAACATATTTCACTGCATCTCCCTCTCCAAGCAAAAATGGACTGTTCCATATCAACCTTTATATTATGCATATTAGATGGGCAGTCCCAATGTCACTTCAATCCATAAATGGACTATCCCAACTCCAGAATGGAATTTGCTGCATTTTAACCCTAATCCAAGAATAGACACTTCCAAGATTCCGAGAACATTGTCTTCCAAAATGGACTCTTCCAAGTTACCCCTTGTGTATAAAAGCTCCATCATACCAATTACTTATGGCATGGAGTCTATAGTAGCACTGCTTGTATGACTCATTGTATAATGTGTAAATATGCATTCATCTCACAGAATAGTCACAGGGTCAAAATATGAATGACATTTACTTTTCTTAGCTATATCTAAATCAATTCTTTTTTTTCATGACTGTTTACAACTTTAAACATTAATCAACACAAACACAGTTTTGAGGGAAAGACAAATTTAAATTTAAAGCATTGTCAGCAGAACTGCAAAGTCAGCGATTTCACCTTGAACTCTGATTAAAATTCATCACAGGTACAGGACCGTCAGATGGCATGAAGCTTTCTGGTGTTGTCCACTACAATAACTGTAGACCTTATTACTTTGTGGGACCGCGTGGCACGATCGGGAGTGCGTTGGTCTCAGGCCCGAGAGGTCCCGGGTTCAAATCCGCTTGCCGTGTCACCGATCTTGTGCCCTTGGGAAAGGGGGAAAGGCACTTTACACGACTTTCCTCACCTAACTCAGGTGTAAATGAGTACATAGCTGCGGCTAGTGGCAGTGACAGGCCTTTGTGGTGGTGACAGGCCATAGGGGCATGTTCGGGCATGACGCACCCGCCATGACACATGAGTCAGGGGTAGGAGGAACCCCTTGCATCCTTGGTCGGAAGTCCTCCTAGGAGACGGAAAACTCCAAACAACAAACCTGCATCTGCTGGGACCGTCTTACACGTTGCATACAGTTGCCCCTGTAGGACTAGTGCGCCAGTGGACGAGAGGGTGGAGAAGGACGTGCACACCCCTCCTTCACCTTAAAAAGTCACATGTAGGCCAGGCAGACGGGTTGCCTTAAACTTGTCCGCCTACCATTGTTTTCCGAGACAGATGGATGCCAACAAATATTACTTTGGCAGGGACTGAATTTCACAAATGAAAGGGAAGAGGCACCTTTTGCATTGTTTAAGGTCAGTGGTACAAATGCATGGAAAACATATTTTTGGAGGGGTAGAGAGGCTGAACAAAAAACTGTGAAAATAAAACCACTGTGGACATTTCAAGATTTATAGTATCTTTGAATGAATGAATGAAAGGTTTATTAGCACCAAAAACAAGTGCGCATATACATGTACATATCAGGGTTCTGTCGTAGCCAACATAGTGTCTACCTAGAATTATTCTGCACGCCCTCTTTTGTACAGCTTCAATACACTTTGACTGGAGAGCAGTGAGGCCTGGATGCCACACACTCAGGGCAAGCATACTCTAACAACAGTCTTACACATCCACAGAAAACAAGAGTTAAATCATTGTCACCAATTCCATCTTTTCTTATCATGTTACCAGAAAAGGGAACAATATGATGATGATCAGAAAAGGGATGGCATTCCGAGGCAAAATTGACGTCCTCAGCAAGTTTTAACCCGGCAGTAAAACATCTACAGCAGCCTGCATCTTTTTGATAAGAATTTTTAGGTCAGCAAAATAAACATTGTGTCAAATCTTTCTGACATTTGAATCTTAATGGCTCCATCCTTCAATCCTTCATGTACAGCAGCCTGCATCTCTTTGATAAGAACTTAGGTCCGCGAAATCAACAAAGTTTAACCTTTCTGACATTTGAACAGGGCTTTAGCCAGCTCGAAATTTTTTTCCGTCAGCCAATTACAATCGTCGCGAAAACCGCGAAAATTAATTAGAAGGACTGAACTGAGACCTTGAAAAATGGGTTTTAATGAGATTATCGTATGCGAAAGGGCGCCGACACACATTGTCAACAATCATAACAATAGCAAAACAAACAGTGTGTGGCTTTTACGGCCGTGGACGGCGTCCCCAAGCCGCCTGTAGCTTCCACCAAGGATTTTTGTCCGTCAAGGTTGACGGATTGGTTTTAAAATTTTTCCGTCAGACGCAGCAAATTTCCGTCAATTGACGGAAAAACGGACGCTGGCTAGACCCCTGCATTTGAATCTTAATAGGCTCATCTGTCGTATCAGCATGTATGTCCCAGATGGTACAGATATAGGGGGACAGAGTTGCTCGTTAGTATAAGATGTATGGGATCGAAATTGTACATGTGATACAATACATTGCAATACCTCAGAATTTCTCATTGTCACACACAGTACAGATGCTGACTGGAATCTGCAAGTTTATAGAAATTGCCTTGAATTTAATAACTTATAAATTTGGAACCACACTATGTGCCTTCTGCAGTAATCCATTCTGTCTCTTGTCACACGCACCACCCACCACAATGACTCACCCACTTGCTGACTGAATATCACATTCAGGGCTCGAAATACTTTTTTCTGCATACCTGCACTGGTGCAGGTAACATTGAAAATTACCTGCACCAGACACATTTTACCTGCACCACAGACTATGGATTTAGGAAGTATGGATCATACTAAAATTGTTCAGGAACTATAGCTATTTTTTCTGTTATACTTTATAAGTGGTAACAGTCAATGCAGCTAATAATGACAATGACAATGACAATGACAATGAAGTTTATTGCATATTCAAGCCCTCCTAGGGCTAAATGCAGTAAGTCGCATACAAAGAGTCTGATAAGTGAGCTATCCTATGTTCTACTTACGACTATATTTCTACATGCTTCCTCCCTCTTCTTAAAACATGTGAAGACGAACTTACAGAGTTCTTCTATCAAATCATAGTTAACTGATGTCATTATATATTTGAAAAAGTCTTCTTTTGTTAGTTGTGCATATTTCTGTTTTGCAAGCGTAGTACTATTAACAAAGGTATTGCGTATATCTTTATACAGTGAGCATTCTAGAAGAAAGTGCGCTTCATCTTCTATATACCTATAGTTCTTATCACAAAACATACATAATCTATCATTTGGAGGAGTGCGGGTGTATCTACCGGCTTCAATTTGTAGAGGATGATCGCTGATCCTTAGTTTAGTCATGGCTCGGCGATAGCTAAAATTTGTTATATCGAGGTATTTTTCTCTTTCATATGTATACTTGAATTTTCTGTAGGTTCTTAATTTATTCCCTTGGTTTTCTTTAATACCAGGGGAGTTAATTTCTGAGTAAAAGTTTTGAAGAAAGGTGTCTTCCAGTCTTTGTTTTATTTCAGCCTGAGCCAACGATGTGTTGTGATCACTGTTAAGCAATAGGTAGGCAAACCCTGACTCCTCCAGGATTTTACTAACATTGGATAGCCAACATGGTAGCTTACGTCTGTGCAAGTCCTGTTGTACAAGGAAGGCTTCAAATTGTAGGCTATTTGTTGGAACTTCTTTAACTAAGCTTTTGTAATATGAATATAATCTAGTATATACTTCAATCCACAGGGGATACCTGCCCAATTCTGCTCTTGTTGCTAGATTACTCGAGTTTTTTCTTACACCTAACATCCATTTACAAAACTTAAGATGAAGTTGTTCAATTGGTGACTTGTCGTTCAATCCACTCTTGCCCCATACTTCTGCACCATAAGTCAATATTGGGACAACGCAGGCATCAAATAGTTTACAATATACTGAAATGGGAGGGTTGGTATCTCCTAGGGTTGTTTTAATGCTGAACAGAGCTCTTAGAGCTTTCTTTTGTAAAGTTTTAATCGCTGTTGTGAAATTGCACCCGGCTGTAAACACCACTCCTAAATAGCAGTATGAGGAAACTATCTCTATGCTTTTGTTTAGTAAATGGAATTTGAAATTTGAGAACATATGACCCTTTTTGTTAAATACAATTACTTTTGTCTTATTTAGGTTCACTGATAGTTTCCAATAATAATCCAGATACACCTACATCATACTATTCATAGGACATTTATGTATAAAACCCAGTACATGGACCAGTACAGGTTAGGTGCAGGTAGACACCAGAAATACCTGCACAGATCCAATTTTACCTGCACTGACTAAGGTGCATATGCAGGTGGTATTTCGAGCCCTGACATTGTATCATGATATGACTGAATATCACGTCGTATCATCATGCCTCTTCTCACCAA
The DNA here is from genome assembly GCA_019207045.1 of Branchiostoma floridae x Branchiostoma belcheri. Lineage (NCBI taxonomy): Eukaryota > Metazoa > Chordata > Leptocardii > Amphioxiformes > Branchiostomatidae > Branchiostoma > Branchiostoma floridae x Branchiostoma belcheri. The sequence continues at coordinate 946,834 of CM033025.1, read as the reverse complement.
ACTTCGTATCAGTGGAAACATCCCAGTTTTTACAGCTTAGCTGGCTATTCCGCACACTCGCCTCACTGTGAGGAGATCAGATAGAGATCCCAGGGGAAGAGTAAGACTATTATCACTGCTTCACAGGAGCGGCACGGGGAAGACTCATATTTCAGTTTGGCACACAATAATCTGCTTGGCTGGGATCCGTTCAACTTGCTGAAAGACACTGTGGGTCGAGGATATGTATGCCTTGTTACGCAACACAAAGGCCACACTATCTTAATTTGTTGGTTCACAGATTTTTAAACAAGAAATATGCTTAACTGGAAAAACGTCATGAAGACAAAGCCCGAGGACCAGGTGTATGCCTTGGTGCACTCAGTTTTAAGGAGTGGACATGATTCTCTCTCTCACTCACTCACTCATGACAGGGTATTGTCGCTCCCTCTGAGTAACCCTCCCTTGACTTACTCCAGACTCTTCTGCATCTTGCAGTCTGTGGCCAGGTGGGACCTATAGGTGTTTCTGCAGGTTGTCTCTCCACCTGGTGCATGTACTCCCTCTGCGTGACATCATTCACCAGGTCAAATTCAAGTTTTCCTCCCTGCCCGTTGCAGTCATGATGTCCGGTCGCTATATTTTCACTTTTAAAAATCCGTGAACCAACAAAAGAAATTGGTGTGGCCAAATTCTGCAATTTTAATGCACTGTTTATCATTGCTAGCGCACTCTAATTCAATGTGATGCTTTGTTGGTAAAATGAATTGTGAAGTGAAACTAATGGGTCACAGCAAATCATTTGTTATCCTGCATTTGTCAGTAAAGGTTATTGATGAATTGTATTACTTTAAAGGGTCAACTGTCAGATTGCCCAAAAGTCATATTATGGAACGTCCGTTTGTGTCGCAGTTCACAGTCTTCCTATACCACTTTTGTGCAGTGCTCGTTTAAAAAAAAAAAGAAATTATACCAGAATCTTCATCATAGTATTGTAAGGGAATAATGTCGTCAACTCACTGTTAAGAGTTGCCAGCCTAAATTTACTGATAATCATTGCCAGGTCCCCCCCACGCAGGCCCTCAGTTACACAACTAGTCACCAGAACATCTTACAAACCCATCATAAAGTTTTCATGCTTCCCAGTCACATCAAAAAAGCTGCATTAAAGTCATATCAGATGTGGCGCGAACATAGAACTTTCACCCTACTGTCAGTCAGCAGCCCCAGCATCAATATCAACAATCATGCTGGGGAATAGGGCTGGGTACCGGTACAGAAAATTCAGGTCCAGGTCCGGTTCAGGTCCAGAGGATTAGGTCCAGGTCCGGACCTGAACCTGGACCTGATGCAGTATGACTGATACCAATGGTCCATTTCACTACAAAGAAATCTGTTTGCTGGAGAATTAGACTTACACCGGCGTTTTAAAATCCTTCAACGCTAACTGCAACTGTACAATTGGCTGTAAAATTTGGTAGAAATTACTATAAACTCTACTCTACTTCACTCTTGTTATTTTCTTCCACCTGCAAGCGCCAAAACGTGTGAATGCCTGATAAAATAATCTGTTAATTTTCTAATCGGTCCAACATCCGGTCCACCTAATTTTTTCAGGTCCGTTTTTTCTGGACCGGTCCAATGAGGAAAACCGGTTTTGTACCGGTACACTGTACCGATACCCAGCCCTACTGGGGAAGGAACTGATAACTCGAAGAGGAGACGGAGGTCTAACAGGGAGTATTGTGCATTTGATGCCTCAAAACACCACCTGCATAAGATATGTCAGTGTACAGGTAAAACTGGAGCTGTCTACCTGCAACTAACCATGTGGCACATGACAGGTAGATTGTAGATCTATCTCTTTGGAAAATTCAGTTCAGTTGACAATCATACGTAAAAAGGATGATGCCGTATGCTGCTGTGACCACACACCATCATTTCTCAAAGTCCTATGAGACCCTAAAATAATGGCACACAGTTGCCAACATACTGCCGAATCCCGGAGTCTAAATCATGAGGAACTGGGGGAAAAACATCACGACTGCGAGTTTTCAGGTCAACATTTTATCACCGTGTGGAAATTCCCCTTCTATCCTATACAGCTTCCCTTCAAATTCTGTTCACACATCTTTCTGCTCATTCTTGAAACCTTATACAGCTAAGAAGCTCCTTGACACAACAGTTCCATCCATCCTGCGGGCTGACAATTCTGGGTGACTATAATGCACCTTTGTGCAACTGGAATCAGAGCTGTGGTGGCATGATATAGATCATGACTTGTACATCGATTCCATCTCCCCTGACAACACCATCATTTCTCATACACCTGTCAGACCCTGAACACTGTACCTCAGGAGTATAAAGCATGGCATGAGGGATGGTGGGGGCAAAAACATCACATTAAGTTTCTGGTCAACAGTTTTCACTGAGCAGTTACGTTTTATCTTGCATTGTGGAAATGCCCTAAGCTTTTATCCTGCATTGTACACAGCTTTCCTTCAGAGTGTTCATATCTTTGAATTCTTTGTATCCATTCTTGAAACCATCATTTCTCAAACCCCATTTCTTATACTGTCAGAATCCAAACCAAGGACATAGCTGTGGTAGCATATAGGTCATAACTTACACATCTAGACAACTTCCCTAGACACCATCATTTCTCATGCACCTGTTAGATCCCAACCAGGGATGCTGAGTAGCCTATATATGCCAGAACCCTGGGGTAAGAACCATGAGGATTTGTGAGCATAAAAACATTACAGTGACTTTTGACACGTTTTCTTGTCAACATTTTCACTAAGCAGTTACATTTTATCATGCACTGTGGAAATACCTTAAGTCGTTGTCCTATACAGCTTTCCTTCAAAGTGTGCATTGCCAACTTATTTCATATCTTTGAATTCTTTGTGCCCATTCTTGAAACGTGGTAGTTATACAACCAAGGAGCAATGGATTCTGATGGCTGAAACAGGGTGACCCAGAATTAGCATTGTGGTGGAAGATAGATTATGACTTGTACATCTATTCAATCTCCCGTGAAAACACCATAATTACTCATACACTTGTCAGACGGCGAAGCAGGGACGCTGAGTGGCCTACATATATGTCGTGGAAATGTCCTAAGCTTTTACACTACATTGTATACAGCTTTCCTTCAAAGTGTGCAACTTATTTCTGTTCATATCTTTGAATTCTTTGTGCCCATTCTTGAAACATTGTAGTTTATAATACAACCAAGGAGCAATGGATTCTGATGGCTGGAACAGTGTGACCCAGATCAGAGCTGTGGTGGCAGGTAGATCATGATTGCTCAGTGACCTATTCCATCTCCCGTGAAAACACCATCATTTGTCACACGCCTGTCAGACTCTAAACTAGGATACTGAGTGGTCTACATACACGCTAAGTGGCCTACATAGAACAGGACCCTCAGGGGTAAAAACCACGAGGGATGGTGGGAGCAAAACTGTTGCCCTCAATTTTCTGATTGATGGTTTCTTCAAGGCTTTCTCACTGTGGCAGGTACTGTTGACTCTCTAACCACTTACCGGTCCCTTGGTGGTACTGTTGGCTCTCTATGCATTGTAAATTAAGGAAGACAGCAGCTACGTAGTACTATACTACATTTAAGATGTGCAAGTCGGTAATCTCCAAGCAGATCCTGCCATGGCATAAAATAGTCCCAAACTGGCCAGGAGATGGTCAGTCAAGAGGTGTACATTTGCCATTTGCCATATCCCCGGTAGCGAAACACACTCCTCGGCCGGCTTCACTCCTCTGCCGGCTTTTGATACTATCTAATGCTACCGTAGGATCTGCTTGGAGATTACAAGTCTGCTCAGCTTAATGTCATCGGTTTCTGCTAAATTTAGGTGCTTTCCACATTCTACATAACTGATTACGCTCTCATTTTGATGATTCCATCTGGCTTTCATTTGAAACTTATTTGATCCCTAGTGAGGTAGCTTTCACTGTAAGCCTTGAACTCTTGCTTGCATCTCCACCCACCAGTCCACACACTCCCCGATGGTCGATATCCTGCCCGGCTTGACCTCCTCAGTTTGGGTGACTTCACCAGTGATGCACACACTCCCAGGAAACTTCCAGGATTATTGCTTGTTTCCTGGAAAATCTGTGCTGTGATTACACGGCAGAAGGTGGGACCTAGTGGGACGTGAGGAAGCCTCAGTTATCTGCAAACTTTTGCCATGACCTCTACCTCTCCATCGACCACCATTTATTACACCAGGAATATGCATTTCCAGGATTATTGTTTGTTTCCTGGAAATTCTGGGCTGTGATTACACGGCAGAGGGAGGGCACCAAGTGGGGCGTGAGGAACTCGCTGTAGGGTTGCTGTTATCTGCAAACGTTTGTCGTGAGCTCTCCATTGACTGACAATTTATTTCAAGCTTCCAATGTATTACAGTGCTTATTACAGAATCCTGTAGCTTAAAAACACTACAAGATTCCTTTCCCTCCTGGTGCAAGATAAAATCACCATGCCAGTAAATGAATTTACAGCAGTGTAGTAAAATTTTGCTCTATATGGTCTGTCCCACTTAAAAACCTTAATTTCATCGGGACAAAATCAGTTTTCAGCAAAGGAATACCAAATGACTTCGTGGTGTTTCAGAAATTTAGAGGCAAGAGGGGAATGTACCAGGCTTTGTAGGGTCTGCTCTATAGCTCAGTCACCAGTAAATTGCTCTGTATGTTCTGATTACTGTCCCACTCAGGAACCTTATAATTAATCAGGACAAAATTGGCCTAGTTACATGAAAGCTACACCATTACTTTTCCATTATCTAACATCAAGGCTCAAAATTCCTCTTTGGAAATAGCTGCATCGGTGTATCTGATTAAACATGTAGGTGCACAGAAATGGAGATCCGAATCAAACCAAACCACACACGGAATGTCAACTGACATACATGTACATTTCATTAACATACTAAGCCACTGCATTTACAAAGTTGTTAGTGCTTTCAGTTTTTCACTTTATATGTTCAATGTCAAAGCTAACGTAACATCTATGCTGCAATGATAAACTTTAGTTTGGAAACATAATAAACTTTAAGATAATCAGTCAAGTGACTCAGGTCGTGCCCTCATGCAGCCCTCATGAACTAAGGACCATCGATCCTCCTTAACTGCTCTGTAATGATCCTATCAGTTCCCCAACTGTTATCATTAACAAACACAGATTCAATCAATTGTATATCCTCCTTACGTCTGCTGTAATGGCCATATCAGTTCCAAACTCTAATCATCAAAAAACATGTTCCTGTAACTGATGACCCAAGTCTGATGATTACAAACTGCCACGGCTAGTAAGTTTCCTGATTTCAGATTGATCAACACCTCTACAGGGTCCCTGGTGCGGCTATATTTAATGTTCTATCACAAAGTTAAATGGCAGCATCATAATAAAAAGAACCAGAAAGAATTGCCTGAACCTAAGAAAAGGTGACAAAAGGTCACTGAAACTCCGATATCAAATAAAGCACTTAACGAACTTTGTTTTAAGGTGACTTATTAAATAATTACCAAATTACTAACCTGAAGAAACTACAAGGCTTAATGAAGAGATATAGGATACTATAACATCAGATGCCAAAATGTGATCACTTAATACTAATAACAGCTTCATTGCATCGTATATGCTAATTAATCCCAGCGTAATCATCATATCAGTTCCCAAACTGTTATCTTAAATACCACGTCTCATTGACTCATGAACAAAATCTAATGATTTCAAACTGCCTAAGAGTAACTTCTGCTGATATTAAATTGATCAACAATCTCCCTACAGGGTATTTATATGTTGTTGATTTGTTAATTGTTTATTTGTTGATATCACCAAGGGAAACATATCGCCTGCTGGCATTCTTCAATGTGCCCCATATATAGGGGGTAAGTACCGAAAACCCCAGACAAGAGCCATCAACATCAAATTAAATCAAGGATACAAGAAATAACAAAAAGTTTAGGCAACGCAATAATTGATACAATACCAGTAAGTTAAACATCAAGTACATGAAGTTGATGATGTAACCTTAAAACTAGAAAGGCAACATTTTTGCAAAAATGCCAACTGTTTCCCCTGTAGACTTTTGTCAAGCACTTGCTCACAATACAAGTTACAACTGTTACAATGTATACCAACAGTTTCAACCTATAGTGTTGTGTGCAATTAAAAAGAAAAGTAGCTAAGTATAGCAATATAGACATCTTTCTGCATGAAAGGAGCTAACACCCTACATCTACTTTTTTTTCTGAAAAAGAGGAAAGAAGAAGAAGAAGAAAGGAACACACAGAGCTGAATGACCTGTCACACCTGACCTCTACACATCTATCTTGCTGCAAGCATTGTTGAAAGCTATCTATCTTGAAGATGACACAGAGTTTGTGGCAAAGAGTTCCACTCAAGAAACAACAAAGTAGTATATAGTATTACCAGATCAGCACCCCATCACCAATTATAAATTCGTCAACACACTGTGACAAACAGAAGAGCACAGTGCTTTGGGAGCAGGATGATAAATGTCTCCCACTTCCGCTGCCAGACTTCACTTATCCCAGGACCATCGATATCCATCACCAGATGATAGATTTTTCCATCTGCAGGACATACATACATTGTATGTGGTATCCATCATCAAATGACAGATCACTGCATCTGCAGGACATACATATCAACCAGTACGCTGGATGAAATATACTACTACCCAAGCCTATACCTTATGTCTCTGGACATTAAGTATCAGAGAAAATTACTTGACTGTCTGCTTATACCTTTGTGATGGAGAGTACTAGTGGAGGAAAAGTGGGCCAACTTCTAGATAAAAAAGCACAGTATAGTATTGCACTGTTATGCTATTTGGCATAACAGTGCAATACTATACAGATTGCGGTTACCTGTGATGTTGTACTTGTACTGTTAGTGTACCTGTAACAGATTGCGGTTACCTGTGATGTTGTACTTGTACTGTTAGTGTACCTGTAACAGATTGCGGTTACCTGTGATGTTGTACTTGTACTGTTAGTGTACCTGTAACAGATTGCGGTTACCTGTGATGTTGTACTTGTACTGTTAGTGTACCTGTAACAGATTGCGGTTACCTGTGATGTTGTACTTGTACTGTTAGTGTACCTGTAACAGATTGCGGTTACCTGTGATGTTGTACTTGTACTGTTAGTGTACCTGTAACAGACTGCGGTTACCTGTGATGTTGTACTTGTACTGTTAGTGTACCTGTAACAGATTGCGGTTACCTGTGATGTTGTACTTGTACTGTTAGTGTACCTGTAACAGATTGCGGTTACCTGTGATGTTGTACTTGTACTGTTAGTGTACCTGTAACAGATTGCGGTTACCTGTGATGTTGTACTTGTACTGTTAGTGTACCTGTAACAGATTGCGGTTACCTGTGATGTTGTACTTGTACTGTTAGTGTACCTGTAACAGACTGCGGTTACCTGTGATGTTGTACTTGTACTGTTAGTGTACCTGTAACAGACTGCGGTTACCTGTGATGTTGTACTTGTACTGTTAGTGTACCTGTAACAGATTGCGGTTACCTGTGATGTTGTACTTGTACTGTTAGTGTACCTGTAACAGATTGCGGTTACCTGTGATGTTGTACTTGTACTGTTAGTGTACCTGTAACAGATTGCGGTTACCTGTGATGTTGTACTTGTACTGTTAGTGTACCAGGGGTAACAGATTGCGGTTACCTGTGATGTTGTACTTGTACTGTTAGTGTACCTGTAACAGATTGCGGTTACCTGTGATGTTGTACTTGTACTGTTAGTGTACCTGTAACAGATTGCGGTTACCTGTGATGTTGTACTTGTACTGTTAGTGTACCTGTAACAGATTGCGGTTACCTGTGATGTTGTACTGTTAGTGTACCTGTAACAGATTGCGGTTACCTGTGATGTTGTACTTGTACTGTTAGTGTACCTGTAACAGATTGCGGTTACCTGTGATGTTGTACTTGTACTGTTAGAGTACCTGTAACAGATTGCGGTTACCTGTGATGTTGTACTTGTACTGTTAGTGTACCTGTAACAGATTGCGGTTACCTGTGATGTTGTACTTGTACTGTTAGTGTACCTGTAACAGATTGCGGTTACCTGTGATGTTGTACTTGTACTGTTAGTGTACCTGTAACAGATTGCGGTTACCTGTGATGTTGTACTTGTACTGTTAGTGTACCTGTAACAGACTGCGGTTACCTGTGATGTTGTACTTGTACTGTTAGAGTACCTGTAACAGATTGCGGTTACCTGTGATGTTGTACTTGTACTGTTAGTGTACCTGTAACAGATTGCGGTTACCTGTGATGTTGTACTTGTACTGTTAGTGTACCTGTAACAGACTGCGGTTACCTGTGATGTTGTACTTGTACTGTTAGAGTACCTGTAACAGATTGCGGTTACCTGTGATGTTGTACTTGTACTGTTAGTGTACCTGTAACAGATTGCGGTTACCTGTGATGTTGTACTTGTACTGTTAGTGTACCTGTAACAGATTGCGGTTACCTGTGATGTTGTACTTGTACTGTTAGTGTACCTGTAACAGATTGCGGTTACCTGTGATGTTGTACTTGTACTGTTAGTGTACCTGTAACAGATTGCGGTTACCTGTGATGTTGTACTTGTACTGTTAGTGTACCTGTAACAGATTGCGGTTACCTGTGATGTTGTACTTGTACTGTTAGTGTACCTGTAACAGACTGCGGTTACCTGTGATGTTGTACTTGTACTGTTAGTGTACCTGTAACAGATTGCGGTTACCTGTGATGTTGTACTTGTACTGTTAGTGTACCTGTAACAGATTGCGGTTACCTGTGATGTTGTACTTGTACTGTTAGTGTACCTGTAACAGATTGCGGTTACCTGTGATGTTGTACTTGTACTGTTAGTGTACCTGTAACAGATTGCGGTTACCTGTGATGTTGTACTTGTACTGTTAGTGTACCTGTAACAGACTGCGGTTACCTGTGATGTTGTACTTGTACTGTTAGTGTACCTGTAACAGATTGCGGTTACCTGTGATGTTGTACTTGTACTGTTAGTGTACCTGTAACAGATTGCGGTTACCTGTGATGTTGTACTTGTACTGTTAGTGTACCTGTAACAGACTGCGGTTACCTGTGATGTTGTACTTGTACTGTTAGTGTACCTGTAACAGACTGCGGTTACCTGTGATGTTGTACTTGTACTGTTCGTGTACCTGTAACAGACTGCGGTTACCTGTGATGTTGTACTTGTACTGTTAGTGTACCTGTAACAGATTGCGGTTACCTGTGATGTTGTACTTGTACTGTTAGTGTACCTGTAACAGACTGCGGTTACCTGTGATGTTGTACTTGTACTGTTAGTGTACCTGTAACAGATTGCGGTTACCTGTGATGTTGTACTTGTACTGTTAGTGTACCTGTAACAGATTGCGGTTACCTGTGATGTTGTACTTGTACTGTTAGTGTACCTGTAACAGATTGCGGTTACCTGTGATGTTGTACTTGTACTGTTAGTGTACCTGTAACAGATTGCGGTTACCTGTGATGTTGTACTTGTACTGTTAGTGTACCTGTAACAGACTGCGGTTACCTGTGATGTTGTACTTGTACTGTTAGTGTACCTGTAACAGACTGCGGTTACCTGTGATGTTGTACTTGTACTGTTAGTGTACCTGTAACAGATTGCGGTTACCTGTGATGTTGTACTTGTACTGTTAGTGTACCTGTAACAGATTGCGGTTACCTGTGATGTTGTACTTGTACTGTTAGTGTACCTGTAACAGATTGCGGTTACCTGTGATGTTGTACTTGTACTGTTAGTGTACCTGTAACAGATTGCGGTTACCTGTGATGTTGTACTTGTACTGTTAGTGTACCTGTAACAGACTGCGGTTACCTGTGATGTACTTGTACTGTTAGTGTACCTGTAACAGACTGCGGTTACCTGTGATGTACTTGTACTGTTAGTGTACCTGTAACAGACTGCGGTTACCTGTGATGTTGTACTTGTACTGTTAGTGTACCTGTAACAGATTGCGGTTACCTGTGATGTTGTACTTGTACTGTTAGTGTACCTGTAACAGATTGCGGTTACCTGTGATGTTGTACTTGTACTGTTAGTGTACCTGTAACAGACTGCGGTTACCTGTGATGTTGTACTTGTAGTGTACCTGTAACAGATTGCGGTTACCTGTGATGTTGTACTTGTACTGTTAGTGTACCTGTAACAGACTGCGGTTACCTGTGATGTTGTACTTGTACTGTTAGTGTACCTGTAACAGACTGCGGTTACCTGTGATGTTGCATATATAAAGCTGACCTGGCGAAGAGGCAGCGGCAGCGCTGTATACTTGAACTTGAAGCTGGACATAAAAACTGCTGCACTGTTTACTAAAGATGTCTTCAACGATGATGCATCCAAAGAAAGTGATGTCTAAATGTACTTTAGGTCGAACTCTTGTGTAGAAAACGAGCTCTGTACAATGTCATGTAAGTCTAAGCAGTGGCTGTCACAAAATAGGTGCACAGCGACTCTTCTGAACTGTTGATGTAGAAATTTGAGCTCTTCCTTTTGTACTGCAGCAATTGTTCTGTGACCTGAGTGGCACTAAGGGCAGCAAGTTTACCTGCTGTTTCTGTTAGGGGTGGATACCGGTAAGGTGTGCCGGTAGTACCGAGAAGGTGTACCGGTAAAAACTGTTTTTTCTCATTGGACCAGTCCGGAAAAAACGGACCTGAAAAAATTCAGTAGACCAGATGTTGGACCAGTTAGAAAATGAACAGATTATACCAGCACTATTAGTGGCAGGCGTTCACATATTTTGAGGCTTATTGGTCCAAGAAAATACCAAGAGCAATGTAGAGGAGAGTTGATAGTTCAAAGTGTCCAGCTTTTTCAGTCAAATTTGGTCAAAGGCTTAGTGTTGTCTACGTGAAGATAGGATACTCCACCAAACAGGTTCCTTTTCAGTATTGCTCATTCACAAACAATTAGGTCCAGTTTCAGGTCCGGACCTGTACCTGATCCTCTAGACCTGGACCGTAGCTGGACCTGAATTTTCTGTACCGGTACCCACCCCTAGTTTCTGTAGCAGGATGTATATTTTTACACGGAGGAGTTGCTATGCCTGGGCCTTTCCCTTTAACATCCTCTTCGAACACGGCACCCCCATTCTAAGTCTTCCATGCGGCTCTATCCAGCGGGCTCACTATATAGGATTGCAAGCTGACTTCATCAGTGAATTGATGGCCCCCCATGCGACAGTTCTTCCCCAGTTTCTGCAATCCACACTGCATGCTGACGAACTGCAGCTATTGGTCCTGGCCCAAGCACAGTAACCCTCTCCGGCAGTGTTAGGTCACGTGAGCAACAACAGTTGAGATTCAAAGTCTCAACCTGTTAATCTAGAGGCTGGAACACTGACTTATTGTGCATGCTACCACCATACCAACATGGGTCGCCATGAGAGGGCGCTGCATGACCTTCAGCACTCCACATGTGCATTAATGAGTCAAACTGGTGCAGAGGTAGGTTTAAAGGTTATGATTTGCATGTCTGGGCCTTACTGGGATTCAGCAGTCCCAACAGAAAGGACTGGAAAGGGCAAGCTCTGTCAAGGGAGCAGATGGAGCCTTGGAACTAAAGCCTAAATCTGTACCCTAACAAATGACCTCCCACAATCTACAGACTGGTAGAACATAATATTATTTAAGTATATTTCTCTACTTTATCAGGGATAAACAAGTCCACTAGCCCTATAGTCCCGGGCAAGTGAAAATGCCAATCGGGCAAGTGCATGTCCTTCCCCCCTTGCCCGATCGGACAAGTTAGCTTTTCTCCATCGAGTGGGATTTTGATGTACTTGCTACTTTTCAAAGTCATGACATCAAGCATTGATTAACACAGAAAATAGAGCCTTGAATAACAAAAATTCCATTGAAGGCCATTAATATACATAGAAAAATGTCATTTAGATTTCGGGCAAGTGAAAAGTTGGTTCGGGCAAGTAAATTTTTTAAGTACTTGCCCGATAGGACAAGTCAATTTTAGAAAACTTGTCCAACCCTGTTTATACACAGCTGTAATACACACGTCATATTCCTAATGAATTTAGATAAAACTTTGATTGCAAAACATAATTATCTGTCTCTAATTTTTTCAATAATATAACACAAACTAAAGAAGTGAGAAGAAGTCAAATTCACTATATTAGTTAGTAGAATATGATTTTTGTGTTGGTTGACTACTAGTACATACATTTTCAAGTTTCTGTCAACAGTAATTCGTTGCGACCTGTACTTAACCCAAAGGGTATATGATTATGTACAATAAAGGTCTTCATTCATATGTCAAATGATCTTCTTAATAAAAAGAGTACACTGGAATTTAAAGACAGATGAACTTCTACTAGTAACTGACTATGGCTGCTCCTTCGCAAGTTTTACATTGTAATCCTATTACACAGTCTACATTAATTTTACATGAAACCTCCAGAGCCCAGTTTAAACTGCTGGCGCCAAATTTCAAGAAAAGATGACTTGATGAATAGCTTTGCTTTAGTTTTAATTCCCCTGCTTATACATGTAGTGACTGCTCAATTCAAACTACTGACACAAAAGTGAGCAAAAGGCATCTTCATGAAAAATAAGACCTTGGCTAAGTTTTGTCTTTGGAGACAGTGGCTGCTCAATTTAAACTACATGACTTGTACAATTGTACTGACACAAAACTTGTGAAAATTGCAACTTGATGAAATAGTTGGCTCTAGCTTTAACTTTTTCATGAAGACAGTTTCTGCTGAACGTAGAATCCTGGACAGAATTCAAATGTACTAGGTAATTACTTGATGAAAGAGTTGGCTCCAGTTTTTATGCATTTACTAGGTAGACTGTGTCTGATGAACTTAAAGTACTGACACAAAAAATGGAAACTCAAAGAAATATTTGGCTTTAGTTTTGATGACAGTTGCCTAGCAAGTCAAACTAGTAGTCACGTTAACACAACTGGAGAAGAGGTGACCTCTTGAAAAATGTAGAGTTGGCTTTATTTGAATAAAAGCTTATCTGTGTTCAGGAATCCATACTTGTAATTAGTTTAAACTTTGTTCCAACACAAAGGGAGGAACTCATCATAAATTTTCGGTCAAACTCATCGACCTTCTACAGATGTTTGAGTTGCTTCACTGACGTTCCGGAAGTCGAGAAATGACGTCAACAGCGAAATGTAGATGGCTTTAGTTTCCACACAATTCGCACAGACAGTGGTTGATGAAGTTAAACTGCACAAAATTCAAGGAGACTGTGAAGGTGACATGACGAAAGCAGGCCTGAGTTTTAATGGCCTTGCGTAGGTAGTGGTCTAAAGGCTTGTCCATGGTTGTTAAACAGAGGTCTCTACAATGCTCTGTTCCCTTTTGGCATTATCTCCATAACCAGGCCTACCCCTGCCTGATATAGCTCCCAAGTAGACGAGAAACCCAGGCATAAATCAACGGCTTACAAGGATTACCCATTTAACCTATCACACCGGTCGGCCCGTAAGAGTCAAACTCTAATAATTGCTGGATCTAAATGTAGTGGCCCGAGAGTCATAGACTTGGAAAACTTAGCCGTGTTGTAAGGGATTGTAAGTGAGGAAAGTCGCATAAACTGCCTTAGTTTCCTAAAAGCAAAATGTCGGTAACATCCCGAGGGATTCAAACCAAGGGCCTATGGGTTCTGGGCCAAAGCCCCAACCATTATACAAACACAACATCAGGCATGTGTTCAAAGAAACCAAAAAAGCACCCCTATGCATGGTTATCCACTGTTTGTTTTTGTTTGTTTGTTTTGCAGCCCCGGTAAACCGCCTAAGGTGTACCACACCATGCAGGTTTGTACGAAACAGTACAAGCTGCATATCCGGACAGATTTGTACTGTTGCAAAGGGAGTTACAGTTCCTGAGAAATCATGACAGTTTGCTAATGGCCCTGTAAGCCCGCCCCAGGTACAGCAGACACAAGTCTTACCCACAGAAGCTGTCTGATACGCCTGGGTGCCTTCTGCTGGCCTGGTCATCAATCTTGCCTTAAACAAACCACACTCAGCCTACACAGTGTTAACTCACAGGTTAGAGGTATTACTGGTGGTCTCAATACCATCAAGACTTGACATCAACGTTAGGCGTCACAATTAACGCACATTGCGTCATCGTGACAATGTTCATAATGTCTAGAATTAAGACAACGGTGAGCTTTCCAGATCCCTGACCTCTATGTACATTCAAGCATATCTAATCCTGGCAAGAACTTGGGAAAAACAGAAAGGAAGACCCTCATCTCTTAACCTACACAGAGTTAACCCAGAGGATAGAGGCATTTCTTACTGGATCTCAATACCTTACAGACATCACGAGTGCATCTATGTAGACAAGCATATTACAAGCATATATAGTCCTGGCAAGAACTTGGGAAAAACATTTAACTATTTTAAGGTAGACCCTCATCTCTTTAACCTATACAGAGTTAGTCCGCAGGATAGAGGCACCTGGCAGTTTCAATGCCATCAAGCCATGACATCTACATGACTGTACATTCAAGTATATCTAATCCCGGCAAAAACTGATGGGAAGACCCTCACCCCCTCAACCTACGTGTTAACCTGCAGGACAGAGGAACAACATCTAGTACATCTATGTACAACTTACTACAAGCATACCCAATCCTGACAAAAATGAACACCAAGTACGTAACCTCCACCACCTACATAAGTTACACAATTTGAGCACTAGTACTAGACAAAAAATGCAGTATATTGTTGCTACAGATGTTGTGGGTCCCTGACAATGGTGGGCAGCAGTCGGCTAGTCCCCCCCCCCTCCTCAATTTTCTAGTGGCTCTGTCCAGCAGATATGTCTCTTAGTCTAATCACTCTTCATACAATTCATCATCTGTTGTTCCCAGTGTCATGACAGTTAGATACACTTTTACATCGATGTAGATGTCATAACTTGATGGCAGACCATTAGGTGCCTCTTTCCTTTGGTCTGCCATCAAGTCAGGGACCCACAACATCTGTATGTACTAAGTAGCAACAATATGCTGCATTTTTGTCTAGTACTAGTGCTCAAATCTCTGCGTCAGTACCAGTTGTAAATTACGACTGTAACAGTTGTGTTAAATTAAAGTACATTTAAAAATGTGTAATATATGCAGGCCCTACAGGTAACACATACATGTACCTCCAATCATACGAACTATAAACTACAAATAATGTATATATGACTGGTGGCTTCTCTATATCTCTCAGATATCTATAAATTTAAAGAAAATGAAGTTGGACATCTTGATGGAAAACAGGGCAGAAAAAGCCTTTGGCTTTTGGGTAATGGTTCAGCAGCCATGAATGCATGTGCAGCATACAGCCACTCATCATACACAATAAGCAAGCTGTGCCTGGAGATATTAACTTCAGAGACCAGGGCTCGAAATACCACCTGCATATGCAGGTTAGTGCAGGTAAAATTGGAGCAGTGCAGGTATTTCTGGTGTCTACCTGTACCTAACCTGCACTGGTCCATGTACTGGGTATATGCAGGTTAGTGCAGGTAAAATTGGAGCTGTGCAGGTATTTCTGGTGTCTACCTGTACCTAACCTGCACTGGTCCATGTACTGGGTTTTATACATAAATGTCCTATGATATAGGTGTGTATGGATTGTTATTAGCTGCATTGATAAAGTATGAAAGAAAAAATAGCAACGCATGGTTCCTTAACAATTTTAGTATGATCCATACGTCCTAAATTCAGAATGGTGCAGGTAAAATTTGTCTGGTGCAGGTGATTTTCAATGTTACCTGCACCAGTGCAGGTATTTCGAGCCCTGGAGACTGAATACACGTTTGCTGCATGTAACATGAAAGGTGTGCTAGGTGGCCTTGGCCTTAGCATTTCGCTAAAGACGTGAAATAAATGAAGTAGAGTCTCCACTGGATTTTAGCATAGTCAGGTACATGTCTGTCTGCTCTGTTGTGAGTATGGGAGTTAACCTGCCAGCTCTGCACAATGTGAAATGCATACAAATGGTTCGTTTATGAAGGTTGGATGATCCAGATAAGCAATATTCAAATACAATTCAATCTCTACAACTGGATAAAAAACGGATAATTTACTTCCGGACATTTCGAGTGACATCCATCACTCTTCTTCACTTTTTGCATATTTTCCTAATGATTCAGTGGCTAGACCAGCTTTTCTAGTTAGCTGTACTTGTATGGAATAATTGTTCTGCTGTTCATTCTAGTGACGCTGAAGAAGAGTGATGGATGTCACTCGAAATGTCCGGATTAGTAAATATCCGTTTTTTATCCAGTTGTAGAGATTGAATTGTATTTAAACATACAAATGGTTGCACAACTCACAGGTGAGAATGAAGGTGTGGCTGAATCTTAAGACATTATATTTTAAATCTCCAAGCAGATCAAATGGTGGGCAGGCAGTATCAAAGGGATCAAATTGCAACAGGCCACCAGAGTCTGCGGGATATTGGATACTGGATGGCCCTTTGTTTTAGATACTGGCTTGCCACCGTTTGATCTGCTTGGAGATTAGAATAGCTGTCATTGAGGTCTAAGTTGGATGTCAGCCTGATCAGGTCTAAGTGAATACTGTGCCAAGGAAGCCAAGATGTTGCTGAATTATTTAAAGACCATGAATAAATGTGATCCACTTCTGGCTTGGATGTCAGCCTGGTATTGAAGGTGCAAGTCTGTACGTAGCTCCAATGCGACTGTAAAAAAACTACTAGAGCAAAGCAGAACTTAGCAGAACTGGGGTGCCATAGAGGATTATCAAACTGCAATTGATAGAGGTTCATCTGCCTTTGAGGTTCACTGGTGTGATAAAATGTATTTGGAACAGTGCCACAGACTGTCACTGTGGAAATACTACCGAGAATCCTGGATGATACGATAGGCTGAGGTCCAACTGCATTTTGATGGTCATTACTCTTGATGTGAAGCAATGTCTCGTTGGAACAATGCCTGAACCAAAGCCTTACCCTGAATTGATAGTTGTCACCTATAACCAGCCAATATTATGAAAGGCAATGGTGAGGCAAAAGG
This sequence comes from Branchiostoma floridae x Branchiostoma belcheri, assembly GCA_019207045.1. Classification (NCBI taxonomy): domain Eukaryota; kingdom Metazoa; phylum Chordata; class Leptocardii; order Amphioxiformes; family Branchiostomatidae; genus Branchiostoma; species Branchiostoma floridae x Branchiostoma belcheri. The sequence goes on along the minus strand of CM033025.1, from coordinate 929,721 downwards.
TGCCATTTCAGGTGGTATTGTGGTTTGGGTTGTTGATAATTCAGGTCCAGGTATGGCCCAGGTCCAAAAGACCAGGTCCAGGTAGAGTTGGACTAGTAGTAAATCCCTTATGATAATCCTATCACAACTCAGCGAAAATGAGTACCTACATGTACAGGCATCTTTGGCTAGTGGCATTCTCTTGGATGGGACTAAAGCCAGACACCCCATGTTTGAGGACAGCCACACTTCTTTGAGGACGTTGAAGAACCCACAACACTTGTCTAAAAGAGTTAAAGGTCCTGGTGTGAGTGGATCAAACCTTACACTGTTACAGTACGGCTCACATGCTTGTACCTACAAAACTGGTGTGTTAGTCTTAAAGGTGGTGGAACAACCGTTCCTGGGTGAGGCTACCTTGTCGGCCAGGTCCCAGTGGAGCTCGTTCCTGGAGTGGTAGCCTGAACTGGGCGTGCTCAGCGTGTGGCCAGGTGGGTGCTCCTCCACCACCCTCAGGGTCCTGGGTTCCCAGGCTAGCATCACACATGTACTATATAGCACCTCACATTACAGACAGACTACCACAAAACAAACTGATGTGACTAAGCTTCAGAAAACATCCACGCTTATTAACACCACTGTATACAGGCTGAAGTATGTGTATGGTGTTGCAGGTGGATTGCGCAATGCGGGGACCCCTGGTGTATCAGCCCTACAGTTAATCCAATCAAGTGATTGGAGTGGTGTCCCCCGGGACCCCTGCTACGTGCAGGCTAAGCAATAACGCTGCTTCCTGTCGATAGTCGGCGGGACGGAGGGGCAAATTGGGCGCGACATGCCGGGGAGGTCAGACTTATTATAGTAGGCGCTGGGGCAATCTGGCTGGAGAAAAGTTGTAGGATAGGGATTCATGTGCCGGGCTCAAAATACCACCTGCATATGCAGGTTAGTGCAGGCAAATTTGGAGCTGTGCAGGTATTTCTGATGTCCACCTGCACCTAACCTGCACTGGTCCATGTACTGGGTTTTATACATAAATGTCCTATGATGCAGGTGTATATGAATTGTTATCAGCTGCATTGACTTTACCACCTATGAAGTATAAAAGAAAAAAAATAGTAATGGTTCCTGAACAATTTCAATATGATCCATATTTCCTAAATTCGGAGTGGTGCAGGTAAAATATGTCTAGTGCAGGTAATTTTCAATGTAACCTGCACCAGTGCAGGTATGCAGAAAAAAGTATTTCGAGCCCTGATGTGTCATTGTCAGCTGTAGATCGCGTTCCATGTAGCAGAGCTAAGCTCTGGTTACTAAGCCGCTAAGACTGGCCATGTATGATGTTGGTAGTACAACTTGGTACTGTCATGACTTATTCATGTCTGTTCCTTGAAGCCTCTACTTGAGTTGAACCTATTAACTACTAGCATATAATGTCCTGGCTACTAGTAAATCCAAAGCATATCACACAATGCCCTTCTATCTATCAGCACCGTCTAGCAGTTTGTTACCAAACTGCAGTTGTTGTTAATACAATCATTATGAAATAGGCTGGTTTCTAGCCTCAGCTAGCTATAGGCTTAATAATGCCTCAACCATTAATGTGAGAGCAACAAATGACTGTCTTGTAGAACTAGTAATAATAATTTAGCTGTTGTAGGCATTGGATCATGTTTTAAACATTCTACTGACTTTACTCCCAGATCCTTTCAAAATGGAACAACTTTTCAACAGTGAAGCATACACATGATACAGAAGGGGCATCCTCAGTACATCATCTTCAAACTGAAACTTTTAAGTTAAAATCCATGGCAGCTGGAATTATGTCAACGAAAGTCAGACATCCCATTTATAAGACACAAAATGTACACATACATGTAAGTTACTCACAAGCAACACTGGATAGATTTGGGAAACTGTCCGACATTTCAGGTAGCATCCATCTATATTCTTAAACCTTTCATCCGCAGCGACTTAAAAGTTCATGCCAAGAACTTTTATTTAGCTGCTGCAGTGGGTAGAGTGTACGCCATGCACTAGCTAGGTTGGTCGGGAGTTCGATCCCCGGCCGAGTCATACTAAAGACTTTAAAAATGGTACATGCTGCTTTCTCTGCTTAGCACTCAGCATTTGGGAAAGAGTATGAGAGTTGAACACACACCACTACCAGTACCAGTAGACTAGCCCCCTGCTGTAGTGAGCGAGTCATTGCACAATGTTGTGTGGCCCAGGGCTACTGAAGCAGAGAGGGTCACCACCCTATGCACCATCAGGTGCAGGAAGGACTTTAACTATTAGTAACTAAAAACATTTCTTGACTTTATATGATGTGTGAGATCGCGTGGCACAATCAGCAGCGCGACTTGGGCTCAGGTCCAAAAGGTCCTGAGTTCAACACCTGCCGTATCACCGATCATGTGCCCTTGGGAAAGACACTTTACATGACTTTCCTCACTTCACTCAAGTGCAAAATGAGTACCACTCACCCAGACTCCACTGGAAGAAATTATACTGACGTGTCAGTCACTAATGGAGATCGTAATTAAAACCAAACCAAACCAAACGTTTTTTGATCTACCTACAAAATGTAGTACAGTGAGTTGTACCTTCAGGATGAGCAGCTCTGCGTTGTGTGTCAGGGTCCCCGACAGGTCCTGAAGCGCTGTGTACAGTTTGTGAATGGATTTACGCTGCGTTAAGCTGCACGGTGGCAACGACTCTGTCACTTCCGACACTGACTGTTCCTGCTCCATGGATACATCCTCCTCCTCAACACCTCGGTACATAGCTGTCAATTATAAGCAGCTGTGTCACGTAGTCCGGCAGTCTGCAGCCATGCTTCTGAACTGAGAAGGGAGCTGGAATCCTGGCTGCTGCTCACTCGACAGGCAGGCTACCGGAAAGGGCTGCAGTCCTTATTATGGGATGTTAAGCCGTGGTCCACTGACCATTGCACTTGACCATGTCTAAAAGGACTAGATCAATTTCCCTGGTGAAATGAGCCTGTAAATACTGTACATTATATAAGCGTCTGTCTTCTCTGTTATGGTGACTAGCTCTTCAGTGAGCTAAGCTGATTTTGAGATCACTCTAACTTTTTCTTTGCACTCTCCCTCGCTGTCCACCTGACATCTGACTCTCCTGGCCTGGTTCTGGTCACATTTTGGGTCAGCTATATAGCATCAAAATAAACACCCTACACCATATACTCATAGGAAACTTAGTAATATGAATGCTCACTGCTCTGTATCACAACAGCTGGGACAATACTTGGAGCTAACAAAAAGCTATGTACTATGATTTTATGTAATTATTCCTTGAGTTTTGCATAATATAATATCTTTATTGCTTAGTACTACTAGCAATTGCAAACAATACATTTCTTTCTGAACTCATATCTGTGTTAAGTGTTGTCGGGAGTACCCTCTTTTCCCATGCAGACCATCTCAACGTCGTAGAGTCTATCAAAAATAGAACAACCCATCAATCTCCATCAACACCCAGAGCGACCACTGTATCACGTTTCAAATACAATTTGAAAACAAACAACTGGTCCAGAATGTCTATTTCAGGTGACAACCTTAGCATGCGTACGTGGGGACTTGCACACATACATATACGACCGCTGTACATGTACATCAACTGAAGAGGTTACATTTTATGGGCAATGGTCCGCATACAGCACACACATTACAGGGCATTCCCATGACACATACATGTAAAATGTATTCTGAACCAACCTGGAACCAAACACGTCAGGCTACATCTAATAACCAGGTGAACATTATAATACAACACCTGGTCCAGGACTGTTTAGAAGGCAAAATAACTGGACAGGTACAATAACAGTTAGCATTGACCTCAGTTAGGTCTGGTCAAAGCTCCATGTAAACAATACAAATTGTCATGTAGTCACTTTGCAGTGTTTTAGAGTCTATAGCATGTCAGACTCTATACTACTAAATTCTGTGTATGAAACAATGAGGCAAGTAGAAAGTCTTCTGGCTCCTGGGAATCAAACCCGGGCCCGTCAGCTCACAAGGCCAATGTCACTAACCACTACGCCAAAAGGCCAGTTTGGTGGCACCTGTTAGTGTTAGAGCAACTTACATTACACACACACACACTCCTTTTCTTTAATTTAAAGAATTGTATACTAAGACTCGTCCTTGAATCTCCGAGCTCGATATCCCTGTGTGGCACATCCTTTAGCCTGTTATTCACAGGGTCGGTGTGGGAACCACTGAAACACTGGAGGTGAGTAGAAACGGTCTTCTGGCTCCGAAAGGCATGGTCAGTTTGGCGGCGCTTATACCCCACTGTTACATTATATAATACAGATGCATACACAACTCCGGCATGTGATGTTAGAACAAAATCAGCTTTTTAAGACAGAAAAATAACAATTGTCAACATATTCAAAGAAAGTTTTTCCACTTCACCACTAGATGACAGTACCTAGAAGAAAGCAACATAAATTTTGCATATCACTCAATTGGCTAAGATGACTGCTATAGGGCATTTTGTCTGACCTAATTCCAAAATACATGCAGATACTGATAAATGTTTTCTGGACCCAATATCGCTGTGGCTTATATATGAGGCAGGATTTCTGAATTGACAGTCTCTCTTCAGGTAATTTATTCAAGGTCTCTTTCTATAATCCAGGATGTTAATATCCTTGCTCCTCATGTATAAAGTCATGTTTGTATACAGTACAGAGCTCAAAATACTTTTTTCTGCATACCTGCACTGGTGCAGGTAACATTGAAAATTACCTGCACCACACAAATTTTATATGCACCACTCTGAATTTAGGAAGTATGGATCATACTAAAATTGTTCAGGAACCGTTGCTATTTTTTGCAGCTAATAACAATCCATATACACCTACATTATTATAGGACATTTATGTACAAAACCCTGTATATGGACCAGTGCAGGTTAGGTGCAGGTAGACACCAGAAATACCTGCACAGATCCAATTTTACCTGCACTAACCTGCATATGCAGGTGGTATTTCCAGCCCTGCAGTACAATACCAGATGAAAAATGTAGTACACCTCTGAGTTACATCCCCTAAGCTTCATGCATACAGTATCGTTATGAGAAATGTCTCCTCCGCTGAGTGATCTTTCAGCATCACTGCTCTAGGCCATCAGGCTCATCAAGTCACAGTCCACACATGAACCTTTCCTTTATTACTTTTATCTACAATATGTCAAAATATATTCACATGCTTTCATGTTGCATTTCTTTTTTAGTTTTTTGGTATATAATTATATTGTGCAGTTTTGAGGTTTGTACTAAATAATCTTCAACTTCAAGTTGTTAATCGCAAACACAAGATTTCTACTGACTCAGAGATAATATTAAGATAAGTTTAGAATGATGACATATTGAGATAAAAATTCTACATTTGCTTTAAGAAAACTTTATTAGCACTCTAGAGTGTTCACTTAAGCCTTAAGGTCTCCAAACTCTTGTTTTCTCATTTTTGCAAAGTGATGACATTGTGAAAAATGCATTTCCACCCCATAGCTACATCTTACAGTACTGTTCTTATTATAATCATAGAATCAATTTGGCCACAAACTTACAACACAGCTAAAAACACCCTTTCCCCTATGCTTTCTTTACTGAGAAAAAAAGTCCCCACTAAAGTAGATGAATGTACAGTACGGTGTACAGTGGGTACACAGAAGCTGTGCAGTACAATCCCTGCTCCACAAGGAGTCAGTAGCTTGTTAACTACCTGGAGTTATACAAGCATGCTCCTCTAGCTGGGGGTGCTTCAGTAGCTAGTTATAACTGCCTGGAGTTATAAAAGCCCATCCACCATACAGGGACACAAAGACTGCCACTGGGAACATTTCAGCACAGGGGCAAAATACAGGGTGCATACCACTTTTGTGCACCCAACATTGCAGCTGTGTACCTTGTTATTCTAGGTTGTGCAAGCAAAATTTGTTCTGCGCACTTAAATTTTGACATCATTCCCAAAATCCTAATTTGCAAAATTTGCACTTCATTCTGTATATCTCTGTCTAAGCAACTAATTGCATACTAAATATAATGGATATCCGTTGTTTCTTTCTTCGGTTCTTCACCTCGGAAGATTTTGACAAAATAGACCCTACAGTTCCAGAGCAAGCTGCTAGGGGGCCAAACCTACACAATTTCCTCCTTAAATCACAACCTATCTGCCACCATAATATCAGAATGACAGCACATCCAGGCTCAAACATGAATTTTCAGCCTTGACTAGAATATGCAGGGACCTTCAAATCTATGCTGACACTTTACAGTTGTTCACGGGAGACTGGTAATACATTAGGTGGCAGCAGGTAACTCTACAGGTGACATGACCTTGCTGAGAAATGCTGTGGAGAATTCAGCATGTTGATCACAGGAGACCAGTAAAAGTAAAGTGACAACAGGGAAATCTACAGATGATGAGGGATTGTGACAAACCTCTGTGTGAAATGCTATGGAGAATTCAGCATGTTGATCACAGGAGACCAGTGAAAGCAACAGGGAAATCTACAGATAATGTGGACTTAATAATACTGTAATTCCTGATTTTTTCAATGCACTTTTATTTTCACGGCTTTCACGGTGATGACTATAATATGAACTTATAATTACTGACAACAAATAAATCGCTGACTTTTTTTACGCACACCTGCTGCCACCGAGAGCATTTAGTTCCGAGAACAAGTTAAATTTTCACAGACCATGAAAGTTTGGTACCAAGAAGACAAAGTGAATTACAGTATAAGAAACCTTGGTGTGAAACTCTATGGAGAATTCAGCATGTTGTTCACAGGAGACCAGTAAAAGTAAAGTGACAGCAGGGAAATCTACAGAATTGATGAGGGATTGTGACAAACCTTGGTGTGAAATGCTCTGGAGAATTCAGTTTGTTGTTCACAGGAGACCAGTAATAGTTAAAGGTGACAACAGCTAGATATACAGAATGATGATGTGGACTTATGAGAAATCATGGCAAGAAATACTCTGGAGAATTCAGCATGTTGTTCACAGGAGACCAGTAAAAGTAAAGTGACAGCAGGGATATGTACAGATGATGAGGGATTATGACAAACCATGGCAAGAAATGCTCTGGAGAATTCATCTTCTCGTTCATAGGACACCATTAAAGTAAGGTGACATTTACTAAGGTAAGGTACATTTACTGGTAATGTGGGTTTATGACAGACCTTGGCAATAAACACTCTGGAGGGTTTGCAGGGATCAACGCTAAAAGGTACAAATGTCGCCAACGCCAGGTTGGTTTTGGCTTTCTGGATTTTCAACTCGTCTGTTTTTTTTTGTTCGAATAAAACATACAACTTATGTTGATTATTGCAAATTTAGATTGAGAATTTAGAATGCGGATCAGACATTTGTTCATTGACAAGCAAGAGACAGTTTTGGGATGTTGATGCGCATCGCAAGGTTCTGGATCTGGTCTGAAAACCTGGAATATTGCATGCATTTGGACACTAACTGTAGCAGAAAGGTGGCTTTATTCATCAAATACCCATGTATACACGAAACAATTAGCAGAAAAAATTGAGACTACGGAAAAATATGATGGCATTTAACTCATGAATTTGCAAGCTAAAAAACACACGCAGGCTAATGTCTTTGAATATTGCAGAAAACAGAACTTCCTGAGGCATAATGACTTCTTATTATATTTTGTATTTAAGAAGTCAGACAAACCAAGACACTGAACTGGACTGGGTTTTGGAGAGATATCTAGGATTTGCTACAGTAACTATTCCAGGACAGATGGCAACATGGCTGAGACGGAGATTAAAAGGCTGTACACAGCCCGAGGCAATGGTATGTAGAATCTTCCAATAAAAGGAAGGCATCATCAACATGTTACAAATGACGTCTATATATATGTACTATATACAAAACTCCTATTAGTAAGTGAAGATCAAACAATAGCTGCAGCAGAAATCTTTGAGTAAATTAATCCTTTGTCAATTATATGAAGCATGATACATATTCTAACGAATATTGTTGGTCTAGCATATTTTACAATCTGCCAAATGGGACAATTTTCTGATAGCCAAAATTGCACATTTTAATCGAAGAGAAAGTAATGAAATAATGTGGCCATGAAACATTGTGGCCTTTGTTGAAGCAGAAATTCTTTATTTGATGCCTAAGAAGTATCAACACACTGCAGACATTTTGATTTGCCAAATAACACAATTCATCAAAATTAATACTAAAATAAATATTAGATTATTTCAGAATGGAGATGAAACTTAAGAGAAAGTAATGAATGTCTTAGAAAGTGAAAGTAATGAATGTCTTAACCTACCTGGATGACCACCTTGCAGCAGACGTTTCAATCTGCCAAATAACACAATTCCTCAAATGCTAAAACAGATTATTTCAGAATAGAGAAAGTAATGTATGTGTTAGAAAGTGAGAGTGATGAACCCACCTCGATAACGCTCGACGCCCGCAGCAGCGACCCTCCAGAAACGTGCCGCTGCCTCGTCACCTGCAGTTCCATCGCCATGGTTACCGTGAGAACGTTCCAGCTCCGCAGAGGAAACTCCTGCCACCATATTAGTGCAGCGGTTTGCCATCAACGTCGGGTGGGCGCTTTATCCGGAAACTTCTGGACACTACTAGATGAAACCACCTCCTATGGTAACCATGGAAACATGACACGTTTGTATTACACAACTGGCTGCAATGGTAACCACGGAAACATGACACAATCGCATTACACAACTGGATGCAACGTCCCTGCAACCTGGAAACATAGTCTGTTCGTGTGCTATTAATACTTTTATATACGTCAGAGCGGTAAATGTAAAATTACACACTCAATTACATCAGCTGGACATGACTGGATGCAACTGCCTTGCAACCTGGAAACAGAATCCTTCTGTTTATGTAACGTAAGATCTACATAATCTGGAAAATTTACACCAGTACACACGATACACAATGTATATATATAGTCCAATTACAGCAGGTTGCCATCAACACCAGGTGGGCACCCTCACTTCTGGAACCGTCTGGATGTATCTGCTGTGAGCGTGGCAATGGAAACATAATCGCCCCACATTGCATCAAATCCGTATATGGAAAATCACCCCGCATGACCACGGAGAGATCACCTGAGGTCACCATCTACATGTATAATGTTACACAACATGCCGACGTCATCGTCACTTTAACAGATAACAACTAGATGCAACCGCCTTAAACACTTTTAGATTAGTTAATGTCTGAACTAGGGGTGGGTACCGGTAAAGTGTACTGGTACAAAACTGGTTTTTCTTGTTGGACTGGTCCAGAAAAAATGGACCTGAAAAAATTCAGTGGACCAGATATTGGACCGATTAGAAAGTGAACAGATTGTACCGGAACTACGGCAGCAGGCGATCACGTGTTTTGAGTGTTATTGGTCTGAGAAAATAGCAAGTTAGAGCGAAGTAGAAGATTAGTTTATACTCATTTTCATCAAGTTTCTACTGTCAAACTTTGTCTAACTTAACAGACTGAGGCAGTTAGCGTTGTTTACTCTGAAGTCTTGAATTCTAGATTCCCTTGCAGCAAAATGGACCAATGTTTTGAGTATTACCCATTCACAAATTAGGTCCAGATTCAAGTCCGGACCTGTACCTGATCCTCTGGACCTGGACCGTACCTGTACCTGAATTTTCTGTACCGGTTTCAACCCCTAGTCTGAACTGTAGATGGAAAAATCATCAAATCATCAGAAATGGGTCGCTTAATTTCACCATTACGTACATTAAAATAATTGTGGTCGCGTCACCTTCAATGCCCAGCCTACTGCCTTGCAATCCTATACGTCTGGTGGGTATCTAACAATGGAACAAAATCGTCTGGCAACAAGTCGTATCGACCAAAAGCTACAAGTCGTGGCGTAATCCACCCCTTGGGTAATACGGAATACCACAGCAGAGACGATCAATGGTGTTTTCATACGCAGGGTTTTCATGCATAACAGGAGGTAACAACATTACATATATCATTGCAATCAGCCCATCACAGACAGTCACACCTACTACATGGGAGGGGGATCAGTCTGCATATTTCAACAACAATGAGAAATACGGTTCAGGCCTGGAAATACACTGGGTGCTGGTGCACGTCTGTGCATCCAAAATCTGAGCTGTGCTCTGAAATCCTGACTGTCTGTGAACTACTACCAACTATAAAATTTACTCAGGTTTGTTATTTGGAGTATCCGTCTCCTAGGAGGACTTCCGACCATGGATGCAATGGGTTCCTCCTACCCCTTACTCATGTGTCATGGCGGGTGCATCAAGTCTGAACACCTCCCCTATGGCCTACCACTGCCACAAAGGCCTGTCACTGCCACTAGCCGCAGCTAGGTACTCATTCACACCTAAGTGAGGAAAGTCGTGTAAAGTGCCTTTCCCAAGGGCACAAGATCGGTGACACGGCAGCCGGATTCGAACTCAGGAGCTCTTGGGCCTGAGACCAACGCGCTACCGATTGGGCCACACGATCTCACTATCTTAGACTAGTACGCAGCATATCCTCAAGTGTCGTAATAAAGACCCTTAAGTTACCCTTAAATGAATTTCAGCTTCCAGCCCTATAATTTAGTATAAAAAGGAGCATATTTACGCTTATATCATACACCCTAATGCACAATTTGTATAGTACCTGAATTCTCGGGTTAGGAATTACCAATGATTTCGAGCCCTGCAATCAACAATGGGCGATACAAAAGCCAATAAATGCTATTGATATTCTTCACCTATGACTGCATGCCAGTGGAAGAATAAGATTACGCAAGCTTTTTCATTTTCATGCAACCGAAATCTATATTTTTCTAATGCCAAATCTTTGCGAGCTCAGTTACATGTAGTATAATTTCAAAATCAATTGGGGAATTGGGACTTATAAGGTAATGGCAACATTAGAAAAGAAATCACAATATATCAAATATAATCATCATAGTATGACATCTTTAATTACACATTACATGAGTGGAATGAGATAAAAAATTAACAGTTGATGTAATGAATAAGAGAGTAATCTTGTTGCAATGATGTAATTACAAATAGATGAGTCCAATACTAAATCATCAAACAATTTCTGACAGAACACATTCGTGATCATGTTTACACATTCTGCAGTCTTTAGAATTACACGGCATGATAAGATATGTAAATTAATAAACTTGTATCTAATCAGTGTATGATTACTCAATAGCTAAATGTTGCACACTCATACCTGAAGGAAACTTTTTTTTTTCAAGTAACTATGCACTATTAAGTTACCATTTTCTTATTTTTTGGTTTGGTTATTTTGATTTTTCTCTTATCATTTCTCCATCTCACTCACTCACTCACTATCCATGGTTAGATCATTATTAGATCTCCATGATAAAAATTAACTTATCAGGAAAGAAAATCAGATTGAAACAAAAACATTCTTCCACAGGAGTCTGTAATGGGGGCTGAGTACTCATCACTCGCCTCACTGATGTGCAATATGAATACAGTCAAACCTGTACTAGCGGCCACCTTTGCATAGCAGCCACCTGCCATAGTGGCCACTTTTTGTTGGTCCCTTGGATTCGTAATGATTAAGAAATAGGCTTAGCGGCCACCTGTCCAACGCGGCCACAAGATTTCCGGTCCCGTAGATACAGAAACACTGCCTATTGCAAGTTCCACACTGCAGCCTTATGTCACCCTGCACCGAGTTTGAAATTGTAGTTTGCGAGTATTTGGAGTTCCTGACAGGGTCATTTTGGCGGTAGCAAAAGGTATGCATGCCTTGAGCATTAAAGTGCATGTCTTTGTGGGTGAATTTACCGATCGAGACAATGTTACTTGGTGAGAAAGATTAGTGGGAACTGAAATCATGCTCATGGTCAATTGATTAACATTTTCTTTATAGTGGCCACCTCTCTATAGTGGCCATATTACTCCAGTCCCTATAGACAGGTTTGACTGTATCATGATACCAGTGAGACATTACTGGTGATCACGATAGGCCTTTATATACATGTTTCAAACAATTATATATACAACTGCTCAAAGGGTAACAATCAATTTTCCATTGTTCAACTTCAAGTTCAGAATTTTTAAGTAATTTGTAATAAGCTGCTTTAGATTTCTTTCTAAATCTGAAAGTTCCTAAAAATTTGAAAACTATGCTAGACTTTGAATGGAAATATAGTCATACAGATACAAGTATTACAGTTATGAAAGAAAGTATATCTATCATCAAGAATATAATAGATACTGATACATGCTACAGTAACTATATAGCAATAATGTTACAGTCAAGCTCCTTCAACAGGGCTTGAAATTCATTTTTGGGATAAGGTGCACTGGTGCACCCAGCTTAAAAAATTGGGTGCACCAAAAATTTTTTGGGTGCACCACTTAAATTTGGGTGCAAATAATTGGGTGCACAGCTCCAATTTTGGGTGCACATGCACCCAGTATTTTGAGCCCTGTTCAACTATGATAGTTTACTAGCACCTATTTATAATCCATCAAATTTGAATCTAAAACACACTTTGGATCTTTGGAGGTCATAATCCAATCCTAAGACTACAGGATAGATCAGTAGACAGACTCACCAATGAAAACCTGTCCCAGTCGATCTCTCAGTCTCACTCCCCTCAGCCCCTCAGCTCCGTACCTGTACAGAAACAACAGCACACATCACTTATCAAGTAACTGGACAAATCAAAGTTTCAGACAGCATCAACTATCTGTCACTAGTGTCAGCTGTTACTGAGAAAGAGTCTGACAAGTGTATGTAACCTGTCTAATTAGTATATAAAGAAACATTATGTATACAAATTGATATCAATTTGATATTCATATTGGTAACTGAATAAATTCAAGTACCACCTGTTACTGTTCAGGGTTGGACAAGTCCACTAGCCCTGCTGTCCGGGGCAAGTAAAAGTGCTGTTCTGGCAAGTGCATGACCTACCTGACTTGCCCGATCGGGCAAGTAGGATTTTTCCATTGAGTGAGATTCTGATATACTTATTACTTTTTACTGTCATGACAACAAGCAATTATAGTCAACATAGAAATTAGAGGCAATAGCATGAATTCCATTGCTGGAAGTGAAAATCCATATAACAGAGACATTTGAATTTTGGGCAAGTGAAAAATTGATTCGGACAAGTCAATTTTTCATGTGCTTGCCCGATAGGACAAGTGAATTTTAGAAAAGTTGTCCAACCCTGCTGTTTGACCTGTTGGGCCATAGGGGCTACTGTGACCTGCTGTGTCCTACCAGTAAGTACTGTACTGTGTGCTTCAACATAGGCAGCCAGCCCTCCAGCTATACGTAGCCTCAGTTACTCATGTCAGGGGCTACTTTGCCTGATCATGGCTTGTGGGCATACACCTACTGAGAGTACAGTCTCAAGAGAAGCTTTCCATATGCCAGAGTTCATCATTCTATATCACCGTGGCAACATGAGTCCTGTCCAATGGGAACTCAGGATTCTCTGTCACCATGGAAATGTGTAATCTCAGCCTCCAACACCCTCAGGTGACGGACAGTTCTATTAGTCTAAGATTACTCCATGCTATACTTAAATAAAAAAATCAAAAGGATGAAGATGTCTTCTCCTGCCTTAGAGTTAGACCAACTGTTAAAACTAAAACTTAAAGTTAGAAGATTATTGAGTCAGAAACTGGACTGGATGACCTAGAACTTCTCGCAGCGATGTATAACAGACTGAACTGGAAGTCAAACTTCACTTGCTGCACCTCATAGTGGATGATAAATGATGATGAAAGTTAGAAGTGTTGGTCTTCAAGCTTCTCGGGGCCTGACCACTGTAAGGGCTGCTAGAGGTGAGCTTAGTCTAGCAAGCCCCTTTGTTGTGTAAGGTAGGCTGTAATTTGCCTCCTATAGATTTGATATTGCCATCAGGAGAAATGATGAGATACACGCCAGGATGCCTCCAGTTCATTTCCTGTGAATCACCCCCCAAGACATGACCTGTAATTCAGACATCACCACTCTGACATTGTTCTGGTTACTGCCAGTGTTCTGCTTAACGTCTTCAGAATTACTGTAAATGCATTTAAGTTCGCGTGGATTTGATTTCACGGTAGCGGGAAAAATGACTTTTGCGGTGGTTTTAATTTCGCGGTAACACCATAGACTGCAGCGTAATACCATAATAGAAAAATGTTCGCGGTGGATTTAAGTTCGCAGTGAAGTGGTCGTCGTGAAAACCGCAAACATTAATCCACCGCGAACATTTCTGCATTTACAGTACTATTCCACCATGTAACATAGGCACTCCTAGTTATTATCTGGCAACAAGTTCACGCAGGTGTGTCTAACCTGAACATTTAGGTGCGCCGAAGTAATGTTGTGTGTAGAACATTATCATCATCATCATCTATCGAACCAAGGGGGGGGGGGGTCAGATACTAGTATCTGATGAGAAGCTAACTTAAAAATTCAAAACAAGGAATACAAAAAAAGGTCTTTTTCAGACACCTGAATCAAGAATATGCTGTTTATCACTGCACATGCACATGACGTACATACGAAGGCCTTTAAGTATCTGAGCACCCATAATCAAAACTTGCAAAGGCACACAGCTCCAAATTTGGTGGCACAGAAGCCCACATGCACCCAGTCTTTCTCAGCCTACAACTTTTAGTCCAGTTACAAAAAAAGTACAATGCCCTATTCAAATACAAAAAGAGTATATTAGTGTAACCTTTTTCTAACTGAGAACACATCATCTTCGAGTCCACAATTTTCTTGAAAATAGTCATCTTATACCGTAATATACGTACTCATGATGGCATATTGCATTGCTGATTGCATACTGCTTAAGCCACTGCAACCTGATTTCAGTAGAATATATAGAATATATATATGAAAGTTATAATAGTTGTCAAAATCATACCACAATCATCCTAGCAGTTAATCTATCATGCATTTTAATTTCTACTTCCCCAGACACTGAGTGCATGCAAGACTTGAATGGCAATTTCATACTACATTGAAAACGATTATATTCTCCCTAATGCATTCTCGCTTTAGTGGTCTGCCCATGCAAGGGGAAGCATCTGCTTCATCATTCATGCTTGCATTGATCTAAATGGAGCACTTTGGAGATGGAAAAGTGGTCATAATGGCCAATCTTGAAGGAGTGGTCGCTAGGCCGGTTTGACTGTATTATCCTAAAGGCCATGGCAATTGGAGCAATTATGGTAGCTACTGTGCGAAAGCACACTTTATCAGGCAAAATGTCACACAAGTATACGTTTGGTTGACTCTAAATAAATTGCAACTCATACATCTAGAGTGGTATATATATAAGATCTTGCAAGTCTCCTCAGCAGGCTTTTAGGTAGGATTTTATTATAGGATGTCCAGAATTCTTGGTGAGTGGCAGTAAGTGATATACATGTATATAGGTACAACTATTGTAGGGGGTCTGGGGGCATCCACCTTGCATGGTGCAGAGATTTCAAGAATTTTAAGTTAAAATGGCACTAAAATGGTGCATTCTAAGGTATCCTGAGGGGCAAAATTAAGGTTACAGAGGTCACAGTAGATGACTGTGACCACAAATGACCTGGTGGCATCCCAGCTCAATCAGAATTTCATGCTTGTCAGAGGATCTACTCCCCAGTGTAAGGGTGTCTAGTGCGTTCAATTTCTTATTATTTTCAGAACAGTGCATCAAATTTTACGCCTGGAGGCATGAATGGCTATAACTATAAGCCTGAGTAGAATACATAAGATCAGTTTGTGAAAGTATCATGTTCCAACACTCTGACATTTGTCTGTAAAATTGGTGAAACTTGGAACCTCCTCAGAGTCAGACACTGTTGGTAGCAAATGTCATTACCTTTGGGGGCAAGAACAAGGCAGTCATGACAAATTGTACATATAATACTAAATGTCACAATCAGAGATGGCCATGTGTATACAAATGTAGTCAGGGCTGGAGGTACTGGGTGCATGTGCAAAACGTGACCCAAAATTGGAGCTGAGCACCCAATTTTTTTTCTGTGGGTGTACCCAGATATTTTCATAGTTTTGTGTACGTAAAGATATCAAACTTTCAAAGTATCTAAGTTAACACCATATTCTTGACATCAATGTGTTAGAAAGATCACACTAACTTGTGTAAGGTATGAGAAAACCTAGGCTGAGGACTTCTTGCCAAAAAAATTGTTATCAGAAAAGCAATCATGAATTTTTTTAACCACAAACTTCTCTGGTATCTGAAATGATTTTAGATGGCTACATAAGGCCATAACTACTTTTATTTCTTGGTCCCAGATCTTTTTTAAAAAAATCTAGATTGAAACATGAAATCTAAGGATACAGTCTACATCTTGAATTGATACAATTTACATGTACAGTTCAGGGAGTCAGCACAGTCAGTTTCTTCCCAGTCCTCTGCTTTCTTTTTAAAACTTAAGAAAAAACTTAAATTCAAAATGTCCAAAAACTACAAGAACCAACAAATTAAGCAGGCATGGCCTACCTGGTAACTAAAAGTACCATCTCCATCATTTCATTAAACTGTACCGTCTCCATGGTAACCAATCACCTTCCCAAAACTGTCATTTCCCGGCTCTTTTTCCGAGAACCTTTAAAAGCTTTCCAGAACATGATAATCATAACTGCTGAGCCTTTAAAACTTAAAGTGCCAGCTCAGTGACTACCAGTTCACCATGTATACTGTAAATGCATCTATTAATTCAAGTTTGCTGGGATTTAATTTCTTGGTAGCGGACTTTTCGCGGTGGTTTCAAGTCCGCGGGAGCACTACGCACCGTAGTCTCTTAGTGCCATGGAAAAATGTTTGCGGTGGTTTTAATATAACTTCATGTGGGAAATTTGCAATGCGAAACTGCAAACATAAAACCACCGTGAAAATATCTGCATTTACAGTATAGGCTGTATGCAGTTCTGGTGGATGTCTCATCCCTTGGGACACATCAGCAGCACAGAGGCACAACAGTGGAGCAAACTAATCACCCTTAAACACTCGTCTTTAGCCTGACTTACATCAATTTACAGTTAGTCATTCATCATGGAACATTAGGACTCAATAGGAGGCAAAAGAGCTTGATCCCAAAGACGTACGTGTGTGAACGCGCACACGTGTGCAGTGTTTGATGTATTGTACATCATTATTTTGTCTCTACTAGACTCAGTCTGACTACGTATACCCTTGCCATTTGTAATGTGGAGAATAATGCTACTTGTAACAGTGGGGTTCAAGCACTGCCAAACTGAACACGCCAACAGCTCTGAGCTTTTGGCATTGTGGTTTGCACATTGTATTTGTGACCTGCCGGCCCGGGTTTGATCCCGAGTGTCGGCATGTTGTTTCTTTTTGTTTCTGCTTCCAAAATTTGCCAGCAAGGGAGTTTCCGTTGCTACCAGAGGGTTTGGCGTGCTGCATTACTAACTTAAGCGTGGACTGACTTCCCTGATCAATCTCCCAGTATTTGTAGCCAAATTCTAAGAAACATGATCCCCATACCCCGTAGGAAGGCCTGCTGTAGGCTATATCATCATCACATTCAGAAGAAGCTGTTACACAAATTACATGGTAGCATGCAGTGGTTAGAGGCCCTGCCTCTGGAGATAGGAGACGTGAGTTCGATCCCGGCTGTGTCACTCACCCGACATGCACGCTACCGGAAAGGGTTGCAGTCCTTAAAGGGCATTAAGCCGTGGTCCACTGTTCATTGTGCTTGTCGAAAAGAGCTAGGGGAATTTCCCCGGTACAATAAACCTGTAAATACTGTACATAGCGTCTGTCCTCTCTGTCACGACCAGTTGAAGACTAGCTCTTCAATGAGCTAAAAAAACTGGATCGAAATCACTTTCTTTTTTCTTGTCCAAAAGAGCTAGGGGAATTTCCCTGGTATAATATGAACCTGTACTACAGGTTCATATTGTACCAGGGAAATTACTGGGCTGTAGATACTGTAGATACTTACAGGTCTGTAGATACTGTACATAGCGTCTGCTGTCTCTGTCACGACCAGTGGAAGACTAGCTTTTCAGTGAGGGAAAAAATGGATCGAGATCACTTTCCTTTACACTCAGTATTGTGTAACACGGCCGGCAGCAAACTGTGCTTAAGCTGCTTAAATGTCAAGGTTGGACTGACTAAGCACAAGTGCTACAGGTCAGTTTGCTTCGTGGCACATTCTGAGAATTGCCAACCTTTAACTGTACATGTACAATCAACCAGTTACTATCATCTGGAATAGTAGTAGACAGATAATATCATTGATAAAATTTCATTCATTCATTCATTCATTCATTCATTCATTCATTCATTCATTCATTCATTTTGCTAGATAAATTCAGTATTAGGAGGTAATAACCCTTACAGAATTAAAATAGGTAAATATATCAAAGAACGTTTGGACCTTAGAACCAATAGACTGTGTAGTAAATCTAAATGATACTCTAGACTTGACAGCTTATATATTGATACTTATTTGTAGGTAATTCATTGTTTTGTACACACTTGTTTGTTCATACATGTTTATTTGTAACAGACCTAATGAAAGTTGCTGTACTTTTGTTGTGTCAATAAAGATACATGTGTGTGTAATAACATGTGTCCCCTGGGGTGATAGAATTGTCTGCAACCTGGGTTTAACCTAATAAGGTAGTGGGTTGTCTGCATGGGCTGTAAAATAGGACGTGTTTGTGGGGATTTAATTTCGGGATGGGGTGATAATGAACTTGTTTACAGTGACTTTGAGTTCACTCTTGAAACTGTTAGTACTTTTACACTGGTTTGTTTGAACATTTGTTCATGAAAGCTCAGATTGGCCTATAGCCATTGAAGTCATGAGGGAAGAGGCAAGGGTCAAACATTTAGTATATACATTTTATAGTCCTAATGAGTCTTATAAGTTTATAATTATATACACAATTTCATATACATAGTACAAAATACTGTTTGTTTTAATTGTAAAGAGGGTAACATGAACAATGAGAAAACAAAATCACTGTGAACATTTTCCATTTTACAGTACGCCCAGCCCCTGGGGTGGTGGGTGTGTACCACACAATCAGCTGTTTAATTATACAGAGTTGTCTTGAGCTGACATGTACACGTGGCACACACCAGTCATAATGTTCACAGGTACATGTACATTAAAATTGCAGAATCTGTCACTTTAATTCAGGACTCAGTGTGTTACTCAGTTACATGACATACAAAGGCAATTTCACTTGCAACTTGGAAAAACTTACCAGCCCTAGTAAAACAAAAGCTTCTGTATACTACACACGAGTAAGTTTGTACTTAATATAAAGATTGTGCATACCCTGCTTCAATTACCAAGACAAGCTAAATGTTGTCTAGGAACAGGCAGGAAAAATATCTACACAACAGGACTATCCAAGAAACAAGAAACCAATTTCATTGTCAGGAACATCCAGTCAATTATTTTCCAGGTTCCTGTTCCAACACCGGACAAGCCCTCTGTCCGCTTGAGGGAGGGCCTGTGTCATCGAACGAGTGCTCCAGAACCTATTCCTTGATTCGCTCATTAACTGACGGTTATCAAATGGTTTGAATGTGTAAGTCTCCAGACGGATAGCAGAAGCGAACATGGGAGCGAACTACTATATCCGGATGGTACCCAGGCTAGTACAGTATGGCCCAAGGACAAACATCATAAATTACAAAACAAAGCTCAGGCAGTGACGTACAGGCTACAAATAAACAAATAAATCTGTTTCACCAGGTACAATTTGTCTGGTGCAGGTCATTTTCAATGTTACCTGCACCAGTGCAGGTATGCAGAAAAAAGGATTTCGAGCCCTGACTTAGTGACTATGTATGTATGTTGATAACTAGCCCCAGCTAATTTTCACATTAGACATGTGAAAAAAGTGATTATTCGGCCTCTGATTGCTTGTAAAAGAAAACCTTGATGCCCTGTGGAAGTATGTGGAAAGATTGTGTGACATGTAAACAGATCAGACATAAGTGCTTTCTCAGTTTACTGATCCCAGAACTAAACAAACAGAACTGAGTGACAGTGGACGCAGCAGCAAAACAAAAACAAACACGATGCCTGAAGTGGTGACAGCAAAAGGACGACAAAAAGACCTTCCTTAAACTTCAGAATCCTTATCTCTAATGTGTTGAGTCTACTTTAGAGAATCTTTACTTTGTAAACATGTTTAACAACATGCTACCCCCATCCTATCATATACAGGCATGTTTGTCTGTGTTAGCTGATTCCTAAATACACACAGGGTTGCCATACATTCCCAGGGCTGCTATTTTTGCTGGTACTTTGCAGAAGGGCTGCAAACTGCACGTAGCAGTAACTAGCAACAACATTGCTCCTTGGGATGGGTAAATGGGTGAAGTCTGCCATCTCTGACTTCACTGTTTGATGCATGACATCCATATGGTACATGTGCATGTATAATTTGTATGATCATGCACAATTAACTGCAAATTTATAATTTTATGTATCGGCATAATTTCCAGATACTAAAACAACAACTGGGTCTCATACTTGTAGATGGTGTTGGTTAATACTGAATAAGCTCCTAACAGGGGTGAAAGTGAAGTTCACAGTCTTTCACTGATCCGAAAATAACAAACATGTTAAATTTTCAGGGTCACTGACATGCGACGACATACCTCCACTCACCCTCGGCCCGGTCCTCACTCTCTCCCGAAGCCGTCTCCAGTCCGCCCCGCTCTCGTTTCTCCGCAGTAGTTCCAGTCGCTGCTCGCCTGTCTCATGCCACTTGCGACACAAGAAACGCCGAAGAAGGAAGAAAGTTCTACAAGACAACCCGACAACACGGCCCGCTCACACGCCATCGAAATTTCGAAAGAATGCGCGACCTGTGACCCCGCATGACCTTGGAAAGCCACAAACAACTTCTAATAAAAATACCCTAATTCTCTTCGAAATATCACGACATCAGTGTATGATATGTTCTGCGGAATATTTTCCACGTGGTTGAACAGTTTTAATCAGATATTTATGTTCAAGTCTTGTGAAATGTCCTTGTGTTTCATTTATTAGCGTTTGCATTGTGATCATCTCAGCCAATCAGAGACAGTCCCTCGTGATCGTCAGGGGTGCACTTATTTTACAAGACAACAGGGAGCGCTCTTGATGCATCTTCGGAGCGCCTTAATTTAATCTTTTCAGAAGCTTTCAAGTGCGTTCTTATGACGTTTTTTATAGCCACTCTTTTCCTTGTTTCATTTAGAGGTTTGCAAATTACAGTTTGTTTGTTTTTTTCGCTGGTCTGTTTCTCTTTGATTATTTACTCGAATCGATGAATAGTTGTCTATAAAGGTTTCCCTTTTGTTGGATTATTCCGAATGTGCTGTAAAGAAGAAACTGCAAAGCTCATCACCAAGGCCATGCAGGCATGCCGCTGATCAGGAATTTTGACTCCTGGGAATTCTGCCGAGATCACTTTATAACAGTTATTATACTAATAGTTGTTTCTTGGCGTTTGTTTTATAGACTCTAATGTGTACGGCACAGCTCTTCGTTATAGGTTCCCAGTATGTACCTGTTTTAGTTGAAATCATGAACCCTAAGTACAAATCTTCAGGAAAACAGGTTTGTCAACCCGAATGTTAGGTGCGAAGGTGCACCCATTTTTACATCAGGATGGAGTAACATCAGTAGAATGTCAGGGGACTCCACCCGAGGACCTCTGGGTTCTGGGCCAACACCCCAACCGTTACGCTAACACGATGCCACTGATGGGTTTGGGAAAGCACAGAGCCAACCTGCATCACTGTCTGGGACCCGGGCCCGTGGGAGCAGACTTGCACACACACCACGACAAACAAACAAACCGAAAACAATAACTCCGTTTTCATGAAAGAAAAAGACAGAAACTCTTCAGACTTCAATCCTTTATTACATGCTTCATCACAAGACAACTGCACATGCGCACGTCACAAGCAGGGATTTGACAGAATATTATGATACATAATAGCATATAATGCTTCAAATAAGATATTTACTGCAAAGCAAAGCAAAGATTGCTTGTGACAAGGATGTGAGGAAACCAACGCTGTAAGGTTATATAAGTGTCAGGTTTCTTCCTTCTTTTTTTGCTGGCGGACAAAAAGTAAACCTGACCAAATAGAGAGCCAGATAAAATCACTTGAAACGACGTAAAAAAAAAAAAAAAAAAAAAGTCGAATTCTAGACATTTAAATTGCCTGGAGAGTATGATTAAATTTGCGACAAATGAAGCAGTGAGGCAGTCAAACTCCCCATAGCCACCGGAGTTGGTCTGGTAGGGTCACTCAGGGTCACCCCGCTACTCCAGCTCCCTGGCCGTCTCACGCAGGTCAGCTCTGGCCGTCTCACGCAGGTTAGCCAGTCGGCGGGCCCACAGCGCCCTCAAAGCCGCTAGGTCCAGGGCGGACATGGCGGCACGCTCTGAATTAAAAAAAGAAATCAAGCAGCTAGGGCCCCAAACTTTCACAACTTTAAAATAATTTTATATCAACAAGTATTTACCACCAAAATATCACGACCACGGAATATTCAGCACAAAAGATATTTTAGAAGTTCAAGAATTTTTACGGTAGCACCAAGGTCAATCAACAGGTGCTCAAACCGACCTTCACCACTCAAATCACCCTACCTACTAGTCATACCTGCTAAATACCACTCCAACCCATGAAGCAGATCTTGAGATAGACCGCAAAACAAGATTCAGATTAAGAATAGTACTTCCCTTTTTATGGAGGTAATAAACAACGATCCATGGAGAGAATCGAAGTGCCGCAGAATTCTACACGTTCAAACGTTTGTCATATTGAAACATCCAGAGGGGCGAGTAGAACAGAAAGAAACAACATGCCACTACCTGGGATCGAACCCGGGGCGGCAGATTACAAATCGAACGTGCGAACCGTTCGGACAAAAGGCTTAGGTTAGGCGTCTTCGGTTTAGCAGTCCTTGAACACCACTGTTACAATATAAACGTAAAACAAAACTCCTGACTCACCGTCCGAGCAGACCACACCAACGTCCTCGCCGTGGTGACAGACATGTGTGCCCCATCCCAAGTGGCTGCAGTGTTCGATGCTCGTCTCGGAACCCTCGCAGGCCACGTTGTCCAGCCAGATCGGGCCTGACCCCGCCCCGAAGGCTGCTTCAGGTCGGGTCGCCACAGCGCCTCCGTATCCCAGCTGACGGCAGACCACGTTCGCCTCGTTCATGCCAAAAAAGTCGTCACAGACGGTCCCCCACTGTCCGTCATGGTACAGTTCAACCCTGCCCTCACTGGACGAACTTCCACCCACGAGTCGGATGTCTGAAATAAGACGACCGTCGACGATTTTCGTCGGAATTCTTTGCGAAAATTGCTTATTTTGGTTCTAACAATGTATTATTCACATTAATTACCTTCGCAAAGAATGTTATGTTTTCAGTAGCGTGTGTATGTTTTTATGTCGAAGACCAGCATAACTCGAAGACCCTCGGATGGATTGTATCGACATTTGGTACATGGGTAGGTCTTGATGAGAACTGTTTGTGGATATAGTGGGGTAGAAGCAGTAGGGTGTATTCAGTTAACGTTACAGCTTTTCCACCAATAGATTCTATCATGTTCAAGTTCAAAATGTAAATCATATGTATTCAATCTATGGATGCCCAGCTTTATTTTTGATAAATGTAACCGAGTGATGTGTTTTGTCTACTAATCTGTGTCATATTGTTTCCCTTTATTTATATTCAATACAGCAGATGTCTCATTCAAAAATGCAGCACAAGTTGTGAGGGTATTGCTGGAAACAACAATTGAAGAAGAACTTGGACTCAGATGTAAATCGGATGATGGGGGGGAGGACGATTATGAATGCATAAGTAGTTTCACAGCATGTAACACATGTTGTGTGCCATGCATGTTCAGAGTTTTGCCGAACCATAGTGTGTATATCTATAACTTGCATGCCTCTTTTGCCATTGTCATCACAGACGCCGACATTTTGCCCTTTGTTTCAAATATGCGCAGTGCGTACCCTAAGCTTAAGCTTAGCTATAACCCTGAATAGATCCAAGGAGGCTATTACATACATACATATATATATATATAACCTTCTTTGGAATCCAAATTGTCTTCAGTCTGAATTATCTTACAACGTTTCCTATTGGACATCTGAAATTGTCTTCATTCATAGTTAGAGTATAAAAGACCTGTTTCTTCCAGATCACTTCAGTGTCACTGACGAAGGATAGTGGATTCTATCCGAAACGTCTGACCGTTTCCAAAACCATATCCAGTTGCTTGAGTAACTACTTTTTGGCGAACCTCCTTGGTAGAACAAAAGTTGGTTCCCAAACAATGAATGACTGTTTCCTTACCCGGGTCTCTGCTAGTCTCTCCCAGACTCCGGGTCGGAGTCTGTAGGTCGCGCGCTGTTCCCTAGCCGGCTAGGCTAGACCCCTCTGGCCGGCTTACGCTGTTCCCTAGCCGGCTAGGCTAGACCCCTCTGGCCGGCTTACGCTGTTCCCTAGCCGGCTAGGCTACACCCCTCTGGCCGGCTTACGCTGTTCCCTAGCCGGCTAGGCTAGACCCCTCTGGCCGGCTTACGCTGTTCCCTAGCCGGCTAGGCTAGACCCCTCTGGCCGGCTTACGCTGTTCCCTAGCCGGCTAGGCTAGACCCCTCTGGCCGGCTTACGCTGTTCCCTAGCCGGCTAGGCTACACCCCTCTGGCCGGCTTACGCTGTTCCCTAGCCGGCTAGGCTACACCCCTCTGGCCGGCTTACGCTGTTCCCTAGCCGGCTAGGCTAGACCCCTCTGGCCGGCTTACGCTGTTCCCTAGCCGGCTAGGCTAGACCCCTCTGGCCGGCTTACGCTGTTCCCTAGCCGGCTAGGCTACACCCCTCTGGCCGGCTTACGCTGTTCCCTAGCCGGCTAGGCTAGACCCCTCTGGCCGGCTTACGCTGTTCCCTAGCCGGCTAGGCTACACCCCTCTGGCCGGCTTACGCTGTTCCCTAGCCGGCTAGGCTACACCCCTCTGGCCGGCTTACGCTGTTCCCTAGCCGGCTAGGCTAGACCCCTCTGGCCGGCTTACGCTGTTCCCTAGCCGGCTAGGCTACACCCCTCTGGCCGGCTTACGCTGTTCCCTAGCCGGCTAGGCTAGACCCCTCTGGCCGGCTTACGCTGTTCCCTAGCCGGCTAGGCTACACCCCTCTGGCCGGCTTACGATGTTCCCTAGCCGGCTAGGCTACACCCCTCTGGCCGGCTTACGCTGTTCCCTAGCCGGCTAGGCTACACCCCTCTGGCCGGCTTACGCTGTTCCCTAGCCGGCTAGGCTACACCCCTCTGGCCGGCTTACGCTGTTCCCTAGCCGGCTAGGCTACACCCCTCTGGCCGGCTTACGCTGTTCCCTAGCCGGCTAGGCTAGACCCCTCTGGCCGGCTTACGCTGTTCCCTAGCCGGCTAGGCTAGACCCCTCTGGCCGGCTTACGCTGTTCCCTAGCCGGCTAGGCTACACCCCTCTGGCCGGCTTACGCTGTTCCCTAGCCGGCTAGGCTACACCCCTCTGGCCGGCTTACGCTGTTCCCTAGCCGGCTAGGCTACACCCCTCTGGCCGGCTACGCCCCTCTGGCCGGCTTACACCTCTTTTTGTTCCATTTCCCGGAGTCAGGTAGAGACTTAGCCTGGATACCTTACCCCAACCTCAAATATCTTTCGTCCCTGCACGATAGATACTTGAGATCGGGCTGGGGTTTGGTAATACCCCCCTCACATTAAGCGAAAATCGATCGGACGATGAGTCTGCGAGCTCTAAATTACGAGGAGGCATGACCCTGCTGCCGACGAAGAAATGGCAGAGTTCCCCCCTTCCCGTCAGAGTCATGCCTCCTCGTAATTTAGAGCTCGCAGACTAGTACTCGTCGTCCGATCGATTTTCGCCTAATGTGAGGGGGGTATAACCAGGCTTGTAGAGACTAGGTCTCTGTTATGTCTCATGAACGTGTACTCACCAAGTGGATTGGAATCCTGCCGCCGAGCCACGCCGCGTTCAGCTGCGGTCACCTCGGACGAGATGACCAGCACAGCGAGAACTAGCTCCAGCGCTGTCTTCATCCTGTATTCAGCAGGGTTTTAGCCAGAGTCCGTTTTCCCGTCCTTTGACGAAATTTTCCTGCTGTGGACGGACAAAAATATGCCCATTCCGTCATGTGTAAGATGAAATCATTGTAGATTTTTTCCAACACAGATGTCATTAAACCAAGCTGAATCTACCTGCAAAATTTACCCCTCAAAATGCAGGAAATAGCGTTTCAGACTGAGAGAGTCTACATTTAACAATTTTCCCGGCGGAAAAGAACGCCAGGCGATAGTTGTGTCATTTTTGTACCCAAAACCCAGAGGCACCCCTAACCCCGCCCCCGTATTCGCCAGTCAAGCGGGACAAATTTGTGGCTTCCGATCGCGCGAGCCCGGCCGAAGCTTAAGCAAGCCTACGGACATCGGTGGATGGTATGGGTTTACTCTGTCTGATAGGGAAAACCTAGATCCTGCTAGCGCTATTCTACCGTACAGTACCGCTAACTAGTTCGTAAAATGCCTGGTGAGAAGAGTGTGCGTTAAAAGGATGAACAATGTAAATTTCGGTGAATAGTATGATCATGAAGGCTTCTATCGTCACTATGTAACATATTCCAAAAACTCGTAAAGTCTATCAGCGCATGCCGACAATTTCTTTTTAAGCACTTTCTAATAGCTTCGCCAGTTGAATCAAGATAAGCAACTTTCAGGATTAAAAAAAAAAGATCTAAACCTAGTACCTACCTTGAGATTGAAGGATCGATGTCGGGACCAACCGCAGATGAAGATATTGTAGAATCTCTCAGAAGTTCCCGTAAGGCTGGTTTTCAGGAAGGTAGACCTTCACTAATGGGACATCCGTAATGTTAGCAATCATGGTCCATTTTGTATGGTTGAAGAGCTCATACAGGTACAATTATCACAATGAGCCGGAAATTAGCCTGGGTTTTTATAACCTCTCCCTGGCCGGGGTCAATGACCCCCCCCCCGCCCCCCCCTCATGTCATGTATTCATTTATTAAGACAAACCATTACTTATAAAACATATCTATTCTAACATTTTCAATATCACAAAGAAACGAGAAGAAGCCGAATGTACGCAGTAGAATACGATCCTTGAGTAGTGTAGATTCATTATATCATTGTATCATGTTGTATCATTTATTGTGACCTGTACTGAACCCAGTGGGTCTGAATGTGCAATAAAGGTCTTCAATCATTAAGAAACCTTCCATTGTTCCCTGGGAGCCAGACAGGACCGGGTAGCTAGCGAGTTTTGTTCGGGGACCCAAGGCAGTCAGCCCGCAGATCTCACATTAGTGCTCCGGGGAGTTTAAGCCTGAAGGAGTTATCGCTACCGGGAAGGGTAGATAAACTGTCCTAGCTGCCCGATCCCTGCTGGCTCCCAGGGTACTTCCATTGGGGCTAATCTTCCAAGGTTCAAAACAATCAATATAACTTAACTCCATACATTTAAAAGATACAACAATCAACAATAAGAGTATTTACAATGGAGCACAGTGTCTCAAGGGCAAAGGTCTAGGTATATACAATCAATATGCGAACTTTTCCACTGTTTCAGCTAGCTGTCAATCATTTTGTCCGACTTGGGAGTTTTCGGTAGGCTACCGGAAACTTTGGGGACATCGCTCGACTTGCTTTCGCGTTGTATCAGCTCTGGAAATGAGTATGTGTAAACTGCCCCGAAAATGTTGACAATCAGAGCTCTGTAGCCTGATTAAAACTCGCTTATAGCAGCCCGCCCAACATCCGACATCGGGACATTTTGCTGAGCTGATACAACGCGAAAGCAAACCGAGAGATCCCCCCCCCCCCAAAGTTTTCGGTAGACTACCGGAAACTCCCATGTCGTACAAGATGGCTGACAACTCAAACGGCGGGAAAGTTCGCATACTGTTGTATTGTATATTGAGACGTTTTTCTGGGAGAACAAAGTCGTCCTAAACATAAGATAGATACAACTTATGGTGTAGAAAAATAACCCAAAGAAGGGACTTTTTATGTTTTGAGCGGTCAGATTCTTCAACATGTCCCTTTAACGTGTGTCAGGTGTAACTAAACACCATGAATATCACCTAGCAACAGCAACTTTTGAGAGGTTTCTGAGAAATAAAACTGACAACAATATGAGGGTGTTTAGCATGGGTAATCTCCCTCGAGGCCAATGTTATCGCATTATCGTTCAAAATTGTCGGAAGCAGGATTCTATCCATGACCAATTTACTATGTAATCAAATGTAATTGCAAGCTCATGGTCAAATGTTGGCTTTTCATAATTCCAAAAATACCCATGGAGAACGAAAATGCACCTGAAGTACAGAAGCGGCATGGAAAGAACAAGATTATAACTTGAAACGCATTTGGACCTTTTACTTTTGCCCATGGACTATATATTGTTTCTGTTGTCGCCTATTTTCATATTTTCCTGTTAATCTGTTAAGTTGAATAGATAAGTAAAGTAAAAAAAAAAAAAAAAGACAGGAAAACATAACGGAGACGACGGAAACTTACATGATCGGAACCTTATCAGCATTCTTTCGGGACAAGCCTGACTAATAACGGATAAGCCTGCCGGGGCGGTAACAGGTTGTTTCGCAACAATGTCAGTTCGCAACCGTCAGTTCGCAACAAGGCAAGTCTTTTCGCAACAAGGTACAAGTCGTTTTTTGCAACATTTGAATGTTATTAATCTTGATAGCCTAATAGTATTAGAAATCGTATTCCTAAAATAATAATTATACTCCTGCCCGTGCACCCCGCTTGTGAAACTGTACCGCCCGGCGGCATATGAAAATCATCGGGCTGTCAGGTCCATGCGGCCCCATGTTGCTCTGTCGCGGGGTTGTCTTTCGCACCCGGTAAAAGTTTTACGTACGTGGAAGGAGTATAATTATGTTAGGAATACGATTTCTAATACTATTAGGCTATCAAGATAAATAACGTTACAATGTTGTGAAACGACTTGTACCTTGTTGCGAAAAGACTTGCCTTGTTGCGAACTGACGGTTGCGAACTGACATTGTTGCGAAACAACCTGTTACCGCCAGGGTTACACCCCCGACGGACACCGACCGGGCTATATCTCCGACGGGCACCGGCGCAATTGGGACCGAAGCATAAATTGTGCTCCTAGCGGCCGGTCTAACAATGACATAGGGGTCATTAACCCCAGCTAGGGAGAGCTTGTGCAAACAAGCTCATTCCTTTAATTGTGATAATCATACCTGCATAAGTTACTGATAGCTATAATTGCTAAAATTACAGATGTCCGATTAGTGAAGGCCTATATAAAGATGGAATCCAGCCTTATGGGGAAGAGATTCTACAATATCTTCATCTGCGGTTGGACGTCCTGACATCGATCCTTCAATCTCAAGGTAGGTACTAGGTTTAGATCTTTTTTTTAATTCTGAAAGTTGCTTATCTTGATTCAACTGGCGAAGCTATTAGAAAGTGCTTAAAAAGAAATTGTCGGCATGCGCTGATAGACTTAACGAGTTTTGGAATATGTTAGATATTGACGATAGAAGCCTTCATGATCATAATGTACGGAAATTTACACTGTGCACCCTTTTATCGGCGAGGTTCGTGTCTTACACTGTGTTACTGATCTCCTCTTGTACCAGGCACTTTCCGAACTAGTTAGCGGTGCTGTACGGTATAATTATTCTCAATGCAAATGTTGAGTCGCGGAGATATAGTAGTAGTCGGGAAAATTACCGGCGTGTTCCTCTCACCTCTGCCTCAAAACGCACCAGGGCGGGTCTATCGTCAGGCAAATAGTTTCATCGGCCCGCTGAACATTGTTCCCGACGTGACGGATGCGAATTTCCAAACCGGGGCCCGACCGGGTAGCTTTCGGAAGCAAAAATGATTATGTAAAATCAAGGAGTTTTCATCAGTAACTGATAAAAGCTCCTTGATAAAATGCATCTAAAATTCACAAAATGTCAAAATATGATTCTTGGGCATAATTTGTGTATATTTCTAGGTATACATTGTAATTCTAACATCCCGGTCGGCTTAATCCGTGGCAATAAAACTATTTGCCTACCGACATTTTAATGCTTCGCAGGGTGGGCCGGGGTACTAACACGGATTCAGAAAGGATAACCCCGCCCAGGTGCGTTTTGATAATCTCCAAGCAGATCCTACGGTAGCATAAGATAGTATCAAACGCTGGCAGAGGAGTGAAGCCGGCCTAGGAGTGTGTATGCGACCGGAGCCAGTTTGACTCCCTTTGACCGGCTATACTCCTTGGCCAACTCTGATACTGTCTTGTGGCACCGTAGAATCTGCTTGGAGATTAGCGTTTTGAGCAGACCGGGTGAGAGGGGCTCGCCGGTAAATTTCCCGACTACTACTATATATGTCTCTGCGACTCAACCTCTGCTTGGATAGCGCTAGCAGGGTGCAGGGTTTTCCCTACCAGACAGCCGCTGAAGAAAACCCACACCGTCCACCGATGTCCGTGGGCTCGGAGTAGCTTCGGCCGGGCTCCGAAGCCACAAATTTTTCCCGCGCTTGACTGGCGAATACGGGGGCGGGGTGAGGGGTACCTCTTGGGTGTTGGATACAAAAATGATACAACTATATAACCTGGCGTTCTTTACTACAGGATTTGTTTATTTTATCTATTTATTTTATTTTATGTTGGTTTGGCTGTTCAGCACGCACAGTCAGGGCTGCCCGACTAGCCTGTGGCTATTACAAAGTGCTAGCTCGGCTGACACAGAGTACAAATGGAATTTGACAAGGACAGGATACTTATCAATAACAATTTTTCAAGTACATAAAAATATAAAAATACAAATAATGAGGAACTTTTATATAAACATAATATTTATGTACTTTATGTAAGACAACGTACATAGTATCTACAATAGCATATTTAACAATATCTATCAACAACAATATTCACAGCGAGGATGAAGACAGCTCTGGCGCTACTTCTCGTTGTGCTGCTCATCTCTTCCGAGGTGCCCGCAGCTGAAAGCGGCGTGGCTCGGCGCCAGGGTTCCGACCCATTTGATGAGTACACGTTAATAAGATTCGGCAAAGACTTGGGTAAGGAAACAGTCGTTCATTGTTTGGGGAACCAACTTTTGTTCTACCAAGGAGGTTTAATATATAGGCTCTAGTGAATCTGCTTCAGAGGATTATATTTAAGGGTACGCACTACGCACATTTAAAAAAAAAGGCAAAATGTCAGCGACTATGATGATATCATGGATAAAGGTGCGTGCAAATATAGATATGCAGATATAAAGCATGATAAATCTTTTCTTAGCACACTCTAGTTAAGTATCTAACTTGCTAGTAATGCATTACCAGTATGCCCCAGTTGGGTTAGCCTGGATGCCAGACTGTTTCCAGGGCCTTACACAGACCAAATCCTCGTCTAGGCTCAGGCTAGGGCCAACATGCCCCCAAGGAGGCCCTATGATATTTAAACTATTGACCTCGAGGGTCTGGCATCCAGGCTACTGTTGAACATGGTTTACAGGAAACTTAATTGTCATCGATAATTCTTAAAAAATTCATTAAAAAAATGATAAACGTATAATGCTAATAGCCAGACTCTAAAACCTTCTAACTTCAGACCGTGGCACCGAGAGGGCCCGGAACGTGGCGGATTACACGCTAGTCAGATTTGGCAAAGACCCGGGTAAGGAAACAATCGTTCATTGTTTGGGAACCATCTTTTCTTCTACCAAGGAGGTTATATTATTATTATATATGAGATCTTTATGTTCATGCTCCTGCCCACATGGGCTAAATGCAGTGATTCAATAGTATTGCATGGAATACGAAAGACTAGATACTATTACAGGTAGTGCTACAATCAAACAATTGGATAAAAATATCTAGAGCTATGCTATTACTAAAACTATATATCTATATAATAAAGCCTCCTTGGATGTACTGAAGGATAGTATTAAAGGGTAGCCTCCTTCACCGGCCTCTCTGGGGGCCTTGGAGTGCTGGGGCCCGTACAAGCTTCCCGGGATATACTGTAAATGTAGAAATGTTCACGGTGGATTAATGTTCGCGGTTTTCGCGGTGACCACCTCACCGCAAACTTAAAACCACCGCGAACATTTTTCTATTATTGTACATGTATTAGACTGCAGTCTATGGTGTTATCGCGAAAATAAAACCGCCGCGAAAAGTCCTTTTCCCCCCTACCGCGAAATTAAATCCCCGCGAACTTAAATGTATTTATAGTATTCCTTTCCCGGCATATTTTCCTTTCCCAACGTATTCCCGGTTAAAAATCAAGTATCCCCCCCCCCCCCAAAAAAAAAACAACTTACGCCAAGGCCTCCAGAGACGCCGACGAAGGAGGCTAAGTAAAGGGTATGCACTACGCCAGTGGCACGTAAATAGTAGTCGGGAAATTTACACCCGCGCTCCTCTTAATTTCTCGACTACTACTAGTATACTATACCTCCGCGACTCAACCTCTGCTTGGAGAGTATCCCATGGGAGGTTTGTCGCATTAGAAATACGTCTCAAGTGGACAAAGTAGGCAACCATGTTTCCGGTACAAGCCAATGAAATTTAGTGTAATATACATGCTAAATACACCGAGAAAAGTTTGATACTCAATCATTTAAATAATTTATCTTATTCAGAACGTGGTGCCGAGTCTGCCCAGAACGTAGCTGCCCTGAGGTTGCTGTTGGCCCGCCGACTGGCTGACCTGCGTGAGACGGCCAGAGCTGAGGCCAGGGAGCTGGAGTAGCGGGATGGGGACAACGTCTGAGAGAAAAATGGTCTCTACAAAACCAACTACGCTGGCTTTAGGGATAATAGTTTGCCATGGCAGTTAGGCCACCACAGCTCTTCATTTGCCGCATATTTAATCATACTCTCCAAGCAGTTTAGCATTCGACTGTTTTTGACGTCCTTTTAAATGATTTTATCTGGCTCTCTATTTGGTCAGGTTCACTTTTTGTCTGCCAACAAAATAGAAAGAAACTTGGCACTTATATATGTGACTACAACGTTGGTTTCATCGCATCCTTTGTGACAAACAATATTTGCAATTTTCGCAGTATATATTTTATTCGCAGTATTATATAGTATTCTGTCAAATCATAGACTGGTGACGTGTGCATGTGCAGTTGTCTTGAAATGAAGCATGTAATAAAAATTGAAGCCTGAATCTTTTTTTTCCTGTCTTTTTTCCTTCATGAAAACGGAGCTACTGTTTTCGGTCTGACTGTTTGCTTGTCGTGGTGTGTGTTTAAAGGGGCATTCCACTCCACACGGGAGTGTTATTTTCCGATAGATATTCATTTTAGGAAGTGATAACTGCATACGACTTCACATTATACGATAAAGTACCCAGTTGCTCCGCATGCCTCAAAAGCATTCAGTCTTCTACTAAACTCCCCAAGTACCCTCTAATTGAATTAATCCTATGGCTGAATACAATGCAGAACTTTTAGGTAAGGTTACCAAACTAATTTCAGGTTCGCTAACAAATTTCGTCTTGTTCTTGTATCTTTGCTATCTTAAGAGCAATTTGCCTTCTCGGTGCGCTCAGCGTACCTCATTTATTCCGAAAATATGTACGATAAACAAAGTGTCTATGCGTATAGGGAATGCATGGGTAGGGTCTGCATGGGTTTAGTGAGTGTCATTATTGTTTTATAAAACACACATAACGTAATTCATCCCAAGGTGAATTCCACAAAATTCGGCTGATTATGTATTCATTGACACATTATTTATTGGAAAACAAAACTCCCTTCTGGAGTGGAATGCCTCTTTAAGTCTGCCCCTGGTCCCAAGTGGTGGACAGTGATGCTCTGTGCTGTCCTAAACCCATCAGTGGCATCGTGTTGGCGTAACGGTTGGGGTGTTTGGCCCAGAACCCAGAGGTCCTGGGGTGGAGTCCCCTGACATTCTACTGATGTTACTCCATCCAGCTGTAAAATGGGTGCAACAGCGCACCTAGCATATTCGGGTTGAACTGCAGCTCTGGTAATGCTGGTGGGATTCTAGATTCATTGAAATTCAGCAAGACCTGACAGGGGCAGGCCTACATGCACGTAGGATGTAGGTCCCAGTTGGATAGTAGGTCCTTGCCGGGCTGTTTTGAGGCACTTTAAGGTGCGACCCCTTTGTGGCCCCGTGGGACACCTTGCTGCCCCGGGTAGTCTCCAATCAGACCATACGGTGCCTCAGAGATAGTATCAAAGCTGGCAAAGGAGGATATCCGGCCAAAGGGAGATAGCCGGCTAAGGGAGTCAAACGGGCACCTTATAATACTAAGTCCCTTGCCAGCTTTGATACTATTTCTAAGGCACCATAGGGTCTGCTTGGAGACTAGCCCCCAGGTATTTTTGGGACCGGTCGAGCACCCAGTTAAATTTATGTCAGATTTAAAATTAAACCAGGACCCGGTAATGAATAGAAGCCGTTGGGAACACCAAGGGGTTTGACCGTCCACCGGGATAAATTTGTGACATTGGAGCCCGGCCAGGGCTACTAGTACATCTCTGATGGGTGTTGGTGCGATTGGGACCTAAACCTTAGAAATCACCAAGCTTCCATGGGCCTGGCCAGTAGAAGGACTGTTGGAAGCTTTGTTTAGTCAGCCTTAGAATTATTCTACCACACAAACTCACATGACACTTGAGTATCCTCCTTCGCAGACTTCGAGCAAGGCTGGCTTTCATTTTATGAGGGGCGCCTTGAGGCCGGGCAAAACTTCTAGTTTTCCGGGCAAACTGCCTCTCTTGGCAATCTCGCTTTGTCGGCATTATACCCCCCTCACATTAGGCGAAAATCGATCGGACGACGAGTCTGCGAGCTCTAAATTACAAGGAGGCATGACCCTGACAGGAAGGGGGGAACTCTGCCATTTCTTTGTCGGCAACAGGGTCATGCCTCCTTGTATTTAGAGCTCGCAGACTCGTCGTCCGATCGATTTTCGCCTAATGTCAGGAGGGCATTAGAAAACCTTAGCCAACTAGCCCCCCATAAAATAAAATTCAGCCCCATTCGAGCTCGAAGTCCGCAAAGGAGGCTAACACATCACCACACTCCAATAAACACACAGACAAACCTGTTTTCCTGAAGATTTGTACTTAGGGTTCATGATTTCAACTAAAACAGGTACATACTGGGAACCTATACCGAAGAGCTGAACCGTACACATTATCATAGTCTAAAGAAACGCCAAGGAACAACGATTAGTGTAACTGTTATAAGGTGATCTCGGCAGAATTCCCAGGAGTCAGAATTCCCGATCAGCGGCATGCCTGCATGGCCTTGGTGAGTTTTGCAGTTTCTTCTCTACAGCACATTCGGAATAAACCAACAAAAGCGAAATCTTTATAGACGTATTCATCGAGTAAATAATACACAAGATATTCGTCAAGAAACAGATAATTGAAATTTGTTGACATGTACAAAATGTTCTTTAATATGTACCAATTATACTGTGTACGTTTTTTACCATGGAAATTTGTAGATAAAAAACAAGAACCGGTACATTTTTTAGACTGGTTTAGTATTACCATGTTATCCAAGTGCAATGATCTAATATGCTAATTAACCAAACTGCCCAGTATATGTGCTTATCCCTGGTAAATTATAACACTTTTAAAGATATCGTTTCAATGAGGCATTAACCCAACAGTTCTCACACAGCTAGCAGAAACAAAAGTACCAGCATTGTAAAGAATGGGGCATCTGGATCCAGCTCGCTTCATTTTTCCACTCGAAGCAGAAAAGGATTTTTTCATCCGTCCCTGTCGATTTGTATGTACAAACTTTAAGATAGATTGGTGTTGTATCACCTCAGTGGCTCTGAATGTACACATGACTGAAAACAAAATGCTGTACAGGAGATATATGCTCAGGCCATGCTGATTTGATTATAAGGATGACATCTGCTTGTGCATCAGTTTTTCTTCGTTTCCACAAAAAGAAGTGTTTGACCATACTGTAAATTGTACGAAGCAGCTGCAAAATGATAAAATATATGCAAAAAACAAAATGTTGATAAACAATATGGTAGAATGCCAAAATCAATTCCAAAGTAGACAGTGTGAAGAAATGAAAATTACTTGCTACAACATACTCTGTGTGTTTAGTCATTTGATCAACCTCTCTTGATGACCACTTGGACTTTATAGTGCAGGCAAATTTTCTTGCAAACTTTTTTCACTTCCATTTTTGCATCTGTTTGGGGTCCCCAGAGGATGTCATCCTTACAATCATATCAACATGGCCTTACTACTGTCGTATGGGATACAACAATCTGTGAGTGACACCTGTCATCATGATACGTCTAACCAAGGGTGTTATATAGAAGTTCTATATAACGTCCT
Organism: Branchiostoma floridae x Branchiostoma belcheri; assembly: GCA_019207045.1. NCBI lineage: Eukaryota > Metazoa > Chordata > Leptocardii > Amphioxiformes > Branchiostomatidae > Branchiostoma > Branchiostoma floridae x Branchiostoma belcheri. The sequence continues at coordinate 893,242 of CM033025.1, read as the reverse complement.
TGGTCTAACTGGAGATGCTGCTACATTGTACCAGCAAAGCCAGCGGACATGTCATACGCAAGTCTCTCCTCTTATAGCACGATTATCAGGAAGAAATAGTTGAATAATTTAATGGCAATTTACAAGCTTAGCTTGGAATTGGCTGGACTGCATTCTGTGTACAATTAAAGCTCAAAATGAACTATTGGTAAAGCAATGCAATACATGTGTATGGAAACAACAAAGCTAGAATTAGTAAGGAACAGAGGATATACCAAAGATGTTACACCTATCCTACTAACCAACCACATTCTTACCTTAACTATGAACAGAAAAACAATTAAAAACACTTCCCTCATCTCCTTTGCTCCAAAGGGAATCTAAAAAGTATGGTCTCACATGGAGAACCACTTTTGGACTTCAATCTACGCGCCTTCTGTATGCATCATATCACAGTTTTCAACCTTTCACAGTAACCAAGGCCTCACCAATGCAATATATGGGTTCTCAAATAAAAGTTCAGAACTGAAAAACAGGGTCTGAAGGAAAAAATCTGTACTCTAAGGCAGACTCCAGCTTTCCCTGCTCTTGTTAAATTTTTGGTGCAAGTCTGAGAATCATGATGTTGATTTGGTGCAGCCTAAGATGACAACACTGCAGTTCACAGGACAGAGCAATGCCAGTTGGGACTGCTGTAAGTTATGACAGGTTTTCTCACAGAAACAGCAGGAGTATCAATGATTGTGAACTAATAATTATTAACGATGTTGCAACAAATATAACGAGTAAAGGCTGGACCATCAGTTCTTGAATCATTCTCTGACAAATTTCTACACTTGTGAACATTTTTTTACAAAATATGTCGTAGCCAAATGCAGAATTACATACTGAGTTAATTATCAGATCATCGTCAATGAAAACTTAAAAGACATCAGCAATTGGTATCTGGTAAAGTTTGATGAACAATACAGAAATAACAACTTCCATTTTCAGCAGGGTTTAGTGTGATGTCAATTGTTGTATCTAATTCTAGCACTCAGTACCTTCATTGTGACATGTACAAAGCTGGTCACTATTCAGTGGTTTTGGTATAAAAACGGCTCGGGGGACCAGGAGCACCCAGGACATTCCATGTGCAAGTTTGACCAAGCTGACAGAGTCTATATGAAAACGGGTAACAGCGTTCTGGTCTCCGCAGTGCTTAAAGAGCACAACACAATCGAGTTTGGCACGTCCACCAAGGTTAGAAAAGCTCCGGCTGACTAGCGGTACAAAAGCATGGGGAGGGGGGCACGCCGGGCCGTGGATTATCCACAGTACAGATACAGGACAGGTTGGTTAGAAAAGCATGGGGAGGGGGGCACGCCGGGCCGTGGATTATCCACAGTACAGATACAGGACAGGTTGGTTAGAAAAGCATGGGGAGGGGGGCACGCCGGGCCGTGGATTATCCACAGTACAGATACAGGACAGGTTGGTTAGAAAAGCATGGGGAGGGGGGCACACAGGGCTGTGGATTATCCACAGTACAGATACAGGACAGGTTGGTTAGAAAAGCATGGGGAGGGGGGCACGCCGGGCCGTGGATTATCCACAGTACAGATACAGGACAGGTTGGTTAGAAAAGCATGGGGAGGGGGGCACGCCGGGCCGTGGATTATCCACAGTACAGATACAGGACAGGTTGGTTAGAAAAGCATGGGGAGGGGGGCACGCCGGGCCGTGGATTATCCACAGTACAGATACAGGACAGGTTGGTTAGAAAAGCATGGGGAGGGGGGCACACCGGGCCGTGGATTATCCACAGTACAGATACAGGACAGGTTGGTTAGAAAAGCATGGGGAGGGGGGCACGCCGGGCCGTGGATTATCCACAGTACAGATACAGGACAGGTTGGTTAGAAAAGCATGGGGAGGGGGGCACGCCGGGCCGTGGATTATCCACAGTACAGATACAGGACAGGTTGGTTAGAAAAGCATGGGGAGGGGGGCACACAGGGCTGTGGATTATCCACAGTACAGATACAGGACAGGTTGGTTAGAAAAGCATGGGGAGGGGGGCACGCCGGGCCGTGGATTATCCACAGTACAGATACAGGACAGGTTGGTTAGAAAAGCATGGGGAGGGGGGCACGCCGGGCCGTGGATTATCCACAGTACAGATACAGGACAGGTTGGTTAGAAAAGCATGGGGAGGGGGGCACGCCGGGCCGTGGATTATCCACAGTACAGATACAGGACAGGTTGGTTAGAAAAGCATGGGGAGGGGGGCACACAGGGCTGTGGATTATCCACAGTACAGATACAGGACAGGTTGGTTAGAAAAGCATGGGGAGGGGGGCACGCCGGGCCGTGGATTATCCACAGTACAGATACAGGACAGACGGTTCCTGTCAATGTTTGTAATTCTCATCCTCCTATCTCATTACTATACAAGCTGTGGAACTGACTCAATTTGACAAAATCAATTCCTCTTTTTTTAAAACACTTTTTAACTATCATTGTTCTGGAGAGTTGGTTGGTGTTGTTCTGATGCTAAAGTGATGCTGTTTTTAGGTATACAGACTGAGGCTGCCCAAGAAGAAAACTTGCCACCTAACCACTTCCTTCAATAACAAATGCTGAGCACTACGTTGCTGTTGCTTCTAATATGTACATCAGAATAAGCCTATGCAAGGTTCCAATTGCTCATGATCAGTAAGATGCATTGTGATTAATATGCCAAGGCTGAAGGCCCGAAACATGAACAAAATCCGTCTGTACATGTATCAAGCATGGTCTAGACAAGATCTGTTTACAAGTCAGGGGCTTTCACCTTTGACATATTACCCACAATGCATCATGCTTCACAAGTGCAGCTGAAACCATGAATAGGCTTATTATTCAAGACGTATGACAAATCAAAACGGTGCTGAACTGAAGATTTTTGGTTAGTTGGGCCGGTAGGCGATCCGATTCCTTAACTTCCTGAGCTTACCAAAAAACCTGATCAGACCTGCTCCTTTGTCAATCAGAAATTACTGTTCATATTTAGAAGCCTATTTCAGGAGATATACTAGAATTGTGTACACTAGGGCTGGGTATCGGTACAGTGTACCGGTACAAAACCGGTTTTTCTTATTGGACCGGTCCAGAAAAACCGGACCTGAAAAAATTAGGTGGACCGGATGTTGGGCCGATTAGAAAATTAACATATCATTTTATCAGGCATTCACACGTTTTGGCGCTTGCAGTTGGAAGAAAATGACAAGAGTGAAGTAGAGTAGAGTTTATAGTAATTTCTACCAAGTTTTACAGCCAATCGTACAGGTGCAGTTAGCGTTGTAGGATTTTAAAACGCCAGTGTAAGTCTAATACTCCACCAGACAGATTTCTTTGTAGTGAAATGGACCATTGGTATGAGTCATACTGAATCAGGTCCAGGTTCAGGTCCGGACCTGGACCTGATCTTTTGGACCTGAACCGGACCTGGACCTAGCCCTAGTGTACACACTACTGTGGCACGGATGATTCAGCTTGTGGACAAATGTTTTCCAGTGAATGACATGGCCGGATATACATGCAGTAGAAACATGGTAATGATGATTTTAACATCAAGATTTTATCTACATTCAATTTGGAACTTTTACAGTTCTACGTTGACTTCTACATTGCAGGTAAAATCATGGGAAAAGCATCCCTAGCAACAGTTAACGATCATGACACCCCCCCCCCCACCTTACAAATTTGCCTGTTACCTATCAATAGTATCATTGACACCAGAATCACACTACGAGTACCCTGTAGAAAGTAACATTCTCAGTCACATTTATCCATCACTTGGAAACACCTTAAAGTTACACGTAACACAGTGAGTGGGGATTTATGGGGTTATCTTACTGCTGTGGTACATTGGTGGTGTCACTGTGGCCAAGCAATTCGACAGAGCGCTCAACTCGAATGTCCTCTATTAAAAATGAGCCTTTTAGTACGCTTTGTTGTGTGCTGTTGTCCTTTAAGTCATTGCCCTTTTAGTGTGTTTTGCATGATACTCCCATGATTAAGTGAAGGGCAACACAAATTCGATCTGGAACACAGAGACACCGCCAACGCGCCACAGCCCAGTGAGATACGGTCCCTCCTTTTAACAACTGAATTCACAAAGGCACTCAACGCTGCGGAAAGTACACCAATAAGACGGGACGTGTGTTCTAACTAAGGACACGTAGAAACCACTATAGTTCTGCTGAAGGGGAACGTCTCAAAATTTCCCCACCTAATCTCAATGTGAGACTGAAATCTGGTACTTCAAAAGGCCTTGACTCTTGTGGTTAAAGCTTTAAGAAGTTTCAACAAGCATTCTCAAATTTCTCTGGACTTCCTGTATCTTAAATATTCTTGAGCATCCTGTGTCTGTTGTTTGTGTTGTGAAATATGTGCAGCATTCATTGTCACATACTCAGAAAAAGTCAGCTTGAAAGTTTGTCTGTGTTGGTAAAAGTCGCACCAGATAAAGTTGAACTGAAATTTCCGACATGAAAAAAAATGGACCCTTTTATTTTCAACTGTCCAATCATCTTTGTCGAGCAATTACAAATCCACTGCTCCTGTGATGTCATGTAATGCAGATAGAACATGTGACTTGGTGAGCAGTGGATCATAAGTTACAGAAAGTTTATGTCTAGTCTACACTTATGACCCACTGCTCACCGAGACACGTGTTCTAGCTGCACAACATGACATCACAGAAGTGGTAGATTTGTCATTTCTTGACAGACTGGTATGGACAGCCAAAAACTTGGGTAATTTCGATTTTTTTGTGTTGAAAATAACAATTTAAATTGGATTCAGAAATACCAATATTGGCACAAAATGAAGAGAGTGAGCCAAGTCCTATGGCCATAGACTGCTAGTACATACCTCAGCAAGAAGAAGTCTTTGCCCTGCCCAGCTCAATTTGCTGTTACAAATATTGTAAACCACAGTACAGTAACTGGACTTCCTTGAAAGTTCAGCAATGATGGTGGCAATGGAGTATGCTTGTCAAACATTATAGCACAAAATAACAGAAAAAAAACCCCAAAGCTTTCCCCAGCAGAAGTCTATCCCAGTTAGAGTTATTGACCATTGGAGAGTTGCTGTACTTGACAAAGGAATGTAAGCAACACCCTTGTGCTTCCATCACACAAACCTTGACCAAAATGCCATCACATCCAAACTATACCTTCCATAAAAAAACACTGAACATCTATCTCTAGCTTGCCCTAAAAAGTCGTACGATGATTCCTTCCACAGGTAGTGAATGAAGCCCGGTTCGGAAGTTCTCCACTGCTGCAAGGAGTCCATAAACAGTCTTAAGGAGTTGATGGAGTCTTCCTGCAGAAAATCCCTGGAATATCCTTCTCTGGAGTACCGGGAGTAGTGACTGGAGTTCTAGGGAGTTGCTCCGGAGTACCAGTAGTTGGGTGGCTGGTGTTGTATCAGAAGAGAAGGCTTTGCTCCGGAGTACCAGTTGCTTGAGTGGTTGGAGCTGTAAGAGTGAAGAGGACTCTCCTCGGGAGTACCGGTTGCTTGAGTGGCTGGAGTTGTAGGGAGTGGAGAAGGCTCTGCTCCGGAGTACCAGTAGTTGGGTGGCTGGTGTTGTATCAGAAGAAAAGGCTTTGCTCCGGAGTACCAGTGCCAGGGGCTGGAGTTGTAGGGAGTGAAGAGGACTCTCCTCCGGAGTACCAGTTGCTTGAGTGGCTGGAGTTGTAAGAGTGGAGGAGTGGAGAAGGCGAGAGAGAGAGACAGGAGCTCTGTACACGGGGCGGCACCTTGCATAGTGGGACTAACCATCCTCCTTGGGGGGTGTGAACCAACCTGCAGAGAACAGACAAACGTAGCATGGCATTCAGTGATGGCAGACTACACCCCCATATCCATAGTGGGACCTCCCAACCAGCAGAAATCAGACATAACATGGCGATCAGAGATGGCCTGCTTCACCCCCTTACCCATAGTGGGACTAACGACAAAATGTGCACCGCAAACAGACATGGCTTTATCCCCTTACCAACACAATGGACAGATCCTGAATCCCAGACACTTGTTTGATCATAGTTCTATTTTTGACACCTTGGTCAAAAAAAGCATTGTTGTAGTAGGATAGAGCTGGTCATCACTATTTAGCAGGTAATACCAGCTAACTTTGATAGAGCTTTCTGGCTCTTACATCCTCTCAGAGCAGGTTGGAAAAAATGCTCTCCCCCTGCTCTGGTGGAAACACAGTGTAGGGACCCTAATTACAAAGTAGGGGCTCCTATGCTCAACTGCACTAGTGAAAGTACATGAAGGAAAGACTCACCATTCTTTTCATGTATCTGCACTAGTGACTTGAAAGATTGCTGGGCCCGGGCAAGGCTATACTGGTTCTGTGGAGGAGAAACAACAATAAAAGAACCATTAGAATGTACATAGAGAATACAAGGCGTATTCGCAATCACCAGCCAGACCCGTGGAATGGCTGGGACCAAGGGTGATTGGGAATACAGCATGATGTTGTATTTGTTATATTTCACCTCTCTCTTTGCTTTACTTTTATGTCATACCAACCAATGAAAACAAATGTTCAAAGCAAAATGTGCCAGAAGTTGAGAAAACATTTGTTGTCCTTTAGACTGAAATGTACAGAATTAGGCTACACCAAGTTAACTTGTTGGTTTTAGAACATTTTTATGTACAAATTTACCATCATGGTGACTTCATAAAAAGATAAGACGGCAAGGAAAACTTGCACCAGAAACCATTACCATTATACTTCAATTGAAATCAAATGAAAGCAAATCAAACTATAACAAATATGAAGGCACATACGTGTGGATTACGTACGGCTGGTGTCTTGTTGGCATTAAAATTTATCCTAGCTTTTCCCTTGACGAGTGTGGCTGAAATCTGCATGATGACTGCTTCTATTGTGTACGCACTACTCCAGCCCTGGAAATAACAAAAAGCCAAGAGCTCAAACATATACCAGTCTATGCCGCGATTATCACTAACACTTACTGTTGCAAAATCCAATATTTCTCTGTGTTGCAAAACAAATGCTGCCCTAGTCAATGTTTTTACACCAAACAGATGCAGGTAGTAACAAACGATGTATGTTAAGTTAGTAGTTATATGCATGATTGATGGCAAATCTGAGCACTTTCTGTAAAAAAGTCAGACAAAGAATTCAACTTGTATTCCAGCACCACATGTAAATGGAAGGTATAATCTACTGTAGGTAATGTGGGAATCGCACGATTTGGGCTAGGAGGAACCCCTTACATCCTTGGTCGGAAGTCCTCCTAGGAGACGGATACTCCGAATGACAAAGCTGCATCTGCTGAAGCCGTCTCACACGCGTCATACAGTTCTGTCCCTGTGAGACTTAGTGCTCCAGTAGATGAGAGGGTGGAGAAGGAATTGCACACCCCTCCTTCACCATAAAAAGTCATGTGCAGGTCAGGCAAACAGGTAAATGCCTGTCTGCCTGCTCATCTGTCGAATCGACAGGAGAACCATTATTAATGTGGGAATCAAACTTACCTGTTTAGTCAGCAGTTCCATGCAGATGGCCCCACCTCCCAGGACATACCTGCAGACAGACAGGTGATAAAAGTTTTTAAAGGTGTACAGGTGATTACAAATCACATGATGTAGCAAAGACAACTTGGTTTCCCTATCATAAGTTGCATACTACACCAGGGCTCTAGCCAGCTCAATTTTTTTTTCCGTCAGCCAATTCCCATTGTCGCGAAAACCGCGAAAACACTATTCCAGGAGTTAGAAAGACTGAACTGAGACCTTGAAAAACTGGTTTTTAATGAGATTATCGTATGCGAAAGGGAGCCGACACACATCGTCAACAATAATAACAATAGCAAAACAAACAGTGTGTGGCTTTTACGGCCGTGGACGGCGTCCCCAAGCCGCCTGTGGCTTCCACCAAGGATTTTTGTCTGTCAAGGTTGACGGATTGGTTTTAAAACTTTTCCGTCAGACGCAGAAAATTTCCGTCAATTGACGGAAAAACGGACGCTGGCTAGAGCCCTGTACTACACTGTCAATTTAGTTATTTTCCAGGTTGTCATTAAATGGTAGGGGAAAAGGAGCTTTTTGTTGTGTTCTAAAATTCATGGTTGAAATAATTCTGCAGTACAGTAGGAAAACACTGATTCCGGATGGAGAGGTCACAGTAAAAACTGCAGAAACAAAAGCACTGCAAATGTTTCCAGACTTACAGTACCACTGTTGTGTCAGACATGCATAGCACAGAACATGCAGAGTCTGGTAAATGATAAAGCAAGATGATTATGATTATAGGAACAACAAAGTTTATCTGTGACTGTGAGTAAAGATTGACACTCACCCTCCATTTATAATGGGAGCAATAATCCTGACAAAAGGCGGATCAAACGGAAAGTTCTCCTGTAGACAAAACAGAAGGGGATAAGTTGATGAACACGGCCAGAGGTAACAATGACTACTACAATCAACCTGACAGCCTGCCTTTTTCACAAATCTTCCTTCCTTCTTTAACTTTCAAACTCCCAGGGCTTGTTCCATTGCTGAAGGCGAGACATCCAGTTTCTATTACAGTTATTGTAGAAGTTAATTGCACAATGGATAATTGCACAGTTCAGTTAATTGCACAGAATCCCCAAATCCAAAACCAGTGCAATCCAGCTGGATAACTTCGCATTATTGCGCCATCCAGATAATTGCACGAAATATGCTGGCAAATTTGTTAGTGCAATTAAATGACTTCTACTGTATATATTATACTGTCTGCATATGCAAGAAAACAGAGACACAAGTTAGACTTGAGAAATGTTCAGACATTTCAGTATCATCAACCTTTCATCGGTGACTTGGCTTCTTCTTTCAGTCAAAGGATGCTGCATGTACATACGAGTAGAGAGTCATTTTTCTACCATCTCTGATAGCAAGACTAACGTACTGTATTTAAATTCACTTCTAAGACTGGAACACTGGTACTTTGCAGAAGAGTAAAAATGAAGAATTTACAGAATCTTTGACTTGAGTTCACAGTTGAAACAACATAACAATGAGCAAAGCATGAACACACTCGTCCTAAAATTTGCACTGCTGAGTTTTGAATTCCTGTCCCTTAGAAATTTTAGCAGTATTTCATTTTGCTGCCAGATTTTTATTTTTTCACCCAGGCCCTCACACATTAATTAGTATTGGCGTCTCCAGAGGATGTTATTTATAAAGTCAAAGCAGTATCGCTTTATTTCATTTTCAAATCTGCAAAAGGGCAAAGACTCCTCACCTTGAATGTCATGTTCAGGAGGATAAAATCTCTTCCCTCCTTCTGTTTGAGTACCATTAAGTCTGCATACAGGGCGCTATCTGGGTCCACCCTGTGGAAATGGTACATACAGTGTTACATACAGGGCGCTATCTGGGTCCACCCTGTGGAAATGGTACATGCAGTGTTACATACGGGGCACTATCTGGGTCCACCCTGTGGAAATGGTACATACAGTGTTACATACAGGGCACTATCTGGGTCCACCCTGTGGAAATGGTACACACAGTGTTACATACAGGGCACTATCTGGGTCCACCCTGTGGAAATGGTACATACAGTGTTACATACAGGGCGCTATGGTACATACAGTGTTACATACAGGGCGCTATCTGGGTCCACCCTGTAGAAATGGTACACACAGTGTTACATACAGGGCACTATCTGGGTCCACCCTGTGGAAATGGTACATACAGTGTTACATACAGGGCGCTATGGTACATACAGTGTTACATACAGGGCGCTATCTGGGTCCACCCTGTGGAAATGGTACATACAGTGTTACATACAGGGCGCTATGGTACATACAGTGTTACATACAGGGCGCTATCTGGGTCCACCCTGTAGAAATGGTACACACAGTGTTACATACAGGGCACTATCTGGGTCCACCCTGTGGAAATGGTACACACAGTGTTACATACAGGGCACTATCTGGGTCCACCCTGTGGAAATGGTACATACAGTGTTACATACAGGGCGCTATGGTACATACAGTGTTACATACAGGGCGCTATCTGGGTCCACCCTGTGGAAATGGTACACACAGTGTTACATACAGGGCACTATCTGGGTCCACCCTGTGGAAATGGTACATACAGTGTTACATACAGGGCACTATCTAGGTCCACCCTGTGGTAATGGTACATACAGTGTTACATACAGGGCACTATCTGGGTCCACCCTGTCTGGGTCCACCCTGTGGAAATGGTACATACAGTGTTACATACAGGGCACTATCTGGGTCCACCCTGTGGAAATGGTACACACAGTGTTACATACGGGGCACTATCTGGGTCCACCCTGTGGAAATGGTACATGCAGTGTTACATACAGGGCGCTATCTGGGTCCACCCTGTGGAAATGGTACATACAGTGTTACATACAGGGCACTATCTGGGTCCACCCTGTGGAAATGGTACATACAGTGTTACATACAGGGCGCTATCTGGGTCCACCCTGTAGAAATGGTACATAATGTTACATACAGGCCACTTTCTGGGTCCACCCTGTGGGAATGGTACATACAGTGTTACATACGGGGCACTATCTGGGTCCACCCTGTGGAAATGGTACATACAGTGTTACATACAGGGCACTATCTGGGTCCACCCTGTGGAAATGGTACACACAGTGTTACATACAGGGCGCTATTTGGGTCCACCCTGTGGAAATGGTACATGCAGTGTTACATACAGGGCGCTATCTGGGTCCACCCTGTGGAAATGGTACATACAGTGTTACATACAGGGCGCTATCTGGGTCCCCCCTGTGGAAATGGTACATACAGTGTTACATACAGGGCGCTATCTGGGTCCACCCTGTGGAAATGGTACATGCAGTGTTACATACAGGGCACTATCTGGGTCCACCCTGTGGAAATGGTACATATAGTGTTACATACAGGGCACTATCTGGGTCCACCCTGTGGAAATGGTACATACAGTGTTACATACAGGGCACTATCTGGGTCCACCCTGTGGAAATGGTACATGTAGTGTTACATACAGGGTTATCTGGGTCCACCCCGTGGAAATGGTACACACAGTGTTACATACAGGGCGCTATCTGGGTCCACCCTGTGGTAATGGTACATACAGTGTTACATACAGGGCGCTATCTGGGTCCACCCTGTGGAAATGGTACATACAGTGTTACATACAGGGCGCTATCTGGGTCCACCCTGTGGTAATGGTACATACAGTGTTACATACAGGGCGCTATCTGGGTCCACCCTGTGGAAATGGTACATTCAGTGTTACATACAGGGCGCTATCTGGGTCCACCCTGTGGAAATGGTACATACAGTGTTACATACAGGGCACTTTCTGGGTCCACCCTGTAGAAATGGTACATATAGTGTTACATACAGGGCGCTATCTGGGTCCACCCTGTGGTAATGGTACATACAGTGTTACATACAGGGCACTATCTGGGTCCACCCTGTGGAAATGGTACATACTTGTTACATACAAGGCACTATCTGGGTCCACCCTGTAGAAATAGTACATTTAGTGTTACATACAGGGCACTATCTGGGTCCACCCTGTAGAAATAGTACATTTAGTGTTACATACAGGGCACTATCTGGGTCCACCCTGTAGAAATAGTACATTTAGTGTTACATACAGGGCACTATCTGGGTCCACCCTGTGGAAATAGCACATTTAGTGTTATCGCAAGAGGGTCATTTTTTGTAGCATTTACTTGTATCTCACCTCACCTATCCCTTGATCTGTATCTATCTTTGTTTATTTGCACAACAAGAGGATACTACATATTATGAAATCATATAATTAAAACTGTGCAGGAGAATGGGAAAATCATACTATGCTCGCACTGGGCCCTTCTCCTCTAGCATAGGCATATCGTTAAACAACACAAGTCAAAAAGCTGTGGATGGATTGTCATGCAGCAACCTAGGGTGATACGGAACACATCATGTTTTATCTATATGTGTATGGAGAGCATATTTATACTAATATACACCCTCACCCTTGCAGCTTGATATTCCAGTCGTACAGGTTGTCGTTTACCAGCTCAACGGAATAGATTCCTGCATAGAACAACATTTTTTATCATGGGCTGAATCATATGATACACATGCACATTAACCAAAGGAACAAAAATTGAGACATGCATTCAGGTCATCATGCTGTGATAGATCTGAAAAATACTGAGCTGTTTGCACAAGATCATTGTTGAAAATTGAATAAATAATTTAAAAAAATGTATAAATACATGAAAACACACACATACACACATATACATGCACACATACACACACACACACCAGGCACACACACACACACACACACACATACACACATGCACACACACACACACACACACACACACACATGCACACACACACACACACACACACTCTCGCTGGCAGAACACACACAAACACACACATAGACGCAATGTATAACCACAGAAATGACAGAAATGCTGTATCCTGACCTCTTTTCAAGCTGTCCGACCTGAAGACATTTTTGAGTTCCTTCATGAGCCTGTCTGTGGCCTGGACTGACCCTGACACCGCCCCCTGCTCCATGGGTGACAAACACAAGCTCATGGTTAGTCTCACATAACTCACGGTGTGTGCGTGTGTGCACGTCTGTCTGTGTGTGTGTGCGTGTAATGCTGTGGCCTGGACCGACCCTGACACGGCCCCCTGCTCCATGTGTGACAAACACAAGTTCAGGGTTAGTCTCACACAGCGTTCCCGCCAGGCATACGTCTTTACGTCTTTGGACGCATTTTTTTCTGGAAAGACGCACTCGGCTCGGCTGAATGCGTCCATAAAAAAATCTGTAAGAAAGGCTGACCTGTACCACCAGTGTACAAAATGTATCTGGAATCTTTTTAAAAAATCTGTATTTATAAGAAGGAATACTACCTTTACAATTTATACTTCAAATTGTTCACTTTCCGGCCATCCCAGTAGTCTGGGCATGGGGCGGAGCGCGGCACGTTTTACAACTAGCGGACCCATGATGTTTGACACACCCAGCCACGCGCCAGTCTGAGCTGTCCGTTGCGCAATATAATTATTTGTAGTCCGTGAAATACATCTCACAGTCAGCATTCTGTAACACTGGAAGAAATCTTATGCAGATTTTATATTCTGATTTTAACATGATACTTACTTGTCCTCATTTTCATGTATTTGTTAAAGATTTGTGGTTAATACTAGTATTGAACAAACAAACTGTTCTGCGCGAGTGTTGCACATCTCAACAAAAGTTCTCACGCTGTGGGCAGTTGATTGGCAGTCGGTATCTTTGACAACAGGCCGCCGGCGCCAAGCAGTCTAGATTGGCCACCAGGTCCAAATCCAATCATCTTAATAACCAATCAGCGTTTGATAAATGTAATGATGTATTCTGTCATTGGTCACCGGAGAAAATACAAAAGTTACCGAGTATTAGCGCACGTGACGTTGTTTTGTGATATTGGTAGCCGCCCGTGTCGTCTGGCAAGTTTCTTCCCTAGCTGCTAACAATTTACTATTAAAGTTTCCCCATTTATCCAAGTTAAAAAAGCGGTGCGCGGTAAATAAGTGAAGAATCCAAAACTATACACTTAATTTCTTATTTCCAAAATTTCTTTTGTTTCAAAAAGACAAAATTTGTGGCAGAAAAGGGGCCGCAATATTGTTGTCAATGTCAAGTGTCGATCGAGTCGGCTGTGCACTGGCGTTGGCCTCCGTGGCACATGGCGCGGCACGCCCCCCTCCCAAGACGGACCGTCGATCGCAGCGCCCAGCACGTTGGGACGTCTTTCTGGCTACTGCTTCAAGGCTACACCGGCACTAATCACTGCCAAAGAGGCAACAGATCGTCCTCCATCGAGTAATGTATAACGTTCTTGGTCTATTTAAAAAGAAATCCAGCCAAAGATTTCACGGCGAAAATGGGGTTACCTGAGGTCGCAGGAAACAAACGCACGCTCGTGGAAAATGACGGCACGGCCCTGTAAAACCCCACCGATTCGAAAAATTTGAGTAAAATCATCGGCAAAAATAGAAGAAAAACACGAAGTGTGATGGCGTCGTTATTTTATCGTCTCGGAAAACTATTTCATGAGGGAGGGCGCAACATCGATCGCACGAGGTCGACATTTTTTATTCAATGACGAAAGAAATTGGCAGAATTCTTCCATGGGCTGACGAACTGGCTAGAGCCCTGTAGCGAAGCATAAAAAATCCAAAAATTTTCATGTCTAGAGAAATTATACCCGGGCCAGATCACGGACGGCTGATTTCCCGTGCTGTAGTGTATTTTTTGAGAGAGGGCGGTTGTCGATTACTGAATAACGGGAATAAAAGAGGCAATCGACATCCAATCTCAAGCGCATGATTTTCCTCTCAAATTACGGGAAATTGTGTTTGAGAGGGTTTGAAAATCCAAATTTTCCCGGGGGAGCATGCCCCCGGACCCCCCTAGAATGCGAGCGCCTGCGGCGCTCGTCTCGCGCCTCCGGCGCTCAATACCCCCCTCCCAAATATTTGGACGCATACTTTCAAGAACCTGGCGGGAACGCTGGTCTCACATATCACTGTGTGTGTGTGTGTCTGTCTGTGTGTGCGTGTGTGTCTGTGTGTGCGTGTGTCTGTCTGTGTGTGCGTGTGTGTCTGTGTGTGCGTGTGTCTGTCTGTGTGTGCGTGTGTGTCTGTCTGTGTGTGCGTGTGTGTCTGCCCGTGTGTGCGTGTCTGTCTGTCTGTGTGTGTGTGTCTGTCTGTGTGTGTGTGTGTGTGTAATGCTGTGGCCTGGACCGACCCTGACACGGCCCCCTGCTCCATGGGTGACAAACACAGGCTCATGATTAGTACCACATACCACACTGTGTGTGCGTGTGTGTGTGTGTGTGTGTGTGTGTGTGTGTGTGTGTGCGTGCGTGTGTATTTGCGGTGGCCTGGACCGACCCTGACACGGCCCCCTGCTCCACGTGTGACAAACACAGGCTCAAGGTTAGTACCACATAACTCACTGTGTGTGTGCGTGTGTGCGCGTCTGTCTGTCTGTGTGTGCGTGTAATGCTGTGGCCTGGACCGACCCTGACACGGCCCCCTGCTCCACGTGTGACAAACACAAGCTCATGGTTAGTCTCACATAACTCACTGTGTGTGCGTGTGCGTGCGTGTGTGTGCGCGTGTGTGTTTGCGTGTTTGTGTGTGCGTGTGTGTGTCTGTCTCTGTGTGTGTGTGTGTATGTCTGTGTGTCATGCGCACGTGCACGCACACACACAGACACACAGTGTGTGTCTGTGTCTGTGTGTGTGCGTGCGCATGTAATGCTGTGGCCTGGACCGACCCTGACACCGCCCCCTGCTTTTGGACAGCATAACTTGAGAAGCTGTGGATGTATCTTTATGATATTTGGTAGATGGGTCAAGTGGTTGAGAAAACAAAGGTCCAGTTTTATAATGGCCCCTAGTTGCTTTCTAATGTACTGAAGGGGAACTTCTTATTTTTTCAGAGTGGAGTATAACAGATCATTGACAAAATGATATTTCATTACATGTACAATTATGTACTACTTAATTATTACTATGACAATCCAGTAACAGTGGACCACCCCATACACCATAGAAACGGCAGTACCTTTAGGTAGTCCCTGCGCTGGTTCATTTTCAGTCTCTCCAGCACAATCAGGTTTTCTGTCTCGATGTCTTCGTCTTCTTCTTTCTTCTTGTCTTTCTCGGACGTGACCTCGTCCATCTCAAAATGATCCTCCTCATCAACGTCCTGAGACATGGGCAAGATGGGAAATATGTTAAGGTTACGTCAGTGTTTCAATTATTCATCTATTAGTTTGACTATCCAGCATGCAAAGCCTCGGCTACCCAACTAGCCTTTAGCTATTACAAAGGGCTAATACAAAGACAAAGACAACACAAATGGAATTTGACATGGACATGATAACAATCGATAACAATATTGTAAGTATATGACGATGAAAGCTATTGAATATAAGGGGTATAGAACAGTGTCTACAAGGAGCGGTCAGGGTCAGTGCGTACACGTCTAACTTAGGGTTGCCAAGACATTCCCAGAGCACATCTTACCTCATTCAGGTCACTGTCCATCCCATCATCCTCACTTTCTGAGGACTCCTCACCATTCTGCAGTAATGTAAGACATTATTAGTTACATGGTATGTTATAGTCACTGTGTATGCCATTGCTATGTTTGCAGAAAATGCAGTCATATCTATGATGACAAACAATATACCTAAAACCTTAACTTTAATTTTGCTGGTACTGAAACTCTTATGGTGGTTTTATTTTTGAAGGAACCATCCAGTTTTTTAAGTAGGTACTATCTTGAGAGTTCATCTTTCATCAAAACTATACATCCAGAATGTTCCAGTGAGGTTCAAACAAAGGTTCACATTTTGAACTTTCAGAAGTTTTGCGCATGTCCCCTTACCTGTTGCTCTGCGGGTGTGTCCAGCTTGAGGATGTCTGGATGTACCGGCACGTTGTACATGTTACACAGGGAGGTGGCCAGCTGTTTCATCAGCCGGATCAGCTGTAAATCAACACCAACAATCAGAGACGGCAGACTTCACCCCCTTACTCACACTACATAACAGATAACAATACCGGCACGTTGTACATGTTACACAGGGAGGTGGCCAGCTGTTTCATCAGCCGGATCAGCTGTAAATCAACACCAACAATCAGAGACGGCAGACTTCACCCCCTTACCCACACTACATAACAGATAACAATACCGGCATGTTGTACATGTTACACAGGGAGGTGGCCAGCTGTTTCATCAGCCGGATCAGCTGTAAATCAACACCAACAATCAGAGACGGCAGACTTCACCCCCTTACCCACACTACACTACATTACAGATAACAATACCGGCACGTTGTACATGTTACACAGGGAGGTGGCCAGCTGTTTCATCAGCCGGATCAGCTGTAAATCAACACCAACAATCAGAGACGGCAGACTTCACCCCCTTACCCACACTACACTACATTACAGATAACAATACCGGCACGTTGTACATGTTACACAGGGAGGTGGCCAGCTGTTTCATCAGCCGGATCAGCTGTAAATCAACACCAACAATCAGAGACGGCAGACTTCACCCCCTTACCCACACTACACTACATTACAGATAACAATACCGGCACGTTGTACATGTTACACAGGGAGGTGGCCAGTTGTTTCATCAGTCGGATCAGCTGTAAATCAACATGGCAACCATCAGAGACGGCAGACTTCACCCCCTTACCCACACTACATAACAGATAACAATACCGGCATGTTGTACATGTTACACAGGGAGGTGGCCAGCTGTTTCATCAGCCGGATCAGCTGTAAATCAACACTGACAATCAGAGACGGCAGACTTCACCCCCTTACCCACACTACATAACAGATAACAATACCGGCATGTTGTACATGTTACACAGGGAGGTGGCCAGCTGTTTCATCAGCCGGATCAGCTGTAAATCAACACTGACAATCAGAGACGGCAGACTTCACCCCCTTACCCACACTACACTACATTACAGATAACAATACCGGCACGTTGTACATGTTACACAGGGAGGTGGCCAGCTGTTTCATCAGCCGGATCAGCTGTAAATCAACACCAACAATCAGAGACGGCAGACTTCACCCCCTTACCCACACTACACTACATTACAGATAACAATACCGACACTGAGTATGTCTGGATGTACCGGCACGTTGTACATGTTACACACTGACAGGGAGGTGGCTAATTGTTTCATCAGCTGGATCAGCTGTAAATCAACACACCGACAATCAGAGACGGCAAACTTCACACCCTTACCCACACTCCTCTGCAACCCTTCCAGATTTACAGATAATAATACCAGCACTAAGGATGTAAGGCAAGTCAACAGTCTATTCAGAAAAATTGCTGACCTTTACATCCATATCAGTTATTATCTTAGGAAAATTCTTTTTTTCTGTGCAGCGGCCTATAAAGAAAGCCCAAAAATTAGCAGTTTTGGGTGTAAATTTGATTTTATTGATGGTTCTTGAAAAAAATTTCCTTTCTACAGAAAACGTCAACTTCAAATCTGTCGGTCAGCGACAAGGCATCTATTAGAAACATTGAATTGTCCGAGAAACGATGCTTTTACAGTTTTAGAAGTGCTAGCGCTTTTCCAAGAGATTGTCAAATTGGCACTCCAAACCGAGACCTTGATTTTTTTTTCCACATGCTTTGTTCTTCTCTCTGTGGCCTTCAACTTTGACATGTTATAGATAATACATTACACCACACTGGGCATTAGCAGTTCAAACAGGGAAGTAGCTTATAAGACAGAGTGTGCATCTCACCAGGTTGGCTGCTCCCGACACGTTGGCCAGGTTTTCTATGGCGGCCGACACGACCGGATCCTCTGACTCTGAGAACCACATGGGGGAGGAATGCGGGTAGTTCTCCTGGGGGGGGAACAAAAGAGAACAGGGTTGTCAATGAAGGTTAGACATTCAGACAATCAAGATTATATCATACCTGAGCCACGATGTGTAGGTGTTGTATTCTATATTCACCATCATGCCCTTGACTAGCTCCTGTCTTTTCTGCACATTGCAGTAAGTTCCATGTAGGGCCCTGATGTTTTTGTATGAGATTGAGAAAGTGACAAAATGA
Source organism: Branchiostoma floridae x Branchiostoma belcheri (assembly GCA_019207045.1). Lineage (NCBI taxonomy): Eukaryota > Metazoa > Chordata > Leptocardii > Amphioxiformes > Branchiostomatidae > Branchiostoma > Branchiostoma floridae x Branchiostoma belcheri. Next base: position 874,550 of record CM033025.1, on the reverse strand, counting down.
CATGTAACTGTTGAAAATGTACTTTCCTATGTTTAAAATGACATCCTTTACCAGGAAAATCAACAACATGGGCTCCCAAACAATGAGGGGACGGACAAAAAAATTAAGATGGAGACAGCCCCGTTGTAGACTGAATTTGTAGTTTTTTTAGGTTTTCTCTTGCATCAGGGTTCTAGCCAGGATTTTATTTTAGCGTAGTGGGAATGGCATGGTAGCGAAGTGACCAATCAGGAGATTGGTGTGGAAGGGGGGTCTTGGCCCTTCCACGGTGAGATTTTGATAATGTCGAGTTAAAAGTTGGTATTCTGTTAACATCACAGTCAGTTTTGAATGGCATATCATCATTTTTCATTGTTTAGATATTGATTAGACATTGTTGAACAAGTAAATGATAGCAAAGCACCACTAGGCCACACCGATTTAATTTCTTGGTTCACGGATTCGCTCGCTCCTATTTTTTGGGAAAAAAAATAAAAATAAAAATTACCACTCAGCAAATTTTTACCATTAATGAAACCATTCACCAACTTTCTGGTGTAGCAAATTGGCCTTTATATTATAAGCTCCTTAAAATGTGAGTACAGGTGCTGTTACTGTACAAAAATAGTGTTTTTGTACTTTTTTCAAGCTGAAAACTTTTTTTCTTTATGTTTTGGATTAGCCGTTACCTTTACCCCAACCATTTTACAATTTTTATTTTTATTTTTATTTCGCCCTCTCGCTACATATTTTTTATGAAAAAATCCGTGAACCAAGACTCCTCCATTCCCTCTCAGTAAATTCCAAGTAATGAATTACATACTAACATACATACATACATATTCATTGAATTACATGCATTATAAATTGTAAGACATCATCAATGTACCTGTTGTGTATATCTACAAAACTACAGGTCTCTGGAAATGGTGCATTTGGGAACATGGTTAGCTGTAATAACCGCCAAGGTACAACAGTATTGTAGTAATTATCTGCCTAACGACTCATGAATGAATCTTCTGGGGTTAATCATCTCCAGCTGTTTTGCTTATTAGAGGGTATCTTGTAAGAGACATGCTTCAACATCAGCACACCTTGCTTAGCCTGGTATCCAGCCATATTAAGCTCTTGAGTCACCTCTGCAAATTTTACAGTGCAAATACAGTTGGATACCAGGTGCACCAATTCTTAAAAATAAAAGTGAATTTCAAACTCTGCAGTGCAATGTGCTAAGAATATCAGTTTTGTGACAGGTCATTCATGTCAGATATTCTAATGTTAACAATTTCCATTTTCAACCTGGAGAATATCTCTAGAATTAACTCACTACTAGTACCGTTGTAATATTCGATTGGTGCTTCTGTAGTATAAGTAATGCAGTCACAGTTTTCACAAACTTTCCATCACACGTTCATCTCCAATAACTGCATTCAGTAACTTACTTTCTATTGTGTCCATATGTGTGAATGAACCTATAAATTATTGTAGACTACTTATTGTCTGCTTTCACACTAAGGGAAACATATACAACAACATCACTGTATATCATATATGGAATACAATTCAAAGGTGAACTATTCAATATTCTACTATAGATAGAAATGTGGGTCCGTGCCAACACCAGAACTGCTGTATAGACATACAACACCAGTCCCAGGAATTCTACTAGCATGTACAGACATATATATTATATTACACTACATGTAAAACCCAGACCCATGTCTGTCTTCAACCAACATGTAAGCAAGTCAGTTTACCTATCGCACACTCACCCTCATCTATGCATATTGAAAAAAATAGCAGTTGTTACCGGAGTGTTACTGTGCTAAGCCTATTCAATATTACATACATAAATAAGAGCATACAGTATCTTTGTATGCCTAAATTAACTGCAATCAATTACTACAAGTATGGCAGACGTTTGTATACTTTGCACTTTAGTCTTTGGCTTGTGATAAATTATATATGTAGCCAAGTTCATAACAAGTGATGCAACAAAAGTTTATCATTTTTTTCTGACACCTGAATGTTAAGGACATCCTGTATCATTACTACTGTACAGAAGACAGTAGTCATACACAATCCTACACATAAGTAGGCCTGGTGCTTGTTCCATGAGTTTACAATGATAATGACTTTGACACTATTAGAAAGGAAATCACACAAGCTTTGCAATGATATATAATACATCGAAATCGAAGCAGAAACAACGGAAATATGATCAACCAAAGTTAATATTCCAAACTTTTTGTGCCAAGTTTATGTGCACCCACAGTCCAAATCAGGTGCAACTCCAACTCTGGTGCACAAAGTACATATTTACACCATCAAGTTACATGTACCAAGGAGGTTAAAAAACACAAGGAGGTTAAAAAAACTCCTTGCATGTACACAGCATTCCCAGCCCTGGGACAGAACTCAAGGCATGCTTTTGACAGATGGTATAGTACTTAGGAGATGATGTAAAAACAAATATTTACTTTGTATCACATACATAATTTGTAATTTTCACATCTGCAAAAATCTATAATAAAATGATATATTCACATTCCAAAAGTCATACTGAGTCTTTGCCAGAATGTTGGCTTTGTACAAGATATTTGACTGGTAGCAAAAAAATTACTACATCATTATATTAGCATTCTAACTTCACCCCATTTGCACTAAAAGTTATAACCTTTCTTGCCTCCCTCTTGTATCAATTATTAACAATAGCAGGTGAACAGCTGATGAACATGCAAATCCCACCAATCCACCAAATTTGCTTCCAGTCATGAAGTATTTGCCAATAAATATTCTGTCACAAGTTTTTATTAAAGTTGGAAACAGTCTACTACCTGATAAACTGGTAAAAAAAAAACTTTCTTTTTTTTGTCTGTGATTAAAGATTTCGTACCTTGATTTTCTTGACATTTTCCAGACATACTAGTAGTTACTAGTACATGTGTTGTGTATTAGCGGGATAAATTATAATATTCACACTCTCATGTCGCTGTTGTTTCACACGCCGTGCTGATAATCATATCAAAGGGTTCGGTCTGGTAAACACGGGAAACTAACTAAGGAAAAATGAAGACAGGCGTTTCCGGCTGATCCTTTCTTCTCAAGTTAAAGCGCACCTTGAGTGATGTCATAAGGAACCTTGAATCACATCCGGAGAAAAAGCAAGACTCGCACATTATCCGGTTCCTCCACAAAGGTGCACAAAGCGCCTTGATCAGACTAACGCAAGCTGTTAGTCCTTCAGTGACACTATTTCCATGTCATTTGCATGATAAAATTACCGTACTCAATCCTACCCGCTTTCTGCATTGTTTCTGATCAATTGTTATTGTTTTGGGGCCTTGGCGGTCGGAGGTCGCATCGCAACAAAACACGCAGAAAAAATTCCCAGGCCGGGTTACGAGTTAAACCAAACGCAGGTTTCAACCCATTCACACATAGTATAGTTATAAAACAAAGCCGGAGCAGAATATGATGATATTTTGACAGCGATATGTGTACTTACGTTAATATTACAATGAATGACGAAGGTATCGTCATTCGGGCTGACAAAGATGCACGTCACTTCGTCCAGGGAGGCCGACTCGACTCGGAACCTTTCGTGGTCCTTCGGAAATAAAGCCTCCAACTGCCGCAACTCCTGCCTCAGCTGCTGAAAGCACGACATGTTATCTCTCATGCATGCCCTCTGGCGCGGCAGAAAAAGTTCTCAGTGGGTAGAAAAACGCATAGTTTTGGGAGATTTTGTCGGGACGGAGAAAGTAGCTCAGGTCCTACTGGTGCAAGATGGCGGCTCTGGGTGCTACTGAGTCTGCGCAGTACCCACAATTCCGCAGGGCACACGGAACAGTCCACATGGGATAGCAGGGGGAGTGTCAGGCACAACCAATGTAGTCTCTGGGTTCGCGGAGTTTTAGAAAATAATCGGGTAAACAAAAGTATGAAAGAAAAGAGGTGTCTTGTGATGGACCCAAACGCTACAACAGGAACAAGCCAGCAGACTTAACTGGCTGAGTTTCAAAACAATGGATGTTCAAATCAAGTTTGGTAAATAGTAACGGGAAAAGTTTACCACAATCTTGGTAGAAGAAAAGCAAAGCCGGCATTTTGGGGTTGTAACATTCACTAAACTTAGTCGTTCTCAATCAAGAGAAAAACCAAAAAAGCAAAACGAGCGTATACGAGAAGAAAACAACGAAGAAATTAGACTGGTGTTGCCTCATGTAATTGTTTCAATGGCAAATAATTATAATATAGTAATGATGATAACCTGATATAATGTGCCAATTGAACTGCGGGAGGTTTTGTAGAACGAATCAGGATGTCAGCAGATATCATTTCATCACTTTTTAGTAAATCATTTCTATCATCGTTTTCTCACGATTAGCTTTACGACAAAATCACGACATCAGACATGAAACTGCCTTCGTGGCTTGTCTTCACATGATTCAAGGCTCATAAGTTTTAATGTAATCTAAAACTGGTTTAAATAGAGACTTAACAATTCAAAGTAAATCTAACGTTATGTAAAACAGGTTTGCAGCAAGAAAGGATCATCACATTGGAAGTATCTGCTGACGAGAAACGTTTATAGATTTTGAACCGCACACAATCAGTGTAATAACAGCCGCCCCAGGCCTATATCTCTATTCCGACACTCTTTCTAATGTTTGTAAACAAAGACCACATCCCTAAATATGGGCTACGTATGCTATTATTTTTCACAGCAAATTTGCACGAGTTTACATGCTTATAAGGTTCTGCCGTACATGAAAACTCAATTGATCAAAGTTCGATCTTCGTGACTTCTCCAGCCCAACTCTGATAAGGTCGCCCCGACACAGACAGGTAAAACTTGCTGGACTGCTCGTCAGGTGACTTGAATCGGACAGGTAAATATCAATAATGGCGGGGGAGGGCTGTAGTACGGGCGACGGCCGGCTCTAGTTATTGTCTAAAGTTTAACACAGCAAATGGTAGAGACTCATCATTATTTTTTTCTTTCGTCACTGGGTCTCGCACGTCGGACTTGTTTCCCCCTGTCTTGTCCTGGCTGTACGAAGCCACAGCGTTCTTTAGTAGTCCTGTAGGGTAACGCGAACCGGCTGTAGTAACTTATATGATTATTGTCTGCAGGATCTTAAGTTTAACACAGAACATCCCAGAGGCAGATCATCATTTTGTCATCGTTGGTGGCGTCTTGCCCGGACTAGGTCAGGTCCATTCCATCCTTTCTTTCCTGCCATTTCGGTCCGGCCCACAGCGTTCTTTAGGTCCTGGATTTGCAACCGGACATCCCGGGCGAGCAGGTGAATGAGAGCCTGAGCTACAGTTAACGTTACATTCCCGATTGATCATAATTTTGTCATCACTGAGTCTTGCCGGGACTCAAGTTAATTTTACCCTCTCTTTTCGACGTTTCGGTCAACCACAACGTACTTTAGCTCCTGGACCTGCAACCAGACATCCCAAGCCAGTAGGTGAATAGTAGCCTGAGCTGTACAGTAAACATTCCCGATGGCGTTCCGGCTGAAAGTGCACGCGGGCCGGGCCCAGGACATGTTGACCGGCGGTGCGTTCGTGCTGCTGCTGGGAGCCATGTTGTTGCTGCTCTACATCTGGTCCGCCAGCATCCCCGTCAGCAAGTACGCCGCAGACTCCTTCGATCATTACCACCTGGATGACGCTTACGGAGACCTGAACTTCGGAGAAGAAGACATCAGATTAAGTCCAGGTCAGCGCCTCTACTTCTTTTTATCAATTCTTTATTTCTAGAACAAATAGTACATTTGTCAAATATTAAGGTACTAAGACTAGTGCAATATAAAACTATTGCACAGGGAGTGAGGTCAGCCCTTCTATATTAAAGTTCATGAATTCAGGTTATTATATGCATGTACATTGCACCATTACAAAGAAGCAAGAAGAAGTCAAACCTATAACTTAACTATAGATGAGTACGTCTAAATATAGCAGGAAACAAACTAAAAAGTATAAATGTATTAAAGCTAGTTTTTAGACTAGAGTAGACACTTGCTATACAGTAGAAGCCAGTTAATTGCACAGCGGATAAAAGCACACTTCTATTAATTGCAAGGAATCTCAAAATCCCAAACCGGTGCGGTCCAGCTATATAACTTCGCATTATTGCACCAGCCGGATAATTGCACGAAATTAACTGGCAAATAGGCCGTGCAATTAAGCGGCTTGTACTGTATTGTTTGTTCTTTTTACACTGAATCTATGATGCCTGCAATTATCCCAGGCGCAAGAATTTGCAATAAATTCATCATTAAATGATAGTGTATCATCTGTCGCAGACTGTTCCCTGGAACCAGTCGGAGTTGACAACACACTACAGAGGATCCCCGCTACTCAGCTGTCCGCCTCCTCCGCCGTGTCGGGAGGCGAGCCGGCCCGCGGGAGGCTGAACTACAAGCCCGTATCCGGAGGGGAGGGGGCCTGGGTACCGGAGAAACAGGACAGGGAGCAGTGGTTACAGGTAAGGGGCCTGGGTACCGGAGAAACAGGACAAGGAGCAGTGGTTACAGGTAAGGGGTCTGGGTACCGGAGAAACAGGACAGGGAGCAGTGGTTACAGGTAAGGGGCCTGGGTACCGGAGAAACAGGACAAGGAGCAGTGGTTACAGGTAAGGGGCCTGGGTACCGGAGAAACAGGACAAGGAGCAGTGGTTACAGGTAAGGGGTCTGGGTACCGGAGAAACAGGACAAGGAGCAGTGGTTACAGGTAAGGGGCCTGGGTACCGGAGAAACAAGACAAGGAGCAGTGGTTACAGGTAAGGGGTCTGGGTACCGGAGAAACAGGACAAGGAGCAGTGGTTACAGGTAAGGGGCCTGGGTACCGGAGAAACAGGACAAGGAGCAGTGGTTACAGGTAAGGGGCATGGGTACCGGAGAAACAGGACAAGGAGCAGTGGTTACAGGTAAGGGGCCTGGGTACCGGAGAAACAGGACAAGGAGCAGTGGTTACAGGTAAGGGGCCTGGGTACCGGAGAAACAAGACAAGGAGCAGTGGTTACAGGTAAGGGGCCTGGGTACCGGAGAAACAGGACAGGGAGCATTGGTTACAGGTGGCTGCATATTTCTGTAACAATACACACTCCTTGCAGATAGCGATCATTGAAACAGTTCTGAACTCTACACGAAATCGAAAACAACAAATCGGCACTACAAACGTTCAATTTACTTTAGATTAACAATATGGTAACTATCTATGTAACGTTATCTTTCTAAATTCTGTCCCTTCTTCTCCGTCCCTCTTTCTTCACCTTTCTTACCTTTCTTTACCCCTCTCTCCTGTGGCCGGAACAGAAACAGAAAGAATGAGAGATTGAGAGTCTGTGATTGCCGTCCATGTAGGTTGACCTCGGCAAAGAGCTGGTAGTAGGCGGGGTAGTGACGCAGGGATCAGGTGAGGAGGTGAGCCCGAGTTTCGTGCGGAGCTTCCACCTGTCGTACAGCATGACGGGAGAGTACTGGATCACGTTCTCCAACAGTACCGCACCGCAGAAGGTCAGTAGTACTTAGTACCCTAACCCTAACCCTAACCCTAACCCTAACCCTAACCCCTAGCGGCCTAGCCCTTGCCCTAGCCCTAGCCTTAGCCCTAGCCCTAGCCCTAGCCCTAGCCCTAGCCCTAGCCCTAGCCCTAGCCCTAGCCCTAGCCCTAGCCCTAGCCCTAGCCCTAGCCCTAACTCCCAACCCTAACCCTAACCCCTAACCCTCACCCCTAACCTAACCCCAACCCCTTCCCCAACCCCTTCCCCAACCCCAACCCCTTCCCCAACCCTAACTCCTAACCCTAACCCTACCCCTAACTCCCAACCCTAACCCTAACCCCTAACCCTCACCCCTAACCTAACCCCAACCCCTTCCCCAACCCCTTCCCCAACCCCAACCCCTTCCCCAACCCTAACTCCTAACCCTAACCCTAACTCCTAACCCCAACCCTAACCCTAACCCCAACCCTAACCCCTAACGCCAACCCCAACCCCAACCCCAACCCTAACCATAACCCTAACCCCCTTCCCCAACCCTAACTCCTAACCCTAACCCTAACTCCTAACCCTAACCCCAACCCTAACCCCTAACCCCAACCCCAACCCCAACCCCAACCCCAACTCCTAACCCTGACCCTAAACCCTAACCCTAACCCCTAACCTCCAACCCCAACCCCAACCCCAACCCCAACCCCAACCCCAACCCCAACCCCAACCCTAACCCTAACCCTAACCCTAATCTATTGGGAGGAAAGGAATGGGCTCCACTTTCCAATACCGTACCCTAAACACTGTCCCTACTACCTCAAAAGAACATAGAACTTTACATGGCCTATGTGAGGGGGTGAAGTCTGCCATCTCTGATTGCCCTGCCTCTCTCCGTTTTCTCCTGCAGTTGTTCGCCGGTAACACGGACGAGCTGTCCCCGGTACAGTCCAGGCTGGACAGTCCGGTCCGGGCGCGCTACGTCCGGGTGTGTCCGCAGGAGTGGGAGCGGCAGATCGCGCTACGACTGGAGGTCCTGTACTGCACCAACGAGACGTGATGGTTAGGGTGACGTCATAACTTCGGACAACTTCGGACAACTTCGTACACCACCCGGCTGACTGTCCAAAGTTAGGACGACGTCATGGTTAGCGTGACGTCATAACTTCGGACAACTTCGGACAGTTCACTTTGACTTTAAATTCATGGTTGATGGTTTAAAAGATTACTTGACAGAACACATAAACGTAAAAATCGTTCTTTGTCGGTGAAATATGTTGCACAAAACGTTAAGTATTTGTCGCTCAGCAATTTCGGCCTCTAAGGGTTGATGAGATCAAATTTAGTAAGAATGCGTTTGATGACAGTGAGCTTATTGAATTTCGTCTTTCGGGTTTGAAAAGAAAAGAAATCAAGGAATTTCCCCCCTCCGAGGACAGTGAACATGACGAGAAAGTACCAAAATGGGTAAATATGTCGTGTCGTAACCTTGATTGTAAATGAACTTTTAGAAGTGACATTAGCGAGGTACATGTAGTCTTTGTCGTTGTTATAGAACTTAAACTAGCTAGTTCGATACTAAAATAGGCACCAATGTGGAAGCTATGACTGTATCTGTCAACATGAGAAGTGAGTCACTACAGTCTACTACACCAGTGTAACTTTGAGCTCCAGAAATAAAAGACTCGTTGGTTGTGATACCATGTCTTGTTGCTTCAATTCTTGTTAAATTTTAACGTTTATTTTTCTTACCTTTATTTAACCTTCATGCATTTTCCGTGTCTATTTTGAAAATTTAACCATATTGTTTTTATCCATCTTGTGTTGTTTTGCCCTCTCGCATTACATTTGGAGTTTGCAGAAGATGTCATTTTCAAAATATACCTGCAAATTATACCCATGAAAGATTGCAGTATTACTATATGTTCCCAAAACTTTCAGTCGGAATCCAGTCTTGCTCGCTTCACTTCGCTCCCAACAAATAGCCTGAAACGACGGTTAAAATCGGACTTCAGCTAGCAAGACTGGCCAAGCAACCACAGATTTCACGGATTGCTCAACCAGGTTCATAGATACAGAATGCTTTAAAACAAAAGATGTTTTGTGTTTTTGATGTTTAAGATCACATCTTTACATCTTACACCATATCATGATTACGCAATAAAGGAACCCTATTTTGGTCGCTGCACTGTCGCTCAGCGATAACCGTCCAGTGGAAAGAAGATTTTGCCAAGCAAGACCCTCCTTTCAGTAGACGGCGATCGCGCTGCGCTCTCGCTGCGACCTCAAACTAACGTGTGTAACCTTCAATTTTATACTAGGTACATCATGCCAAATGTTAAAGAGTGAATGAAAAGAATCGAAAACAAAGAAAGTTTTAAAAGATTCTTTTTTTTCTATACAATTCGTGGAGCGATCTGTCAAATTCCAGGTCTCACAGAAAGCGCGACGAGAGCGCCGTCCTATAGTGGAAAGGTAGTACGGTATAAGCCAGTTCAGTTCACAACGAATAACCTCACACTAGTACTATTGCACAGAATCCCAAAGTCCCCAACCGATAACCGATGCGGTCCAGCTGGATCCTGAACGTCGCACTGTTGCACCACCCTGATAATTGCACGAAATACGCCGGTAAATGGGCTGTGCAATTAAACGTCTTCTGCTGTACGTACAAGCACCAGGCTTGACCGATCGCCGCAGGCAGCTGCCGGTATGCTAATTCAACTGAAAGAGCCAAAAGGACGACCTTGCGCAAGACCGGTTTGACACCTACTTTAGCAGGCTAACTCTGTCGGTGGTGAATATTGTCTCCCCAATCCGCTGCATTCTTCAAAGATATATATATATTCTACTGTGTGTATATATACATGTTGTACCATGGGCTAGTATGGAAGTGACAGACGTACCCGGGGACCCGAGAGCTGACTGTACCGCCACAAAACTTTACCGCAGAAGGCGCAGACAGCACTGGAAGTCAGCTGCTCCCGGGCTATGTGCAGTATGGTTGGGCGTGCTCGCAGCCAGTCTCTGTGTGTGTGCAATATTTACCGACCACATAGAGGGACCAGGAGGCTCATACAAAGGTATTTTTTAAAGAATTGCTTTCATTACATGTGTCGATGACTCGCATTCGGTTCTAAATTCGAATGTTGAGTTTTATATGCCAGAGCCACTGGTGTAGTTCATCTGACATAGAGAGACATTAAAAAAACTATCATAAATATAACATAACGGTTACACAACAAATCAGTGTGTGAATATAGTCGACACGGATGAGTTGTTTCGACGACGTTTGAGTGTGCACAATGTATATATATGTTTAGAAGCAATAGCCCAAACCTGAATGCAGAGTCCAAATCCAATCTGCTCGCAATATTGACAATTATCGTCTTGCACTGTCTCAGAAGAAGTTAGCTTTTAGACTAGAGTAGACAAATGCTATTATACTCTACACTTTTTGTCCGTCCCTTTTCGTGTAAACCCTCGGCCTGTTATGGTAGCCACTTCTTTCTTAATTTGTCTTGGTTGTGGGGTTATGCTGCAGAGAAAATGTTCACCAGTGCAGTTTATGTCTGACCTTGTGATGATTCAGAGAGACTCCGAGTTGTCTGCCGTGCCCCCGAGGGTACGTAGGAGGCACTGTTGGTACTGACGCCCTGCCAAAACGCCCTGATTTTCAGGACCTTCCTTTTCACTCTGCGCAGAGAGGTCAGCCCTGGAGGCTTTTGTGTGGTTGTGGCACGTGCACGTTACGTCAACACAATATCAACACGGGATACAAAGACACACCTTCCGCTAGACGGTGATCGCTGAGCAACTACCGAGCGACCAAAAGTGGGCTTGTGTGGCCCATCATGTCATAATAGGCATATGGTGCAAGATGTAAAAGTCAAAGACAACAAAACACACACAATAGTTCTTCGTCTGTAAAATGTGTTGAGTGATCCGTCACATCTTTGATCGCTCCGTAGTCGCAGCGCGGTCTTGGTGAATTCAGTTTCCCGGTTGATCGTGGGTTTATGTAACATGTCACAGCAAAGGCCGTGGGAAAGAAAACAAAATCCACACTGGATTGTTAAGTTGTGGAGACATTGTGGAGCCGGGTTGTCTTTAATTTTTGGAGGGATACTCCTTTCCACACGGCACGCTACCTTTCTCAGCAAACTATGTTCCTCGGCAAACCCCCTTTCCCTGCATGAGAAAACATTATTTAGCCAATTCCAATAGAATAAAAGCTCCGCTATAAGTTTGCGAAGGAGGCGAGGAAGGCATGAACAATCAAATGAGCGCAAGGAGACAGTTACAGGGTGAGGTACGGAAAAAACTGATGCATATGTGTAAAGCTTTGTTTTTTTTGTTTATTTATTTGTTTGTTTGTTTGTTTGTTGGAATGTAGGTAACAGGGTGAAACTTCAGCGGTCAGATGTTGTTTTCGGGACGAACTGCACCGTGCAACCTCCAAACGCCATTCAGGAATACCCTAAGGTAAGATCAAAGTTTAGCGTATTTTGATTGATGTATTGAGTTCTAACACAGAACCAGCTCTCTTCGATAAGTGTGGTGGGTTCTTTAATGTGCTCAAGGCGTGACTCTCCTCAAGCACGGGACCTCCGGCTTTGCGTCCGACCCGAGAGGACGCCTCTAACCGAAGATTCATAGTGGTACTCATTTTCACCCGATTCGAATGAGGAAATCGGCATAAAGTGTATTTCAAAGGGTACGACGGCGGAACAGGATGTACTTGTACAAACAATATATAGCCTACGCTTCGGTGTCACCTTCCTCAGGGTAATACTGACTGGTTTCTATTTCGCACTGCAGCTAGGTGTCGCTGCTAACAATGCGGCCCCAAACGTAAAGCCTAAGTGTCACATATACAGATAGATATGTTTAATTTAAGCAATATCAATGTAAGAAAACTAAACAACAACAGCTTTTTATCCAATCCTTCACCCTCTTTTTATTTTTGACTATGTTTACTTTTTTGTTGAACTCCTGCAGGATGTTTTCACGGAGCAGCAGTTGAAGGGCGGCGCTGTGATTCTCCATGTTCTCTGTTCCGTATACATGTTCCTGGGCACCGCCATTGTGTGTGAGGACTACTTCATGCCGTCACTTCTCATCATAGCAGATTGTGAGTAAATTTCATTAACGTTGTATCCAAACACAATTAAAAATGCAAATGCTAATAACCACACGTAATATGGCATAACACCTTTCTCACGCGGCGGCCATGATAGATCTAAAACGAGTTCAATGTGGCAAACAAAAGGCTGTCCATCATAATTAGCAGTTCGACCAATGGTAGCCTGCCAATTAGGAAATCGACCAATAAATGAATGGCTGCAAATTCGTTAAAAATTTGCATTATTATGTTTTTATTTTGCATCTCTTAAGGGACTATGGGGTCAGTCTACACTACTCTAAATTGCTACATCTTTCGGTGCATAACACTTCTTGTAATATTTATTATTCTATCTTATATCATGAAAATTTGTGTGGTTTGGGGGAAAACTAAATGGGACCTGATTTTAGAAATAAATTTTGTCTGTTTGCCTCATTGACCTCTTTTTCGATCTATCATGGCCGCCGCGTGAGAAAGGTGTATTGACAACGATGATATCAGCCCTACAGCGTCGGCTGTGGCTAAACAGTCCTATACGAGAATGACAGTCTCTGCCACATAGTCATAGGGCGTATCTGTAAACTGACTAAGGTCTATTCAAGGACGTTATATCGTCCTTGATTTGTTGTTAAGTTACTTTCTCTGAATTCACTTTTATTCTGAGACGCCGAGTGATCGGACAGGGCGCTCAACGAATTCCATCGATGAAAAACGAATCATTTTGTGCTTTGTGTGTTTTGTTGTCTTTTCAGTCATATTTATACATGTTACATGATATTTCATTCTAAAGACAAGAGCAAAAAAATCCAATCCAGAACACGGCGACGCCGCCCATTCCAGTGATGATAGGCGATAGCAAATAAAACAAATGTTTCTGTTCAAACATCTCAGACGAATCTGGAAAGAGCGTATTCTAATAAGTCGTTTTTGTTCCAGACTTGCACCTGAACCCTAGCGTGACGGGCGCCACTCTCATCGCGTTCGGCATGAGCATGCCGGAACTGGTCACTTCTGCAGTAGGTAAGACGGGTTACGTTACGTTACGTTACGCTACGCTACGTTACTGTTACAGACTTGCACCTGAACCCGAGCGTGACGGGCGCCACTCTCATCGCGTTTGGCATGAGCATGCCGGAACTGGTCACTTCTGCAGTAGGTAAGACGGGTTACGTTACGTTACGTTACGCTACGCTACGTTACTGTTACAGACTTGCACCTGAACCCGAGCGTGACGGGCGCCACTCTCATCGCGTTCGGCATGAGCATGCCTGAACTGGTCACTTCTGCTGTAGGTAAGACGGGTTACGTTACTTTACGTTACTGTTACAGACTTGCACCTGAACCCGAGCGTGACGGGCGCCACTCTCATCGCGTTCGGCATGAGCATGCCTGAACTGGTCACTTCTGCTGTAGGTAAGGCGGGTTACGTTACGTTACTTTACGTTACTGTTACAGACTTGCACCTGAACCCGAGCGTGACGGGCGCCACTCTCATCGCGTTCGGCATGAGCATGCCGGAACAGGTCACTTCTGCAGTAGGTAAGTCGGGTTACGTTGCGTTACGTTACGTTACGCTACGTTACGCTACGTTACTGTTACAGACTTGCACCTGAACCCAAGTATGATAGTGGCCACTGAAGTATGTGTTACGATACTACTTTTTGTCAGGACATTAATGATGTGATATGCGTCTTTGTTTTTATTTTGTCTCACGCTTACCTCCTCCCTAATAACTTACTTCAATGATAAGCGACCAAGCAGCGGACTGGAGCTTCTCTTCCATAAACAGATGCTTCAACAAACAAACAAACAAACAAACAAACAAACAAGCAAAACAAACAAGCAAACAAACAAACAAACAAACAAACCGTACCTATAGAGAAAATTGTGTTCTCCTTTCCCCTGCAGGAGTGTTCGTGAGTAAGAACGACATCGGGGTGGGGGTGATGGCGGGAACAGCCGTGGCGAACTACACCCTCATCATCGGCTGCTGCTGCCTCATGAAACGGAAGGTACGGTCTCCGAGCAGATGTCGGGCTTGTTTCCTGCGTTCTCGGCCGTGTCTTAATTACACGTTTTACTACGTCGGCTGTGGCGCAACCTTGAGTGTTGGGCTCAGAAGCTGGAGGTCCCGGCCCGGTTAAATGTTCTTAAATAATACTAAACACTGTACTAAAGTTCTACCGCATATCTACGTTCTTTAGTTTTTTTACGTAGTTTAATAGCACGACAGAGCAATGTTTAGACAGGTAAACTTTAAAAACAGAAACATTTAGACAAGCTTGCTTTTACGGCATAAGTATCTAACCCTTGTCCTGTTGAGAATTCGTTGACAATCAACCTACAAGCTGGTTAATTAATCAGGTCAGTAAAACTTGAGATATTCTGTGCTGCTGCTGCAAAATTACGTCCCCAATCAATGCGCTTTGGTGCGGTATGCACGATTTAGGTGAGAAATACCCCAAACCTGTAAAGATACAGGACCCACATACAGATATTATATATTTGTACGTCCCGTATATGTGCGGGCTCAGCAGGACACGGGTTTTAAGATATTCTTTTCCCGCCAACAGGACCAGCAGGTACGTCTGGAGGCCTGGCCGCTGACGAGGGACACGCTTTGGTACATCTTCTCACTGGGAGTGCTCATCGTCATCATCTTCAACGGGAAAATAGACTGGTAAGAACGGATTCTGACTGGTTAGAACTGGGTCTGACTGGTTAGAACTGGGTCTGACTGGTACGAACTCGGCTTGACTGGTTAGAACTTAGTCTCTCCAATACCCCCATTTTACTACAAACTGCTGCCGCTGAGCGAATAGAGATTTCACAGATTGCTCAACGAATTTTACAGATAAAGAAAGACGCTGTTTTGTTGTCTATCAAATCATACTTTTACATTGTGCATCATATTCCGACTGTGAAGTCGAGGGTCACAAAAATCCATTTTTTCGTCGCTGTACGGTCGCCAAAAAATAAATAAAAAGCACTCCTGCAATTTCAAAGGGAGTCGCTAGCTGCGCCAAAAGCTAGCAACCATTTGATAACTTTCCTGGTAAATGCAATGAAAAGAAGGCATATAGGGGCTTGCATTGACTATTTTACAAAATTTAAGTGCTACAAGATGACATTCAAATGCAATTTTTACTATTTCACCATGCAATGTCTTATCTTGTGACATTTGTTGTGCAAAGTTTACATACTCTCTAATAACTGTTTCAGGAGTGAATCTTTGTGTCTGCTGGTGGTCTATGTTCTCTACATCTTCTCAATGCACTTCGACGACAGTCTGCAGAGGCAGTTCGACCGGCTGGTGCTGCGGCGGAACCCGGAGACCGGGCAGACAAGGTGCTGCTGTGTCCCCATGACGGGGGAGGACACGCGCGACGGTCTCCCGGCAGGGGAAAAGCTATGGGGTAAGGAGAGCGTGAAACGATAATCCGTTATCGTTTATTGTCCTTCACTCTCAATCAGCCTACGGGCACAAACATACCTTTAGAAGCCACAACCTCCATACCGCAGAAATTGGCAAATATATGAAGGACTGCTTTGTTATTAGAAGGAATACCGATACTAATGATTAGCCCACTCCATTGCAATAATCTATCAAAGAATTATGTTAGCCCTTATTGTTATGTTAACCAAGATGTTAAGTCTTATTCTATACACCTTTTTGTACTTTGTGTAACAGTTGTTGCCATACATTGTAACGTGTACAATTCTCTTATGCAATAAAGTTCTTCTTAATTCTGTAATAACCACATCTCTATTACGGCAGATGGTGACAGCCAGCAAGAACAGGAAGATGAGGAGGAGGAGGAGGCTGAGTCGGTCCTTGCAGTACCTGAGTCCCCCGCCAGGCGCGTCCTGTGGGTCCTGTGCCTGCCCATGATCGTGCCCATGTTCCTGACCATCCCCGACTGCCGCCGGACGCGCTGGCGGAAATGGTTCCCGCTGACGTTCCTCATGTCCATGGTCTGGTCAACCGTCTTCTCGTACGTGCTCATCTGGATGGTAACCGTCATAGGTATGGATATAGATTATTGATCAGGATATAGGTTATTGATAAGGATATAGGTTATTGATAAGGATATAGGTTATTGATAAGGATATAGATTATTGATAAGGATATATGTTATTGATAACGTCCATGGCCTGGCCAACCGTCTACTCGTACGTGCTGATTTGGATGGTCACCGTCATCGGTAAGGATATAGATTATTGATCAGGATATAGGTTATTGATAAGGATATAGGTTATTGATAAGGATATAAGTTATTGATAATGGTATAGGTTATTTATAAGGATATAGTTTATTAATAAGGACTCATCTTCATCTTAATCTATCTAACACAAAATGTTTTTGTGATGCTCTGCTATTTCATGAATGAATGTATGAGTAAATAAACAAATAAATAGATAAATCCGGCATGAACCTAACGACACATCCTTGCTGTTCCCAGGTTTTGCGATGGGAGCTTCCGACACGTTGATGGGGATCACATTGTTAGGAGCCGGGACCAGCGTGCCGGACCTCGTGGCGTGCGTGGTGGCGACTTGGGCAGGTTTGTTTGTTTGTTTGTTGTTAAGAATATCCACTGTAACAAACATTGTAGTTCCTATTCTTCCCGGAGTTTATTACGGTACACAAACATCAATACATGCACAGTGACGGATGTGCACAGCGGTTTATATTAATCAACTTTTAAAGTGTTCAATTTAGCAAACCTATCATTGAATACACTGAACACCCTATAACGTCTGATCTATTTGTTGATTGTGTATTTGTTTCTCTCTCTCTGTCTATCTCTTTCTCTCTGTCTCTTTCTATCACTCTGTCTTTCTCTCTGTCTCTTTGTCTCTCTCTTTGTATCTCTGTCTCTCTCTGTCTCTCTCTGTCTCTCTCTCTGTCTGCCTATCTCTCTCTCTGTCTCTCTCTCTGTCTCTATCTGTCTTTCTCTCTGTCTCTCTTTCTCTGTCTCTCTGTCTCTCTGTCTGCCTCTCTGTCTGTCTTTCTCTCTGTCTTTATATATGTCTCTCTGTCTCTATCTCTGTCTTTATCTCTGTCTCTCTCTCTCTCTCTTTATATCTGTCCTTCTGTCTGTCTGTCTCTCTGTCTCTATCTCTGTCTTTATCTCTGTCTCTCTCTCTCTCTCTTTATATCTGTCCTTCTGTCTGTCTGTCTGTCTCTCTCTGTCTCTCTCTCTGTCTGTCTGTCTCTCTTTCTCTCTGTCTCTCTCTCTCTCTGTCTCTGTCTCTGTCTCTCTCTGCGTCTCTCTGCCCCCTCTCTATCTCTGTATGCGAGTGGTTTCGATATGTACTGAACTGAACTGTTCCATTATTTTCCCTCCAGGAGAGGGTGACATGGCGATCAGCGCGGCAGTCGGGGCCATCACCTTTGACATCCTGCTGTGCCTGGGCCTGCCGTGGTTCATCAAGACCGTCTTCCTGGACCACTTCGGCGTGGTTCTGGTGCAGACCGCGGGGCTCAGCCTCACGCTCGGCTCCATCTTCCTCACCATCGCCTTCGTGTTCGCCGGGGTGTGCCTCAGCAGGTGGCAGTTCCACAGGGCCTTCGGGGCCGCCTGCTTCGTGGTGTACGTCGCCTTCGTCGTCTTTGCCGTCTTTACTGAGGAGATGTTTACAGGGACGATAGCCTTTTATCCGGATTGCGAAAATGCGCCGACGTAGGCAAAGTTCGCACGCCGTGCCTTTTATAGGTAGTTAAAGAAAAAGTCCTGCCCGCATCTATTTAATTCAATCCCCGAATGAGTCACAAGACTTTATAACTTAGATTAATAATGGTACATGCTGCTTTCTCTGCGGAGCTCTTAGGAAAGATTATGTAAGTTATTGAGGACGAAACAGGACTGGAAGGGCAAGAGCTACTCTCTGCGATGAAAGACAAGCAGTTCTGGAGGACTAACTTCGTCTGCTCCACCTCACACGGGGATGAATGATGATGATGAAACACAAACCACTTCCAGTGGACTACTGTAGCCATTGCACAAAGTTGCGTGGCCCAAGAACTACAGAATCACATTTTTATTTCCTTAAAGACAGACAGTCTGTATAATTGGACATCAGCGTTCATAAATTAAAATGGATAAAGTAGAAGTGCAGAGATGGAGAATGAAGTTATGCTGATAACTGCATGGACATTGTGTTTCGCCAGGTGTCGCTCTTCTGTATTGTGCCATCCAAATTGTAATTACGGACACGTTGATTAATGATATTAAATGATATGTAAACTCATGGATTCTTGTGGCCAGTAGAAATATCCGACAGTGTTATACATGTTTGTGTTGTGCCATGTCATTATCACATCAAATAAACTTTTCTTTCATGCGTCCGATCTATGGTACTGTTGTGTATTGTAAAACCGTTGCATCCGGGTAGCCTATCTTGGGGCTGAAGTCGGTCCTTGTTTTGATTGAGTCCTTACAAAACGACATTTCCACATACTGTCATTTATTATCCCAATTTCATAACACATTTTACTTGTCTATAACATTACATGCCAGACCTAGTGTTTGATTAACATCCATGATAAACATTCCAAAAGTGAGTCAAACTAAGATTGCCTGCCTATAGAGGAGCGGTTTAAACTGGAGAGAGTCCCCTACCTAACCGAAGAATCTACTCTACTTTACTCTACTCTTAGAGTAGACTCTACTCTATAGCTAGAAGGGGTGGGTCTATTATTTATAAAACATTCCTTATCCTTTCTTTTATTCATTCAATCAACATTGCAGAAACACGGCATATCTGAATATCGTTGATGTTACAAGATATGAAATCACATGCACAGAAAGCACACACTAGTAATGACAGGATTGCATAATCAGGACACGAACACAGAACCACTTCTGCATCAGTCTGGTTTTGTTATATAGGAGACTTAGGGGGGACCTGATAAACACCTACAAGTTCCTACACGGGATATACGACACTTCATGTCCGTTTGAGTTAAATACGAGCACAAGAACAAGGGGTCACTGCCTCCGGATTAAGAGACAAGCGTCGAAAAGTAACAGAAGGTCACACTTCTTCTGCATCAGGGTTGTCTCATGGTGGAACAATCTACCAGAGCCGGTGGTGACATCTCCAAGTGTAAACTGCTTTAAGGAAAGACTAGACAACCACATGAAGAAACACAGCGTGTACTACAACTTTAGAGCCCTGGACGATCCGCAATTACCCGGGATGTCAGTGTCTTAGAAACGAGAGAGCGACCTAAACTGGAACTGCAGTTCCTACCTGAGCCTGAAGAACTCTACTCTACTCTACTCTACTCTACTCTACTCTATATAGGACGGACTGTTCAGTGTACGATGAGTCATACACTGTCAGTCTCTGATAAATGTATGGAGTTGTCTGATGTACGGTTTAAAAGCTAGCCTCTACCAGGCTCCACGGGTCGCTGGAAAAATAGTAGAACTGGGCAAAATAAGACAGAAAACACACTAGAGGAGTTAGATTGGCGAGGAGTACAGTTTGCCGACCAACACTCCTGGACCAATTAACTCCTTCTAGGCTTTTATTCCTAACTTGGCCAAAGTCTCCCATTCGGCCAGTGAGTCTGGTAATTAGGGTTATGCAAGGGTGAGGTTTGCAATCCGGGGCCCGCCCGGGCTGTTTGCGGGCATCAACAGCCAAAGTGTCACGTTATATTAAGACATAGACAAAAAAATAATGCCCAGGACTATGTTGTGTGGTTTCTTGTCTACTTCTACCGCACTTTGCGTTCCTCTCAAAATTCCGGGCACCGGTTAGGAAATGTAATGTGATCCTAGCCTTCGGCAGGCCTACAACAGTTACAACAATCGTTCTCAACACGCAGTTCACATCGTTTTAAAAATCGGTTATGCAACGTATCAGAAATATATAGATATTGAATGAGTAAGAGTCTATAAATTCAGATTTATTCGGGGTGTTCGTGGTGGTTTGTAGAGGCAGATTTGACTGAAAAAGGAACAACTGTTCCAACAGTTCAGGGTTCGCGCTGAGTGACATGCAGTATGTAAATCATCCGGGAGGTGTGGGAGCCGGGACCAGCGTGAGTCTGTAGCCTTCGGCAGGCCTACAATTACAATGATCTTCAACATCGTTTCAAACATTTGTGGTGCAACATACTACAAATCTACAGATTTTTAATGAGTAACAATCTGTAAAGGTAGATTTGACTGAAAATACAGTGACCGTTTTTGGTTCAGGGTTCGCGCTGAGTGACAAGCAGTATGTAAATCACCGGGGAGGTGTGGGGGCCGGTTTTCCCGGTCTGTCCGGTGATGCAGACAAGCAGACCGACAGTCCGGACAGGAGGGTCACAACGGAGGTGCGAGGTTGGAGCTCCCCGTCCTTGGATCGTGAACGTACATCGTAGAACATCGTTGTGACATGTAGAATAGGAACAGCGGAGCATGCAAACAGAAGTTCGCCGTAACCGATGAAGAAGTAGAAGCAGGCAGCGTTGTGGTCGGTGCTGAAGCTGACGTCAGGAGGCAGCACCTGTCAAACAGACAACAAGAGACATTAGTCCCGAGCACTTTTTCGTACAACTGACACGTCATGCCACACTTTGTGCGAGGGAAGAGGCGAAACTTGCACCTGGGTCTGAGGTTTGTGGTGTGGATGGGGTTCAACCTGCTGGTGTTCGGAGTCAGTGTTCTACTCGGGGACTCCCGCGACGGAAATCAACTGCCGCAATCTGGTGAGTGAAACCGGGTTTTCTACGGAGACTAGTAGAAAATAGATTCCCTAACTTTACTGAGAAAATAGATTCCATACGTTTAGACATGAGTAGCACAGAAGAAATTACATTCCTCATTGTAAACCGACTATAGCTAAGCTTATGCAATCCTACATTCTCGCCACTACGACGAAGTGAGAAGAAGCCTATCATACATTGTTTGTAAACATGTCATTGTTGTGACCTGCTCTTACGACACTGATACTAGTATGTGAGCACTGTCCTGTAATGTATTACAGGACACCATTAAGCCTAACAGGCTGCGATGTTTTACAATAAATCATTCTCATTCTCATATTTTTTGTTTAATTGGAATTAGAGCAAGGCAATACGTGTACAGAGGTCCTGAGACAGTCAGCAATGCTGACGGACAAAAATGAACAACAAGTGTCTCCGAATTCGTCATGTCACTGACGGAACAACAAGTGTCTCCGAATTCGTCATGTCACTGACGAAACACAGTGATGTTATCTGAAACTTATGATGGTTTCCAAAATCATATCCAGTTGTTTGAGTAACTTCTATTTGGCAGACCCATATGTAGCCTTTTGCGCCTGGATGTGTCCACTACCTAATACATCATCCCGCTGAAACCTGGCACATGGACAGTCTTTTATTGGCAAACACAAAAAAAGTCATGTAGCCATTTAACTCTAATATGCATTTCTTTGGCAATTCATACAGAGAATGTCTCATTATTGGGTATTTTCACTGCTTAAAAAGTCGTTTACATAGACAAAATACACAGAAGGACCATGCTTTCAGACAACTCATTCGGCCCGCAGTTACATAGTTTACAAGCCGGGGGCGTAAAGGTGGGGCTGATGGTGAAACTTGTAAGAAATGTAACAAATGTGACTTTGGTGAAAATATGTTCATTCCTTAAGGGAAATGTTGAATATCTTGTCAAAACGTAAATCGTAATGTGTGGATAACCAATAATTGCGAAAAATACCAAGAATTGAAGCAGAATTGATTTTGATTGTTTGTTTGTTTGTTTATTCCGATCTCCAATTAGATATATAAGAGAGAGTCATCGCAGACAATTGAATACATTTTTAATCCGCAGCGAAGAAATTTAATTATTGGTTTGGCTGTTCAGCACGCACAGCCAGGGCTGCCCAACTAGCCTGTGGCTATTACAATGGACTAGCTGATAGAGACACTGACAGTGCCTTTACTTTTGTCTAACTACTAGTAGTGAGTTACGAACTGTGAGTACATCCAAGATGTTTAGACAGCAGCTAATGAAACACATGCAAAGCTTAGCTAATGGCACATGAGATGCTTGATAAAGCACGTGCATTTTTATGATTCTTTGAATGACATGTTATATGCTGTGTATGTTATGTGTCCAAGTGTTATGTGTAATTATTACCCCTGAAAGAGTAGATGTTGCAGTGATAAGCTGAGGGAGTCAATAAACAATAAAACGAATAAACAATAATAGTATACCCCCTCCCACCCTGCAGATGAGCTCGCCCGGTCCACCAGAGATGTCAGTGCCGCTCCCAAACTTCTCAACTGCACGGCGGTTGTCAGGAGAAATGCCATCCACCACTACCCGAAGGTATGTAAACTCTAATCACCGCGTGGCCAATTTTACCCCTCTGCCGACTGAAGTCCTTCCCCAGCTTATGTTACTGTTTTATGCCACTGGAGGAATCTGCTTGGAGATTATGTAGCTCGTAGCAATTCAACCCCTCAGGCTGCGAAAAGAGAGCAGGCGGCCCACCCATTAACAAATAGCAATACACGATATCGGATATTCTACTGACGCTGAAGAAGAGTGATGGATGTCACTCGAAACGTCCAGAAGTAAATCTTCGTTTCCTGGATCCAGTTGTAGAGATTGAATTGTGTCTGGATATTGTCTACCTGGATGTGTAACCTTCATTAACGTAAATACACGATATCTGCTAGTTGAATTTTTACTTAATTTCGCACAAGTAAGAAGATATGACTGTAGGCTAAGAGTGATATAAATGCTCGAAATGGAAACAAATACGATTTCGAGGCCATCACGTGAGATTTGACTTTTGAAATTGAACACATTTATACTGACCCTTCACCAATATGTGTATCACAGGACCTCTTCACAGAGGACCAGCGAGCTAAGGGAGCGGTGCTGCTGCATGTACTGGCCGTGCTGTACCTGTTCCTCGCTACCGCCATCGTCTGTGAGGACTACTTCATGCCGGCTATATATGTCTGCACCGAGCGTAAGTGACAGTCAGTGTACCAAATACGATCATGGAAAAACGCAATCTTTATGCATTTTTTAAGCTTCATGTGAAATTGCAGACTAAATTCAAATTAACTGATCAAACCAAATACTAACGGTCTCAAAGGCATTGTAGGAAAATGTGCATCTGCAGACATGTTACAAACTGCTTACGACTGACTGCCAGGATATTTCATTACTGAAGGCTATAAGCATAGCCAAACCATATTGAGAAAATAAAAGAGCCTGTACCGTACTGGTTTGGATTTTTGGAATACCAAACAAGTTGTGTTATTATTGTTGTTGTCCAGGGTTTGAGATGGATCCCGGAGTGGTGGGAGCGGCGATAGTGGGGAGCTTCTGCAGCGCGCCGGAACTCGCCACAACCCTCATCGGTCAGTTTGGGTGTTTGTGTTGTCAACAATACTATATACATGTGACGCCTTAGTCGTCTTATACGCGTCATTTTAATTGAGGTAATGAGGGAAGATGTAAGGGTCAGACAAAATATAACAAAGATTCGTTCATGATTAAGTCCAAATGAATCTATAGATATACAACAGCGCCTTCCTGTACCCTGTACACACAGTTGGTAACAACCCACTTTACACTCTTATGAACACATGAACATTTCTGCCCACATGTTCCCATCCCCACAATGAACATTTCTGCCTACATGTTCGCATCTCCACAATGAACATTTCTGCCTACATGTTCCCATCTCCACAATGAACATTTCTGCCTGCATGATCCCAACTCCACAATGAACAATTCTGCCTACATGTTCCCATCTCCACAATGAACATTTCTGCCTGCATGATCCCAACTCCACAATGAACAATTCTGCCTACATGTTCCCATCTCCACAATGAACAATTCTGCCTGCATGATCCCAACTCCACAATGAACAATTCTGCCTACATGTTCCCATCCCCACAATGAACAATTCTGCCTACATGTTCCCATCTCCACAATGAACATTTCTGCCTGCATGATCCCAACTCCACAATGAACAATTCTGCCTACATGTTCCCATCTCCACAATGAACAATTCTGCCTGCATGATCCCAACTCCACAATGAACAATTCTGCCTACATGTTCCCATCCCCACAATGACCATTTCTGCCTACATGTTCCCATCTCCACAATGAACATTTCTGCCTACACGTTCCCATCTCCACAATGAACATTTCTGCCCACATGTTCCCAACTCCACAGGCGTGTTTGTCAGTCAGAATGACGTGGGCGTGGGCGCCATGGTGGGCACGGCCGTCACCAACTATGTGCTGATCATCGGGCTGTGCTGTCTGCTCAAACCCGCGGTATGGACGGCAGCTTCTTTTTAACATTAACTTAATTCTAGAAACTTTAAAAACTCTAATAGTCTAACAACAAAATTGGACTTACTCAAATTTCCATCCGATCAGCTCCAGTCTTTTTCAAGAAATGAACAATCCACTGTTTCTGTGACGCCAAGTTATGTAGATAGCACACGTGACTCGGTGAGCAGTGGATCATAAGTTGCAAAGGCTCTGATATAGATGACAGAAGCAGTGGGTTATTCATTTCTTGACAAATTGACGAAAACTTTGTTACGTCTAATTTTCGTGTTGGGAATTACAGTTAAACATTTTCCAGAAGGACTTCTACCAATATAGATAAGTTTCAAGTTAACATTTTCTTCATTACGTGAATAGTTTCGTCAGGGTCGTTTGTCACGGAATAGAGAGAATCCTTTTCTTTTACACAATCACAACTTGATTATCACCGACGTTCCGGTGACCGTCTGTCCCAATGTGGATGTGCTGGCAGACTTAAGAACATCCAGAGCCTGGTCTCCTGTGTTCGTCGACAACCAGATTCCCAAACACAGGCAACTCAGATGAAGGAGGTAATAGCTAGCATCATGGATTGGCCTATGTGCGCCCTGTCCTATACCGTGTGCCTCACGTGTCATAAAACGTAAACCTGTCACTGTTCCGATTTTCCAGGGAAAAGTGGTGATAGTCCAGCCGTGGACGGTGACCAGGGACACCGTGTGGTCAGCCATCGCCATGGCCGTCTTCATCGTGGTGGTCATGGACGGGAAGGCGGAGTGGTAAGTTTCTACTCTTGCAGATGGATTGTCAAATAAAGTCTCGAAGTGACAAGGTGGTTTTGTGGTTAGGCTTGATCGAATGGGAATCTCCAAACTGTTGCGAGCGTGAGAATAAAAAAGTTTGGCAAAAAGTTGCCTTCACTATGAAGTCAGAAAGGTTGAAGAAATGACTAAACACTGAGGTATACTTAATACTAGATGTTCTTTTCTTGTTCTTTCACATCCTCTTTGACGTTGGAATTTACTTTAGCACACTTAAGTGGAATTGGATCCAGATGGCCAAGGAGCGGGGCTGCATTACCATTCGGCCACAGAGACATGTATCAACCCCATCTCTTCTCCTCCCAGGGACGAGTCCGTGATCATGATGATCGTGTACCTGCTCTACATCTTCTCCCTGTGCTTTAACAAGTCTCTGGAGCGGATGTTCCGCCGGGTTGATTAAGAACCCACTGCCCCTACAGCCTCAAAAGGCTAACCTTACCTTTTACTCTCCTCTTCTCCTCCTAGGGACGAGTCTGTGATCATGATGATCGTGTACCTGCTCTACATCTTCACCCTGTGCTTTAACAAGTCCCTGGAGCGCATGTTTAAGCGGTTCGTGCCGGAGCCTCGGCCGGACGACTCACCCTGCTGCTGCATCTGGGACCGGTGCTGCCGTCGCCATGACGACGGCGTGACGTCAGACCTGACCAAGAGTCTGGTGAAACCCGACACCATACAGGACGCCAAGGGTAAGCAAGTAGAATATCATAGGGTAAATAGAAAACGGTCGTCGCTAAAAGATACCGTTTAAAGAGAGGCTGTGTATACGTTATCAATTGTACAATAGAAAAATTATAGCAAATGCGTACTCGGATCCGTTAACGTACTTATCAATCATCTTAGCTTAGCTTATGTCGACTTGTGCTGTGAGGCACATTGGGCAGCAAGTTCACATCGACACCTGTAGGTTGCGGCGGTCTCCTGTGGGTTGCGGCCTGTTCTCAATTAACTCTTTTCAGGTCTTCTCTGAATGTCCTCTTCCATGGGTTCTTGGGTCTGACTCTATTTCGTTTGCCATCTGGAGGGACCCAAGCCATGGCTGTCTTGGAATATCTCTGGTTGAGTAGACGCAGGATGTGTCCTGCCAACTGCATCCTCTTCCCTGTGATGGTGTTGCTTAAGGTGCAACCTCACTGAACTTGCCTGAAGTTTGCGTCACTGCGGGGCTCGAAAGATACTCAACGAATTTCAGAGACAAAGAACGAATTTTCTTACTTTTTGTGTATTTTGTCGTCTTCTAAGTCATACTTTTATGTATTACGCAATATCTAAATTATTTAAAAAATTGGAGAAAATAACAAAACAGTGACGCAGTGAACGAACTCCGCAGTGATGCAAGCTTGACGCAAGTGCAGCAATAGATCACCTTAAGTGGTTAATACCCAATCATCATGCCAAGGTCACTCCACGGTTAATTCCGAAAGAAAAATGCTGATACAATATCCCCTTCTTTACCCACCAATAGAAGAGGAAGAAGAGAAAGAAAAGCAGGAGGAGCCCGAGTCTATTTTCTCGGTGCCAGAGAAGTGGGACAAGCGTGCGTGGTGGGTGATCTGCCTTCCCATCTACCTGACGCTGTACGTCACGACGCCGGACTGCCGTAAGGAGCGCTGGCGCAGCTGGTTCGCCGTGGCGCTGGTCGTGTCCATGCTCTGGATAACCGCCTACTGTTACGTCATAATATGGATGTCAACCATCACAGGTAATAATAATAATAATGTTAATTGCAAATTCTTGCCCGTGGGCTAATTGCAGGTAACATGAGAGATTCAGACAAGGTAATAAAACAATATCAAAGGTGTCTACTCTAGTCTAAAACTAGTAAAAGCTAACTCTAGGTCCTGGGTTATTGGGTTCGACTCCTTTTTCGAAGACATCCCACCTTTTCTATTATGTGTGGGTTTTGTGAAGTTATCATCATGGGTGCCTAAGCATTTGCATGAACCTATGAGATTCGTACGAATATTATGTGGTACGCACGAATCACTATGCGAAAACGCACGAACCTTATGTGATTCGTACGAATCACTATGTGATACGCACGAATCACTATGTGATACGCACGAATCACTATGCGAAAACTCACGAACCTTATGTGATTCGCATGAATCACTGTGTGACACACACGAACCTTATGCGATTTGCACGAACCTGAACATGCCGTTTGTTTAGTTTGCCAATGGGCCAAAAATCACGTGCCCAAAGCAATTGGATCACATAGCTGAAGAGAACCCTGTTGAGTCTGATTTTGGGACTTGGCGAACAATTAAATGTCTAGATGAACTTGCACATAACTGAAACATTGCATTACACATTGTTCTTGTGTTAGTAGCTGTAAGACATTCTTGTACAAAAGTCTACATTTGTGAATTTGTCTTGACCTCTCACCCAAAGATTTTCTACAATATCATTTTACGCCATGGGCTCTGGTTGTGTACAGGGGGTGAAGTCTGCCATCTCTAGTTGCCCCGTAGTGACCACGCTTCCTACCTACCTCTTACCGATGAGCAGTCCGTTGGTTTTACACAGTTCATGTAGTTAGCTGGAATCGGGGATCTAACGTGAGATGTTTACCTTTTGTCAGGCCACACTATAGGAATGTCAGACGATCTTATGGGCCTGACGACTTTAGGGATAGGAACGAGTCTGCCTGACATCGTGGGAGCCGTGGTGGCCACAAACGACGGTACGTGTGTGTGTATGTGTGTGTGTACGAGTGTGTGTGTGTGTGTGTGTTTGTGTGTGTGTATGTGTGTGTATGTGTGTCAATCCTCCTCTCACACACCCGCCTGTATGTCTGACAGAACTCCAGTGGTATTGTGTGTGTGTGTGTGTGTGCGAGCGTGTGTGCATGTGTGCGTGTGTGTGTGCATGTGTGCGTGTGTGCGTGTATGTGTGTGTATGTGTGTGTGTGTGTGTGTGTTCTGTGTTATCTCACACTCTGTTGTCCGTTTCCCCAGGCGAGGGAGACATGGCAGTAGCCACAGCTATCGGCGCCATGGTGTTCTGCATGCTGTTTTGTATCCATGATGTGTCTGTGTGTGTGTGTGTGTGCGTGTGTGTGATAGTGTGTGTGTGACTACCATACTAACCATCCATGTTCTGTGTTTGCCCCAGGTGAGGGAGACATGGCGGTGGCCACAGCTATCGGCGCCATGGTGTTCTGTATGCTGTTCTGTATACATGACGTGAGTGTGTGTGTGTGTGTGTGTGTTCTGTGTTATCTCACACTCTGTTGTCCGTTTCCCCAGGCGAGGGAGACATGGCAGTAGCGACAGCTATCGGCGCCATGGTGTTCTGCATGTTGTTATGCATACATGGCCCCTCTCTATCTGTGCTTGTGTGTGTATGACACTTGGGATATAATCCATCCATGTTCTGTGTTTGCCCCAGGTGAGGGAGACATGGCAGTGGCCACAGCTATCGGCGCCATGGTGTTCTGCATGTTCTTCTGTACACATGATGTGTGTGTGTGTGTGTGTGTGTGTGTGTGTGTGGCACTAGGGATACTAACCATCCATGTTTTTTTCTCACACAGGAGAGGGAGACATGGCAGTAGCGACAGCTATCGGCGCCATGGTGTTCTGCATGCTGTTCTGTATCGGGCTGCCGTGGTTCATCCGAAGCGCCACGCGGCAGTTCACGCCGGTACTGATCAAGACCGCGGGTCTGGAGCACTCCGCCATCGCCACCACCGTCTTCATCATCATCGTGTTCGTCCTCCTGTGCTTCAGCCGCTTCCATCTGCGGCGGACAGTCGGGGTTATATGCGCCTTCCTGTTTATAGGGTTTCTGGTCTTTGCCGTCTATATAGACCAGACTGTACTATCTCATCATCATTGTGTAAAAACATGATGGCTTGACATTATACATTTCATCATGTTTAATAATGCAGATAAGTGTAGATAAGTTATTTGGAATCAGGGCGAAGTTGTGAATCATTGATATATGTGTAAAACTAACCAAACAGAGTCTCAGAAACACATACAAAATAAAAGTGAACATTCAGGGATTTTACCATGCTACATGTAAGTGTGACAAATAAGCAATTTCAATCAAATATGTACATATGTTATGTTTATGTTGGAGACGAGCAATAAAGACATGGCTGGTGCAACGTGAGAGGACTAACATGGGGGTGCAGACGTCATTTCCTTATGAATGGTCATCAACGGTATAAAGGTAAACGACCATCTGTCATGGGATTGAAATTATAAAGATCTTGCACGCTATGTAACGCTAGTTCACTTTTGTCCGTGGGAGAACCTATATCAATTGTATTTAAAAACAGGGTGTTTTTTTTAGATATTGCAATTTGAAACCACGTCCGTTGACTTGATATCCCTAAACACCACGTTTGTAGAAACAATGGATATAGGTCACCCCACGGATAAAGATCTTCTTATCAAGAAGCCTTTGCTCAGGCCTCTGACCCTTCTCAAGTTGAATTGATCCGAAGCCTATGTCATGTGACCTGAATGGAAGCGTGACGTCAGCAACGGGACAAAAGTGCAAACAGACACGCAACGAACGGAGAGCCCTGTAAACATGACATTTTTGGCAACCGTAATAGTGATCTGTCACTACATCGACGTGGGTAATTCTAATATTGCAAAATCCCCCAAATTGAGAAAAAGTGAGGCTTCTCGTTAGCCAACACTAGTATTCGAGAAGTTTATTGGGCCCTCTAGCGAGATGTCGTGGGCCTGCAGGTTCGTTTCATTTCTTTTTGTGTTTTTGTGTGCGGATCCAACGGAATGAATTCTGTTTATTTATCACTGTGTGCGGAATCAAGTCGTTTTGTCGCTGCTTCAGTTGAGGTAAAACTAAAATTCAGCGGGTCCCACTTCGGGAGGGTAGGACGACGGCCTGCAGTCTCAGATTGGTACGATGGCCCATATAGACAAATTGTAAATGCGAATCATTTTCCTGCGAACAGTACAAAAAAATAGTTCGCGAAGGCGACAAAAATGGTTTGCCAGACCACGATACGGTTTGCGAAGACGACGTAACGGATGCGTTTAATATGCAATAGGTTTCGTATAAGGCAAACAATGCGTGTGTGTTCACAACGTATTGTCTTTATGGGTCACCGTAGATTACAATTACCGACCTGGGTGAGTAAGGACCGGGGATGTCCCTGTCCTATCACATACACAGGCACAGACACCGCTTGTAGATTCGGAGCAGAACGGACTGGAGGTTTATACCCTGGATAAACAAGTCTGCTAGACAAAAATCTTAAAGGTTTTCCCCGCGAAGTTGAAGACCCTGCTTCCCCGACATGATGAGAGTTCGCAGAAGGAAGGAGCTGTTGTGGCTAAGCGTCCCGCTGATGACTGTGGTGGGGACTGTTCTCGTGCTGGTGGCACCGGGCAGGCAGGAATATCCTACGGGAGGAGGCGCACTGCGGCCCGACAAAGGTGGGTGGCATTCACGGTCTGCCGGCTTACCTGGTTTTATTATGCCATTGTATATGACTGAAATGTACTGCACACGGTACAGCGTATCCTCTTCTAAATTCCTCTGCTAGTCTACCTTACAACTGGCTGTCCAATTGAGAACTTTTACAGTTATCGGTAGCATTTCTAACATTAAGGCATTCTGTTCTATACTGCCCTACATTATCATATCTGGCTACATGTGTTTTAACCTCATTTCCACAACTGCAAGTAGTTGTTTTCTTGAAACCGTAAAGCTACTGAAAGGGCAAAATAAAGCATACATAGGCGTGTCTTAATCTTCCCTTGGTGGAAGACAAAGCTGAAATTACAAACGGTTACTTTTAACCTTAACTATCTAGGGCATGTAAAATGTAGGTTATTCAAACCATTGCAGGGTGTTTTGATCCAACATCAACACAAAAAGAGAACAATAACCATCTCATTACAATTCTCTCATTCTTGACAGTTCTCTATATGACTGAATCGCTGTATTGAGCATGTGGGAAGCTTTGTATAATCAGTCTTTCACTTCCGTTTTAGGCGCAGCTTTTAAAGCTTGACAACCTTCTTTCCTACACAATCGTCCATTATTAAGATAATCATGGTCGCAGGATTAAATACGTGTGAGGTAATTAATAACGTTATATCTAATCCCTTGGGGTATCAATCAATCTCCAAATGAATCAACCCTCGAGTGTTTAGTACCGAAGCTTTTATAAGATACAAAAATGTACAAAATGTAGTGAATAAAGGGATTCTTTCTAGACTAAACAATCGTTACGTTATTTCCACCGATAACTGTTGTGTAAAAAGTATCTCTTTAGTCAGTGACTTACCAACCTAATAATACTATTCACTGATACAGAATATAGTGTTTTATTGTGTGTCTATTGCATGGACTGTATCAAAACGTAATGCAAACAATTTAGTATTTTCCCGGAATACAAGTCCGACTGCGTGTGTATAAAGAACGAAACTTTATCGTATCAAAATATAGTAAATTCCAGGAAGATCGAAGTCTCAGTATTTCCGAGAATACAAGTCGAACCGAGGAGTGTTTTAGCTTAGTATATCGCATGCACTTTTTCAAAACGTGATGCAAAGAATTTAGTATTTTCCTGGATTACAAGTCTAACCAAGGCGGGTTAGGAGATTTTGTATTCAGGAAATGTCCGTGTATGGACTGTGAGTAGTATAAACGGTGCCAACAGGACATTGTGCACGTCAGTCAATCTCCAAATGTGCAAATCCTCGAGTGTGTAAAAACCGAAGCTTTATCGTTTTCTCTGTATACAGTAAATTCCAGGAAGATCGAAGTCTCAGACTAAGTATTACCGAGGAGTACAAGTCTAACGGAGGCGGGTTAGGAGATTTTGTATTCAGGAAATGTCCGTGTATGGATTGTGAGTAGTATAAACGGTACAGCAGGGCAGCGAGCGCGCCAGATCCGCGCAGATTGGAGTGGTTCCCGCAGACTGATCCGGTTAGCCCGGCCTCGCCTGTCCATGTTCATTTAGCAAATTGGAGGAGGGCAGGGAGGGAGATGGGGAGGGTTTAATTTGGCGCTGCGCCCCGCGGTAAGATGGATGACGTTCACGGCCAGATGGTGTGCAGCCGTCTGTCTGAAGACAACGTCAAGTAATCTCCAAGTAGATCCTACCGTAGTATAGGATAGTGTCAAAAGCTGGTTGAGGAGTGAAGCCGGCCTAGGAGTGCGCAAGTCAGCGCAAGTCAAAGTTTATTGCACAACATTTGTAGAACGGGTACAATGTATGGTAAACTTAGGTAACGTTAGACGGTATAAGACAACTGTGATATGAGTAGTGGAGTTCAATAAAGTAACAATAGATGAATGTTATGCAATGTTCGAACAAAACACAATATGCAATGTGAGACAAATCCAGAATGTTGCTACAGACTATTTGCTAATAACATGTATCTAGTACACACTACATTCAGGCTCCATTTTATACAAACAATATGATTGAAAGGAGACACAGCGAGGATCATATCTTCTAGTATATACATTACTATGACAATGTCTACAAAATTAAGTTGAAATCATGAGGTTCCTTTTCTGCATGGATGTATATATGTATTGGCCTACGTAAACAGAAACAGTGTCGGGACATGACATAAGTACATGAAATAGCTCTTTGTTTGTCTTTGGTAAAGATTTGCACTTTATCGTCTGCATTAATTTAGCTCTTTCTTCTATGTAAGTGGGACATTAGTGTGTTTGGCTACCGGAGTAGGGGTATCCCAGTAGCTGATTACTCTCTTTGGTCAGCTGTACTCCTTAGCCAACTTTGAAACTATCATATGCCACTGGTAAATCTGCCTGGAGACTAAACGCCAAGTATGTCCACAGTGGCGGAGCACAGTTCCCACCACCCCCCCACCCCCCCCCCCACACACACATACACACACGTTGTGTCGTTTTTACGGTTTTACATTCGCCAACAAAGTCCTATTTCGATTCCTTTTGTTTTTTTCTGTTTGTGAAAGGCGAGAGAACCTGTGAATAAATCCTTGTGATACTTGACAGGTGGGTAACGGCTTTCTACGGAAATCAAGACAAAAAAGAACCCAGAGGTGCCTCACTAAAGCAAAATGCTAACGGAAAGGATTTTTAGTGTTACTTTGACCTCTTTGGACCACCATAATCGTCAACTTCTGTGTAACGAGACCGCATGATTGTGCGTTTTGGGTAAATACGTGGGGCTGCATGTTTAATACCACGTTTGTGTCAATTTTGAGTAACTTTCGAAAAGAGCAGTTCACATTGCTTCATTGCTACTCACATGTGTTATCTGCCAAAGGTATTTGTCCACGACTTTACCCATTACTGCAACTTCTAGGATGTCACTGCTCATGACGTACAGTATTAGAAGATGCGTTTATTTTACCTAGAGTGGCTCTTAGAAAATGAATTATTTTTTTCCCTTCTCCGGACATAAACGGGTTTGGCAGGATTTGCGTCATCCCGGGTGATTTAATTTGAAAAGCTCCGGACCGGTCATAAAACTAAATCAAATATGTCCGACGACATGGCAGGAAAACGAAGCAAAGAGATGGACAGTAAATGAAAGCAACAGATGAGGAATATTCGATTTTGTTCAAACATTCCAACTTGAACTGTACAGTCTTGCAGTCCACGGGAAAGATGATGAAAATTTGTTTTTGTTTTTTGGTTTTACATCTGTAGCGGACAACTAGTAACAGATTTTATTCAAACATTACAACTGTTCAGTCTTGCAGTTAAGGGGAAAGATGACAGAGATTTGGTTTTACTCAACCACTACATCTGTAGCGGACTACTAGTAACAGTGGACTACTACTACTGCTACATCTTTACGACTCTGATACCTGACTACAGAAGTGGAGTGGGAACGAGTCACTAGCTATCATGGAAGAAACCATCCAGGGGGAAGTAGGAGACAACGGAACGAAATGGAGGATAATATCAGAGACTGGAAAGGCATGACACAAAGTAAAACATTAAGAAAAACAAATAAAAATGAGAAAACTGGATACCAGATCTTCTCTGGTGCCCCAAAGGTCTAATAGATAGACTAACTGTTAAGAGATATTACACGTACATTCGCATAGTCTTGTCATCAACTCGATATACATAGTTGATTGAAGTGCACTGTTGACATTTTAGTACAACGGATTTTTGATGACAAGACGAATATTTAAGAAAAGACTAGGTCCTTCCAGTGCTTTCTGATTATGGATATGGGTTTCATTTATTTCATTTTTATTGATTTTTGCAGGAGATCACAATTCCGTGACCTGTTTTCGGGTGTCCCTGGACACATAAAAAGTCGTCCGAAAAGGGAAGAGAACAAAATTAATGCTGACATACGAAATAGAACACGCATTAATTACCAGTCATTCTACATACTGTACCTCGCCTAACTTGTTGTTTCTAACTTGAAGAAGAAGAGATGCTGTAGCAGTGAGCGTTAATTCAGTGTGCAGAAGTGCTCCATGTGGCCTTACACTGAGCAAAACTAAAAAAAAAGATCATTTCTCGAAGTAAGGCTACACTGACTTAATCTTATGTGTCAATCTGCACGCGTGTTGATTTTCATCTGCTTTAAAAAAAAACTGTGGCCGCGTTTCACCCAATAACATCCCTGGTCAATCAGAATTTTATGCTTGCCAGAGGATCTGCTCTCCATGGTAAGGGAGCAAATGGTCAGGGCATGGTACCACAGCGTTCTTGTTCCCCCTTTTAAAACAGAATGGCAATAAAAACTTTATGGAATGGTGATGGTTGTCACGCTACCGGTGCAATGGCCTAGTGGGTAGAGTGTTCGCCTTGCATTCGGTAGGTCGTGAGTTCGATCCCGGCCGAGTCATACCAAAGACTTTAAAAATGGTACATGCTTCTTTCTCTGCTTAGCACTCAGCATTCGGGAAAGAGTATGGAAGTTGAACACACACCACTACCAGTGGACTAGCCCCCTGCTGTAGTGATTGCGTTGTGTGGCCCAAGGGCTACTGAAACGGAGATGGGCGCCGCCCTATGCGCCATCAGGCGCGGGAAGGAACTTTGACTTTTTTTTTATGGTTGTCACTTGCAGGTTTACTTGAGGTGGGCGATAAGACAAACCAAACCTGAGAAAGAATGGACTGGATGTTCAGTCCTGTGGCTTAGCAGCATTTTTCTTTTTATGGACTTTTCTTCTTTTTTTTTTTCTCCTAGTCTCCAGAGGATGTTATCCATGAGATTAAGTCAGCGTGGCCTGATTGAAGCAAAAAGAACAATGCTCGTGAAATAAACATAAAACGGTTGGTATTCATATTTTTGAATGGACCAATTCCCTGGACCCAATTTCCGCTCATTAATTATTCTCCCCTTAACATCACTGAACCCGCACATTACAGAAAAAGTGGGGTCCTTCGTCTTCCACTGTCTCAGAAAAAGAAGTAAAACCCATTAAGTAAAATTCTAGTGTTAACCTTTACTCTAAAGTAGTCGCCTACTATACTGTTACTATACTGTTGTCAACTTTAGAAACTCGCAATTAGACAAGAATTCCAATAAACTCATATATATATTACATTACTCTGCAAAGTCCTCTGGGAATGGTCATCATAGTGGGTCAGCACTTGACGTCATCGCCATGACCTTGGTTGTAAACCGCCGGAAACACAATAACATCAATCGGTATCGATCCGCCGCGGGCAATCATGGTTAAGTGGAGAACCTCCGGGACTGGTCCGGCACGATGGGTCAACCATAGTAGTCTCTTACCAGACTTCGGCCGGCTGAACTGTACTAGAAGAATGGGGGACTTTGGCCAAGTTAGGAATAAAAGCATAGTAGGAGTTAATTAGTGATTTTAAGTTGGACAAAACGGATTATCGTGACGGACTTCTTGGAGACAATAACAACATGCTAGAAGCTCCAGGCAGAGGTGTCAGCTGGTCTTTATAATGATTTGCATGGTATGTTTGATTGTTTGTAATTTGCCGACTGTAACAAACTTACCCAATTCAGCAAGCCTGGAAGGCACTTCCTGCGCATGTAACTTTGCTTTGTTGAAATAAATGAATAAACTGAAAAAGAGAAGAATTTGTCCGCATAGGGACAACTAAGTTACCGTGGGATTTCAGTCAGTCTTTTGCAGTCCATCCAGCTGGCTGGCCACTCCTAGACCAATTAACTCCTACTAGACTTTTATTCCTAGCTTGGCCAAAGTCCACTACTTCTATTCGGCTAGGCTGGAGTCTGGTAGAGACTACTATCAACAAGAGAAAGTGGCGACAGATGGCCGAGTGGTTAGGTTTAAACTGTAACGAGAACAAGAGGTCGCGGGTTCAATTCCTGGTGTTCTTGACTAGGTGTATTTTGTGAAAGGCACTTAACACGATTTTCCTCACGCCACTCAGATTTAAAATGGTACCTTTCTTCTGTTGGGGAGGTAAAAGGTCACAGGTGGGAGGAGAGGGATGGGCTCAGCCTCCTTATAAACGGGAGGGGGGGGAGGGATAACAGCCCACTGCCTCTACATCATCACAAAGGCTATGGGACTACCTTTACCCTTCGTTAAGCAAAAATACAACACAGTCAGAACATAATCAGCAGTCATAACTTGAATACAGAAACAGGAATATGATATATCCCCTGACCAAAGGTTTCGACCAATTTTCGCCCAAAAAATGAGAATGAATTTCACATTTTCACGGAATGGTCTAGATACAACGTATAGCGTAGTAAACTATTCACTTTTCCTCGCAACAGATTTCAAGAGCCTTGGTGCCATGCGCAGATTTGAAAAATATCTTAAAATGAGACAACTCTCACAGTGCAAAAATAGGTAAAAACATCAAGGGGTTGCTTTGTTGATAGAAAAGATACTGAAAATTGCCATTGGACCCATCTGATTGTAACCAGACAATTTTACAGATGTGCCTTCACCGATTAAGCATTTAAGATATATTTTGCATATTCATGATGTAGTTTATAGTTGAGTGTACAAAGTCACTGTCCTTTTTGTTGCTTTACTTAACTTACGTTTCTATATCATTATCATATCCGGGTGTGCTGGTTGCATATATAGGACGAGATCAATCAACACAAATAACCAGAGCTTGGATAATGGAATTTGGAAACGATAAACTTAGATAAAATAAAAGTCCATTATCCCTAAAAGATGGAGATTGCTTGTAGGCAATTTGGTTTACATAGTTAATTAGTAAATCAATCTCATGACCTGTCCATTCTGTGCATAGAGGTGAAATGGCAACAGCATATTCTAGTAATTCAAGAGTATGTGCCTGTTTGTACAAAACATAAACGGTTATTTCTATGGCAAGTGCTCATACCGTTCTCCAGTTTGTTACAATTTCAAATGTTCATGATTTTCTGCAGTTTCTTGTCATAGGAAGTGTTCAAAATGTTCTGCAGTTTGTTGTCATGGCAAGTGTTCACAGTGTTCTGTAGTTTGTTGCCATGGCAAGTGTTCACAATGGTATTTAGGCCACAGCAAGTAAATTTTATGGATGACATCCTCTGCAGACTGCAAAAATAGTGCGATAGGCTGAAAAAAAAACAAGATTTAAAAAAAAAAGGTGCCGGCACCATGAAGTTGTGATGAATGCTGTAACAACAATTTAAGGGACAAAACGTGGTACAAGAGCCAACAAGGCATTCATTCCTGTATTTAAGACATGTACTTGTGTGGTAAAAGTGACACTAAAGTGGTAGACTGGCATCACCAACAAAGTTGGTAACCACACTGAGTTTATTGTGATACCCTTTAGCTCATTGAGCTAATCTTCCAGGGCTCATTAAAACACACACAGTATATACATTGTACAAGTGGATGGACAAATACCATACACTCAAAATAGATACAAATACATATATGTACATAAGTTAGAAGTCATGAGGTCAGAGGTTATATACAATAAAACCATTATGATCTCACACTCATGGCTTCCATATTGGTGTCACTTTTACAACTCTCCAATAAGTTTGTTTTCTACAACTACAGTCCTGGGTACATCGCAAGTGTCACTTCTACTAGTACAATTACCAGGCTGCAACACAACATATTTGCTCATTTTGGTACTTTATCGCCATGTTGACCATCCCTGCAGAAAAAAAAAATTCTTGTTTTTTTTCTGAAATCAGGCGAAGATTATTGCGCGCGCTGATGTCATCCATAAAATTTAATTGCTGTGGCCTTAGTTACGTTTCTATGCTATGGCCAGCGTTCTTCAAGCACAGTTCTGTCACTGTTATTATAACACCAGACAGTGTCCCAGCAAGCCCCCATGGATGGCACCCATGTGATTTCCCACGTCCAATACCCGAAATGAGCACAGCACAGCTGATGTTGATTGGTCCATAGAGGCGTTGGAGACAGGAACAGTAGATTGGATTTGCCGATTTGTCATTGTAACCACAAGCTCCCTGTCAAAACTCCAATCTCTCTGCATCACGCAGAATCAATAGCCGGACTAAATCAAGTCTCTGGTAGCCATGTCCTGGTCCGGCCCTTGGAAAATGTCAAGCTTTGAATTGGGATAATCCTAATCTTGTTAATCTATGCATCATCGTGCGATTGCGGTGAGACGGAGAACTCGTCGTTGGGAGCTGTGATGTCTGGTTTCTATGCTTACAAAGAATCTTGAGCTTGTTTTCACGGTGAAGAAAAGAAGAATGCTGAAGGAACCAGGAGATCGAGAGAACGGTTACGTACGATGGTGCCGTTTTACATTGAGATTGCGTTGAGATTAGTAGAATCCAAATTCAGATCGACCTTACTGCATTGGCAATGTATAAACTGCCTGTACCTACACGAGAATGTCAGTCTCGTTAGACATATCTATAAGCTGATTCCCAACAGAGTTCCAGGTAGAGTCGATTTGATTGATGGCCACTGCAGACGGTACAGTTCTTCATCATCAGTCATTGTTTACATCGCTGGTACACACACACATACATCACATTATACACACACACACATACATCACATCATACACACACACATACATCACATCATACACACACACACATACATCACATTATACACACACACACATACATCACATCATACACACACACACATACATCACATCATACACACACACACATACATCACATTATACACACACACACATACATCACATCATACACACACACACACATACATCACATCATACACACACACACATACATCACATTATACACACACACACATACATCACATCATACACACACACACATACATCACATCATACACACACACACATACATCACATTATACACACACACACACATACATCACATTATACACACACACACATACATCACATCATACACACACACACATACATCACATCATACACACACACACATACATCACATCATACACACACACACATACATCACATTATACACACACACACATACATCACATCATACACACACACACATACATCACATCATACACACACACACATACATCACATTATACACACACACACATACATCACATCATACACACACACACATACATCACATTATACACACACACACATACATCACATCATACACACACACACATACATCACATCATACACACACACACATACATCACATCATACACACACACACATACATCACATTATACACACACACACACATACATCACATTATACACACACACACATACATCACATCATACACACACACATACATCACATCATACACACACACACATACATCACATTATACACACACACACATACATCACATCATACACACAC
This sequence comes from Branchiostoma floridae x Branchiostoma belcheri, assembly GCA_019207045.1. NCBI lineage: Eukaryota > Metazoa > Chordata > Leptocardii > Amphioxiformes > Branchiostomatidae > Branchiostoma > Branchiostoma floridae x Branchiostoma belcheri. Next base: position 834,081 of record CM033025.1, on the reverse strand, counting down.
ACACATACATCACATCATACACACACACACATACATCACATTATACACACACACACACATACATCACATTATACACACACACACATACATCACATCATACACACACACACATACATCACATCATACACACACACACATACATCACATCATACACACACACACATACATCACATTATACACACACACACATACATCACATCATACACACACACACATACATCACATCATACACACACACACATACATCACATTATACACACACACACATACATCACATCATACACACACACACATACATCACATTATACACACACACACATACATCACATCATACACACACACACATACATCACATCATACACACACACACATACATCACATCATACACACACACACATACATCACATTATACACACACACACACATACATCACATTATACACACACACACATACATCACATCATACACACACACATACATCACATCATACACACACACACACATACATCACATCATACACACACACACATACATCACATCATACACACACACACATACATCACATCATACACACACACACACACATACATCACATCATACAACGGGACAGTAGTTAATGTCGACCAGCCTCTTGTATAACATGGTTTACATCGCCAGCGGATATTACACTTTGAGGATGGCCCCTTGGGAGGCATAACTTAAAGTGGTACATGGCTACAGACAAAAAGCAAATTACTCTCCTTTTAACGTCGCAAAACCCACACATTACAGAAAAAGTGGGATCTTTCGCCTTCCACTGCCTCAGGAAAAGAAGTCAAACCCAATAAATTACATCTTTAACTAGTTTAAGTTAGACTAGAGTAGTCGCTTAGTATGCTGCTTACCATTATTTGTATGTCATTGTTTGTCACTTGCAATTAGCCCTCGGACAAGACTTTGCAATAAAACTTATACTATCAAAACTTATACTTTATTTATTGAGATTCTCCTATTGAAATTTGAGATGTGTGGGCAACAGGATTAGTATATGTTTTACAAGGCTGACATCTCCAGCGTGCAGTTAAGAATACTTTAGCTATTGGCTATTAGCTTGATACATTCTAATAAATGACAAAACTTTCTAATAAATGACAAAATTAAACAAAATAACAGTCATCATGAAACAACAGATTTAAGTACTAGGTATTTCTAGTTTGTAGTTAATAGCAGGAGCCATTGTGCTTTTTGTTGTGTCATTGCTTCTCCCTGTGATTCTGATAAACAGGTACTAATATCGGCCACACCGGACACGACCAAACATCACGACGGTTACTGCAGTTTGTGACCGATCACATTCACTCCACGGGGGAGCCCGACCTCCAGTATCTGGACGGGGAGATCCCGAACTGCACCCTGGCCTCCATCGAGCAGTTCCCGCCGGACCCCATGCCTGCCTCGGTCCGGAACCAGGGAGGAGTTCTCCTGCATGTTCTCGTGGCCGTGTACATGTTCTCCGCTATCGCCATCGTGTGTGATGACTACTTCGTCCCGTCACTCGAGACAACAAGCACAAGTAAGTACCCCCATAAATAGTTTCATCAGGTTGGTACGTCACTAAATAAAGGTTGTGAAAGAAGAGTCTCTTTATTCACAATATATGAGACCACCTCTACTACATAAGGACCTTGCTAATAAGTAACAGCCAAACCTGTACTAGTTACCACTGCAGAAGGACCATCTGGCCAATGTAACCATTTTTTTAGTGTTGTCTTAGACATTTTGTCATTGACAGATTTTATCTGTCCTTCGAGTGTTCATGTGTAATTTAACTCAGATTTACAGAGACGATTTCGTGCCATTGCCACGTCCGTTCCTAATTTCCTAATGCGGAGTCATGGTGGAACGCGAAAATATAGCTGACGTTTAGTTTTCTGTTCTCCCCAGGACTCGGCCTGTCCCATAGCGTGGCGGGGGCCACCTTCATGGCGGTGGGAAGCTCCGCTCCGGAACTGTTCATAGCCATGTTAGGTAAGGACCAGGTCAGATACGTCGTACGGTCGTCGTACGATTTTGATGTTGTAGAAGAAGGCTGTGACACAACCGTCGAGAGGGCTCTGAGGAAGTGTTTGTGAAGTCTCTGTGCTTGTGGTAACAATGCAGTTGATTCCTGTACGAACAACACACGGCAGTCGCTAGAATGTTCTCAGTTTTCGACCGAATGATGATAGTACGACGAATGACCGCGCAGATCACCGATCATCACATCTCGCGAGTCTTAACGATTTAGCTCTCATAACAAACCGGAGAGGTTGTCAGAGATAAGAAATGACTTCTTAGTGTTTCTGTTAAACGCCGTTTACGATATTAGCTTTAATTTGTATTTGGTTGTTTTTATGCAGATTGTGAAAGAAACATTTCAACTGCCCATGGTCATACATATATACATATCAATTAATAGTTTTGGTCATAGATCTGCGGATCAACAAATCTTACTCATTGTGACTGACAAACGGCAGCGTATGCTTTCTGGGACTCCTGTCCGTTTTCAAAATCATAGTTACGCAGTTGTAACTATCATTTGGCATATCTTATTTCCTGGATGTCTAACTAGTAATGTCTAACCTACATCAACGTACATTTCAACTGGGCTGAATGCTACAGAATGTTAGATACCCTCAATCGACATTTACCTTTTTACAGTACTCAGTACTGCTTTTTGTTATGTCCCACGTTATTTGAAGTTTCTGTCTGTATATCTGAGATAACAGCTGCACAAAATAACCTGTATCGTACCCAACCCAGCTTTGACGTAACACTCACGGTAATGCCTTATATATGACTGCCAAGACAAAGCTAACGACGTTTCTCAGAGTTACGCAAATCGAACGAGATAGTATCTTGCCTATATCAGACTGGAGATAAGAATAAGCATACAATTAGATTTAACACTTCATTGTGATGAGCGCGGCAGTGGAGGAAATACAATAGATTATGTCGTTTTGCTAATCTTATGCTTCCGTTAATTCCCCACATGCTGCGCACAGGCGTGTTCGTGACGAAGAATGACGTCGGTGTTGAAACAGTAGTAGGGTCCGCCATCTTTAACGTGCTCGTCATCACCGGGCTGACGGCTCTCTGCAGTTCTAAGGTAAGTCGCTGGGTGCGCTTGTTATAAATTACTCTGTAACAGTAGTGGGGTCCGCCATCTTTAACGTGCTCGTCATCACCGGGCTGACGGCCCTCTGCAGTTCTAAGGTAAGTCGCTGGGTGTGCTTGTTATAAATCACTATGTAATTGTAGATGTGCCTGCCAATGTAAAGTGCTTGACGATTTTTTGCAGTTCTAATAACTATGAGGTCTAATGTAGGTATCTGGACATGATTGTCACAAAACACTGTGTGGACAAAATCACAGGGCAGGTTTACCTTGGACCGCTTTTCAAACTGTTCACTTATTTGCGCTTGCTGTGTCCTCAAACCTTTCTTGTATTAGCGGTGGCAAAGGGCAGGTTCTTGTAATGACTTTTTTCATTCTTGTTTGTTTGTTGTTTTACCCAGCTGCTGAGTCTGTCCTGGTGGCCGCTGTTCCGGGACTCCTTCTTCTACCTGATCAGCATCGTCACGCTGGTGCTCATCATTTACGACGGGAAGGTCTACTCGTGAGTCACAGCTTACGGCTGCTTTGTTTGTTGTTTGTTTGTTTCACATAACCGGGAAACAGTCTGTAGGCGTAAAACATTTAGTATTGCGCAAGCTGCGTAAAACGGTAAGGTTTAATGGTCTTACACCGGTAAATATGTTTGTTTGAAACTTTGTTTATTCATGAAAGCTCAAATCGGCCTGCAGGCTTTTCATTAAGGTCATTAGGGACGAGGCAAGGGTCTGTACATAACAGAGATACAGTTTACATCATTTAAAGTCCTAATGGGTCTTGTAAGTCTATAAGTTTACAAACATAAATTTTTGCATACATGGTACAAATCTTATGGCTGCTACGTTTCTTTTGTTTTGCATCACAGGTAAAACGCCTTTAAGCACCAGTCTTGTGCAGTAGTCTGTTTAAGACCTGGCTGAAAGGTTTGATCTACTCACACACCAGTATGTACCCCTAGTCCTGTAGGTTAGTACTGTAGGTTATTTAACCTGCTCCAGGAGTGTACCTTCTGATAGGATATCGATTTATCATCATGCCTACTTTTCCGTTGCCTTTTCCCCAATGGATGTAGGTACGAGGCGATGGTTCTCCTCGGCATCTACTGCCTGTACATCTTCATCATGTACCTGGACCCAAGACTCAGCAAGTGGGCAACAGAGAAGGTGAGAAACCTTTAATTTCGATGTTGGACTTTCTTTCACACAACTAAAGGCTGCTGATATGCGGCGATAATGATAATGATGATGAAAGTCTCACCTGCTAACGTTTACGATGGTTTATTTGTTAACTTGTCAACATGTTATACAGCTTGCAGCCTAACGGCTGAAATTTTGTGATAACATTACATTCAGAGTTATAAACAAAGCAAGTTTCGATGCCTAGCCCTGTTACATATCTTGCTCAATGCTTTTGACTAGTGTGCTGCTTCTCGTCGTTATATGTAGCCGATATGGATGGCTCTCTTACGACCAGAGCGCAATTCTAAACGTTTGTAATGTTTGATTGTTTTATCATTCTGTGCGTTAACTCTTTGGCATAGGATACGGTATTTACATTAGTTGGGAAAGCATTCCGGAGCTTCACAGACGTGGCTTTTTGTCTACTTATGTCGTTTTGAAACAGGTAAAGAACTGGCACCTGAGCCGTGAGTCCTCCGCCCTGCTGGCCATCAAGCACAGCGCCAACACCAACGCGGACAGCTACCAGACTCTGGAGAATGAGGGCGAGACTCCGGCTGAGGCGGACGGCAACGCCAAGGTCAACAAAGATGGCGGCAATGGTAGGAGGGTCTGAGGAGACGAAGCTAACAGAATTGATTTTGGAATTTGGCTATAAGTGTAGTTTTCATCAGACTAACTACGCTTACTGAAAAATGGCAAAATTCACCGCATATAGGAGAATAAATTGACAGGGGAGTTTGTCTACCACAAGGTATCATTTACAAACGTTGCCTTTACAGCAATTCGACTATCCGGATAAACATTTACCCTTTTTTTTTACCAAATTCTGCTACTTACAACCACTTGGGAAAACCCTTTGGATTTTACTTTATATATGCCTAGATAGTCAAGATTAAACCAAATGTTGTCTTTATTTTCATGGTAAACAAGAAACATGAAAAGGCCGTCTTTTTTTCCAGAAAAGAGAGATCCTGAGAAAGCCCGTTCCGCTGACCCACAGAAGCCAGCCCCCGCTCCTGACGCCCAGCCCGCAGCTGCCTATCCTTTACTTTATAGATTACATGGTCACATTAAACAATTACTACCGAGGTTCCTATGCTGGCTCCCCTGGTTCTTTAGGGAAACAACACGGCTATTAGAAACGCCACCAGTTTAATTGTCTCACTACCTCATTGAGAATGCATATTTCTTCAACAGAAAAGAGAGATCCCGAGAAAGCCCCTCCGGCCGACCCAGAGAAGCCAGCCGCTGCCCCTGACGCCCAGCCCGCAGCAGCCGACGCCGTGCCGAAGCGGTCCCTCCTGACGGTACCGGAGGGGAAGCGGAAGATCGCCTTCTTCCTGAACTTCCCCATCCACGCGGTGCTGTACGTCACCATCCCGGACTGCCACAGCGACGGCACCAAGCACCGGTACCTCATGACGTTCTTCATGACGACTCTGTGGATCGCCGTGTTCACCTACGTGCTGGTCTGGATGTCAACCATCATCGGTGGGTTGTTTTTTTGTGCATCTTTTTATGTATGCGCTAGTCACGTTCACCGCAAAGGAAGTAAAGGTCAGAGGTCTCAGCGTGACAGGAAGGGAAGTTCAGAGTTGGTAGAATCCCTACGTATGTGCTGGTCTGGATGTCAACCATCATCGGTGGGTTGTTTTTTTGTGCATCTTTTTATGTATGCGCTAGTCACGTTCACCGCAAAGGAAGTAAAGGTCAGAGGTCTCAGCGTGACAGGAAGGGAAGTTCAGAGTTGGTAGAATCCCTACGTACGTGATGGTCTGGATGTCAACCATCATCGGTGGGTTGTTTTTGATGCATCTGTTTAAGGTGTATCTGCTCGTCACGTTCACCGCAAAGTGACAGGAAATAAAGGTCAGAGGTCTCATCGTGACATAATGTGAGTTCAGAGTTTCCAGAATTCCTAGGTGCTGGTTTGGATGCCAACAATCATCAGTAGGTTGTGTTCGACGTGTCTGTTTGTTTCTCCACGCTATGCATTTTCAGTATGCCAGTCATGTTTACCACAAAGTAACAGAAATTAATTATCATACATACTCATGCCAGTGTTTCCTATGTACAACAATAATAGATGCCAACATGTCTATGTTATTAATTATTATCAATTCAACCATGTAATTTGTTATATTTTATCTCCTTACTGACTTCTCCTTACTGACTACTGCAAGTAGATTTGAGCTTCAAATTGATAAGCAAAGCTTCTAACAAACAAACAAACAAACAAACAAACAAATAACCATTTCGTTCCTCCCTGCAGGCTTCACCATCGGGATTCCTGACGAGGTGATGGGCCTGACGATCCTGGCTATCGGCACCAGCATCCCGGACGCGCTATCCAGCGTGCTGGTCTCGTCTTCAGGTCGGCAGCTCCGATGTCTTGTTTTTTACTCACGCACATCAGTTCGTTCGTCGTCGAGGGAATATAAAACTTGGATCTCCTTACGCATGTGACTTTACTAACAGTCACACATAGGGCATAGTTCCAAAAGTATCATTTTGAAAAAAAAAATCATATGTTTTTTCTAAACGTTTTGGATTTTCTGCCGCTAGAAATGTCTCAAATGCCCCCACCAAAATTAAGTAGCTGCTGCTGCTGCTGCTTTCATCACAAAATCTTTATCTTAATTTGTTATGTTTTGTCTGATCCCCCTACTCCCTCATGACTTCAAAGAAAGTCGGATTTAGCAGGAGGTTTGAAACCTCTCATCAATTAAAAAAAGTTAAATTAACAAACAAGCAGACAAACAAACAAAACCTTACCTTCACCAGCAGATTAATTGTATGGCTCCGACGTATTTCTAGGTCTTCTATATTCATCATAGATGCATATAGTATAACATCATGTGCCATAAAATGATATCTACCAGATTCTAAGTCTGGATAAGATTTCAAGATTAAGTCTAGAATATGTTCATACATTGTTTCTTGTAATTCTTGTTTTTGACTGTGACAAAACAATTGAGTCATCTTGAATCTTGAATAAACTCCCAGGTCTTGGCGACATGGCGGTCTCCAACTCCCTCGGCAGCAACATCTTCGACATCCTGGTGTGCTTGGGTCTGCCGTGGCTCTTCAAGTCCGCAGGCGGGTTCGCCGTGCACATCTACAGGTGAATGACATCACAGCTACTACACTACACGAAAAGAGAAATTTAGCAATAGCAATGAATGCCTCGTTATGGTTCTTGTTTGGCACTTGACGTTTGAGCCAGAAGTGCCCTCTAAATTGATTTGTTGCAATTTCAATACGATAAAATGTGATCCTGCAAGGCTTTTGTTTTGATTTGATTTATTCGGCTGTATAGAAAGACATACAGCCAGGGCTATCCAACTAGCGGAAGGCCATTATCAAGGGCTAGCCCTGGTAACTGTACAATATACAATATGCAATATACAATATACAATATACAATATGCAATAACAGCATAACGTTTTCGGATACATGAGGTTTGTTTTTCGAACTAAATCATAAAGACAACGCAGAATATGGATAACTATAGATACGGAGTGTATGTTGAATACTGAATAAACCAATCATCACCATGCAGTGAGAGCATCATCTACTCCACCGTGACCCTCATCAGCACCGTGTTCTTCCTGGCCGTGGACGTGCACCTGAACGGCTGGAAGCTCACCAAGACGTTAGGCGTGACGTGTCTGATGACGTACGTCTTCGTGCTCACCCTGGCCATCGTGTACGAGCTCAGCATCTTCACGTCACACATGCCCATCTGTCCTCTGGACGCCGACATGTAGATACGACTGGATGACAAGGTTCTTCTCTAATCAACTATAAGATATTTACAACAACAGCCAAAGTTTCACTGTCCGCGTGATGCCTAAATGTAGATATGACTGGGTAACACTGTTCTCTATTCACATTTAAGATAGTTAACGTTATAACAATGACATGCGTTTCGCTGTCCTCTTAATGCCGACATCTGTTCTTGTAAATATGACTGGATAGCAAGATTGTCTTTCGATGGACTTTCCGACGGACAAACATCACAAGGGTCTCTATTCACCTTAAAGATAATTATAACAACGGCCAAAGTTTTGCTGTTCTCTTTGATGTGTGATCTTGTAAATGTGACTTGATAACAGGATGCTTTGGGCGAAGTAGCAGTTACCTAAAGCATCTGGACATGATAGTATTCTAGAAACAGACGTTTCAGGTAGAATCCACTGGTGACATTGAGCAGATCTGGATAACAAGCTTAAGGCTCTGTATTCACTTAAGATATCTGTAAGAACAGCCAACATCCTCTTGAGGCAGACATGTGATCTTGTAAATATGACTAGATAACAAGATGATTTCTGCAAAATAGCTGTTACCTAAGCATCTCGATATGATTCTGAAAACAGACGTTTAGAGTAGAATCCACTACAGTGACATTGAGCAGATTTTGTTGAAAGTAGGTTTTATACCCTATACATGAATTGTTCTTCCACAAGGTCTGCTAAGTTTCACTGACGACTGATACTGGCCACTACCGGAAATACGTCTGACCACTTCCAAAATCATATCCAGTTTGAGTGACTGCTATTTAGCCTGTCTTATTACCTTGATGCTTAATATCCATCGACGTATACGTAACAAGGCGCTTTATTCAACATTAAGACATTATCAACAACAGTCAACGTTTCGCTGACCCCCTGTTAACTTCCCCGGGGCATTACTGACCGGTTCTATTTCGCTTCTAGACGTTGCTGCTAAAAATTGTGACAATATTTTGCGTTTGGGACCGCATCGTTAGCAGCGACACCTAGCTGCAGTACAAATAGAACCAGTAAGTATTACCCTGAGTAAAATGACACATGGTCATCGAAACGTCGAGTGTTGTAGCAAACAGCTTGTTTGTGAATGAATGAAGACCTTTATCGCACATTTTTGCCCCACTGGACTAAGTATTATAGACAATCTATTATCCAGCCATTTACACACCTGATGGAATTGTTGACGGATGTAAATATGATACGATTCATCTATACAGTATGAGAAAGTTAAGTATTTCAGGTGGTAAATATTCAAATGTATACTGTAGAATTTGTGGAGTATATCATGTAATTCTTATTTCTCTATAAAGAAACTATTCAATGTCTACTCCGAACAACGTTGAACAAATGTTCGAATGTCTTTGACAAGGAATGAGCTATCCATGTTGCGGTTCAACTTCGTTTCAGAACAACACAAATGAACTTTTAAACTGTGCATATTTAATATAGCAAACTCTAGATGCTGCTAGGAACCTCAGTACAAATGAGAGACATGGCGCGAATTCGTGTTTGTACAGACGTTTGTCATGTCTAATTATAAGATTGTTGCACAGAAGAGAAGGGTGTACAGAATGTAGTATATGATGAAGCAATGCCAACTGTACATTAGTACCTGTTGTTCGATAGTCTAGATGTATTCTAATATTAAACATGCCGCCCTATGAAAACTTGCTGGCCATCAAACAAAGATGTAAGTAACGTTATGCTATAATGGTAAAGCAAACATTATGTGACATCTAAATAGACATTGCCTTTCTCTGCCTACTGTAGCCAAACTACTGAAATAGTATTGCATGGTGTTGCAATGCACATACGAATACATGGAATGAGAAATATTATTACTAGTCGATGTAACAAAACTATAGTAAATGCTATCAATAAATTTACTCATCTTGTCCTGATGAACAATTCTTAGTTTTATTTCGTCACTGTATTATCTTGATGCTCTTGGTTGTTAGGATACTGCTACTGATCAGAAGGACTTAGAAATATGTGTAGAGATGATCAGTTAGAAAGCACGCCATTTCTAATCGTATCCAGATTTCTCGAATAAACCCACCTAAAACTGCGAGACTGTTGAAAAATTAACCTAAATAAGAGTTCTTCTTAAAGTATCTAGTTAGAGTTACTCGTATGTCTTGTTTAACTGTAGTTGATTTACACAAATACGGTTTTTACATGTATCTATTGAACGCTGCTTTCCAATTCACAATGAAATTTAGTAAAACATATACATTAAAATGCAAAACAATTACACCTCCCCGTGAATACATAGCCTCTTCCAATGACCCCATGACCTAAAATGTCTGCCAGCCAATGTTGATAAATGCTAATTCTAGGAACTCTGAACTCCACTACCAGAATTTAGCGAATGACAACGTTGATCTACCAGGTAAAGCCTTGCCTATTCCTCCGTATCTGTAACTCCTCCTCCCGCAGGGTGCTTATAGTGTCTTCGTATAACAGCACATCTTCTGCGGCTTGTTCAGCCATCACGTGACCCTTCCTGCCTTTGTTTCTGTGATGGAGCCACCGTTTGTGGCAGCAGGCGGGAAACGTCTTGTACAACCTCAGGCGCTGCTTGTAGATGATGCAGGAAACAGCGGTCACACCGGCCAGCATCAGGAGGAACCAGTTTCCCCAGCGGTCCAACCACACATCAAAGGGTCTCCGCGGGGGGTCGGGGGTGTTGAGAAGGGCAATGAACTGTCTGATGAGGACCGGAAGTCGTTGGGTGATGTTTCCGGTCCAGAAGTCGCCCGTGACGTAATCGCGGTACAGGTGGACCAGGTCCAGATCGGAAAGTCTTCTCGCAGCCGCCTCCTCTGTCGAGGTGTAGATCTAAAACAATATTAAAGTAATGTTATGAAATTTGTGTTGGCAAAACTGGGTAGAGGCTGGATTGTCAGACACCTTCTGGACTGCTACCTTTATATAGTCAAGAATGCTATATTTTGGGCAACGTTTACTTGTGTGTATGTATGTGCGTGTGTATGTATGTATGTGCGTGTGTGTGTGTATTTGTGTATGTGTACATGTGTGTGTGTGTGTGTGTGTTTGTGTGTGTGTACACTACATGTGTCCGTGTGTGTGTGTGTGTGTGTACGTGTGTGTGTGTTTGTGTATCACAGTGTGTGTGTGTTTGCGTGTGTGTACATGTGTGTGTGTGTGTGTTTCGATGACCACCTGTCACCTTCCTCAGGGCTATACTGACTGCTTATACTACGCACTACAGCTAGGTGTCGCTGCTGCAGTGTGCAGAATGCAGTGCACGTGCCTCGATCCATTCCTTAGTTAAGTATTAGGGTGTTTAAGTTACATGCCTTTGGCCTTCTGTTGCTACATACCTGCCGATCTTCCATGGAGATGACCACCACCACGGCCTCCCCGCACCTTCCAAACCTCCAACTATCGCGGAAGAAAACGGCGAAGCGGTTGGCGGCGAGGTCTGCTGTTTCCCTGGAAAGGAAGAGGACTCCTTCTCTAATATCAAACTCTTTTATCAAATCGTTCGTTTTAGTACAGATAGTTTGTTACGCCATCAACATGTTTACCGGGAAATGTGTCATTTTCGCAAGCAATCCCAGAGAATCTGACACCAAAAAATTGTTGTTCCTCATGGTTTTACCGTGTGAAACATCTTGTTACGGGACATGTTAGGATATTTGAAACTCAGAATCTTTAGGGTCTGTGGCAAGCACAGATACCGTTACACCATCCCGACGCCACGTTATCATTTGCTTTTATGACGTCGAAACTGTAAAACCGGAACCCACCTGTACGACGTGATGAGGGTCATCCTCCGCATCAACGCGACAATCATGACGTAACCCTCTCCTCTGTCCGCGACTTGCGTGCACACCTCGCTGCCGTTTAGACAGCCCGACGTCACTACGTCACAGGACCCCGCACAGATGCAGAAGGTGCAGTTCAGGACCATCCCATCACCACAGCTGTCCTCCCGACAGGAGTCGCAAGAGGTCGCGGTTAGGTTGCCGGTGCAACGTTGCGTGTCGTTTGCTAAGGTGAGTGTGTTCGTGACCCACCGGCTTCACTGGGTTCTGTTCTCACACGGGCAGCTCGTCTCCATGGTGAGGTTGTAGAGGAGGCTGTCCAAAATGCAGGCTTGTGGTATGTATGGTTAGAATGTTAGATCGTAACTTGAACGTTCATCAGTGTTTTTTTTTTTTTTAAATTTATTTTGTTTATTCGTTCGGCTGTTTACAGACAGCCAGGGCTGCCCAACTAGCCATAGGCTATTGCCAAGGGCTAGCCCTACATAGACACCACGTTATGCGGATAGAACACGTACGTCAGCAGTGGGTCATGCATGGCCTAGACGGGGGGCGCCATAGACTTCCTGCAATTTATAACCCACTGCTCACCCAGTCACGTGTTCCTATCTGCATATCGTGACGTCACAAAAGCGGTGGGTTGCTCATTCCTCTATAGCGACTGGAGTTTGACTGTCAAAAATTTGGGAAAGTACAATTTTTGGGGACACCTATTTACAGTTAAACTTTTATCGAAAATGCTGGATGTTACATACATATTGGACATATTACATATATACATATTTTACATGTATTTATTTCTCTACCTATATATCGATATTTCAAAGCACATAAATGCTATATACATATAGAACATACATGTATACAGTACATATTACGTAACATTAGAAGATTGCATAACATACATTAAACATGAATATTACGTGTGATACATACAGGCTGAGACCCTACATCAAGAAATCATCACTGCACTGTTTAAAAGTGTTTACAAGATAAACAATCGTTTCCACATTTGAGTCAGATCCTGGTGACCTTTTCCGCGGTCAGTTGAAACGTTTGTTTTCGACCCTCTAAGCCCGCTGGCTCGGCCTACCGTACTTAGTGCAGGCTCTCTACGGAGCCACTGTGTACCGTGGCCGACTGGAACAAAATGATTCTAACACTTCCGAGCCTAATTATTCCAAACGTCACGAGGCAGATTCCAACACTTCCGAGCCCAGTTCCAATCGTGCCGCGGCAGATTCCAACACTTGCGAGCCCAGTTCCAATCGTGCCGAGGCAGGGTTTTCCAAGCGTGCCGCGGCAGATTCCAACACTTCTGAGCCCAGTTCCAATTGTGCCGAGGCAGGGTTTTCAAATCGTGCCGCGGCAGATTCCAACACTTCTGAGCCCAGTTCCAATCGTGCCGCGGCAGGGTTTTCAAATCGTGCCGCGGCAGATTCCAACACTTCCGAGCCCAGTTCCAAACGTGCCGAGGCAGGGTTTTCCAAGCGTGCCGCGGCAGATTCCAACACTTGCGAGCCCAGTTCCAAACGTGCCGAGGCAGGGTTTTCCAAGCGTGCCGCGGCAGATTCCAACACTTCTGAGCCCAGTTCCAATCGTGCCGAGGCAGGGTTTTCAAATCGTGCCGCGGCAGATTCCAACACTTCCGAGCCCAGTTCCAATCGTGCCGCGGCAGGGTTTCATCCCCACGATTCCTCACTCATCCCCACCAATCCACACTCATCCCCACCAATCCACACCCATCCCTACCAATCCATACTCATCCTTACCAATCCATAATCATTCCTACCAATCCCCACCCATCCATGCCAATCCTCACTCATCCCCACCCATCCACACTCATCCCTACCAATCCATACTCATCCTTACCAATCCATAATCATTCCTACCAATCCCCACCCATCCATGCCAATCCTCACTCATCCCCACCCATCCACACTTCTTTGGTGGGAGATTCTGGTTCTCAGAGGGGTCCGACGTCGTCAGGCGGGTAGTCATCATTCACTGGATGTTTCAACCTAGTCCCGCTACATCCTCGTGCTGACCGGTCAGCATTGGTGGCCCTTCACTGCTCGTCTCGCCCGTCTGGTCTCCAATTCTGCTCGTCTCTATTGAGCCACAGCCAACAGGAGGCCTTTTCACCAAGCACAGTAGGGGTATTTTCGATTTTAAACAACACTAGCAGGCAGATGTGCAAAAGTTTGGTGTGACAGGTCGTTCAGTGTAACATAACCAGCTGCTGCTGCGCCGCTTGCTTGCGAAGCTGGTGTGTTACGCCGAAGGGCGGTTATACCGGCTATATAGATACAGGTACAGAATCGAACTGTTAACATAAGAGGACCAAGTATGAATTACACTGTAACATTCTCTTAAAATTTCGTTCCAGTTAGGCGGACATGCCGGGCACATTCATATCTACAAAAGCCAAGAAGAGCAGGATAGCTTTCTTGTTGGGGCTAGCTGTCGGCATTGTGCTGAGTCAGCTATTCGGGTTCCATCTTGGTGACGTCAGATACTGCCGGCCAATAAGGTGCATAGGAAATCCACAAGATTCAGAGATCAGTGCCAGAGATTTCAGGAAAAGCGTCGAGTCTGAATTTGCATTACTGGAGAGGCCTTTAAGGTGAGTAAAAATTGAATTGCACTTACGACAACAGAAAAATACAATGCAATACAGTACAGGACAACACAATACACTGCCGTAAAGGAAGGCATTTAAGGTTGAGAATAGGTGCCTGCGGAGCTGATGTGTTACGCCGAACGGCGGTTATACCGGCTATATAGATACAGATACAAAAGCTAAAAAGAGTGTTCGTTATATATACACGATTATGAATGAAAAAAGGCTACATGGCAATACATCAGTCAACAAGTATATGTGTATGACCTAGACCCTCATATACCTTGTACGGCAGCTTTTTCGGCAGCAACTATTTTTACGCAAAAGACTGTCTATTTGATGATCAGCATTCGTTATATCAGCTTTACTTTATAGTACTTAAAGGATAAAGCATCATGAAACCCAAGTCGTTTTTTTTCTCGCCGACAAACTGTCGCCAATATAACACGACAATCCCGCGACAAACATGACCTCGTGTTTATAATCCAAACACATCGAATAGCTTAAAATGTTTTGAGGCTTACAGAAGGACTGTTTACCAGTATTGATACACATGTCTTCGCACTTCATGCTGCTATTTTACAGGCCAGATGACACAGCCCGTGCACCCTCCCAGCCGCGGAAGATATTGCTGGACTGCGGCGCAAACGTCGCCTCCACTGTACAGCTGTTCCGTGAGACCTACCCGGGTGGGAAGGACTTCCTCATCCACTCCTTCGAGCTGGACCACCGGTTGGCGCCGTACTTCGCCCCGTACTCCAACCACGTCTTGCACTGTCCCATGGCGGTGTCGGACAAAGACGGTGAGCTACAGTGATGTAAATGCAGAAATGTTCGCGGTGGTTTTACGTTTGCCGTTTTTCGCGGTGACCACTTCACTGCGAACTTAAAACCACCGCGAACACTCGCGATTTTTCCCGCTACCGCGAAAGTAAATTATAGGCCTTGATTGCATTTACGTCATCTCACAGTTCCAGTGCCGCAGGGGCTTGTGGGTGAGGCCAAAGGTTAAGACAGCTCATCAGTCAGCCAACTAAAATCTATTAAGTCGATGAAGGTCAGAAATCCAGGTGATAAGATATGCCCAAAAGCAGTTACTCAAGCAACTGGATATGATTTTGGAAACGGTTCCACTATCTCGTATCCCCTTTGGCGTAAGCCAACTAATCTACAAGAAAAATTCAATGTCGTCCAGACAAAGCAGTTGAAACCTTTCATCCTGCTGGTTCACAATGCCTCACTACTGCACATGCGCAATGAGAACTGTGAAATGGCTTATACCTGCTGTATCCGAATCGTTGGAAAGACGATCATCATTTTGTAATGATGGCCACTCAACAGTTATGGATGTCATGATAACGAATTCATGACGTCATGATGACGAAATCATGACGTCTGAATCCATGTTAAGCAGTATTTCATTTGCAAATCATTCCCGAAGGCCGAAACGACATTTACAGTCTCAAGGACACAAAACGCTAATGTCTAATTAACTTCATGATAGACTATAGTATACTATTGTCAGGTTTGACTTCTTCTTTGAAAGCAGTGGTTAATGAACTGTCTCACCTTGTCTCTAGGAAACATGACGGCGTACACAGAGGCGACATGGTTTCCAGAGCGAGGGTTGAAGCGCGGCGTGGACATGCAGTGGGGCGGGGGAAGTCTGTTCGTGTCGGAAAGAGAGCGGGAGAGCAAAGAGACGGGCGGAAAGCGACTGTTTTCCTACCGGCACACCGTACCAACCATCGACCTGTCTAAATGGATACAGGAAAATACCAACCAGGAGGATTACGTCATCTTTAAGTTGGACGTGGAAGGCGCTGAGTTCGACATTCTGCAAAAGATGTTGGCGGATGGAACATTCAAATGGGTGGACAAGTACTAAGTAGTTTTAAAACAGACGCATGAATTTAGTACTTCCCTTGGTTTCAAATTTCTTGTTGTTGATTTAAATCAATTTATCTATCTTGCTTATGCAAAAATTCAATAACGATTATAACTGTAATTCTTATTAGTATTCCCTTACATGTTAGTCCTTTGCCTATCCTTGCCCGTAGCCAGGATTTTGGTTGGGGGGTTCTTTTTAGTAATTGTGGGACCATTGAGTTCGGCGTGAGCTACCTAGGGGGGTCCGGGGGCATGCTCCCCCGGAAAAATAGAAATTTTGACCCTCTAGATCTGAAACGCCATTTCCTGCATTTTGACGGGCAAAAATGGCTTGCGAAGTTTAATGGAATTTCTATTAAAGGACAAGGCTTTTGCGTAAGTCTTTGACTTTAGTTTGAGGCACCAAAGGCGCGAGGCGTCGCAATGGAGGTCCAGGGAAATTGTGAAATCTGGACCCTCTGAAAAGCCATTTCCTGCACTTTCTGGGGCAAATTTTGCTGATAGACTCACTACGATTGGCTGAAATATCTACCAGGGAAAAATGCAAATCAGTCATGCCTTTGAAAAAAAATCTTGGACATGAAAAAGTGGACCTTCGAGCCTGAAAAAGCGGACCTTTTGAGCATGTGGGGGGGTTCGCTATTTGTGGAATAGTGCGATAGCGACCATTTTTCTATTCATTGATAATACAGAAGGAATGTATACCTTATATGAACGTATTAGTCCAGAAGGAATCATGAACTGAACAGTACTAGTTTACCGATCGCAAAATGAATCTGAATAGTGAAGTAAATAAGATATTGACCAATATATTGATCATTTCTTTGCGGAAATAAGACGATAATCTTGCATAAACCCCAGCGATGTGTATAGTTTTATTGTTGATTGCGGCTCTATTTTTACAATGTAGGTATTACGGCGAGTTCCACTTGAATCAAGCCGTCAAAGGATGGGGTAAAACCTCGAAGAAGAAATTAATCAACGAATTGAAGAGCAAGGGCATCGCTAGTTCCATGCATACACCGTCCTGGTCTGCGGAGACCAGAGAGTACAAAGATCTCGACGATTTGCATCCACCGAGTCAAGTAGGTTATAACGTCTGGCTGAAATATCCTATATGCTTTGGGCTACAATGCCATATTTAAGATTAAAAAGAAACGTATTGAAGTGTGGTATAAACACGTTTTTGCTTGAATTGTGTTGTTTGGGTAGTATCGGAGAATATGGCCGTCTCGTAAGAGATCAAAATCAACATGACCGCGCCCATCGACCAAGGGTATGACAGGACAGGTTTGCGAATCTTACCTGTTTGGACAGTGTTTAAAAAACCGAAATGGCCGACCCGTTCTTAAAAAAAAAAAAAAAACAATATGGCGGCTCCCAATGAAATGGAATAGGTTTTATTTCATGTGCCTTTCAAAACCTGTAACGCTAGTTCACATTTAGCTGCGGGGTATTCTATATCCGTTTTTTTTAAAACAGAGTATATATGGATATCAAGTGGACGGACGGTGGTTATTTTTTAAAATTCTATTCAGATTTGTTTTGTGAGCATAGGAAAAGAAGCATATATACTTATGTGGGTCTTCTGCTCAGTAAACATAAAACAAATAACAGTCAAAGTCAAAGTCAACGGGAACTACAACAAATACAAAGGTTGACATTGAAAAGGCTAAATGACAATCAACGGAGGAAAAGTAATAATTGCAGAGTTACAATGAAAACGAACTACGGTGGTTTCGAACTTCAAAGACGTTCAAAAAAATTGAAACCCCTTGTCGTTTGACTTGATATTTCTAAACACATTGTTTCCAAATACAACGGATATAGGTTACCCAGCGAACAAAGGTGAATTAGCGTTACAAAATCATTGACACTCCCGGTGAACCAGGCGGCGTGTACTCTAGCTGTTCGGCGTCCCCTCCCCACACTCCCCGCCTGACTCTGGCGGTTTAGGTCGGTATGAACGCCAAGACGGCGCAGAAACTTGTGACGACCATGGCCGCACATCCAGGCAACGTCCCGCTGACTCTGTTCGTGTACGGAGACTTTGTGGAGCTGTTCCCGGGACTCGTGCGACGCTGGGCGAGGAACTTTACTATCGGCATGCGAGAGGTATGATATTTTGTTTATTTGTTCGCACTGTAAGAGTAACAAATACATAACACTGAGGTATAAATGACATGTAACAGTACAGAAGAAGCCAGAAGCTTATGCTTATGCAAAGGCAACCCCTTAAGAACTTAGAACCATTTAAATTCATAAATCAATCAATTAAATAAAAGAAATAAGTATGGATAATAAGTCAATGAAATAATACAGTACTTTTGAAAACAAAGTATATTTAAAATATAACCAGCTGCTACCGCGCCGCTTGCCTGCGTTACGCCGAAGGGCGGCTATACCGGCTAGTATAGAGATACAGATACCTAGTATAGAGATACAGATACCTAGTACAGAGATACAGATACCTAGTATAGAGATACAGATACAGAAGCTGGTATGTTATGCCGAAGAACGGTTATACCGGCTATATAGATACAGCTACAGAAAATAACTATGGTTGACATGACGAAAATAAAACGGAACGAACGTGACTTTTTCCCTGCAGAACCAGCCCTTCCCGCCAGGGCACTTTGCGCTACAGAAGCGTAAAGCCCCGGTCACAAAGCGCGTACGATTCCTTGCGATGGACTATTCCGCATATCGTACGATGAGCGCAGTACATCGCAAGAAAATCGTAAGCATCGCAAGCCATCGCAACGCATCGGATGGTGATCAAAATTTTCCCAGCGTCGCACGATTTTTCACTTGTGTCTCTTCTGTATATCCGTCTGACCGTTTTTGTGCTTCTTTAACCAACAAAATGTGGACATAGCTGTTAAATACCTTCCTATAATATCTTTAACTGTAAAAATAAATTAAAAAAGACCATGACAACAAGAGTATTACAAGCAAAAGTTCAAATCAAGCGTGAGTACTGGTATGGTTATCTCGGCCTGCTTGCCGGCTCTACGTGTCAGGCTCTTTCGAAGATCGTATCATGATATGCTATCAACAAAAAGATGCCATCATACAAAAATCAAATGATAAGCATTATATCATATATATTTCCGACTCATAGAGCCTGCCTTTATGTTCGAGTTGTCCCCATGGTTATTACGATTATGGTAAACTGACCCAAGACCGACGAGAGCTGAGATTTGATCTAATTATAAACTCATGTGCATGAAGCGATCAAACAATTGTCTGCATCACCTGTGCGTGACGCGCCGTTCTCTGGTTGCGACTGTGGCAGTTGCGACTGATATATTTCCCCTTTTCGTCAATATCGACAATATCAGGTAAAACTGAAACCATCACAACATACTAAAAAATCATAAATCTATAACCTCATCAGTAGACAAAAATTGCCGTAATGAACTCTGCTATGGGGGCAAATAAAACCTTACGACGATAGCGAAATTTTGAACATGTTCAAAATCCATTTCAGCTCTATTTTTCGCCATACGACGCTCCCCGATTTACTATGATTCACTGCGATTGACACAGGCACGCTCTTATGACCTCATCGTACGATCCACTACGCGCTTTGTGACCACGGCTTTATATACTTAAACCATTGCTTCCGATTTTCTTCCGACTTACGTCGCACTGCGATTATCCTGCGCATCGGAAGGAATCGCAAGGAATCGTACGCGCTTTGTGACCGGGGCTTAAGTGGGTCCGGTACAGCCTGATCAGTGCCATGGAGCGGCACCGTGATGCCGGCCTGCAACCCGCGTACTATCTGCCGGACGGTCTCACAGACACGGTAAAACTGGCGGCCAAGGACAGGGGTCTGCGACTGGTGCAACCGACGGCTCGTTTTCCGCCAACTGAAGGTAGGTACTCAAATCGAAATTGCCATTACTGATCATGAGCTAAACTTTATGTTAGGTTGTGGGGAGTGATAAACCCAAAAGGCTTCTCATTTCGTTGAAAGAACGCCGATATAGGGTACAGGCCTTTCGTTTGATACAGGTTGAGCCGACCATCTTTTTGATAACCGTCCTAGATATATACACTATATATGAGACTTCAAAGCCACGTGACTCAAGAAACAAGGCAGGTGTGTGGTACTGATAGTTCTGTAGTCTATATCTCTACACTAATGTACGTTTGCACGCCCTTGTAAACTTTAGGCCCCTGCTAACAGGGAGTAGAGAACTACTACATCTACCGAGCTAGACGTGATAGGGGCGTCATCACATGAGGTCCTATCATGCTTTTTTGGATGACATTGTGTACACCTACTATAGCGATTCATAGTGGAACTACTGCACAAGAGTACAATCAGTATCAAAATTAGTAGTAGTTGCATTTCAACACTGTATTCAATACTATATATGCTGTATTTCCTGTCAAAAAGGCCATGGCCTTGAAACAAGCCCTTTGGCTGAAACTTGGCTCTAGAGAAATCAACCATTCTGCTGCATTCCTCACCTTCTCCGACTCGTTGATCTTCAGCCCGTCCTTGGCGACGTTCTGGAACTTCTTGCCATCGAACTCTGGCAGGGACTGGATGCAGAACTCGTCCATAGGTTCCACCAGGTACAGGACCTCGTAACCCTTCTTCAGGAGTCGCTCCACAAATGGCGAGCTCTCGGCCTGGGGGAGAGGAACAATGAAAATTTAGATTTCAAAATTTTCATGCACCTGGACCATGCTAGGAACGTCATACCTTTGACACCAGAGAGGATTTATAATTGAGGGGACGAAAAATGATTTCAGACTGGCTACAACCCTGAGCAAAAGTTTCCAATATTAATTCTATAACTGTTTGGATGATATGGACAGTGTTCTAGCCAGACATTTTTTTCCATCTCCTGGATTTTGAATGGAAATCCTATCGAAGGCACAATGAAGCTATTGGGGTCCGGGGGTATGCTCCTCGAGAAAATGTCAAAATCTAGACCCTCTGAAATTCTATTAATTTTTTTTATTATCCTTTATTTTGAGGGGCAAATTTTGCTGATAGACTCAGCTTGGTTCAATTTATATTTTGACTTGCCAATTTTTGTCTGTCACAGGACAGAATGGCAAAATTTGTGTCCGTCCCAAGCAGCAAAATTCCGTCAAAGGACAGGCGCTGAATATGGATGATAGTTAAATGTGTTCACCTCCTTCCTCCTGGTGCCTGCCATGAAGAAGATGGCCTCCTGTTTCTCCTTCATCCTCTCCACATAGTCCGCCAGCGAGGTGACCTCCCCCTCAGTGTGGGAGGACTGGAACCGCAGCAGCTTGGCCAGGCGGGTACGGTTGGAGTGGTCCTGGATCAAGCCCAGCTTGATGCTGGAAATAGGGGGATATTAGTTGGTTCAAATCCTACAGACCTATTCTATTACTTAATCGTCGATCTTTGACTTGACTTTATTGACGATGAGACAAGTCATTACAAGGGTCTGCCTAGGCAGCTTTGGGCTTCTTGGTCTTAAACATATTAAAGGCTTGATACAAACAAGTTGTAAAAGGTTTTGTAGTGTAACATTTTAATTTGAACTTAATGGGAATTAAGTAATCGTGGTGACTCAAATGAGTGCTTCCAAATTGTCAAAAAATTTGCCATCAACTTTTGCAAATGTACTAAAGAAGTAATCCCCAGAGTGGTCCTGGACCAATCAGATGTATCGTCACAACTATTGCGTCCAATTAGATGCTTCGTCACAACTACCATGGGAATCCATACGTTACATGTAACTCACCTGGTGCTGTATTCTTTCCAGAACTTTTCCAGGTACTCTTCGTTATCGATTTTCTTGATCATGTCCAGAGTCTGAGTGAGGATAGTGAGTGGGAAAGAAAGGAGTTGTTAACAGTTCGACAAGGCACACCACTAACTTACTTGGTGCTGTACTCTTTCCAGAACCCTTCCAAGTAGTCTTCTTCAGCGATCTTCTTGATCATGTCAAGGGTCTGTGGAGAAAAAGAGACCGGACAAAACATACCACATTACTGTGGAGGTTTAGAAAATAATTTGGACAGCATGAGTGCGGCTCAGGACAGCTACCATGCTGTTTAAGATGGCTCTCAATCTCATGCTGTACAGGACAGCTATGGAACAGCATGCCTAGCTGAGGACAGCTAGAAGTCAGCTGCTCTAAAAAGGAGATGCATAATGCAAAACACACAACCAATCACTACAAAGTTGATTGGAACATCAATAGCACCAATGCTGCTAAGAGCAGCTGTGCTCTGTGGTCCAGGAAGAGCATGCTTAGCAATGAACAGCTGGAGTCAAGCTGCCCTAAAAAGGAGAGAGTGCCAGAACCATGCAGAATCTGGATAGTCAGTGAAAGTGCAATGTACAACAACACAAGTGCTGTTCAACCTGTATTATTAATACAAAAACACCATCAAACACTACTGTACAAGGGCAGTTTGACCAAGAGTTTTGTGGTAGTGCATAACAAGTTTTACTCAAGCCGGCCTTTTGCCGCAATGTGTCTGCAATTTCAGGACTTGCGTGGAGCCTCGGAGGATTTTTTATTTGAGAACAGGCAAAAAGTAATGTCGCAGATGTCATCCATAAAATCAGATCAGTGTGACCTTGGAAAACAAGAACGAGAGGAGCGCCAGAAGACATCTTACCTTCCTGACCAGCTTCTTCTTGATGACCTTGAGGAGCTTGTGCTGCTGCAGCGTCTCACGAGACACGTTGAGCGGAAGGTCGTCTGAGTCCACCATGCCCTTCACGAAGGACAGGTACTTGGGCATCATGTCCTGGAAGTCGTCAGTGATGAACACACGCCGCACAAACAGCTTGATGTAGTCAACCTTCTTACCGTACTCCTGTGGACAAATTATTGCAGCAATTTAACATTGAGTACAAACAAGGAACGCTGGTATTGAACATTTCACCAAACTTACATTGACACAAATAGTTTTTATCAAATCAATCAAAGTGCTACTCAAAGTGGCGCTTTTTTTGTCTTCCTCCCCTTGCAAGAAAGAAGTTGAATCCAAACCCACCAAAAAAACAGTAGGTTCCGCTGTAATATCAAGGAACACCACCAGGAAGTCTATAGCCGACTTTGATCTCCATTGTCCTGAGACCTAACAACATACCAAGCAATCCAAATCCATCCAGACTTTTTCAAGTCATGCTGACCTCAAATATCTGCACGCATGCACACACACAAACACACTCACACTTTCACGCACACAAAAAAAATCCCACTGGTTGTTACCTGGAACATGTCACGGGGACCAGTCTTGGGTACAAACACACACACTCTCTCTCTCTCACACACACACACACACAAACAGCCCACTGGTTTTTACCTGGAACATGTCGCGAAGACCAGTCTTGGGTACAAACAGGATGGACCTGAAGGTCACCTCTCCCTCTGCCACAAAGTGGGTGTGAGCCAGCGGGTCATCCGAGTCCTTGGAGAAGGACTTGTAGAACTCCTTGTATTCCTCCTCTGTAACCTCCTTAGGCCTGGAACCATGACGATGAGAAATTGCAAGAATTTCAATCAGATGCTGAAAATTATTTTTCCTACTTTCCAACAAGTGTTCCAAAAACAAATTTCTGACTGTTCCCAAGTGAAGTTCAATTGTCCCAAAGTTTTTTTTAGCCCAGAAAGGTTACTGTAGTACTCTGGTATTAGGACATGGTATTTACTTAATAGTAATGATACCCAGGACCTTGATGTTACTAGGAGGAACTTAACTTAACTGATGACCTTTAATAAGATTCTTTTGGATGATTTTGTGAAAAGAAATAAAGACCTACTCATACTGTAGTTCCATAAATTAAACATAAACCAAAAATGAAGAAAAAAACTTCTCGGTCAAAATCACTCAAATCCTGTCTTGGCCCTTTTTCATACTCCTTCTTTGTGTGTCAATCAATGTTAAAAATATCACCAGTTATGATGGCAAAGGTATCAAGTAAAGAAACTCACGGCCTGGTCCAGAGGGGCTTGTTCTCATTCATCAGCTCCCAGTCCCAGGAGGTCTTCTCCACAGACTTGGTCTTGGGCTTCTTCTCTTCCTCCTCATCATCCTCTTCAACCTGATTGGAGATGAAAAAGAAACGATCAATATCCCGACAAGGCTTTCTAGGAGAACCCCTAGTCATCTTGAAAAATTACTTTTGAAAAAACCAAGGCTCCACCCCTCTTGCAATTGTTGACTACAACTTCAGATTTTGAAGCACTGAAATTCCAAGTAGAACTTGCAGTGGTGGAGGCAGTCTTCTATATACAATGTAATTGCATAGTTCCTGCAATGTTTCACCACTCACCACATTATTTAGGGTTTCTTGCAACTTCCAAGTTCCATATCCTGGAACTTTCCTTACAAAGTAGATTTTAGTTTATATTTGGCAGAAGGAAGCAAACAGAGGCCTTTACTGTGTTTCAAGTCTGCAGTAGAAACAATTCTGTTTGCTGCAGTAATACAATGGAAGTCCATATTCACCAGCCACCTAAAACCTTAGAAACACCTTCAGAATCACTAATGAGATTAGACACTGGTACCTTTCCGTCCTCATCTTCATCCTCTATTTCATCCTCATCCTTGTAAGCATTCAAAGGAAGAACAAAGGAAATACATCTTCATATTTAAGTTACCAATGTAAAAGGTTATACAAATCATTAAAAAACTTTATGTTAAAAGACACATGAAGTAGGAATCGCCCGAAACATTTTCTGAATAATATCAAAGTTAGCAAGTATATGTGCTTATTGGTACAGACAAAAATCTGTAAAAAAAACATTTGAACTTCATGATATGAAGCTGATAAAAATGTATTTTAGTAAGCTTAAAACACCAGAATTAATGATGAAAATCACTAGCATGGGCTCCAAAACAATGAGCAGGACATATATGCTGGAGACAGCCCTGCATCATAAGCTATTGTACTTGTGTATCTGCAGGCAGTAGCCTAATGTCTTGAGCAATCTCACCTTAGCATCTTCATCCTCCTCCTCTTCCTTCTTCTCCTCATCTGCCTCTTCAGCTTCTTCATCATCAATGGGCTCCTCCACTGTCTCTGTCTGCAGAGGGAAGGGTGTTAAAGTCAAACAAAGCTTAAGTTAAGGGTTGTCTCATAGCCTTTTTGAGGCTGCAAAGTGTAAGGCAGTGGGTGCTTATCCACCTGGGTTGAGTGAGAAAAGTTGTTTAATATGCCTTTTTAAAAGCAGTACATCAGTGAAATGTCAGGGGACTCCCTAGCCATCTGTGTTCAGTGCAAAACATATTAACCATTACACCAATCGACATCGCAATAAAGTCTGCTCAATCTTTAGAGATAGTCAGATAATTACAGGGCCCAAGCCCTGTACTGTGATAGTCTGAATCCCTGATCATATCTAAATTCAGCAACCATCTAGCCATCAACAAATGTGGATGAAGCTCACTAACTGTGTGAAGGAATAGTCATATGATTTTCTAGTCATTGGATTTCAAGGCAGGCTATATCTATCCACAACCTTTCTCATCACAGTAGCTATTTCTACCGGGGCTCCTTACACTTGCTACCCTAAAAAACAGTCTGGGTAACGAGTGTAAGGAGCGCCAGTAGGAATAGGATGGTACCCAGGCTACCTCACAGAAAAGTATTTTACGGGAATTCTGTTACTGTCCCAAGAATGCCCTCAATTGGTAGTTGTTGACCTATTGTAAGATGAATGTATAACAGAATAAGATAAGTACAAAAGGTAGACTAGAGTGCACCTACCTTGCTAGTCCATAGGTAGATGGGGAAGTTGATGAACTGGGAGTACTTCCGCACCAGCTCCTTGGTGGTGTGGGGCTCCAGGAAGTCCTGAGCTTCTTCCTTCAAGTGCAGGCTGGAAAAAATACAGCACACTTTTAATGGCTGGTTCCATACCACTTGTACATTATAACCAGAATCTGCTGTTTTATGCAATATTCTGTAAGAGTAAGAAAAGTAGTAAAAGTAGTAAAGAAGCTAAATCACATTTTCCTGTAATTTTTCTCAAGCCCTTTACCTTAATAACAGGTGTGTCACTATCATGGCTTACAAATTGGAACTGTACACCAACATTTTTTGACTGTAGGTGCACCTAACCAAACAAGAAATCTTTTTAAAAAAGCTGTGCCTTGCCGCGTATTTTATGTTATTTTGGTAAGTTAGACTAGATTCTACGCTTAAAAATCCCGAGTTCCACATGTCGCCCCCCTCCCCCTCATTATCATAATTTATGTCAGATGAATTATTGGCACATTAAACAGGTTTTGTAAAACTTTTTGACCCACAATGAATATGCATTATTTTTTATTACAAACTAAGTTCCTTCTGATGCAATTTGTGATATATATTTATATGAACATGGTGAGTTAAAGCGTAGATTTATTACGCTGGACCACATACAGTAACATGCGTCTAGAAGAGCGTTTTAATACTCGTCTGGAATGTACCATTGTCTAACTAAGCCATGAAACTCGGCAAGGAAAGAAGGGCCTTTGGAAGGGGCTTTGGAAGGGCTGGGTTAAAAGGTCCGTCCATTGATCCATGGAAAAAAGCTGGCGTAAAGCCTTGCCTGGCGGCAAGGCAAAAAATTAGGTGCACCCAAAATGTTATCTGAGCACCTACATGCTTCTGTGCCCTGACATAAAACATGTAAACCTGTACCGTAAACAACTGACCTGACAGTGGTTCCCCTGCCCAGGGTGTTGCCTCTTGGATCCTCCACAACGCTGAAGGACCCGGCGTCAGACTCCCAGATGTGCTGGATGTCATCGTTGTTCTTACTGGTCACCACAACACGGTCAGACGCTGGGAACCAGAGGAAGCGTTAGTTAACTATAACATTCTTATTCTTACTGGACATCACAACACAGTCAGACACTAGTACTGGGAACCAGAGGAATCATTTGTTAACAACCGATTCAGCTATGCTACTGGTCATCACAACAGACACTGAGAACCCAACAAGCCTTAATTAACTAGAGATTCAGCTATATAACATCCAAACGTACATGATGACACAGTCACCACGACACAGTCGGATACTGGGATTCAGAAGAAACATAACTTAACAACAGATTTGGCACTGCTTTAGGAACAAAGAAGAAATAGCAAGTGTACTCATACTGTGGATATCAACAGTGACACGGATGTACACAAGCTGGGCGACCCTACTGACTATAAACATAGACCAACTTGCTAAGGATGTGGGGTAACAGGTCAAAGACTTAAGGAATGCTATGGGGGACCGAAATGCCTGGAAAGAGAGGGTAGACTTGCCCAAAATGTTGATGAAAAAAGTAGTTGATAATACTGTATATAGATAAACACAGCGTACTTACCCAGGAAGGAGGAGTAGAAGCCCACACCAAATTGGCCAATGAGAGCGCTCTGTTCCTCGGCCGTGCCCTCCGCCAGCTTGTTGAGGAACTCGCTGGTACCAGACCAGGCGATGGTGCCCAGGTTGTTCACAAGCTCGCTCTTGGTCATACCGATGCCGGTGTCCGTAACATGCAGGACCCCATTCTCTTTGTCCGCCTGTAGGTGTGACAGTATTGATATTAAATAAGTCAGATGTTCAGAACATCATTGAAATAGCATTTTAAAGGCTAGGCATCTAGGACTAGGAATAAAAAATATGATGTTTTCTTAAGATTCACTCTGTGCTGGATCATTTACATTTTGATGTTGAAAGCCATTTGAAATTGTTCAGTTGTATAGATTTAATTCAAAACATCATCGTTGGGACTATTCTACGGAAGGAAATTTGTGAGTTTTAAGCTTTAAGCATCTGGGGATCGACAAAACGACGGACAGACTCAAAATTTCGTTCCATTGGCCGGGGTTGTCAGCGGATGTTAACGCTTTTGTGGGTGGGTGTTTGGTATGTCAGAAAACCAAGGGAGGGCAACGTAAGCCCCGAGCCCCCTTATGCCCTAGCGTGGTAGGCTACCCCAATGAGAGAGTTGCTATGGATATAGTAGGCCCACTGCCAAAGTCCCAACAAGGTTCCAAATACATACTCGTTGCGGTCGACTATTTTACCAAGTTTGTTGAAATTTCCCCCCTAGCCGACGACACCGCCCCTTCAGTTGCCAAAAGCTTTTACCAGGGTTGGGTCTGTAGACACGGGGTCCCTGCATCCCTACATACCGACAGAGGATCCAACTTTCAATCAATACTGGTAACGGAGCTTTGTAAGTACCTGAAAACCCATAAAACGCGGACCACGTCGTACCACCCCCAATCTGATGGGTTGGTCGAACGTTTCAACCGGACAATGGGCGCTATGCTCAGGGCCTACGTTCGGCAATCTGACCAGCGGGATTGGGACTTCCACCTTCCCGCGGTACAGTTCGCATATAACACTAGTTGTCAGGCCACAACAGGCTTTTCCCCATACTTTTTGATGCACGGGCGTGAAGCCCGCCTCCCCGTGCACCTCCTCACAGGGGTGCATTGTGACTCTACCTCCACTTCGGACTTTGTTGCAGCGCTCAACGACAGAATGCCCGCTATTTTCAAATTGGTGCAGCAACACACGGCCCAGAAACAAGCTCGACAGAAAGAACTATTCGATTCCAAGGTCTATGGACAGCCACATGCTGTGGGTGACCTGGTGCTTGTACGAAATAACGCCGGGAAACCTGGCCTGGCCCGGAAGCTGGCCAACAAATTCCATGGCCCGTACGAAGTATTGAGTAGAGTAGGTGACAACGCCTACCGGGTGAAAAACACCCGGGGCCGACGGCAAGTTGATGTGGTAAATTTCGAACATCTCAAAGCCCTTACTCCACAGATGTTTGATCCTGACTATGACCCCAGGCAAGAGGGTCGCCGTCCGACGCGCAGGCGTCGTAACAATAACCACGTGACTTCTCTCCCTAGGCCACAACTCTCGGAAACCTCTCCCACGGACGGTGATGACGAGAATTCTGACGATGACAACCCGGAGCGAGACCCTGTAATTCCCCAAGGGCAAAGTTCCGCGGGCCCCCCTCCCTCTTATGTTTCAGATCCGTCCTTATCTGACACCGAACCCAAGCGGCTCCTAACACCTGTGGCACAGCGTCGACCCTCAGCGCCGTCATCCCCTACGCACAACCGGCCACCTGACACAGCACAGGCGGCACCCATCCAGTTGCCTGGCCCCGACCCAGCACGTACCCAGGCACCTGTTCCAGATCCGACACCGGCTCCAGATCCGACACCTGTTCCAACCCCGACACCTGTTCCTGCTCCGACACCTGTTCCAACTCCGACACCTGTTCCTGCTCCGACACCTGTTCCAACCCCGACACCTGTTCCTGCTCCGACACCTGCTCCGACCGACATGACAGCGACAACATCATCACCCGTCCTTCCGTCCCCGTTACCGCAACGTATCAACCCGCGTCGTCGTAGACAACCGCGAGACATGAACAATTTTATATGCTTCCCGGACGCTTATACCTCCAGTGACAGCAACAGTGATACGAACCATGTCCACCCCAACGTATGCCAGGTCACAAAAAGTCTAGATGTGGGGCTGACTAGACAGTGCCATCGTTCGGATAGGTCGTGTCCCGGGGGGAGAACGGTTCAATATAGGTCTCCCTACCCGTCCCTTGGAGCCCTCGGGTTACTACTACCCATCCCTTGGAGCCCTCGGCTTACTACTTCTGCCAAACAGTTGGAGTCCGGTGATCCATTTAATGACAGCTGTAGTCCGGGCCTTCACCAGCCCACCGAAACCTTCTTGAAAAAATTCATGTCAATTTAGGAGTGGAAAATTCTTCGTTCCGTTTGAAGTCCCTCGTGTACTCTCGTGGTTTGGGCACCCCCCCTCCCCAGGTTCTATGTCCCCCATAGGAACGGGATTTGACCCTCTGCCTGCTCCGTCCCCTTTCCTCATGTCGTGACTCGCCTCACACATAGACGGGCATGGTTAAATCCGCTGATGATTGGTTCCGTAGTGACATGACCGTAGCGGGGTGTCCTTCCTACAACCACTTCCGACCGGGCATCCGTACCCAAGTACCTACGGTTTGGCAAGCTTTTTCCTCCTCCTTCGTTTCGGCTACTGATTGTGTAAATCCCGGCAAAAAATTCAGCCTTCCTTGCATCATTAAGTGGTCTACTAAAAAAGAGATTCCACGAAGGCAGTTGTCGTAATCATTAGCAGGGCACATTGCTAGGGATTAAGGTAGTGGGACCGCCTCGTTCTCTCCTCCGTTGGGACCCGTTTTCCCTTCCGAACGCGTTGGCACTCACTAGTCCCCTCCTCGTCTAACAACCAAGGACCCGCCAAAAATGTAGTGGGTCCCGAGCAAAAACGCTCCCGAAACGGTTCGACCGGGTTCGACATGGTTTATCCTGTCTGTGTGTATTACTCGGGTACAGAGTCTTGTCTACGTTGATGTGTGTACAAAATGCTTTGGATGATATGATTACTAATGTTCGGAACTTTGATGATGTTACTGTTCAGGAAAGTACTTTGGTATTATGGTGCTCCTTTATTCTGATACTTCGATGACCTTATTGTTTGGGAAATTGTTTTGGTATTGTTTGGTATTTGTTTGGTATCGAGATTCTGGATTTTGTTGTCATGCCTTCTGTTGCTTTCGATATGTAATGTTGTTTCGAATTCATTCTGTATGGTGCCATGATGTATTTTATGTACCAGTCGTATCTGAGTCGATGCGATAATTTTTTTTCTCTCTTCATCTGTACTTAGTGAGCCGACATTGATGTATGCTAAAGTGTCAGTTATGGTGTACGTATGGTTCCGGGTATTCGAAATTCATTGTGATATTCTTACGTGATTTATTAGTTAAAGTTAGTTCAATTTTACTGAGATATGTTAAATGATGCGGGAGCATCATTAAGCGTTGCGGGGGGGATGGTGTAGCAAGTCTGTTATTACGTTGGGCAGCACGTCACCGGAACGTACTGCGCCTGCGCAAACCCTGGTAGTATGGGGCTTGGTTTGGTCAACGTTGCATTAAAATCCCGCTTGTTGCACAGTATATGTTAGAGACATGGTTTCGTGTAAAACGTACACGGGATTTTACCCTTATATACGCACGTACTTTCTTAAATGCGGCCCTTTAGTAAACCGGGGGTTTAGCATGTCTATACTTTTCGCGCAGGCGCAGTACGTTCCGGTGACGTGCTACGTTGGGCGGCCCAGGGGTCACGTGGTGAGAGCACGTGATCATGGGCGCGCCCTGACGTCAGCTAGGCCACGCCCCGCAGCGCTCGCGTAAGCTCCGCCTCCAATTGATATAATATAAGGCGAGGTACGCGCTTGTTAGGCTAGAAGCAGACTCAGGGACAAGGACAACCACATCTTCCTCCGCCGTAGCTACGTAACTGGTTAGTTAGCATCATCCACTCGCATCTGTCCAGGTATCTTATCTTGTATTATTTGTATCCATTCACTGGTCTATATATATATGTATCGAGTCGTAGTATAAATAAAGGTCACATCAAACTGTATACTGAACCCTGGTCCTTGGCTATATTGGTGAGAGTGCATAGCATAGATACGTCACCTTGACGTATAGGTAAATGCCCAAATCCTACCACTAAGACCAAATGTTACAAACTTCCATATCGCATTTGTACATAACAAGGCAATCAGAGATGGCAGACTTCATCCATTTCAGACAGACACACAGACAGGTACATCAACAGGAAGACCTCCCGTCTTTTGGGTGAAAAATAAAAGCAAGCATGAGCTATTATATCAACCACTTGTACAATATTACATACTTTAGAGAGTTCTGCTCCGCCTCTCAAGAGGAAGAAAGATGATGATGTCATGATGATGATGACTTCTTACCTTGATTTTGATAGTAAGCTCTTCATTTGCTGATAATACATCCTTGTCGGTAAGCGAGAGGAAGCGAATCTTATCCAGGGCATCGGAGGAGTTGGAGATCAACTCACGAAGGAAGATCTGGAACATCACAAAAAAGGTGAAAAAGTTAATAATTGTTGCAAAGCTACAATTCAACGGTGTCTTCAATTTCCAAACTTTGAAAAAAAAAGAGAAGATAGATCTATTGGGTATGCCTTAACAACTTGATAACTATGTTACCAGTAGAGCACGGGTTTTAACAAGAGAGATGAAAAAGTTAAACTTAAAGATACCAAAAAGTGAAAAAAATTACTAATTGTTTTAAGGACACAATTCAATGGTGTCTTCAAGTTTCAAACCTAGAAGAAAAGATAAGATATTTGGTATACCTTTAATACCTCGATAATTATGTTACCAGTATTGCAGGGGTTTTAACAGAAGTGATAAAAGTTTTTAAGATTTGGTTCAAAAAATCTTGTTACCTCCTTGTTCTTGTAGAGGGAGTTGATGATGAGCTTCATCATACGGCTGACTTCTGCCTGAAACTCGTGTTTTTCCTCCCGATCTCTCATTTCTTTAATTTGCGCCACATTTAGTCCATCCAACTTGATGGCCTCTTCTTCCCTGAAAAGTGCATTTCAAAGATACGACTTAACAGGGCTCGAAATACTGGATGCATGTGCACCCAGGTGCACCCAAAATTGGAGCTGTGCACCCAATTCTTTTCTGTGGGTGCACCCTGTGCACCCAAATTTGATTTATTTTCTTAGGTTTATGTATGAAAAGATATCAAAGTATACTAAGTAAACATCATATTCTTGACATCTAACAGTTAGAAAGCTAATAAAAATGTCTGTCATGGTACTTGTTTAAGAATTTGATAGCTTGTAACTAAGTTTTATTATTGGGTTATTTAAGTAGTGTACCCAAAAATCTTTTGGTGCACCCAATTTTTTAACCTGGGTGCACCAGTGCACCTAATCCCCAAAATGAATTTCGAGCCCTGCTTAAGAAAATCAACAAAATGATATCAAAGAAACTAGACATATCAATTTGCAAGTAAACAGTTACTGCACAGAGGAAAAATCTCATGATTCCCATCCACAAAAAGGATCAGTTTGGAAAAGGCTAAATGCATTTAAATTACAATAGATTGTCTTGAACTATGGCAGCACTTACTGTCTAATCAACAAGTAACATCAATGCATCGAAACTCTTAAGGGCTAAATTGGCACTTAAAAGAAGCTCTAAAAATGTTCCACCAAAATTATCAGATCTTTGGGTCAAATTTCAGTGTTGACATCAGCCTAAAATGTAATGTACAGAAATATCAAAGCATGCTAAATATTAATAAAACACCTTGTGGGTCTTCTGCGTTATTTAATATATGGAGACTGTATTATTTTAGCTTGCAAAATTGCAAGTTGTTTATAGTTTTAATCTGCAATACCTGACAACATTCCGCAAATTGCAGACAATGGTGTTTTAAGTAATGGATTGCTACAGCTGGATTTCTCTTTTTCCTTTTACGCTCTGGTAACCGTATATTATAAAAGTACTGTTACTCTTTATAAGTAACTCTGTAAAATATGTCCTTTGTAACTCATTGAGAGGCATGAACAAATGTCCCTGACCCATAGAAATATCAAGTACTTCCACAATACAATTGTTACAATACAAGTACGTGTATAGGACCAAATATGGAAATGTGACAATCATCGATTGATTACTGAGCCGCATCATAGACAAAATGAGAACCGAGGTCAAATCCTGGTGATGTGGCATTTCAGCAAACATACATGTATAAACACTGGTGATACTATGTATCCACAACATCATGTATTTATACTTACTATTATATGTGTTTTGATATCCTTCCCCTCCTTGATAGAGAAAACATTTCTTGTACTATGGCTATGTTGGTCTTCAACAAAGTTACGTACAGTGGTAACATTAAACTTAAAACTTCCTTCATCCCTTTTACACTAATTACTTTTCAAAGTCTGCAGCTAACCCCCCCCCACCCCTGCAGTTTCAATGAAAGCTGCTTGAGGGCTCTTTCCAGACCACAAGAACTGCCTACCAACCAAAAATCCTGCCCACTGCTTGTCCAGAACACTAAATCAAACAGGAAGTTCTGCTGCAGTACCACAGAAAACCAGTAGGGGCGCAAAGTCTCATCAAGACTTACATAATGTACCCACATGCCAAATATGAGGCCAATATCCAGGCCACAGAGACACTCTCACAAATGCTGTCAAAAACATTACTTTTTTGGCAAATGGGTTAATCAGATTGAAGTGCCAAAGGCCATTACTTTAGTGCCTGATTTCCAAGCAGATGTTCGGGTGGACTGGATTGAACAATAGAGAACAAAGCCTCAATTTTTTCAACAATGTATGACTTGATTAGAAGGCATAAGTTACCTTTTAACGGCTTCGTCGTCAGTCCTGGACCCTTCAGCGTGGTCGCCAATGTCATCTTCAACTGTGGCGTCGGCATAATCATCAGCATACACTGTAGCTGTGGGGTGGGGGGCAAGGAGAAAAACATCAATAATCACCTGGTGTATTTTGCCAGCCAGTAGGTACCCAAATTATGAGTAATGAGGCTGATTAACGTGGTTGAGGCACCTCCTCGAGCACGGGACCCCGTTTTACGTCCCTCCCGGAAGACGACTTCGTGGAAAGCTTCGTGAGGCTACAGCAATCCGGTCAGTCCCCCATCCAAGTACTGTCCGGACCGCGCGTTGCTTAACTTCCGAGATCGAGGGATTGGGTGTACCAAAGCGAGAAAACTTATAAAAGATGGCAAGTCTTCAAGCTTCCAAGCGGTTCAGTCCAGTGCGTTCACACTGGCAAGGCCGTACACATTTTAATTACAGAGATGTTGATAAACTGCCCTTGGGCATAAAACTCAGTTTTGTACGCTATGTGCAAGCTGCCAAAGACCAGACTGATCAGTAATATAGTAGCAGGATTGACTCCTCTTGATAAGTGTGGTACCGTGGGTTCTTTAAAGGCTGGAGGTGTGGCTGCTAACAAATGCAGGACCTTCAGCTTTATGTCCTATCTGCGAGGACCTCCCTAATCTTAGTTAGGTACTCATTTTCACATGAGTAGAGTAAGCAGACATGTGTTACGCACCTTTCCCAAGGGCAAAGCAATGGGGCCTGCTTGGGACTTGAACCCAAAACCTTTAGGTTCTGAGTCAACAGCAAGACTGTAGTGAAGAGTACCTTTGATCTGGTTTTCATGCATTTATTTTCAGATCAAACTAATTTGTCATTTCTCGAAGGTGAGACTTGATTGATTATGAACTTTTGCAAAACGGTTTATCAAGTGCTATAAAATCAAACATTTAAAAAAAATTTGAAACGTTATGTAACTCAAACATCGAAAAGGTAAAGAGGTATTTTACAGCAAGGAGGTTTAAGGTGTTCAAAACAACACGAGTTTCATCTGATATTACCTACAGTAGCTGCAGGAAAAATCCGAACTGGCAACTCTAGGTGGAAAAACCACATTCTACACAACATTTCGACACCAGTACTGATTCATACTTTTTCGGAAACAAACAGCAAGGAAAAGAAATTTAAAGGAACTTTTAGAACCGGTACTACATTCACGCCCCCCTCCCTCTCGAAAACACACACGTGGGGATTTTACATCGAATTTCTGTCATAAAATCGTATTGTAAAATCTTGCAATAGCTCACCTGTAGCCAGAAACAAGCACAGCACTCCGAAGAGCCAATATTTCCCCGACATGGTGACTGTTTTCGTCAGAATATCTCTTTAAAAAGAGAAAAGGACGTCAACTGTGGGTCTGAGCCGCCGGGATAATCGACCACACCCGGTAGAATTTTCACGCGGTTGGACTTTGCCCAGGGGGGGGGGGGGTTAATTGCATAGCGAGCCGGATAATTAACCCCCTGGGCTAAAGTCTAACCGCGTGAAAATACTACCGGGTGTGGCCGTTTACCCCGGCGGCTGGGAGCTTCCCTGGCCCCGTAGAGAGCCTGCACTAACTACGGTATAAGGCCGAGCGAGAGACTGGATTTCAGGTTAGTTCTTAAGAGCTGATGTCTGTAAAAACCAAGCAAAATCAGAAAATGTTGGCCAAACTCAAAAAATCGATTATCCTTAAATTTTGTGTGGTGGTAGGGCCTTGGTCCAAACCTATAAAAATGGCAAAGTTTTAGATCTGCGGTCACCGGTTGCCATGGCAATGGCCATTTTTCAAAATGGCGGATTTTCACCAAGGGAAGGCCTTGGTCGCGTCCAAAATAGGCCTCCTTTGGACTCCTGTAGCCCCCACAAATTAACAGATATTTTATTGATTCTCGGATATGTTATTACCCATATTCTAATGAAAAAAATAATATATAGTGATGCTCAAAATGTTTTTGTAGTGAGGTGCAGCAGATGTTTGAAAATTATGTGTTTTCGTGAATTTCCAAAATTGACAAAAATCCATTTTTTGACCATTTTTATTGACCATTAGCTCATTTACAGGCAAATCAATTTGCTTGATTTTTGGCACAATTATAGTTTGAACCTTTGTATACATCATATGTAAAAAAAAAATTGGCACTCTTACGTATCGGACCGTGGTGGCCCCGAAATATTTCCATTTCAAGAAAATCGTAACCATAGAATTATTCCAGGAAAAACAGTCATAGCTTACTAAAAATGAATCTCAGTTTCATTTTATGTAGCAGAGGAACTTACCTATCACTTATAAAAGCAGGGTTGTTCTAGATTTTTTTATAATTGCCTTTAAAATGATTTTTATTGAGTTTTTGGGTCATGTACACACATGTACACACATGGGTTGATAACTGGTTTGCCATATAATAGAACAAAATGCTGAATTTTGTGACTTTTTTGGGCATTTTCGGCCCCAAAAGTACATTTTTGGCTCCCCTACCCTGGTTTTACAACTGAATGACCTGGAATTCAGTATAGCAATGCCCTGAACATATGCGCACATGGATTCAATAACATGTTTTGCATACAGTACAACAAAATGCTTAATTTTGAGATTTTTGTCATTTTTTTGACCAAAAAAGTCATTTTTTTGCTCCTGTTCCCTGTTTTTTCAAGTAAATAACCAGTAAAAGTTTGGTATAGGAGCGCCTTGGAAATGGCTTTTATAACCTGTTTTTGCTTACAGTACAAAAAAACGCTTAATGTTGTAATTTTGGGTCATTGTTTTACCCAAAGTACATTTCTGGCTCCTGTTCCCTATTAGGCATTACAGGCAAATGACCTCCTAGACGCCTGTAACCCCACAAATTAAGAGATATTCTATTGATTCCCGTATATATTATTACCCATATTTAGTAAGAAAAGTGATATAAAGTTATACTCGAAAGTTTTTTGTAGTGAGGTGCAGCAGATGTTAAAAGATGACGTATCTTTGTAAATTGTAAATTGCCAAAAAGTTTCAGAATTTCAGATTATTTAGTTGGAACAAGAGGGTACAGAAGCCAAAAAGGTTTTTTTTTTAAATGGTAAAAAAACACACAAAATTCAGCATTTCGCTGTACTGTATGACAAGCATGTTATTGAATCCATGTGCGCGTATATCCAGGGCATTTCTATACCAACGTTCAGATCGTCTAAATTTTTTTAGTCGTGAAACCAGGCTACAAGAGCCAAAAATGCACTTTTTTGTTTTAAAAAAATGGCCCAAAATAACAAATTAAGCATTTTGTTGTATTGTATGCCAAACGTGTTATTGGATCCATCAGCGCATATGTCCAGGGCATTCCCATACCGAATACAGGTCATTCAGTTGTAAAGCCAGGGTACAGGAGCCAAAAATACACTTTTTTTGTAAAAAGAAAATGACCAAAATTTAGCATTTTGTTGCACAGTATGCCAAAATTATTATTGACTCTATGTGCGCATGTGTCCAGGGCATTTCTATACCAAATTTTAGGTCATTTATTTGCAAAACCAGGGTTTAATGGGCCAAAAATGTACTTTTGGTGCCAAATACTACAAAAAGGAGCCAGAAATGTACATTGGGTAAAACAATGACCAACAATTACAACATTACGCGTTTTGTTGCACTGTATGCAAAAACGGGTTATAAAAGCCATTTCCAAGGCGCTCCTATTCCAAATTTTTACCGGTTATTTACTTGGAAAACCAGGGAACAGGAGCAAAACAATGATTTTGGGAAAAAAGAATGGCAAAAGTTTCAAAATTAAGCATTTTGTTATACTGTATGCAAAACATGTTATTGAATCCATGTGCGCATATGTTCAGGGAATGTGCGCATACATGTATATTCAGGGCATTGCTATACCGAATTCCAGGTCATTCAGTTGTAAAACCAGGGTAGGAGAGCCAAAAATGTACTTTTTTTTAAAATAAACCAAACATCACAAAATTTAGCATTTTGTTGAACAGTATGCCAAAAGTGTTATTGAATCCAAGTGCGCATGTGTCCAGGGCCATTCCTATACTAAATTTCAGGTCATTTGGTTGTTAAACCAGGGTACAGGGGCCAAAAATGTATTTTTTGGGCCGAAAATGCCAAAAGAAGTCACAAAATTCAGCATTTTGTTCTATTATATGGCAAACCAGTTATCAACCCATGTGTGTACATGTCCAGGACATTCCTATACCAAATTTCAGGTCATTTGGTTGCAATACCAGGGTGCTGGGGCCAAAATATACATTGTTTTTGGTCTAAAAATGACCCAAAAACTCAATAAAAATCATTTTAAAGGCAATTATAAAAAAATATAGAACAACCCTGCTTTTATAAGTGATAGGTAAGTTCCTCTGCTACATAAAATGAAACTGAGATTCATTTTTGGTAAGCTATGACTGTTTTTCCTGGAATAATTCTATGGTTACGATTTTCTTGAAATGGAAATATTGGTTTACTCTCGGGGTCACCACGGTCCGTTCCGTAGGAGTGCCAATTTTTTTTTTACATATGATGTATACAAAGGTTCAAACTATAATTGTGCCAAAAATCAAGCAAATTGATTTGCCTGTAAATGAGCTAATGGTCAATAAAAATGGTCAAAAAATGGATTTTTGTCAATTTTGGAAATTCACGAAAACACATAATTTTCAAACATCTGCTGCACCTCACTACAAAAACATTTTGAGCATCACTATATATCATTTTTTTCATTAGAATATGGGTAATAACATATCCGAGAATCAATAAAATATCTGTTAATTTGTGGGGGCTACAGGAGTCCAGAGGAGGCCTATTTTGGACGCGACCAAGGCCTTCCCTTGGTGAAAATCCGCCATTTTGAAAAATGGCCGTTGCCATGGCAACCGGTGACCGCAGATCTAAAACTTTGCCATTTTTGTAGGTTTGGACCAAGGCCCTACCACCACACTAAATTTAAGGAAAATCGATTTTTTGAGTTTGGCCACCCTATGCTTGGTTTTTACAGACAGAGCCTCTTAACCTGCGAGGCCTTTACGCACCACTGTCTGTTATTTCATCGTGCCGAATATCGTCACCATGGCGACGGATGCGTCACCGCTACGCACGGCTTCTCCACTTGGTTTTATAACCCCAGGTTTGTTCTGCTAAATACCGCGGCTTACATTAATGCGGAACAGATATGGACTGTTATACTTCCCGTCACTGTCTCTAGCTGAGCAAAATGAGAGCAATTTTCAAAAATAAGTCAAAACCTGTTTAGAAATACCCAACATTAGTATTCGAGTAGTCTCTTTTTCTGATAATGTTTGTCACCATCCATTGCCACACGTATGTTCCCTATGTACTTGCCATTGGCCTCCTGGTATGAATTTGCAAATAAACTTCCATTTATGTTTTCAGACTTAAATGAATAATATGTTGTCAAGTTTGAGTGAATCACTACAAGCGCTGTTTCGGAAATGATTTTGTTTAGGGGGGCTAAGCGGTAACAATGGATTCGGTGCAATGCCGACGACTCCATGTACCCAGCCAGCAGATATTAACCATTCAGAACATCTAGAACGTTACTATCGTAGATTGGAACTCGTTGCACCAACTACATTGGCTAGGGTTATCCGCACTAGAAGTTAAAAGTACAGTTACACTTAGATTGGCAAAGGTTGGGTCGTTGGTCGTCGCTACCGTCGGAAACCTGACAGTGTGTATTACAGATACAGGTACAGAAGCTGATGTGTTACGCCGAAGGGTGGTTATACAATATACCAGCTACACAGCTACAGATTCTCCCTTTCATACCTACCATCTCCGTTTGACAGGATTCCGTCGGGGTCGCAGAGGTACGAGGACCTGTTCCTACCGCACCGCTCCCAGTCCGTCAGCGGGCTGGGGTACTCCTCCGCCCGCCAGGCCGCCGGAACGCGTGCCGGTGACGTGCAGGAAACAAACCCGGACTTCCCGTGGGTGACGAGAACCAAGAAGGTACAATATACTACCTGTAGCACTGGAGACATCTTGTTATCGAGCATGGAGGAATTCAAGATCAAGTTTACTACTTGGGAGGGTGAGTAAACGGGTCACGTAGCCTTCAGGTGTTTGCAAAATAAGCGGAGAACATTTACTCCTCAGGTGATCGTGACCCGTTCTCAAACGTTGATTGTCCTACGTTCGTTCGAAGCAAAACAGCGTACGCTTTAGACTAAAGTCTTCAGTAGATATAGTCATCAAATACGTACGCACCAGCTACAGACCTGGGTATCCAGGGTCGCCAGTGAAAGTACAGGAATAATGCAATCGTCCACTCTTGTAGACTGAGATGAAAGGAACTATCTTGCTTCGGTATCGGGACGTCTTGTCGGATGGGACGTAAAGCCGTAAGGACGTAAAGGACGTAAAGGGAGAAACGCACCGTAGGCACGTGAAATTAAAGAACTTATCACATTAATTGATAAAAGTTCTAACCCGGTGTGAGTTAATCAAACCTTAGAGGCCGGTCTTGTCGCGGCTTGCTTCGACTGTACAAAACGCGTGACAGCCGTTCCTGGCTTCCCAGAATCTCATAAACAGACAAAACAGAGCCGGTCTTGCGTACTTCCTCCCCATCATAGCTGAACTCTGCGCCGACTATAAACACAAACACGCCGGTGATACAGGAGACCGGCTTTCATAGCGCTGAGTTCAGCCCATCGGTGCAGAACGCCACGGTTAAACACACAAACAGCTCACATGTGTTATAATCGCCTACACTTATGAAAACAATGGCACTGTACATGTATCATGATGGAAGAAAAATATTTCCTCACTCCACTCAGGTGGGAATGAGTACCAAGCTTCGGTTAGGGCTGTTACTCGGGTCGGGCGTTAAATGGAGGTCCTGTGTTTGGGAGAGCCACACCTCAATTATGGTAAAGATCCCGCCACAATTATCGAAACAAGAAATCTTTTAAGAAAAGCTGTGCATTGCCGCGTATTTTATGACTGAACTGCTGAGAGCGACACCTAGCTTCTTCAGTAGGAAATGCAGCAAAAGGGGATATTGGAAATTTACCTCATTATCATAATTTATGTTACATGAATTATTGGCACATTAAACAGGTTTTGTAAAACTTTTTGACCCACAATGAATATGCATTATTTTTCATTACAAAATAAGTTCCTTCTGATGCAATTTGTGATATATCTTTATATAAATATGGTAAGTTAAAGCGTAGATTTATTACGCTGGACCACATACAGTAGCATGCGTCTAGAAGAGAGTTTTAATACTCGCCTGGAATGTACCATTGTCTAACTAAGCCATGAAACTCGGCCGCGAGTAGCCGCGAGTGAGCGAGCGAGCGATTAGCCGCGAGCGAGCGTGGTCCAGTGGATTGGCTTGCGTCCCTAATGTTTGTGTACCCTTAGGGGTCAACTACATATGAGTATGGTCATTGTA
The DNA here is from genome assembly GCA_019207045.1 of Branchiostoma floridae x Branchiostoma belcheri. Taxonomy (NCBI): domain Eukaryota; kingdom Metazoa; phylum Chordata; class Leptocardii; order Amphioxiformes; family Branchiostomatidae; genus Branchiostoma; species Branchiostoma floridae x Branchiostoma belcheri. Next base: position 791,979 of record CM033025.1, on the reverse strand, counting down.
TCGAATGGTCATTACTAATTTTGAACTGTCACCTTCCAGAAAAAAAGAAGGGCCTTTGGAAGGGGCTTTGGAAGGGCTGGGTTAAAAGGTCCGCCCATTGATCCAACCATGGAAGAAAGCTGGCATAAGGCATTGCCGCTAAACGTAGGGGTCCTTCCCGGTGTGAGTGGATCAAACCTTACAGTCTGGTCTCCGGGTTGACCTCTTGAAAAGCTGATAGTCACCTGTCATGTCAATCATACCACAAATGCAGTAAATAAATGAATAGGTAAGATCGTATGAATAATCACAATTGTCAATCGGAACTTTCAGAAAGTTTATTGAAAACGTTCTGATAAAACTCCTGAAGACAAGGATCCTCCTCTCGGCGCGTTCATATAAAAGGAAATAAATCTCACATTGAGCAGACTGCGCCCAAAATGTTCGGTCACACGGACTTAGGAAAACTAACTAGCGCTAGTTCACCTTTATCTGTGGGGTAACCTAAATCTGTTGTATCTAAATACAGGGCATTTAAGGATATCAAGTCGGTGGACGGTGATCTGAAACTGAAATATTTGTGAAAATTTGCAGTTTGAAACCACCGTCCGTTGACTTGATATCCCTAAATACCCTGATTTTAAATACAACGGATATAGGTTACCCCACGGATAAAAGGTGAACAAGCGTTAATGGGCAAACCGACAAACTGGAACACACGGACATAAATATTTACAGTATAGTTATGGTATAAGAAATACCTCTCATACGGGCAGAGCTATATAACTACAATACTGCACACCTGAAAAATACATATAGAAACCAGTCGTGGGACGGATATAACATATCCCCAAAAGGTATGAATTTCTATATTTAGCATTTGGAATTTTGCAGGCATCATTTGGACATTGAGGCAGAATTTACATTTTCGACTCACTGACAACATACAACAAAAAGTGACGTCTGAAAAGGAATGTTGACATACAACACGCTCATACTAGAATAGTTGGACCAAAAGTTTACAATGTAGAGTTTTGGCCACTTGTTCCCTTTACTGGTATCTTGTTGGCTGTGTATTTCATCTGGCTGCTGCCATGTAAGTATCGCATTGGTCTTGTTGTTGAGAGGCATTCTCTAGGCAGAACAGGTCAGCGATGACAGTAATTATAAAATATGCTTTCTCAGTTCAAATACGTGTTATTCAGCCCATTGCAGCACAACTGCGAAGTACTGTGTACAGTTCCGTAGTCTCATGTCTCTCTCTTTACCCCAACTCTGGACATTTTGGTCAACATTAGCATATAAGAGTATCTTACAACATTCAATTGAACTATTGAGTATAAGGAAAATATCATCATATACTACATTTCAAGTGACAATCTGACAACAAAGGCAAACAATGATTGCACACAAGAACACATATGTGTACACACATGTAAACAAATGTGTACACACATGTAAACAAATGTGTACACACATGTAAACAAATGTGTACACAAGGAAATACATGTATCCTAAAAGATAGTTCATGATTTAAACCCCACATGCGCAGGAGGGGATTGTGGGTACCATGTCAAAGGTGACCCCCCCCCCCCATGACATGTTGACCATTTCTTGTTGCTAAATGTGTAGACGAGTTTTGTTCATGTCTCAGGGGCCTTCAACAAGTCCATTTTCCTGAGGTAAAGCATTAATCGGAACAACACTGTGTATGTATGCTACGAAGTCTTGGAATTGGATATAGGAGAATTCTCTGACACATGGCTTCTAACTGTAGTTCTGCCTCTCATCGCTAGGTGGCGCTTTTGCGGCGAGAAAACAATCCCAAGCGTGGCTAAGCTTGTATGCCCCCTAGTCTGGGATTAGCCACGTTTGGGATTGTGTTCTTGGCGCAAAAGCGACACCTACATCAGCTACACGTAGCGGCGAGAAGCAGAACTCCAGTTAGAAGCTCTGAGAGACAGCAAAACGTAAGCAAAGTAATTGCATACTGGTTGTGTAAAAGAATTATCCCATATGTAATCTACCAACGTGATGAAATTATTTGCGTACGTAAGTCTTGGTTGTCATAATGAAATTCGAGGAACCAGTTCTGTTGCCACAAATGCCTCTTTTGTTTGACTGAGAGTGCCTACGCTTTGGAAATGAGTAGAACGGAAGATTTCTGAGTATCTTAGAACATCTGGAATGATTGTCTGACTATTGCCTTTTTGTCATAAGGACACGTGTGGCATTTTCTGTAGTGGTACATTCAAAAGGCAAAGACCCCGGGTATGCAGACTATGTCGCAATGACGTATACGTGACGCACAATCATCAACAGAGCGCAGCTACTCCCCTTAATTTGAACTGCTGTCACCTATGGTATCCATGTGGGCGACACAGTTATATATGTCAATTTCTACATTACAAAAGCAACAACAACGACCAAGGTACACAGTTCACATTGCCTTTGTAGACGTGATCTAAAAACCAAAATTGTAGTTTGGAAACTCAATGGATGTTTCAACATTCGCCCAATTAACATCACGGTTGCCAGAAAGTAGAGTCCACTTTTAATCATTTTTCCACAGAGGCATGTCGATAGTCGTGTGGTATTTTGCGATAGAAGGCAAAGGATTAGTATCTTTCTGAAGGGGGTTAATGGCTAAAACGATATCCCCCATGTTAATTTCTTTTTTTTGCATTGCCTGTATTTTATCGTCTTTCATCATTAAAGGATTTCTCTGTTTTTCCTCACGGTTTTACCTAAAATTGGGTAGATTCCTGATCGCGCAAGTATAATAAACAATTTGCCCGACGACTCAATATATTCTATTAGTATTTAGCGCAGCCAACGCTCGATTCTCTGGCGACTATGAACTTCAGTGACCTTCTGACGATGAGCAAATTTGGGAGAAGTTTGATTGACAGTGTGACGTTTACTTCAACATCATCAACAGTTCCCCGGTGTTGCTTGAACCAAGACTGTTGCAACCGTTGTAAACAATGCTAAGGTGAAACTAAACTCTACCCTACTTTACAAGCTTTGTTTATCTATTATTCAAGTGAGCTTCAGTATTTCTCACACGGTTGCCATTATCACAATCTTACGAGAGGTGAAAAATCATATTTACAAATGGCTCACAGAACGTCGATCAACGAAAATAGTTTTGGTCTTCACAGTAGATTCTAGCGGATTCCCGCGAAGTGTGTCGCTATTCATGCCCCAAAATTCGTACCTGGGATCCAGTCTGATCACTCTTATTGCAATATTGGTTCTCTGTTAGATATTCAAAGTAGCTTTAAACTCTTCTGCTTTTAGTTTGGATGTATCTGTTTTGCATCACAATGGGATGCCGTAAAGTTGGAGGATTGTCGTATGTTGTGTTATAGTCGTTTCTCATAACAATTACGCTAAAATCAAATGTAGACTGTGTTAAATGAAAAAAAAACTCCATCATCATTGAAAGTCCACGATAAAACATGAATGGTAGAAAATCTTCACATTAAAATCACAGTTTCGTTACAACTTACTTCACAAAGTTTCTAAGCATTTTGATCGTTTAATGAGGAAACCTTTACCTGATTTCTTCAAACACCTTAATGATTGGTATGTAACATAAATATGTTCCCATCACACACATCGGTAGGTGGAAGGTTGTTCTGAATACCGCAGGTTACCTCCACCTCTCCGATACGGCTGGTTCGCGTAGTCACCCTGCCTCTGAAATTCCGCTGGCCGTTGGGCGACAGTGTGGTTTGGCATCAGCGCACTTTCGTTGGCAACCGCTGGCAACGTTACCTCATAACAACAACCAACAACAACATCCTCCCGGTAGTCACATACTCCAGGTTCATACTGGTCCTGTTGCAGTACCGGTGCAAGTGTTGGCCCACACCATTGTGTACTCCTCTCTGTGTGTTGATTGAAAATTGCTCTGTCTACTTGTTGTTGGCAGCTTGGTTGAAGATATGTACACGATACCTCCATCTTTTGGAACATCCACATGCATTGGTCAGAAAGGTAGATAGAGAGAGGTGTCGTCTAGTTGAATGTTCTGTTGCAGTTAGTTAGTTCGTTTGGTCCGAAAAACAATGGTTGATCTCGTGTGAAAATGGCGAAACGTCTCGCTTCTCCCACTCGGTCCTCCCTTGACTGTAGGCACCCGTGGTGGTGTGTAGAATCCAGTCAGCAGAGCTGCCACACTTCTAGACGGGCACTCCCCTCAGCAGGCTGCGCTTCCGCTCACATCTTGTACGAAGGCTGTACGCGGTGTCATCTAGTCTTTAATATCCCTCCTATCTACGTACGGCTGTGTAAAATCCACCTACAGATCGTAACAGTGTCTTAGTAGTCTGAGTTGTCCAGTGGAGGAGCTAGCCAGGTAAAAATGTGCATCGTGGAAGGTTTTCTTGTCTTTAATTGATGATGTTGTGTTTCCCGTTGAGGAGCTGTGTAGAAAATCAGGACCCGCTGCTGGCGGAGGCACTCGGGCTCATCCTGGGCTCGATCTGCAGAGACGCGGCGTACAGAGCGTCGTCGTCCAGGATAAGCGCCTGGTCTAGCAGGTAACTCGTCACCTGGAGAATAAGAAACGGACGTGAGGATATTCAGATTGGCATATAACACTACTACAGAGCGTCGTCGTCCAGGATGAGCGCCTGGTCTAGCAGGTAACTCGTCACCTGGAGAATAAGAAACGGACGTGAGGATATTCAGATTGGCATATAACACTACTACAGAGCGTCGTCGTCCAGGATAAGCGCCTGGTCTAGCAGGTAAGTCGTCACCTGGAGAATAAGAAACGGACGTAAGGATATTCAGATTGGCATATAACATTACTACAGAGCGTCGTCGTCCAGGATGAGCGCCTGGTCGAGCAGGTAACTCGTCACCTGAAGAATAAGAAACGGACGTGAGGATATTCAGATTGGCATATAACATTACTACAGAGCGTCGTCGTCCAGGATGAGCACCTGGTAACTCGTCACCTGGAGAATAAGAAACGGACGTGAGGATATTCAGATTGGCATATAACATTACTACAGAGCGTCGTCGTCCAGGATAAGCACCTGGTCTAGCATTTGGTAACTCGTCACCTGGGGAATAAGAAACGGACGTGAGGATATTCAGATTGGCATATAACACTACTACAGAGCGTCGTCGTCCAGGATAAGCGCCTGGTCTAGCAGGTAACTCGTCACCTGGAGAATAAGTAACGGACGTGAGGATATTCAGATTGGCAAATAACACTACTACAGAGCGTTATAGTCTAGGATAAGCGCCTGGTCTAGCAGGTAAATCGTCACCTGGGGAATGGAAAACGAACATTCATATAGAATCACCGAGACACTCTGTGGATTTCGACAAGGTGAAAATATTTGATTCCGAACAGGATTACTTTCTCAGGGGAGTGGAACAGGCCATTTGCATGAGAGCCCACCAACCTTCCCTCAACTGAGACGGGGGCCGATATCGACTTCCAAGCACCTTTGACCCTTTTCTGACGTCACACTTACGGTCTGGATGTGTGACGTAGGCTTAGGGTCATTTTAACTTGATAAGGATCAGAGGACTGATCGAAAGCTTGTTGATAAGCGCCTTATTTTGTGTACGGATATGTTGTTGCGGGTTAAGACTTTGATATGCAGAGGAGATTAAAAAGAATAGAAAAAGAAGTTTTTTGATGGCAGACCAGTAAATAACTTGTAGTAGGGCAACGATGGCTTACAATTCCTTACCTTAGGATCATATTCTATTTTGTACGGTGTCTGTTGGTACTGTCGCAGTTCCCGGATAACATGTGCAATCTGGAAATGAGAACAAGGTTATTGCAAATACCAATTACAAGTAACATGGAAAGAGACAGAGCAACAATGAAGGACAAAATCAGTATGTTACTAATGCTATGTTACTAACCTATATCCGTTGCATTTAAAATGGCATTTAGGAATATCAAGTCAACGAACGACGGTTTCAAATTGCAATACATAATATGTATTTTTTTAATCACAGTTAGTTTCTTGTCCATCGACTTGATATCCCTAAATGCCCTATTTTTTTAATGAAGTGAATATAGGTTTACCCCCGGAAAAAGGGGAAATAGCGGTACTAGTACTCTAGACTAAGTGCTGACGCCAAATGATGATTGATGGCTTGGATTCGACTATGATAAATGGTTAGATGATACTCAGTCTAGTTCTTTTTCATAATTGGTCTTTTTAATACATAACGAAGTTGGGTACAAGGTAGAAGCATCATCCCCTATACTTGCGGTACTCTGGATTTTTTCTGCCAGAAATTAGTTTGACTTCGCTCCGAACAAAGACACAAACATATTTAGACAGTATTTTCGACTCTACGTAGTGACGAAAAGTTATTTTCATATGACTTTGGCTTCTTTTAAAATTGTCGTGTACGCTTTCGCTCCTGTCAGAACGTTGCGGTCTAATGTACGTACCATTCTCATCTTTGAAAAATTGACCAGGCCATCTTCGGTAAAGTTTGGTGCTCCGTCCTCTATGAAAGCCAAGTCTGTCAGGTACACTCCTAAGTATGGCACGCATGGAGGGTCACATCTGAAAATCGATAAAAATATAATGCATTTGACTAAAAGGTCAAGTTAGTTCCATCGTTTTCTTAGGGTTGTTATCAACTGTGTCTAGCCCAGCCCTCTCCTCCCACCGCCACCATTTAGTTGAGTATCTTAAACAGGTACGTACCTGTGTAGTTCATTCCTCATGTTTTTGAATCTACCATCAGACGACACCAGATTCTTCAGTTTCTCTACAAGCTGCTTGGTCTGAAATATAGAATATAAAATCATGATGCTTCATTACACAGAAGATGAAACACTGTGTTTCTCAAACTATAAAAGGAAACATCCCCCAAACTGTCATCTATAAAACCAGTACATCAAGATCTGCAGACGTTTCGGTGACCGTCTGTCACCTTCGTCAGGGCAATACTGACTGGTTCTACTTCACATTGCAGTACTAAGTAAGACGGTGACAGAAACATTGACGTGTGTACTGGTTGTTTTAAAGAGATTTGCTATGATTTTTTCCCTTTAAATCAACCACAATATTGTGCTCATTCATACTGACCTGTTTGGAGACCTTTTCCCAGGTTTTCTTGAGTCTGTAGATGGCGCTATTCTGGAATGCCGACGTGATCTCTAGAACAGAGTTGTAGTTGTGCATACACCTGTAAATATGAACATAAGCAGTCCGGTTATATAATTTACTAAATAGTCTAGTTGTTGACTAGCCCCTTAGAGAAACTTTGTGCTTATGAGATAAAGCATTTTTTTGTATACTATATCGATATGTCTCTGTGGCCGAGCGGTAACGCAACCCCACTGCTTGGCCATCTGGATCCAATTCCGTAGACCCGTGGGCCTGAGTTCGATCTCAGGGTCGGCTCAGCTCGGACATATTGTAAGGGATTGCATTCATCTTTTAGAAGGGACGTAAAATGGGGGTTCCGTGTTGGAGGAGGTGCCTCGAGCATGTTAAACAGCCTCGTCACTCAGATTGAGTACCTACTGGCATAATATTGCAATAGCACACAGGTGAATAATTAACTGTTCCTGTCTTCATTTCCTTAAATCCTCTTCAATTTTACCTTCCTTACGTCTTTATACAAAATGAACACTGTAACGACACGAAACGTTCCCCACAAACCTGCAGATGTCGGCGACTGCCGTCCATTTCTCGATGGCGCTAGCTCGTCCGGGGATGGTCGGCTGGCTGACGACTTCAGACGCCACTAGTTTACTCACCTGCGAAGAGATCCCGACAATTGTCGGTTAAAAACACTACACAGCAGTTGGGTTATGAACATTTGTGACATTGACTCTACTAAACTCTATACTGCCCTACTCTACTCTACACTACTCTAATTAACTCTGCTCTGCTCTACTTTACTCTACTCTTCTTTTCTCTATTCTACTCCTCTCTACTCTACTCTACTCTGCTCTACTCTGCTCTACTCTGCTCTGTTCTGCTCTGCTCTGCTCCGCTCTGCTCTGCTTTACTCTACTCTACTCTACTCTACTCTACTCTACTTTACTCTACTCTACTCTACTCTACTCTACTCTACTCTACTCTACTCTACTTTACTCTACTCTACTCTACTTTGCTCTGCTCTGCTCTACTCTACTCTACTTTGTTCTGCTCTGCTTTGCTCTGAGCTGATCTACTCTTCTACTCTACTGTACTCTGCTCTTCTCTACCCTTACCCACGCCACTCTACTCTACATTGCTCTACTCTACCCTAGTCCACATTACTCTACTATACCATTTTCACACTACTCTACACTACTTATGAAACTCTTTTATGCTCTATTGTACTAAGGTATACTCTATTCTACTCTACTCTACTCTACTCTACGCTACTCTACTCTACTCTACTCTACTCTACTCTACTCTACTCTACTCTACTCTACTCTACTCTACGCTACTCTACTCTACTCTACTCTACTCTACTCTACTCTACTCAACCCTGCCCTACTCTGCTTTATGAAGGGTTTCAGTACCTCATTGAATCTCTTGCTGGTGAGCATGATGTGCGGCGCCCGGGTAGCTTTGTCAGGCTTCATCCACGCCTTGTTCAGGAACTCCCTGGAGAATGACGACAGGTGGTTTCACCAATTATGTTAGTTTAGTACACTATTGTAGCTTTTTTAACTATTGTAGCTGTTAATGATATATGTTTATGATTTGCCATACATTGTGTCTTTTACAATCGCTGTGCAATATTCCAATAAACTTGACATGACTTGACTAATAACGTTACTTTGTAGAGTCATTAACTTGGAAAATGGATAAAATCAGAAACGGCAGACTTTTACACAATTATAACAAAAAACGTAGTTCTGCACAAAACTTGTAGAAACAGTAGCACAATGTATTTAATGCTTACTAAAACACTCAAGCACGCACACAAAGCGATGCAGGGGAGGAGAGAGGTAGAGGAATAAGGGAAGAGAGTGAGAGGAAGAGAGAGAGTCAGAAGAGGGCCCGAAGAGGTGAGTGGAAGAGAGAAGCAGAGAAAATATGGAGGTGGGTGACATGAAAAGAGCGCGTGCAAGAGGGAGGGAGAAACCATCGCGCTGTTGGTGAGCAGCGTTATTATCAGAAATCACATGACCCTAGCCCAAACACGGGGCAAAATTCTGACGTAGCATAAATTTGTCGTGACACATTTCTCCACCACATGACCCTAGCCCAAACACGGAACAAAAATCCGACGTAGCATGAATTCTGCGTGACACCGTTACTCACTCGTAAGGAATGCTGCAGAAGATGGTGTGGTCTGTGAGGGTGAGCTGCTCCGCCAGCTGGAGCGCTGACAGGGTCTCAAACGTCGCGCTGTCCGCTCTCTGCAACCAAAGGCAACATTGGATGTTGTGTACATGTTTCCTGACGTTTTATATATTACAGCATTTTACGTTGAATATAACACTGTGAGCATAGATTAGATGTTGGATACCTCATCAATACTGTAGCGAAATTTATAGTTTACACAAGGATTATTAAGTATCTCATGAAAGTGTAACTCGCTAATAATAGTTATACACATGTATAGTTACATTAGAGTTTCATCAGGTAACTGTGAGCAGCGACACCTATAGCTGCAGTACAATGTGAACCAGTCAGAATTTCCCTGAGGAAGGTGAAAGACAAGGTCACCGAAACGTTGGTAGAATGAAGCAATGGTCTGTTCAGTTAATTACAGAGAACTAAATAGTGCAGATGGATGTTCAGAGCTAATAAATCATTCCTCACCTTCCCAGGACTTAGGATCTCCTGCAGCCGCGCCTTGGTTTTGTCACCGTCTTCATAAGCCAGCGTTCTGAACAGCAACATGTCAGAATAGTTACAACAGTTTTCTTCAATCAATGACTATTTTATAAAGGTACAGTACATAACTCAAATTTTCGATGTCTACCAGCACATCTTCGTCATGGGGAATGACCTAGTCTCAGTTATCGCGAGAGAACACGAGACTAGGTCAGGCGCGTGGATCATCTGCCCCCTGTCGCCCCTTCCTTGCGGAGAAGGGGTAGGTAGGAATTGGGCAGCTGCAGGCTTGGGCATTACCCATGACGAAGATGTGCTGGTAGACATAAAAAATTTGGGAGGTATGTACTGTACCATTACAAAACAGTCATTGATTGAAGAAAATTATTGTAACTGTATGCATACGTGACTGATGAACCTCTTCAACGACATGTCAGACTAGCTTTATCAGACTGCGTTAGGACTTAGATCATAGATTTGCATTTGTTATATTTTCCCCAGATCCTTACCTCCCCTTCATGGACCCAATTAAGACGCAGGCGCAGGCCGATTTGAGTGTATATGAAAAACAGAGCTTGCAGAGAAATTGCTTAAATTACTAATTAATAAAGGCTGGTGATTACCGTATTTAAATTGATTGCACAAAAATCAAAAGAGAACGTTCTGCGGTTAGAAAAAGGGCATGATGGTTTGTTCCAGATCATCCGCCACCTACGTGACATCAAAGACTTAGATAAGGACAATATTGGCAAATGAAAATATATAGATAACAACAAAAATACCAAGAAAATTACTTAAATCGTATAAAATTATATGATGATAGGTGAACCAACTGAATAGGAAGCATCAAGCCACGAAGTTAGGTACAAAGGTAAAGAAACAAGGCAGGAAAATGCAATTTTAGATTAGAATGTTATAGATAAGGGGTAAATGATATGAGACTACTAGATTTATATGATGATAATTGCTCAAGGAAAGACGATTAGCATCATGAGAGTTATTATTAGTACTAAATAAAGTAATAGTGATCAACATTCATCATCATTAATCATCCTCTATCCTGAGGTGCAGCAAGTGAAGTTTGACTTCCAGAACAGTCTGACTTTCATCGCTGTGAGAAGTTCCAGGCAATCCAGACCAGTTTCTGACTCAATAAGTTTCTTCAAAGTTAGCCTTGGGCGACCAACACGTTTCTTACAGAAAACAGGTGTCCAGAACAAGAGTTTTCCGGATGGCTCTATACTACGGGCCACATGGCTGGCAAGGAGTAGTCGACGTTGTTTAACAACAGGTGTGACATTTGGTGATAGAAATAGTAATAGTAAAAGTGATAGAGCATAGTAATAACGTACCTGAGGATGTTGGAGGCTGCCTTATGCTCACTGGCCAGTAGCCCCACGTCCCCCATCATCTCCTCTAGAAGCTCCACAACCTTCGCTTTCAGGACGCTGTCCATCTCAAAGTCCTGCAGGGCAAAAGAAAACAATTTAGATTAGTTCACCTTTTCTTTTTTAAAATTTAAAATTTTTTTTTACAAAGCTTTATTCGTAAAATAAATGGTACATTTGTACAAAAAGAGTATCTAAGCTACTGTACAGAGAGTAATTCGAAGTACTAGTGTCCACTATCGCATAAGTAAGATTACATTTCTTAGGCATAATAGGTATTGCACATGGAAAAAGAATCTTCGTCTATACAAGCATTTTTCTCATGTAAATATACTGTCCTGCAGGGCAAAAGAAAGCGATTTAGATTAGTTCGCCTTTGATGTCAAAGATATAAGCAAATGGCGTATGAAATCGGCACCAGCTGGAGAAACTGCGATTCTCATATCTGCGTGTTCCATATGGAAGAAAATGGCATCGTGACGTGTTCCTTTACCATAGATAGTCTCAATACATCTCCACAGTAACAACTGAACAAATAGAACCGACTGGTTCCTTCAGCTTCATACATGTTCATAATATATGATAACATTATGTACATGTATGATATGATATGATATGATGATAATGTTTTTGTTTATGTTAATTGAATGGGGATGATAATGAATTGATTCATTGACGTTATGAGTAATTCAATGTATTGTATAATATGATATGGGTTAAGAATGTTAATGATTGATTTATGCTAATTGTCTGATGAACATTATCTGTATAACTTGTTGTTATGTATTTTATTCGAGAGAACTCCAGGAAGAATAGTTCAATGTAACTAATGGAGATTCTTAATAAACAAACAAACAAACAAGCTCATCAATTCTCAAGTAGCACGACAAACGGAGAAAACCTCTGACGTAGGTGGAATTTCCCACCTGTTTATGCTTCGTTGTCCAGTGCCGCAAGACGTTCAGCACACGCGCAGTGGCTGCCGTGCTGATGATCTCCTCTTTGTTCTTTCTCTGCTGTTTGAGATCTGGTGATGACGTAATGCAGCTACCGTAGCCTGGAACATAGAAAACATTTAACCTCTACCCTTTAATCCACCCTTACCCTCTAGCTACACACCTGCAGCTACCGTAGCCTGGAACAGTCACAGAAAACATTTAACCTTTACCCTATAACCCACCATAATCCTGCAATTACACACCTGCAGCTACCGTAGCTTTCACCTTTAAACATCAACTCGATCTTAATCTGTAGCTACACATCTACAGTTGTTGCAGCCTGAAAACAGAAATCTTTAACTCAGTCTCAGATCTTTAAGATATTGCCTTTGACCCAACATTGCCTTGTAACACAACTGCAGCAGCAGTACGCTAGAAAAACCGTTAAGCAATCCTTGAAACTATACGCTACCTCTAAGAACTGTTAGGTTTTCCAATAGCCCAGTCCCATCATTGCTGCGCATTCTCAATTCCATGAAGTGATCTAGACGATATTAGGTTTTAACCTATGAGATAATTTTAACGCCGATACATTAATTTAATGCTATACGTGTGAATGCTTTTAAAATTGTTTTAAATGTATGATGTTGTGTTACAATATGTGACGCACGAGATGGTGTATTGTAATACATCAATTGTTTTGTAAAGAGGGCACAATTCAGCCTTTGGCTTCCACGCCGTTCTGACAAATAAACCATTTGATTGATTAACCCAAGTGCTGCTTCCGTAGCCTGTACAGTCATAGCAAGCTGAGCTGCTGCAAGCCCAGAGCTTACCCTGTGGCAAGACACGTGCACCTTTCTGTTCAAAATGTTACCATGGTTTTGTTAAGGTATGATTTCTCAGCTGAATAATCGCATTTCCCCAGCCTTAAGAGAAATTGATAATATTGTTTCTCTGACGTTGAAGACTAAAGATTTGTTTTGATTTGATTTTGTCCTTTTGTGACCGCCGTATTTACAGAAGAGATATTCGTTATTAACCTATTTACAAAAGACGTCATTCTTTTTCCTTTTTTCTTTGGCTACCTGGTATGGTGTGAAATATGATAGGGGCAAGCCTGGCAATGTTCGACGGATGATCCTTTGCTAACGCTTTTGTAAACATGCTGTCTGAAGGATTTTAAGGCCAGGATATGAATAACTGTTAGTAGGGGTGGGTACCGGTACAGGTGCAGGTGCGGTTCAGGTCCAGAGGATCAGGTTCATTGACCTGAGGCCGGACCTGGACCTACGTATCTGTGAAAACTTGTGTATGAGCGATACTCAAAACAATGGTCCATTTCGCTACAACAGATTGTCCATTGGCGTTTTAAAATCTTATCCGAGTCATGTAAACAACACTAACTAAGTCTGTTTTAGACCAGACCAAGTTTGACCGTATAAGTAAAAATTACTATCAACTCTCCTCTACCTTGGCTGAGTGGGTAGAGTGTTCGCCTTGCATTCGGGAGGTCGTGAGTTCGATTCCCCGGCCGAGTCATACCAAAGACTCTAAAAATGGTACATGCTGCTTTCTCTGCTTAGCACTCAGCACTAATGCGGAAGAGTATGGAAGTTAAACACACATCACTACCAGCGGACCAGCCCCCTGCTGTAGTGGCTTGCACATGTGTGGCCCAAGGGCTTCGAAGTGGAGATGGGCGCCACCCTACGCATCTGTAGATGCATGGGCAAACTTTAACTTTAACTTTTAACTCCTCTACCTTGCTCTTGTTATTTTCTTGGATCTGTCCACTGCCCTTTTCGCGGTTCGGTCTTCTGGATTGGTCCAACAAGAAAAAACAGTTTTGTACCGAAACGCTGGTATAGGAGTACTTCTTGAGTAGCTTGCGTTTGCTTGCAATTATTACTCATTTAGTTCATACTTGTACCTGTGCGTACCTGAAGTGATAGCTTATATTCTGAACCCCCATCTTGTTAACGATGCCGCTGTTGCGTCAAACAACGCCCACAGTGACATGAGTAGGTGTTAATTTACTGGACACGAGGCCCAAACTCAATTGTGTCCGCTCAGATCACAAACAGCGAGGTTGCTGTGGATGCATGTAGTAATCCACTGTATTCTGCTGATGCAGTGGTCTGGACACTCTGCATCAGCATTCAGTCTTTCTTCATCTTTCTCCACTACGTCCTATTCATCGCCAGCTACTGGCAGTTAAACTCCCTAGTGAATAACTCCTGGAAAATCACGTCGATCGTCTCTGCTTCTAAAGATAGAATCTAAGTGTGCTATAGCCGTGGTATTTGCCTTTTTTTTCTATGCACGAGCGATGTCGCAAGACTACATGCAAGAGAAGCCCTACAGTATGTGCTACAGCCACGTGTGCTAATACTACCTATCTGCTGAATCAAATAATTATATGATATTAGGTTGTATTTATTTGCTCTAACGCTACTAATAAGCCGTACATGTGGCACATCATGTGCTGGGTTGCTAATATACGAAATAGCAGCAACTCATAAAACCATGCACACCGTGCGCGTTTCAAAGACGTAGGAACAAAAGGAAAGAAAATGCCTTTGGGTTAACGGTACACCAGAATCGCACAGATATTGAGGTTAAAACGAACCGACACAAAGATGCAAATTTTTTCGTTAAAGACATCGCTTCGTCTGGTAACAGCTGGAAAATCACGTTCTTGTTGGTTGTACGTAGAATTTATGTGTGAAGTAGCCGTGGCATGTGGCGTCTCATGCTTATATGACATGATATGATATGATGGTTTATTGCGTAACAATTGCATCAGTGACAATGTATGGCAATGTACAAGGGTTACATTCTAATACTACACACATACGTTATATTACAACACTTTAAGTGACTACAATGCTAGTGGACTATATCGAGTGGAATTTACGATAGGTAACAAAGAGAACTATCACATATATGAATATTTCAATTCTACTTTGTGACATAAGGTTTGTCCAAAATCATTTAGGAATGGTACAGTTTATTTCTTGCATGGCGTGATAAATGTATTGACCTACGTGGATAGATATGGAATCATGACATGATGAAAGTACATTGAAGGTGTCACCACTTGTGTGTGGTAGAGATATATTTGACTTACATGCGATTGATTGCATTGAAATTTGTCTTCATTGTATGTAGGACAAGTCATAACGAAATGATACTCATCTTCAATGGACGGCGCTCTCGCCGCGCTCTCTCTGCGACATAGAATTTGGCAGATCGCTCAACGAATTGCATAAAAAAGAAACGATTTTTTTACACTTTGTGTTTTTTTTTACCTCTCAGTCACACTTTTACATGCTGTACTATATACTCAATGGTAAATGAAAGGTTACACTTATCCTAATTAGGTCGCAGTGAGAGCGCATCGCGATTGCCGTCTAGTGAAATGGGGCCTAAGCGCAGGAAATGCTATAAGATTGCAAACAGGAGAAGCTCTGCAACTTTCGCCGCAGCCACATTCACTATTCATATCTGCTAAATGAAATAAATTCCGTACCAGGGTTATTATATTTTTTCTAATGCTAGTAAAAGGCCGTACATGTGGCACTCCACGTGCGTAAATACTAATATACGAAATGGCAGCAACTCACAACACCAAAAAGCTTGGAAACGTATAAACAAAAGGAAACAAAAGGTGGAAATGAGATCAGGAAACGCGTTTTAGTTAATGGTACACAAGAATGGCATAGATATTGAAGTAAGAACGAGCCGAGAGAAAGATACCAAATTTGTTGTTAAAGACACCACTTCGTCTGGTAACTGCTGGAGAATCGCGTCGATTGTCTCGTCTCTGTTGCTTCTTAACCCTCAAGCACCCGACCTTTTTTTGCGACTAAAATGACCGAGTGGGGTCCAAACGGACCCCAAAATGTTTTGTTCATAAAATCTCAGTACCATTTCTTATCGGCGATCATTGTATATACATTGCTTCGTCAATGTAAGAGGAAGATTTTGAGATGTTAAGGTGTTGCTAATTCCAACTCATTATCATAATTTATACAAAAGTTAGGAAGGACCACGTTTGGCACTAAACCTATTCCGACCTGATAGGGGAATTTTGAGGCCCTCAGCAACATTTATGTCGCATAACTCATGAACGGCTAGAGCTAAAGCTACAAAACTTGGTAATTTATCACAAAATATTGTTTGCAAAAGTTTTTAGTCAATAAAGTAAGTTTATCATTTTTGGGGGTTGCCATGGCAACCATATTCTAACAGGCATATTTTGGCCAAAATTTGACAATTTCAATTTAAACAAGGTTTTCTTAGTAAACTACACCTGTTTTCTGACAACAATTAAATTCTATGGAATTCAATGTAATTTTCATGACTTAAAATTTATAATTTATGCTAATTTGATGACGTCATTGGTCAAAATCCAAGATGGCCGCCCTGATTAGGCAAATGACGTCATAATGGCGTCACATTACATGTTGATGACACAGAAATTATTGTGATGATTTAAGTTTACATTCTTATTATTGTCTAAAAGTTTGGCAGTCATACTGTAAGTGGTTAAGGAGTTAGCCTCCAAAGTTTGTTTTAAAAACTGCACATTTTTGCTGGGGTCCGTTTGGACCCCAGAGGGACTGAATACAAACTTTCTTTATAATTTCCACGCTGTTGTACTAATCTTTGCGAAAACTTAGGAGAAGGTATAAGACATATTGACTGACAAAGTCACGGAAGGATTTTTTCTTCAGATCAAAAATGTTTAAATGGCACTTCAAAATGTACGCCTGGGGTCCAAATGGACCCCACTCGGGTGTTTGAGGGTTAAGATAGAATCTAAATGTGCTATAGCCGTGGCATTTGGCTTTTTTTCCTATGCACGAGCCATGTCGTAATACTGCATACAAGAGAAGACCTACAGCATGTGCTACAGCCACGTGTGCTAATACTACCTATCTGCTGAATCAAATAATTAATATGATATTAGGTTGTATTTATTTGCTCTAATGCTAGTAATAGGCCGTACAGGTGGCACATCATGTGCTTGCTTGCTAATATACAAAATAACAGCGACTCACAAAACCACTTAGTTTCAAAGACGTTTAAGTGAAGGGAAAGAATATATGTGAGAAGGAGATCAGCAAATGTTTTTGGCTTAATGGTGCACCAGAATGGCATAGATATTGAAGTTAAAACGAACCGAGACAAAGATTCCAAATGTGTTGTTAAAGACATCGCTTCATCTGGTTAACTGCTGGAGAATCGCGTCGATCGTCTAATTTCTACTGCTTTAGGTAGAATTTACACGGTGCGCTGCAGCCGTGGCGTGTGGCTTCTCTTACTTCCCTTAGGCACAGGCAATGTCATAAGATTGGAAATAGGCGAAGCTCTGCAACATTCGCCGCAGCCACATGCACTATTAACATCTGCTAAATGAACTAAATGCAGTACCTCGCAGGGTGATTATATTGGCTCTAATATAAGTAATAGGCAGGTCATGCGCCACACCATGTGCTTGGGCGCTAATATTCTCCATAGCAGCCACTCAAAATCAAAGGGATTGGAAGACGCACAAATAAAACGAGACAAGACAGGCGAAGGTAATTAGGACATGTTTTTGCTTTAACGGTAGACAGTTACATAACGTATGGCACAGAATGGCACAGATACATAGCCAAAAAACGACAAAGTTTTTAAAACTTTTGCTTAAAACAACATAATTGAGTATTCGACCGAATAGCTGAAATCTATTTCTACTCTCAATGCAACAGAAATACTCACTAAGATTGAATTCTTCAAAGGTGTTTGTGTGCGCCAGACGTAGACCTAGCCAAATTTACCCAAAACACAGCGACAAAGTCAAAATACAAAAGTCGATATTTTGTTGAGCCAGCTAATCCTTACCACTCCGTTTGGTGTATAGAGGGGCGGTGTAAATCTCCGTTTCTATAGCCCTTGGACCACACAAAATACTACAGTTGGGACTAGTCCATTGGTAGCAGGTGTATTCAATTCCCATATTCTTTCCCATAAGTGCTTAGCGCTAAGGAGTGAAAGTACATGTACCGTGGCTGCGACATTAATGTTGTGGGTAAGTGTTTGTGTCAGGGTTAGATATATGGTTTAGGGATTATGGTTGGGGCTAGGGCTAGGGCTAGGGCTAGGGCTAGGGCTAGGGCTAGGGCTAGGGCTAGGGCTAGGGCTAGGGCTAGGGCTAGGGCTAGGGCTAGGGCTAGGGCTAGGGCTAGGGCTAGGGCTAGGGCTAGGGCTAGGGCTAGGGCTAGGGCTAGGGCTAGGGCTAGGGGTTAGGTTATGACTACGATTAAGGCTAGTGCTAGGGTTAGGGTTAGATTTAGTGTAAAGCCCTTCCTGAGGTGGAGAAATTTCCGTCCGACACTTTGAGGTTGGCGGAGCCAGCTATGGCGGCGGCGAACGCGTTATCGGTTAGGGGTATGGTAATGGTTAGGGCTAGGCCTAGTGTTTGAGTTAGGATTAGAGCTAGCGTTATGATTAGGGTTAGAGTTAGGGTTAGGGTTAGGGTTAGGGTTAGGGTTAGGGTTAGGGTTAGCGTGAGGGTTAGGATTAGGGTTAGGGTTAGCGTAAGGAGACTGTGAGGTTGGCGGAGCCTGCTGTGGCGGCGGCGAACGCGTTAGCGGTCAGTGGTTAGGATTAGGGCTAGTGCTAGTGTTATGGTTAGGGTCAGGATTAGGGTTAGGATAAGTGAAAGGCCCTACCTGATGTAGAGAAACTCCCGTCCGAGACTCTGAGGTTGGCGGACCCAGCTGTGGCGGCGGCGAACGCGACCACCGCTGAAGAGGGCTAGGGTTAGGATAAGTGTAAGGCCCTACCTGATGTGGAGAAACTCCCGTCCGACACTCTAAGGTTGGCGGAGCCTGCTGTGGCGGCGGCGAACGCGTTAGCGGTCAGGGTTATGGTCAGGGTTAGAGTTAGGATTAGGGCTAGCGTTAGGGTTATGGTTATGGTTATGGTTATGGTTATGGTTAGGGTTAGGGTTAGGGTTAGGGTTAGGGTTAGGGTTAGGGTTAGGATTAGGGTTAGGATAAGTGTAAGGCCCTACCTGAGGTGGAGAAACTCCCGTCCGAGACTCTGAGGTTGGCGGACCCAGCTGTGGCGGCGGCGAACGCAACCACCGCTGAAGAGGTGGATCGGCGTCTGGACGGGCGTGATGACGTCACCACCACGCCGGGGGCACTCTCTGCGTGGGCGAGACCACATTTGCATAATCTGGCATCAAACGCTCGTGCGTAAGTCTAGAGGCGATGCGAGGAACACGCCAAATATGGATGCTACAAATTGCGCTGACTATTGTACTGTAATATTATTTCGTAAGAGGAACCTATACTATAATATCGTAAGAAGGAGATGAACCATTCTTTTACCAATCTTATCAACACTGCACATGTTGAAGTTCATAAAAATGCGTAACCTTAAAGGCATATGAAGTTTAGAATAAAAAGATAGTCATTTGGAAAAAATTTTGAAGCGTTAGCACACCGTTAATAGATGAAAGGGCTATGAGAGTGCCGGTACTTTTGAGTTTCGCTAAATTTGGTTGAATTTGGATTGCCACAACACAATGTCTTG
Organism: Branchiostoma floridae x Branchiostoma belcheri; assembly: GCA_019207045.1. Lineage (NCBI taxonomy): Eukaryota > Metazoa > Chordata > Leptocardii > Amphioxiformes > Branchiostomatidae > Branchiostoma > Branchiostoma floridae x Branchiostoma belcheri. Next base: position 772,290 of record CM033025.1, on the reverse strand, counting down.
TTTCATGAATACGATTTCTGCTTATCTCTATGTCTCTTAACTTGACGATCATTTGTATCATATAAGCTGATCTGGACGTGTGGCTCTATCTTTTACCTAAAAAAGTGTTTGTAGCAAAAACAAAATGTTCACTTTCCCAAAACTCTACTTGGATATTGAGTTCATCTAAGATTTCTCTCAATCAAATGTTGTTTTGTTGTATATAACTGTGTTTCTATCTTATCTTTATATTTCATTTTTCCTCAACAGATATTTACGGAAGACTAGTGAACATTGTGTTGCTCATGGAGGTCTCAATAAAACCAAACCACAACAGGTAAGAGTATGATACAGCAGAAAACGGTTTCTTATGAATTAACGATTAGTTTGGTTTAATTTCTTGAACTTAATCTATGACGTATGATCAGGGTTCTCCCCTATTGGGCTCTGAAAACGCCATCAGGCGATATGATTTCACCCTGGTTAAATAAAGAATAAACAAACAAACATACAAACAAACACCGATATAGATTCAATGCAAATGCAACTGACCACCCTCTCCAGTACACAGCAGCGCACTCGACAACATGGCGGACACTCCTGACACGTCACAAACAGGCGCAAGGCATGCCGGGAAGCAGAACAAGACAAAGATGAGAGCGCAGAGTCAGGCACAAGACAAGCATCAAGAGGAAACATCTTTGTAAAACCCTGTCACACATGGCAGACCTTCTACAGACCTTCTCTGGACTATGGTTGGGATGTGCTATCCCAAATGTGCTCTATCACAAATGTGCTCTATCCCAAAAGCGCTTTTGGGATAGAAGCACTTTTTGGGATGCAACAGTGAGGTGGTCATTTATGGTTCCGACAAAGGCTGTGGTCACATTTCCAAACCAGGGCCCGACCGGGAGGTTTTTGGAAACGATAGAATTTAAGTGTTTATTAAGGAATGAATACGAATTATGCTTACGGCTAATTATCGTACGTTCTGTGTGTTTTGTTGTCTTTTATATCCTACTTTTTGTTCCCAAAAGCTGTCCGGCCGGGCCCCGGTTTGAAAAGGTGACCGTAGCAGGATTCGGCGAGTAGCCAACTTATCTTAAAATTTCGTACCAGCCGGGTTTGACATGATCATACTCTGCTTTGATGTGATTAGGCCAGCAAAAAGTAGCTAAAATTTTATATCGAAGGAATTCTGCCTGTGCAGAAACCGTAACAGCCAACCAATAGACAGCCCATCGGCTGTCAGCCCTGTGTGTATAGAGCACTGTCTCGGCTGGCAGTTATAATCTCAGTTTCAGTTTATTTATTTATCCAGGAAAATACATCGCCTACTGGCGTTTTTCAATACCTCCTGGGGGGCCGGGAGACCCAAACATAAAATAACACAAAATCACAACAACTGAATCAAAATTGAAATCAAAGGTCAAACTTACATAACTAAACGTCAGGTGTCAACTATTTACAATACAAATAACTCAAGATAACTTAATATAATAATCTTTTGTCACTGATTGAAGAGTACATTCCAAACTACTCCCAATCTAGCACCGGCCTTGGTTTAGCGTGTGGTCGGGAGCAAAGTCGGAAGGTGCCCAATGTGTGACAGGGGCTGCACTGTTGCATCGTTCGCATGAGCATGTGTACAAGACTAACACCAGCACCGTTCGCTCGCACGTGCACAAGACGACACGACCGTGCATGACCACCAGCTGTACCTGCATGCACCAGGCGAGGAGAGGACGGCGGGACAGGTGAGGACGGGCGGTGGGCAGGGGAGGGCGAGCGGCCCCGCCCACTCTCATCCACAGGCCCCGTCGAGCTGGCTGCAAATCCATGCAAATTCCAAGGTCACATACACGTGTCGTCATGCTTCGTAATCAATGCAAAATATCTATAGAATTGCAAGGTCACATACACTTGTCTTCATGCTTCTTTCTCAATGCAAAATATGCCAAAAAGCAGTTATTCAAGCAACTGGATATGATTTTGGAAACGGTCAGACGTTTCAGATAGTATCCACTATCTTTCGTCAGTCACAATGCAAAATACCGACAGGCAATTCGTATCAATACATTAGCGTATGAGTAGTACAAAATATTGCGTACAAGGCAATAAAAAAGAAAGACTGAGTGACTGGTGCTGTTCAGTCGAACATTTGTGTGAGTCCCATTTTTGTGTTTGATATCACAGTTAAACTAGTTCAATAAACAAGAAAGACTTCCTTGCTGTTGCCCTAGGCCCGACATGCCGCTTCAAAGATAATTGTTCTTTGCTGCAGGATGGCAGCTGATGCAGGATGCATGGCAGCACAAAATGCAGAAAGTTCGTGACCTGTATAGACCGTGCTTCCATGGAACGCTATATCTCGGGCTCCCTTGGAAATCATTGGGCTCCCTTAGAAATCAGTTTTTTTTAACTGTAGGGACTACCGTGAAAGATTAATAAATGAATAGAATGAAAATATAAGGCTCTTGCATCTTCCTGTGAGAAAGATGCCAGCTGGAGGACAAAGCTGTTCCCAGGAGGTTTGGAGCTGCAGAAGACCAGAACTCACCTGAGCGGCGCCGGCAGGGCACAGGTAGCGCGGGGGAGGACGACCGGTGGTGGATAGGCGTTCCCAGCCGTTCCTGGGGCGCTTCCTCCTTCATGTTGTCCTCCGTGATCTGTTGGTCCCCTTCGCATTTATCTAGTCGAAAGATCAAGAAAATTGCAGATACTGATAACTACATGTCCTAAGACACGCGCTCGTGGAAACTTATAAGATACCTACAAATAAAAGGGAATAAAACTCTTAATGCATGTTAGAAATGACCTGAAGCAAAGATCCCAAAATCCCAAAAGTAGCATTGTTACACAGAGAAGACTACAGTTCATAGAGGATTGACAGTCCCAGAACAACAAGAATCGCTGCGAACAAGAGGCCGAAAGGGATACGACCGGGTGGGGGGTGGTTGGTCCAAGACTACACTTTTGGATTCCAAACGAAGGTGGAGATAGAGGTAGCTACTTATTCTCCGGAGGTTGAGCGAGCAGAGGTTGGTCCGCTGGGATAGTAGTGGCCGGAAGTTTCACTATCCAGCCAGCGAAAATCCCTGCGAGGCTGCGACCCAACATCTACTTGGAGAATAGTAGCAGCCGTTAAGTTGGGAGAAAAACTTTTTAACATTAGGTTATTTGTGGGAAAACTCAAGACTAAATAGGGAATACGAAACGCAAGAGTTTGCTCAATATGATTGGAGCGTGTGATCCAATAACAATCTCCAGCCCAATGATCGGATTACTGCCAGTGTGATCTCTTTTTAACGTGTTTGCAAAAACATTTCTGTAAAGCACTTTGAAAAGGAATCGGTTTCTAAGGACTAGTTTCCACGATAGAAAATGGAAAATATCTAACGTTTTTTCTGATAATGTAATGTGCACCTCCCCTAATACGACGTTTCTTCCTGGAAATGATGCTATTAACAAGATTCTACCCTTGCTGTCGTCATCTTCCATTCGTGACGTTTTCACATATTTCATTTTGAGTTAAGCTGTGGCATTGCGCCCGGGTAACCTTCATGACCCCTGTATTAGTGCAAACTGTCAGCTCGAGACAAAACTTACTTCTTCTGAAGCTTCTTCTGAGCGGGTGTCGCCTGATGTGCTCGTTGGACTCGAACGCGCGTCCGTTGTCTCCCCTGTCCTCCGACAGGATGGTTGGCAGGGTGGTGGTGGAGTGCGAGCGGACCCTCTTGGTGGAGGCGTGGTGCTCGGGAATGGTGGGAGGCGAGCCCATGTCGGTCTGCAGATGGCTCCCGGACTGCTCCAAGGAACTGGAATATAAGAATATAAAAATGTAAGACTCATATTAAAAAAGAACGGACCCTCTTGGTGGAGGCGTGGTGCTCGGGGATGGTCGGGGGAGGCGAGCCCATGTCGGTCTGCAAATGGCTCCCGGACTGCTCCAGGGAACTGTGGTGCAAAAGTAGGGCTCGTAAATGAAGACGTCAAGACGTCAAAAAAAAAAAAAAAAAAAAAACACAAACAACTCTGCACCAAATGAAAGCGTTTCTGGCGCCCGGTAGACCCGTATCAAAGCCTCCAACACCACGCTGCCGGACGTGAACAAACAAACAAACAAACAAACACAAACAACTCTGTACCAAATGAAGGCTTTACCTGTTGTGTTGGAAGAGGCAGGTTTCCGGTGCCCGGTAGACCCGGATCTGGGCCTCCAGCACCACGCTGCCGGAAGTGAACCTTTTAAGAATAAACAAACAAACAAACAAACAAAAACAAATGAAAGCGTACCTGTTGTGTTGGAAGAGGCAGGTTTCCGGTGCCCGGTAGACCCGTATCAGGGCCTCCAGTACGACGCTGCCGGACGTGAAGACCCGATACGTGTAGAGGAAGGTGTTCAGGAAGTCGATGCTGAGGAAGCGAAGGTCCGTCAGCCGCTCCAGGAGCCTCTCTACTGTGGCGTATCGGATCTGAGGGACCTGAGAACACAACACAAATGCACATAGTTTACTTTAATCGAACTCCATCTCGAAACAGGCTTGATCATATTGATGGGCGTATCCCAATGCGCTCTATCTAGGACTTGATACAGCACGTCATGCAAAATAAATTATACCACTGGATAAAAGAGTCAAACACAGCTAAAAAAATCCACTAGTTTTCCTCCTGGCTGATAATGGGTCTAAAGACAAGTATAGCCTGATAATATATCTGGTGTATGATAAATGAGTATCTGAAACGTTTATATGTAAATGGTTCACAATGCCAATGCCAATGGTGAACATCATCCAAGGGCCAAACAAATCGAGGTAACACTGGCTAGGTGGTCCTTGTGTAGACATCCTCAACAGTATCCTAACTTATAATTCAACATTTTTCTACCCATAACAACCACCCGAGTGAAGTGAGTGTGTCGTACTCACCTTACAGGAGTTGAGCGTTCTGCTGAAGCGGATATCCACGTCGTCATTGAACAACCGCGCGTCGGTTCTGTTACAAAACATATCGACACGTACATGTCATTTTAACGTGTTTCTATAGTAAACACGGGATAAAACAATCACTGTATATATATATATGAAACCTTTACGCTTTGGACCGCACCTGACGTCTGCTGAGGAATTGATAGACTGTGACAAATGATATCGATATTTGAAATAAACAATTCTCATAGTATCTATCTATTGACTGAATTTCGGAAGAACGGTAGAGATAAAAAGATAAAGGCCTTTAGTTAGATTGCACGTCTAATTACAATAGACAGTGTGTCTTTCTATCTAAACACTACAGGTCTAAGTAGCAGCAGCAACTGAATATTACGAATTAGCCTCGACGGTGTAGCGCCAGTATAATGTTTATGTACCATTTGACTGACACTTTGGAATCACGGCGAAAAGAACTCTGCAACAGACCTGAGTCAGCTTACAGATGTGCCCTATGTGGCAGAGACTGTCATTTCCATAAGGACTGTTGAGTCACAGTCGACGCTGTAGGGCTGACATCAATTAGGATTTTACCACGGTCAATACTGACCGAAGGAGGCCATATAAAAAATATGAAAAAGCTCAAAAAAGCAAAACCTACAATGAATATTTGCCACCAGACTGTGTTTCACTGTGATGATATGAATTTCATTTGCTTGTATGCATTACTTGGAGGGGGTCATGACGACAAGACAATGCCTCCTGGAGTTGGTGACCCACGTCCAGCCGTCCTCGTGGCAACCACGTTCTCCCCGAGAGCGAATATAGGGCAAGTTCTGCCGCAGACATGCGAGAAAATGCACACAACTGTCAAACCGGCCAGTGGCATATTTCAGTTCACTCACTAAGTAAAGGTGCTACCTAAATCTACAGAAAATCTATAAAATCATTCTAAATCTACCGAAAATGTATCAACTTGATTGACTAACTGCTACCTTTAGCTGTAGCAAATGTCCCTCTGTCCCTCTTTTCAAATGCTATTCAATTATGTATGTTTTACGTAAGCTTTATGTAAGACTCTTTCCTACTGCCGCTATGGCGTCAAATATGTCAGAGGCATCGGTTGTGACGTAACTATTTTTGTATCCTGTATTTGTTACGTAAGTTTTCTGTATTATGTATCTTCACTCGCCGTTCACACACTGTCGATATGTTGACAATGTATCAAATTCTAGCACCATAGAATTATTTTACAACACCTTCAATTTCAACCTATTCTTAAAAAAAACTATATGAAGATTTAACGATTCGATTTAAGTACCACCTTAGAACATTAAGATATAAACGTTACAACCTCCAGTAATTACATGCCCATGAATATACCGATACCTTAACACAAAACAGGAGGGAACATTACAAAAAGCTGCAGGTAAAGGTAGTCTTTGTTCCTGCCCTTCCCCGTCGGGGCTGAACAACTTTCCCCACGTAGGTAAGACTCTGTCCATATCATACTCGTAAATACATGAGGAACCGGGACACCGGGATTTCGACAAGGTGTAAATACTTGATTCCGAACAGGATTACTTTCTCAGGGGAGTGAAAGAGGCCATTTACATCAGAGCCCACCAACCTTCCCTCAACCGAGACGGGGGCCGATAACGACTGCCAAGCACCTTTGACACTTCCGTTCCGGATGTGTGACGTAGGTTTGGGTCATTTCAACTTGATAAGGATCAAAGGACTGATCGAAAGCTTGTTGGTAAGCGCTTTATTTTGTGTACAGATATATGGTCTTAAAATTGTAACCTAAATAAAAAACAGGCCACCCTTCCTCACCTAAAATAAACAAACAAACCTAAAATAAACAAACAAACAAACAAACAAACCTGATGTTCTGCGGCATGAGGACTGACGACACGTCTTCCGTCGCGCTGTTCAGCAGGCCGTGGTAGTGGATGTTGTCGATACACTGCGTAGAAACACACACGTTCAAGCGTTATACAGGGTCGGGTATACCCCCTCACATTAGGCGAAAATCGATCGGACGACGAGTCTGTGAGCTCTAGACTACGAGGAGGCATGCCCTTGCTGCCGACGAAGAAATGGCAGAGTTCCCTCCTTCCCGCCAGGTCATTCCTCCTCGTAATTTAGAGCTCGCAGTCTCGTCGTCCGATCGATTTTCGCCTAATGTAAGGGGGGTTTATACAGGGCCGGGTAACATTCGACTTACGATCGTCGCACGATTGTCGTATAATCAGGGCACTGTCACATAGGTCGTGCGATCGTCGTACGTCTCTTGCTTATATTTCGTTTTTATTGTATACTTGTTTCAGACTCCAGGACGAATAGTGGTACTATATTGGTGGTATCACTGGTAGTATCACTGGTTGAGATCTTAATGAAACCAAAACAGACAAAGAAACGCACCTGGCTGATATCGCTACACCAGGCCGCCTTCTCCTGGGTGGTTGCCGCCATGAGAACGTACACGGCCGGCGGACCCTGCTTACTCTCCACCGTCAGTTTGAACGCCAAGGACTCATTCTCGCTGCTTGTGATGGTGGAGTCTGTGGAACGGTAAAATCAATTATGTGAAGTGTTGACAATACATTACACTTACATGGCGTTAGGGTAGGGTCAGGGTTAGGAGTTAGGGCTAGGGTTAGGGTTAGGGTTAAGGTAATGGTTAGGAGTTGGGGTTAGGAGTTAGGGTTAGGGTTAGGGTTTGGAGTTGGGGTTAGGGTTAGGGTTTGGAGTTGGGGTTAGGGTTAGGAGTTAGGCTTTGGGTTTGGGTTAGGTGTTTGGGTTAGGAGTTGGGGTTAGGAGTTAGGGTTAGGGCTATGGTTAGGGTTTGGGTTTGGAGTTTGGGTTAGGGTTAGGAGTTAGGGTTTGGGTTAGGGTTAGGTGTTTGGCTTAGGAGTTGGAGTTAGGGTTAGGGTTAGGTTTTAGGGGTAGGAGTTTGAGTAGGGGTAGGAGTTACAGCTTGTCCTCGCTGTCCGTGATGGTGAAGTCTGCGGAACGTTAACATCAGTCTTCACATTTCTGTATTTGATGATTTATTTGTAACTTTATGCCACAGTGCTGCTGTGTACTTACTGCTTAGACGTTCCCTCTTGCTGTCGGTTAAAATCAAATCTCACATTCTCATAACTGAGCAATACTTACTTGAAACTAAACTGATTAATGTCACATTTCAACCAGTCTTTTTACCAGTATTTACCATAAAAACCTAGCTGACGTAAGCTGTTTTCTTTTGCTGTGATTTAACTGTCCAAATCTGTTCGTTTGCATTTTGCTTGAATGTAGCACGAATGTGTACTGTATGTTGCAATGAATAGATAAGGTAAAACAGTTGTTGTTGTTTATTGTTGTTTATTAAGAAACCTTTTAGCCCTTACGGGCTAATCTTCCAAGGTTCAATCAACATGAATCAACATTACAATCAACATGAATACATACATTTTTTTAAATACAACAATCACAGAGTATTTACAATAGAGCACAGTGTCTAGGGGTCAGAGGTCTAGTTGACAATGTTTGAGATTAAACAGTATAACATGCGTTTACTCTAGTCTTAAAGCTATCTTTAAAATATATCTTATTCAATGACATCAAGTGACACTTGTATGGCAGCCTTGGGAGTAGTTACTGAAGTGACAATAATGAGGTAGCCATGAGTGTATTTTTAAAAATGACTACGTAGCATTGGGTGTTGTTGTAGAATTGACGCTAGGGAGGAAGACATGAATGTACTTGTGGAAACGACACTGGTGAGGTAGCCTTGACTGACACTAGTGAGACACCCTCAAGTGTAGTTGTCCTGCTGCGCTACAAGGTTACTGCACTAACATCACCTTCAAAACACCTTAGATACAGGAATGAACGTCTAATTGGCTGCATTGCCAGTCATGCTAAAGGCAAAGGCCGCTTCGGTGATCAAGCCCGGAGGCTAACAGCGCACGCGTGTTGTTCTCCGGCACGTGCTTCCCCACTCAGGGACCGGATGTGGTGACAACACATCCTGTTCACGTGACAACATCTACTGTTCACGTGACAACACATCCTGTTCACGTGACAACACATCCTGTTCACGTGACAGCACATCCTGTTCACGTGACAACACATCCTGTTCACGCTGAGGTTATGCCAAGGACAGCTATTAAAAGCCCTTCAATGTTTATTACAAGCTCGTCGTCGATACATTTGACTTTAAGAGAAGGGAGGTTGCAGATTCCTTTATCAAATGCATCCTCACCTCTGATAACAACATCAGTTTAACCGATAGACCACATGTAGTTACAGAAAAATCTACTAGAAAATAAATCTAAATTTAACAAAATGACTGCTGTGGACAGGCCTTCAGTATTTACAAGCTGGTTGTCGACACTTTCGAAGCCAGGCGAAGAAAGGGGACAGATTCCTTAATCAAATGATCCTCACCTCGGATACTAGCATTATTAAACAGATATACCACATGTAGTTACAGAAACATCTACTAGAAAATACAATAAAAGGACTGCTGTTGAAAAGCCTTCAGTATTTACAAGCTGGTCGTTGATACATTCGAAGCCAGGAGAAGGAAGGGGACAGATTCCTTTATCAAATGCATCCTCACCTCTGATAATAGCATTGCCAAACAGCTAGGCCACATGTAGTTATAGAAACATCCACTAGAAAATGCCAAAGAGAACAGACTGTTGAAAGGGCTTCAGTACTTACAAGCTCTTCGTCGATAAATTTAAAGCCAAGAGACGGGGGGTTGACAAATTCCTTTCTCAAACACATCCTCGTTCCAGACGATGGCATTGTTAAACAGATAGACCACATGTAGTTACAGAAAAATCTACTAGAAAATAATTCTAAATTTAACAAAAGGACTGCTGTGATTAGGCCTTCAGTACTTACAAGCTGTTCGTCGATACAATTAAAGCCAGGAGACAAAAGGTTGACAAATTCCTTTCTCAAACGCATTCTCACCTCAGATAATGGCATCGTAAAATAGATAGGGCTTCATGTTATTTTGGACGCATGCCGAAAAGCTGTTACTCAAGGTTATAATTTCAAAACGATCAGACGTTTCAGATAACATCCACTATCTTTCGTCAGTGTCACTGACATATCTTTTCACACGGATGTCTAATCTTCATCGACGTTTATTAGATGTAGTTACAGATACATCCATTAGAATATAATATAAGAGTTAAGACAAACTGCCCCTCACGTATTCACACATCAAACAATAAATGATATTCTGAAGCCTCTCTGACGGTTTCTTATTGCAACTTAATCAATAAGTATAATTTCTGGCAGCGCTGCATTAGTGGTCAATTATTCTTTAATAATTTTCAATAATTATTATTTAGCCACAACTGGGTTATGTTGAATATTTCAAAAGTTGACTTTGAAATGGACCTGTTGCAAACAATAGCTAGATAAAGATGAATTAGTAAAACGTGACAGAAGCTGAAAACGTTTTCGGACCCATCACACTTCTTCCCAACCATCCCTACCTAACATTTCCACATAATAATGTTTACAGCCACTTCTACACAAATAAAGACTTGATCAATACTAGTGGACGTCGGACTCACCAACAAGCTCGGTTCTTGTCGCTCTGAATATATTATATGAATTGACGTTATCTAAGAATACAATGGCACCTGTTGAAAAAATGAACACAGCCTGCAAGGCTTAGTTTGCAGAGAGCGTAAAATCAGAACATTCATGTATTGTGTATAAAAGACACAGTTGACTATTGTATTGTTTGGTTTCATTGTACTGATGAATGTAACAGACAGTCACCGAAACGTCTACAGAAGAAGAAAAAAAGGTTGTGAAACGACGGAGACTTTGATCGACAGTTGACTATTCTAGAAAAAGTAAAGAAGTAAACCAGGTAAAGATAGGGGAGACAGAAGTGTAAAATGTAGTAAAATAGGATATGAAAATATTTGGCTTTAGCACGACATGGTGGCATCAGGCACACAATTGTTGAAGAAACACGTACGAGTCTTGCAAATCACGGCCTTGACCTTTGAAGGTAAAGGTGGGGCACGTAACAGGTACGCAAGAGTGCCCCCCTCCCACCCCAGCAATACCCATCTTTACTTCGTTCTGTTGAGACTTAACCAGGTATTCTGGACTGGTAGAGTGAAGAAGAAGCTAGCTCATCACCATATCCTGCTAAATATATAGTACAGCGTGCGGATATATTATAACGTCTCTCTTCTCTTACCTTTCATTACGTAAGGAGGAGTTATAGAACCATTATTCACAAGGCTCTCTCCCTATGTATGCAGGATCTCTGCAAACACAGTTAAAGCTAGATACTGCTCTACATCTCAGCATACTACACAGAACTCCAGTATCAAGATGAAATGAAGACTCGTCACTTCATAAACACAACATTGTCGTACCAATGTAGCTCCTTGGTAATATATGCCATTATTCACAATGCTCTTTCGAGTTTCCCTTTGCCTGAAGGATCTCTGCACCCACAGTTAAAGCTAGATACTGCTGTACATCTCAGCATAATACACAGAACTAGACGAAATGAAGACCCGGCTCTTCATCAACACAACATTGCCGTACACCGTAGCCAAACCACTGAGCTGAAATCTCTTCGTCACCCGATCTGACGAGTGCTCACAAACGGCCCGACCACATGCATGCATCTCCATAATCAGTCACGTTTCGCCCCTGGCCTGCTCGCTCCCACCAAGGACGTGGTGAAGAGGAGTGGGTAAGCCAGGAGGGGAGACATGTGTTCGGGATAAGCTAATTATTAGTATACACACGTAGCCATGGCAACGCAAACATCAGAAACGGCTGCTGTGTTGCGTCCAGCTTTAGGCTAAATTGGAACAAATGGAAACAAACATCATAAGCTTTGGTTTCTCTAGGACTCTTATTTCATTTTATGTTCCTTTCATAATTGTTTACTACATCGTGTTGCTATCATCATTGTATCTCCATGTATACCTGCAATTAGCCTTCGGGTATGAATTTGCAATAAAGATATTATTAATCTTAATAATTAATATTATCCTGATCATGAGTTTTGGCATATTTGTGCTGTCCTCCTGTTTTTTTGTGTGCTGTCTTGATCTGTGGTTTATTTTGTGCTGTCCTGAGCTGTGGTTTATTTTGTGCTGTCCTGAGCTGTGGTTTATTTTGTGCTTTCCTTAGCTGTGGTTTATTTTGTGCTGTCCTGAGCTGTGGTTTATTTTGTGCTGTCCTGAGCTGTGGTTTATTTTGTGCTGTCCTCATCTGTGGTTTATTTTGTGCTGTCCTGAGCTGTGGTTTATTTTGTGCTGTCCTTATCTGTGGTTTATTTTGTGCTGTCCTTGTCTGTGGTTTATTCTGTGCTGTCCTGAGCTGTGGTTTATTTTCTGCTGTCCTGAGCTGTGGTTTATTTTATGCTGTTCTGAGCTGTGGTTTATGTTCTCATCTGTGGTTTATTTTGTGCTGTTCTGAGCTGTGCTTTATGTTCTCATCTGTGGTTTATTTTGCGCTGTTCTGAGCTGTGGTTTATGTTCTCATTTGTGGTTTATTTTGTGCTGTTCTGAGCTGTGGTGTATGTTCTCATCTGTGGTTTATTTTGTGCTGTCCTGAGCTGTGGTTTATTTTGTGTTGTCCTGAGCTGTGGTTTATTTGTGCTGTCCTGAGCTGTGGTTTATTTTGTGCTGCCCTGAGCTGTGGTTTATTTTGTGCTGTCCTGAGCTGTGGTTTATTCTGTGCTGGCCTGAGCTGTGGTTTATTTTATGCTGTCATGAGCTGTGGTTTATTTTGTGCTGTCCTGAGCTGTGGTTTATTTTGTGCTGTCCTGAGTTTTGGCTTATTTGTGCTGTCCTTATCTGTGGTTTATTTTGTGCTGTCCTGAGCTGTGGTTTATTTTGTGCTGTCATAAGCTATTGTTTATTTTGTGCTGTTCTGAGCTGTGGTTTATTTTGTGCTGTCCTGAGCTGTGGTTTATTTTGTGCTGTCATGAGCTATGGTTTATTTTGTGCTGTCATGAGCTATGGTTTATTTTGTGCTGTTCTGATCTGTGGTTTATTTTGTGCTGTCCTGAGCTGTGGTTTATTGTGTGCTGTCCTGAGTTGTGGTTTATTTTGTGCTGTCTTGAGCTGTGGTTTATTTTGTGCTGTCCTCATCTGTGGTTTATTTTGTGCTGTCCTGAGCTGTGGTTTATTTTGTGCTGTTCTCATCTGTGGTTTATTTTGTGCTGTCCTGTGCTGTGGTTTATTTTGTGCTGTCCTGAGCTGTGGTTTATGTTGTGATCTCCTGAGCTTTGGTTTATTCTGTGCTGTCCTGAGCTGTGGTTTATTTTGTGCTGTCCTGAGCTGTGGTTTATGTTGTGCTGTCCTGTGCTGTGGTTTATTTTGTGCTGTCCTGAGCTGTGGATTATTTCGTGCTGTCCTGAGCTGTGGTTTATTCTGTGCTGTCCTGAGCTGTGGTTTACGTAAACACGGCTTTGGCAAACATTGCAGCCAACCATCATAGAGTATGGTTGCTTGTGCCACGTGCCCCTCTTTGCTTTAAATTTCTGATCCAAGGTTGCAGACTGTACAATGTTTAATCAGGTGAAGGGCATACCAGCTGTAGTTTATTCTTCAGTATACAACGTGCCCACTTACCTGTGTAATTATCTACCTGCACGTCTATCACACGGCGTGATTTACGCACATTCGGCACTTCAGATGCTAATGATAACTTCGTGAGATCCCAAAGAACGTTAACAAGCACCGGTTACATAGTTACAGCGTCGTGTGGAAGCAGAAACGTCACCTAATGGAACATACAGCTCGTCATGCAGCTTCAAACTAAAGTTATTTTATTGCTAATTAAAACACGTGATGTAGATTGGACTCATTCCTCAAGCTACCGGCGTCTTTCGCACCACAGTCGTCCCTCAGTAATACATCTGCAGCCGCACAGTGCTCGTTTGAACTTATGTTACAGCTCATTCGCTTGTTGTTTATTCGTGCACCTGTTTAGTTAGTTTCATTTGTTTTGAAAATTTATTAGGAAACCTTTTAGCCCGATTGGGCTAATGTTCGAAGCTCGAGGTCAAAGTTTGTTTCAAACCGGACAGTGACTTGTTCCGATTTGATTTGCCTGTTCTACTACTGTTCTCACCCACATCATAAGGTTTGCATATATATATATATATAAGGTTATATATATATATATATATATACACACACACACATATATATATATATATATATATATATATATATATATATATATATATATATATATATATATAACCTTATGTCGTGGGCGTTTTGTATAAGTGGATCATCTTCTGCTTACTTTTGGACAATGGTAACAATACTGTATATAATGTTCGCCCACGAGCGAGGCAGCCTGGCCAGATCCTGCCAGGGTCTCGATATCCTGCTTGTTGTAGAGACGTTGGTTCACCTAAAGTGTAATATAAATAATCACGTATGATACCGTTATCTTTATTTCATTTTTTATTTCATCCACATTTCTTCAATGAGCATCACCTTTATGGATACGATCTTCGGTGAGGTGGAAGAAGTTGACCTACCTGGACTTACAACAAGGAGAAATCTGACCTGGTCACACCACATAGACAAAATGTCAACTGATGTTTGAAGACGACTTGGTCTGCTAAGAGTCTCCCCATACCTATGTCCTAAGCAGAGAGCTATTTACAAAAGCATGGTTCGGCCCTCGATGGAGTACGACTCTACTGTGTGGATGGGTATATCCCTTAGTTCGCTAGATGCCATACAGAGAAGGGCAATCAAGATAATCAACCTACCTCAAGACTCATTGGGCGGTATCCAGATCCAGCCGTTAGAACAGTGGAGAAATGTTGGGACCCTTTCACTTCTACACCGAATATACCACCGAGACGCGGCAACACTACTGAACAACCTGCTACCTGAGCCCTACGTACACCAGGTACGAGACACACGTCTACCAACCCAAGACCTGTCAAGTCATCCTCCTCCTGTCACAAAAGAACATTTCTTCCAGCTACCGTTAAGATATGGAACTGCCTCCCACAGGACATTGTAAATACTAGAGACTTACAGAACTACGAAAAGTAAATGAGCACCTCACCGCTACTCGCCAGCGTGCTGTATTGTGAAATGTTATCCAATTCAGCACAGCTGCTAATGATGAGGACAGCATAGATACAAAATAAAAAACACGATGCCTGTTACAATGCCTGTTGTACATGGGACAGGAATAGCTCATCTGGACCAGTCCTTAACCCAAAATAAACCCAACAAAACGACGTTATGAACACCTTCTTGGCATGCGCAGCCTCTTCGGGTTCGGCTCGTTTTTTGGTTTATATTTTGTTCTTTTCTCTGGTTATACATCACCGTTTTGTTCTTGTATCTTGTGTTCTTGTCAGCTGATTCCATAGTAAAACCGGAAACAAACAGAATTGATTCAAACAGAATACAATCTCTACAACTGGATAAAAATAGAAAAAACTGGTTGAACAATGTCAATTCACCGTTCAACCAGTTTTCTTCTAGTTAGCTGTAGGGATTATGTAACGAAGATATGATGTAACTTTACTCGAGGCGAAATAAAGGTGGGAAAAAGGCACATTATAAGCTATAACAAAAGCCTGACTCGAAGAGCCTGCTAGTAAGGCAAACCTGACGTCCTGTCTGTTCCGGAGCATTTCCTGATGTCGAAAATGCATCTTTCGTTCATATCCCAACTAGGTCTAATGGTTATTTGATATGAGCTGTACAACTGATGTACTTCAGGACGTTTTGAGTGACATCCATCACTCTTCTTTAACCTCAATAGAATGAACCAGTAACGCTGAAGAAGAGTGATGGACGTAACTCGAAACGTCTAAAGGTAGTTCTCCGAATTTCATTCAGTTGTAGAGATGGAACAATTGCCCTCAGATATTCTTTCCCTGGACGTCTTTATACAGTTTTGAAACGTTAGAGAATTTACCCAGTTGGTCTTTAAATAGGGGATATCGCATGTACATAGTCAAGTCAAGTCCGATCAAGTTGGAACCAAGTCAATATGTAAGTAACTAAAGCTGGTAGTTTCGTGCCCACTCACCAATTGTGCTAAGAATAGAACTATCATCTGATGATTTTATCCGCCTTTTGCCATTTCAGTAGATTATGCTGACAATCTGTTCCAGGTGATGAACATAGGTATATATATGCATGTGATTGCCGTGTATACTCAACAAAATAATACGATGTCTTTTGTGTTGTTACAATACGCAAATATTGTCTGCATTGTCTTTGATTTTTAAATGATTATGTGTCAGTCTTTTTATAGATCCTGAAATACTTTAATCTACATTAGGGTATGTTTCTCTGTAAATGACACTCTCTTTATGCACATTTTACAGTTGAATACTTCGGTATACGTTCTGACATTTACATGTGATGACCGTCTATACTCCACAAAAAATACAGTATGTGTTATATGTTGTTACCTTGCGTAAATATTATCTGCATTATCTTTTATTTTCATTAATTCTGTGACAGTCATTTCTTGATCCTGAAACATTTCTACCAACATTCAGGTCATATGCTTTGCTTCCAATCGTACTTTCTTATGCTCAGTTTATTGTCTGCATTTTTTATAAATAATTATTTGAGAAAGTTTGACTTTTATTTAGATCCTGATTTCTATCTACATTCAAGTATGTTTCGCTTTTAATAACACTTTTTATTTATAGTTTACAGCTGACTACTTCGGTATACGTTCTAACATTTCCTCTGATGAGAGATCAAATCTGCTAATCACCTTCCGTGTCCGACATGTTCGGTTGGAGTAACCATGGGAACCTCTAACGGGTGTAATTCTAGCTGGCAGGGGAAGACCTCTCCATAGTTACATGTCTAGCTTGAATGATAACAACTGGCTTTGTTCTTCATTGCTTAACAGATTTCAAGGCAGTGGACTCTACAAACATATCTAAACATATCTTTGAATGTTGTAACACTCACAATGCAAAGATGGGTACTAAATACATAAAAGATTATTTGTTATTAGAAACGATACGGAAATCCGTCATTAGTCTTACCGGATTGTAACATAATATTGTGGATGTACTGATACTAGTACGTAGCTTTATTTAAAATTTACATTGAGAGTTATATCGTAAAGTATTTTGTAATTGTCAATTCTAGCTATAGAAAACCTTATTCTAAGTTGCATGTCTTACTTAAAAGAATAACAACTGGCTTTATTCTTCATTACTTAAAAAATTTCAAGAGTCTCAACATTACAAGCAGATTTGAACACATTTATGCACATGTACCTCACTACTTTGTTGCTAGAGAATATACGGACATCCGCGATTGGAACCACCGGTAACATAACATTATGGATGTTCTTCATTGCTTTTACGTTAAGGTTTATTTCTATTTATGTTTTGTAGTTTATCAATTCTAGCTGTGAAGGACCTCATCCCAAATTCTGTGTCTTGCTTAAATAATGACGACTGGTTTTCTTCTTCATTGCTTATTTGAAGAGATTCGATGCCACAAGCAGTTTTGAACATATCTTTTGGACGTGACGAATTTAAACATGTCTTTGAATGTTGTAACTCTCACAATGCAAAGATGGGTACTAAATACACCAAAGATTATTTGTTATTAGAAACGATACGGAAAACCCTGATTAGTCCCACAATGCAGAGATGAGTAAATACATCAAAAATTATTTATTATCAGAAACAATACATCAAAAATTATTTGTTATTAGAAATGATACTAAATCCGCTATTAGCCCAACCGGATTGTAACGTAATAGAGAATTATGTATGTACTGATGTCAGCCGTCATTGCTTAGTATGACAAATTTTATATTAAGATTTATGTTGTATTTCTGTTATTTTTGTTGTAGTTTGTTCATTCTGTGGAAGACCTTATTTCAAATTCCGAGTCACACTAAAATAACGGCGACTGGGTTTAATCTTTATTGCAAGTCGAGCAGATTTGTTCAAATCTTCAGATGTGAAAAATCTCTCAATACAAAGATGTGTAAATACACCAAAGATCGTTTGTCATTTGTTATTAGAAAAGATACGGAAAACCGCCATTATCCCAACTGGACTGTAACATGATATTATAGATAATCATGTTAGTCTTCAATGCCTAAAACGTAGCTATATATAGAATTGTACATGGAGATTTATATCGTATTTGTATTTGTAGTTTGTCCATTCTAGCTGTGGAGGGGCTTATTCTAACTTCTATATCTTGCTAAAAGAATCGCGACTACTGGCTTTCTTTTCTCACTAACACATTTCAAGAATCTCGACATCACGAGCAGATTTGGACAAATCTTTTGGCTGTGACATCTCTTACAATGCAGTAATGTGTTAATACATTTTTAGAATTGCCTTGTTACCCAAGAAAAGATAAGTAAACCCACGACTAGCCTCAGTAGATTGCAACATATAATATCACGGTTTTATTCATTTCATCCTTTATTGCTTAGTTAGTAGAAATTTTACATTAAGATTGATTTTTGATTTTTCTCAAATTTAAATTTGTAGCCTTACGATAGCTGTTGTATATTTATTGCTAATAAGTCCCATCCGTGACATGTCCATACTGGTGTGGCCACCAGTGGAGTCAACTATATGCACGGCGCTACAGTAACTAATGGTTCAGTGCTATTTATATATCTAAGGTGAGGGAATCTACTTTGTATAGAGGTACACGGGATATAAATATACAGAGTACAACCATTTTCATCACTTCAACCGTGGGAGGTCATGTGAATAATTGTGTGGGTGAAACCAGTCAGATTAGCCCTAGCTAATTATAACATGATATAATGGATGATCTCATGACCATGTTAGCCTTTATTGCTTAGTAAGCAGATTTCACATTACGATAACGTTGAAAAGGTTCATCAACCAGGTATGAGCAAGTCAACAGAATAATCTTCATTCAATGGCTCTTGAAAACACGTAAAACACAAGAGTAGTTGTCAATAGTCACTGATCGAAGAATAATTAAGATTTATTTTGTATATTTATTTCTCAATTTCTGCTTGGTCGAACAAAAATCGCTGCACGGCTTATGTTGCTTCAATAATGTTTCAGTTCTAAGGTCATCCTTGAAATGGGCATAATTATGTGATTAGCCCTCTTGATAATAGTAATGTGATATCATGGATTGACCATGTTACCCTTGATTGCTTAATAAATACATTTTACATTAGAATAACGTTGTATGTTAGCCTTTATTGCGTAATAACTAGATTTTACATTGAAATAACGTTGAAGAGGTTCATCAGTCACGTATGAGCAAGTTTTCAGAATATTCTTATAATTTGACAATCAGACACTATTGAAACCACGTAAAATACAAGCGGATCAAGAGTCACTGATAAAAGAATATATTCTGTTGACTTGCTCATACGTGGCTAATGCACCTTTTCAACAATGTTTTAATGTAAAATCTGCTTACTAAGTAAAAAGCTTACCCGGAACATGGTTAAAAGTACACCCGTAATATCATGTTAACATACAAGATTTATTTTGTATTTCTATTTTTTCAGTTTGCACTTGACCGAACAAAAGTCGCTGAACCTTGTGTTGCCTCAATAACGCTTCAGTTTTCAGGCGAAATGTGAACTATCCGTGTGCACGTAATGCCTACCCACTACAAACCATCACCAGTCCATCTGTAATGCCTACCCACTACAAACCATCACCAGTCCATCTGTAATACCTACCCAATACAAACCGTCACCAGTCCACCTGTAATGCCTACCCACTACAAACCATCACCAGTCCATCTGTAATGCCTACCCACTACAAACCGTCACCAGTCCACCTGTAATGCCTACCCACTACAAACCATCACCAGTCCATCTGTAATGCCTACCCACCACAAGCCATCACCAGTCCATCTGTAATGCCTACCCACTACAAACCATCACCAGTCCATCTGTAATGCCTACCCACCACAAGCCATCACCAGTCCATCTGTAATGCCTACCCACTACAAACCCTCACCAGTCCACCTGTAATGCCTACCCACTACAAACCATCACCAGGCAATCTGTAATACCTACCCACTACAAACCATCACCAGGCAATCTGTAATACCTACCCACTACAAACCATCACCAGTCCATCTGTTATGCCTACACACTACAAACCATCACCAGTCCATCTGTAATGCCTACCCACTACAAACCCTCACCAGTCCACCTGTAATGCCTACCCACTACAAACCATCACCAGTCCATCTGTAATGCCTACCCACTACAAACCAGTCCATCTGTAATACCTACCCACTACAAACCATCACCAGTCCATCTGTAATGCCTACCCAGTACAAACCATCACCAGTCCATCTGTAATGCCTACCCACTACAAACCATCACCAGTCCATCTGTAATGCCTACCCACTACAAACCATCACCCGTCCATCTGTAAGTGTAATACCTACCCACTACAAACCATCAACAGTCCATCTGTAATGCCTACCCAGTACAAACCATCACCAGTCCATCTGTAATGCCTACCCACTACAAACCATCACCAGTCCATCTGTAATACCTACCCACTACAAACCATCACCCGTCCATCTGTAATGCCTACCCACTACAAACCATCACCAGTCCATCTGTAATACCTACCCACTACAAACCATCACCAGTACCTGCAGTAATGCCTACCCACTACAAACCATCACCAGTCCATCTGTAATATCTACCCACTACAAACCATCACCAGTCCATCTGTAATGCCTGCCCACTACAAACCATCACCAGTCCATCTGTAATACCTACCCACTACAAACCATCACCCGTCCATCTGTAATGCCTGCCCACTACAAACCATCACCAGTCCATCTGTAATATCTACCCACTACAAACCATCACCAGTCCATCTGTAATATCTACCCACTACAAACCATCACCAGTCCATCTGTAATGCCTGCCCACTACAAACCATCACCAGTCCATCTGTAATATCTACCCACTACAAACCATCACCAGTCCATATGTAATGCCTACCCACTACATACCATCACCAGTCCATCTGTAAGTGTGATACCTACCCACTACAAACCATCACCAGTCCATCTGTAATGCCTACCCACTACAAACCATCACCAGTCCATCTGTAATGCCTACCCACTACAAACCATTACCAGTCCATCTGTAATTCCTACCCACTACAAGTCATCACCAGTCCACCTGTAATGCCTACCCACTACAAACCATCACCAGTCCATCTGTAATGACTACCCACTACATACCATCACCAGTCCATCTGTAAGTGTGATACCTACCCACTACAAACCATCACCAGTCCATCTGTAATGCCTACCCACTACAAACCATCACCAGTCCATCTGTAATGACTACCCACTACATACCATCACCAGTCCATCTGTAAGTGTGATACCTACCCACTACAAACCATCACCAGTCCATCTGTAATGCCTACCCACTACAAACTATCACCAGTCCATCTGTAATGCCTACCCACTACAAACCATCACCAGTCCATCTGTAATGCCTACCCACTACAAACCATCACCAGTCCATCTGTAATGCCTACCCACTACAAACCATCACCAGTCCACCTGTAATGCCTACCCACTACAAACCATCACCAGTCCATCTGTAATGCCTACCCACTACAAACCATCACCAGTCCATCTGTAATGCCCGGTACCCACTACAAACCATCACCAGTCCATCTGTAATGCCTACCCACTACAAACCATCACCAGTCCATCTGTAATGCCCGGTACCCACTACAAACCATCACCAGTCCATCTGTAATGCCTACCCACTACAAACTATCACCAGTCCATCTGTAATGCCTACCCACTACAAACCATCACCAGTCCATCTGTAATGCCTACCCACTACAAACCATCACCAGTCCATCTGTAATGCCTACCCACTACAAACCATCACCAGTCCATCTGTAATGCCTACCCACTACAAACCATCACCGGTCCATCTGTAATGCCTACCCACTACAAACCATCAACAGTCCATCTGTAATGCCTACCCAGTACAAACCATCACCGGTCCATCTGTAATGCCTACCCACTACAAACCATCACCAGTCCACCTGTAATGCCTACCCACTACAAACCATCACCAGTCCATCTGTAATGCCTACCCAGTACAAACCATCACCAGTCCATCTGTAATGCCTACCCACTACAAACCATCACCTGTCCATCTGTAATACCTACCAACTACAAACCATCACCAGTCCATCTGTAATGCCTACCCACTACATACCATCACCAGTCCATCTGTAAGTGTGATACCTACCCACTACAAACCATCACCAGTCCATCTGTAATGCCTACCCACTACAAACCATCACCCGTCCATCTGTAATGCCTACCCACTACAAACCATCACCAGTCCATCTGTAATACCTACCCACTACAAACCATCACCAGTACCTGCAGTAATGCCTACCCACTACAAACCATCACCAGTCCATCTGTAATATCTACCCACTACAAACCATCACCAGTCCATCTGTAATGCCTGCCCACTACAAACCATCACCAGTCCATCTGTAATATCTACCCACTACAAACCATCACCAGTCCATATGTAATGCCTACCCACTACATACCATCACCAGTCCATCTGTAAGTGTGATACCTACCCACTACAAACCATCACCAGTCCATCTGTAATGCCTACCCACTACAAACCATCACCAGTCCATCTGTAATGCCTACCCACTACAAACCATTACCAGTCCATCTGTAATTCCTACCCACTACAAGTCATCACCAGTCCACCTGTAATGCCTACCCACTACAAACCATCACCAGTCCATCTGTAATGACTACCCACTACATACCATCACCAGTCCATCTGTAAGTGTGATACCTACCCACTACAAACCATCACCAGTCCATCTGTAATGCCTACCCACTACAAACCATCACCAGTCCATCTGTAATGACTACCCACTACATACCATCACCAGTCCATCTGTAAGTGTGATACCTACCCACTACAAACCATCACCAGTCCATCTGTAATGCCTACCCACTACAAACTATCACCAGTCCATCTGTAATGCCTACCCACTACAAACCATCACCAGTCCATCTGTAATGCCTACCCACTACAAACCATCACCAGTCCATCTGTAATGCCTACCCACTACAAACCATCACCAGTCCACCTGTAATGCCTACCCACTACAAACCATCACCAGTCCATCTGTAATGCCTACCCACTACAAACCATCACCAGTCCATCTGTAATGCCTACCCACTACAAACTATCACCAGTCCATCTGTAATGCCTACCCACTACAAACCATCACCAGTCCATCTGTAATGCCTACCCACTACAAACCATCACCAGTCCATCTGTAATGCCTACCCACTACAAACCATCACCAGTCCATCTGTAATACCTACCCACTACAAACCATCACCAGTACCTGCAGTAATGCCTACCCACTACAAACCATCACCAGTCCATCTGTAATATCTACCCACTACAAACCATCACCAGTCCATCTGTAATGCCTGCCCACTACAAACCATCACCAGTCCATCTGTAATATCTACCCACTACAAACCATCACCAGTCCATATGTAATGCCTACCCACTACATACCATCACCAGTCCATCTGTAAGTGTGATACCTACCCACTACAAACCATCACCAGTCCATCTGTAATGCCTACCCACTACAAACCATCACCAGTCCATCTGTAATGCCTACCCACTACAAACCATTACCAGTCCATCTGTAATTCCTACCCACTACAAGTCATCACCAGTCCACCTGTAATGCCTACCCACTACAAACCATCACCAGTCCATCTGTAATGACTACCCACTACATACCATCACCAGTCCATCTGTAAGTGTGATACCTACCCACTACAAACCATCACCAGTCCATCTGTAATGCCTACCCACTACAAACCATCACCAGTCCATCTGTAATGACTACCCACTACATACCATCACCAGTCCATCTGTAAGTGTGATACCTACCCACTACAAACCATCACCAGTCCATCTGTAATGCCTACCCACTACAAACTATCACCAGTCCATCTGTAATGCCTACCCACTACAAACCATCACCAGTCCATCTGTAATGCCTACCCACTACAAACCATCACCAGTCCACCTGTAATGCCTACCCACTACAAACCATCACCAGTCCATCTGTAATGCCTACCCACTACAAACCATCACCAGTCCATCTGTAATGCCTACCCACTACAAACTATCACCAGTCCATCTGTAATGCCTACCCACTACAAACCATCACCAGTCCATCTGTAATGCCTACCCACTACAAACCATCACCAGTCCATCTGTAATGCCTACCCACTACAAACCATCACCAGTCCATCTGTAATGCCTACCCACTACAAACCATCACCGGTCCATCTGTAATGCCTACCCACTACAAACCATCACCAGTCCATCTGTAATGCCTACCCAGTACAAACCATCACCGGTCCATCTGTAATGCCTACCCACTACAAACCATCACCAGTCCACCTGTAATGCCTACCCACTACAAACCATCACCAGTCCATCTGTAATGCCTACCCAGTACAAACCATCACCAGTCCATCTGTAATGCCTACCCACTACAAACCATCACCTGTCCATCTGTAATACCTACCAACTACAAACCATCACCAGTCCATCTGTAATGCCTACCCACTACATACCATCACCAGTCCATCTGTAAGTGTGATACCTACCCACTACAAACCATCACCAGTCCATCTGTAATGCCTACCCACTACAAACCATCACCAGTCCATCTGTAATGCCTACCCACTACAAACCATCACCAGTCCATCTGTAGAGCCTACCCACTACAAACCATCACCAGTCCATCTGCCTACCCACTACAAACCATCACCAGTCCATCTGTAATGCCTACCCACTACAAACCATCACCAGTCCATCTGTAATACCTACCCACTACAAACCATCACCAGTCCATCTGTAATGCCTACCCACTACAAACCATCACCGGTCCATCTGTAATGCCTACCCACTACAAACCATCACCAGTCCATCTGTAATGCCCGGTACCCACTACAAACCATCACCAGTCCATCTGTAATGCCTACCCACTACAAACCATCACCAGTCCATCTGTAATGCCTATACCCACTACAAACCATCACCAGTCCATCTGTAATACCCACTACAAACGCCACCCGACATGACTCCCTCACGCGGCGGTTTTCAGCATGTTGAACACGTAGCGCGGCCCCTTATCTCCGCCTGACGAACGCCGTGCTGCTAAAGATAGAACGGAGAGCTGCATCTCTCGCGCGGGCAGGGTTATATTAGATTTCTTGCATTTTGCAAACGGTGTCGCACCGCATAGACACATGATCAACTGTCCCGGCGGATTCACAACAACGCGAGATGGAAATAAAAATATTCCTCGCGAGCCTCGCTGGGATGATAATATTCAGTGGAGTGTCGCAGGCGCAGTGTTTACTCGCCATCCTACTGTTTTATAGAACGACTGTTTGCAGAGCGACTTGCCTTGTTTGTTTTTGCACTTGAACCACATGCGGGATGCATTCGTTGCTAAAGCGCCTCCTAGAGTATTTTCACAACTCGAGTCAATAATTAACGGAATTCATCACGTGCCCTTCTACAGGAGACGGTTTGAGATGGATCCAATCCAAACCGCGTTTTTCTCTCTCTCTCCATCTACATAGTCGTCAGCCATTATTACTTGTATGTAAGAGGGATTGTACTGAGCTTGCACTAAAACCTCCATTTCTCCTGCATCATCGCACCTACAGCATGTCCGACATTCCGCAATCCCTGCTTCCTCTCACGCCGATGTACCCTCCTCATCCCAGCGCGATATTCACAGCTCTTCCATCACTACCCCAGGTGCAACCCATCCCCATCCATCCACCCTCCCTTCTCCCCGATACTGTATACTGTATATAGGTCACCATGGATGTGCTAGATGATAATGCGGAGGAGCTCACCTGTGCTTTCTTCATCCGAGCCTTCCGTGATGTCCTCAGTTAGAGTAGCGTCCATCAGAGAAATCCTCGCCCCGCCCTGGCAAAGAGGAAACAACAGAAGAGCCGTGAGACGTTGGGCCTCAGAGCCGACTAGCGCCTCGCCATCTTCACACACAGGTTATTCCGGGGAGGTGGGGGAAGGGCATACCTTGCTTTTGCATCTTGGCGAATTAATATGGAACGCGGTTATTTTGCCGGCTCGTTGGAAGTGGCCGCGCGGCCGTCATTTGTCAGCGCTCGGCTGGGTTTGTTGTCGCACGTGACGCACTGCCCGCTGGCCGTGACGTCATTCGTTGCTAAGACAGAGAACGCAAAATCAAAATGGCGGAGAGGATGTCCTTGAGAGACAGAGAACGGAGGAAGGGAATCCCCTTGCGACGGACATCAGGAAACCCTGACCTCAATAACATTTGCAAAATTCTGAATCTGTTCCAGCATATCATCCACATAACAGGCGTACCGTGTTCCTTACACAACCCGCCATAATGACCCACATTCCCGTTTAATCTATTTCAAACGTCATGAATAAGTTGTCAGGGTGTACCCCGGGCTATGAATAAATGAAGCAGACCTCAGCTGGTGCCTCCTGGTTAAGGTGAATATTTCCGTGTGAACCTTAAAATCCATCCTTTCCTTGGCGTTTGATTGGAATGTGACGCACAAGATGCTGTGAAGAAGATGCTGTGATCTATGGATTGAGGGCGATGCGGGGGGGGGGGGGGATAAATGTACATCACTGAAAATAGGCAGTCGCCTAAGGCCGAAGGAAGCATCCTCACGATTGGCCCATTCCCGTCGCCTCTCAAATCATTAGCCTCTCAAATACGCACAGCGATTGCAGGCCTCAGATTTTTTTCAAATCAAAGTACACAAATCACAGTGCATGATCAGTATATCTGGTCACGTTTGTTCGTTCAGACCCTTGTTGCACTTTTCGGCACACAAGGCGGCAAGTTTGCGCGCTGTTTCTATGGCAGGGTATATTTTTACACGAACTGTTTGCTAGTCCTTTTCATGGTTTGCATGTTACCCGATCTGCGCGGGCGAATGTTAATATATACGCGGAGCAACGTGTAGATGATACATGATTTTTTTTTCCTTTTTAATGTTGTGATTTGTTTCACATTGCGTTGGAAGAATCTCTATAATAAATCAGTGCCATGTTTGCTGTAATGACAATTACGGTTTCTAGTGTAGCCTGTGCTGATCCGCATGAATAGCATCCCATTTCCGCGTGCCCCCGGGGGAATCGCCCCGTATCCCCGGGGAATCATCCCGTACCCCCGGGAATCGATGCGGCCCAGTTTATGTAATCTGCGGTCTCATTTCGCACTTCCAGGCCTAACGTCCAACCTGCTTATATAAGCCAAACTACTCACCAAGCAGAGGTTAGGCTCCGCCTGTTTTTTTTTTTTACGGTTTTTAAGTCGTTTTCGTCGGGCTTTCTATTTTGTATTGTACCTTGTATTGTCAAAACCTAGCGTTTGGCTGGCGAACTTCAATAAACAATACAAAATAGAAAGCCCGATAAAAACGACTAAATAAAACGTTAAAAAAAACACAGCCGGAGCCGAACCTCTGCTTGGAGAGTAAGCCAAACAGCAGTTATTCAAGCAACTGAATATGATTTTGGAAACGGTCATTTCAGGTTTTAGTTCCGCCACCTTTCGTCAGTGACTGCACAACATCTGTGTGTCACCGTTATTTTTATCAGACCAAAGAATATGAATTGATAATTGATAAATTAATGTGAAAATGGGGAAAATACATATTTAGTCCAACTGTAAAAATAAAATTACACAAAATCAAATTGAATGTTTTCAAACTCCATCTAGTTTTCAACAAAACAAAACAAAAAAATGTTAGTATCTAATGATGTTATATGCCCTGGGCGTATCTTGTTACCTGGATGTCTAACCTTTAAGGGCGTACTTATATAATAGTTATTTTTATCCTTCTCCAGGTATCTAACCTAAAGCATTTACCTCATGTGGAGCATACTTATGTAAAAAAAAAACTCACAGCTATGACACTACCCTGTCAACGTGGAAAAAAATAAACGAGAGAAATTAGTAAGGAAGGGAAAATAAACGGTATGGATTCCATCATGTATGTCGTTTTTATTCAGAATGTGAGCCAAAAATACTACTACGAGACAGTAAAGAAGAAGTTGGTAAACTGGAATATATTGGTGCAATTATATTATATGTGAGTGACAGCAGTTATTTCGGTCTAAAGCGCATCATATTCACGTCGCTGTAATTGTATAATCCGCTGTGGAATCTATCCTTGGCACAGCAGATCAAAGATCCTGTTGCAATTGCACCTAGTCCTAGAGCACACTGTGCGTTTTTCTTCCCTCGCTCTCGTCCTAAATACTACTAAGGATGAACCCCTCTCTTGACTGGCTCCAGTTTTCTTCATTTTGCAGTCTTTGGCCTGGTTTGCATATTAACTGAATATTTTCTACATTCAAAACATTTTCTAATTTTTTCTCACACAATATGTTTTGCTTCTCATCCGAAGAAGAAAAGAACTCCTCACAATGGACCATGAGCAGGCAGTGATAGAGGACATTGCAGAAATTACAGAAGAAAATGACAAATGAAATACCATACATAGTACATCATATTACATTATACATATAACGATACGTATACACATTAACAATGACAAAAGCATGCAATGTGTCTTCATTTTTCTGTCTTAATAAACGCATACAGTCGATTCGGGTCCCCCATACACCGCCTTGTAATACCTTTCCGCTTGAAATGCCGGAGGATATTTGCCGCCGCGCAATTCCTCTCACATCGGTTGCTAGGCGACCAGACTACCCGAACCGCGCCGGGGTTTATGTGGCTGCGGTTATCGTCTGATAAACAGGACTGTACCAATTCACGGGATGGGGGTGTTAAGTAGCTATGTTTACATCATCTGATAAACGGGAATGCATCAATTCACGTGACGGGGGGTATTAAGTGGCTGCGGTTATCGTCTGATAAACAAGACTGTACCAATTCACGGGACGGGGGTGTTATGTGGCTGCGGTTATCGTCTGATAAACAAGACTGTACCAATTCACGGGACGGGGGTGTTATGTGGATGCGATTATTGTCTGATAAATAAGACTGTACCAATTCACAGGATGGGGGTGTTAAGTAGTTATGTTTATATCATCTGATAAACGGGAATGTACCAATTCACGAGACGGGGGTGTTAAGTGGTTACAGGTATCCTCTGATTAACAAGACTACCAATTCACGGGAAGTGACTGCGGTTATCGTCTGATATAAGGGAATGTATCATTTGATGGAGCGGGGGATATAATAATCTTTATTGCAAATTCATGCCCGAGGGCTAATTGCATACAAAGTAAAGCAGTAGTGGTATACATAAACATACTTAACAAAGAAGGGAAATGATATTTATAGATATAAGTTAAAAGCTGTAGTTATCGTGTGATAAAAAAGACTGTACCAATGTACGGGACGGGGGGTGTTAAGTGGCCACGGTTACCGGCTTATAAGCAAGACTGTTGCATCTACTTTTCGGCGGCTCCAGGAATCGTCCAAAAACCTTACGAAAACTAGATATCCAGGATTCGTACTTCCGGTGCCGTCAATCATGGTGATTGACAGTACAGAAAACATTATTATGCACGCCCATGTTTCCATATATGGGTCGACCTCGTGAGACCTCGACAGACTCAAGTTGCGAGAGATTAAAACCCGGAAGTGACCGCTGCCCTCCCCATGATAGGACGTCATCTGAATGCTACTAACACGTAAATAGAACGTGATGCTACACGAAAAACAACTTCAAACACACAACACATAATATAGTCGTGCGACTGTTATTGTCTATCGTTGTGGACAACGGTTGTCTTTAGACATGCGTTCAGAGTATTACGGGGCACCCGCAGTGCAGGATACCATTGCGGTGCGTGCGTGACCCACAGTGACCGCTTGCTCGCAAATCAAAAATGGCGGGAGAATTCCTTCGTCAGGCGTTCAGGCCGTTTTCTGGATATCCAGGAATCGTCCTCCTGTTCAGGCCGTTTTCTGGATATCCAGGATTCATCCTGAGTCTGTTCAAGCCGTTTTCTGGATATCCAGGATTCGTCCTGAGTCTGTTCAAGCCGTTTTCTGGATATCCAGGATTCGTCCTGAGCCTGTTCAAGCCGTTTTCTGGATATCCAGGAAGCGTCCTCGTGTTCAAGCCGTTTCCTGGATATCCAGGATGTGGACCAGGCCTTGTGTGAGAAAGAGACGCCATCTGGATGCTATTAACACGTTACCGTGAATGTGTCGCTATACGGAAAACAACAGTAACTTTATCCCATCTTGACTGCCATTTGTTAATTCATTACGCAAAAAGCATTTTGGGCCTGATACGTAAGTAACATGTTAACATCAAAGTATCATTATCAACATTCGTTTAAGTTCTGTAACACCAGGATCAGCAGAATAAACTACACGATCTTCTTGCGGGGAGATACAAAGATGGCGGCTTTCTGACGAAAACAACATGCCCCCGCCCTCCGCATAGTCTCCTCCCTCAAAAACAGGAAGCTCCACCCCCACGTACACGTTCTGGATAAACACCGTCGTCTATCCAGGAAACGTCCTGTTTGCGACGATTTCTGGATATCCAGGAATCGTCCTTCTGCTCAGGACGATTCCTGGATATCCAGGATTCGGCATATTACGAAAGTTAGATACTGACGAAAGTTGGATACGACAGATACTGACGAAAGTTGGATACAACAAAGACCACAAATTCACGGGACAAGGGGTCTTAAGTGGGTACGGCTATCGTCTGATAAACAGGATTGTACCATTACACAGAAGGGAGCACCATGTGACTACGGTCTGATAATCAGGACTGTGCCATTTGACGATAAGGGGATTGAGTGACTACACTTATGGTTGATAAACCGGACCATACCACTTGATGGGAGGGGGTTCATGGGCTACGGCTATCGTTTGATAACTAGGGCTGTAGCGTTTGATGGGAAGTGGAGATCGGGATGAATTTATTTGCGCCATGGTTGCAGACAGGATGTTTCTGTCAATAATGCAACAACAAAAAAAGGTTTTATTGACAGGATGCAGAGGAGAAAGCAATTTCATCTGATCTTTGGTTATTGGGGCACCATGGGAGAAACATATCAGGACAGGCATGACATATTAGTAAGTAACATATTCAAAATAACGGAAAACCAAAATGTGTGGAGATAACTATCTACCTCTCATTCTATCTCTACACTCACACACACAAGCACAAACAAACACACGCACACATACGCACGCACATAAGTACAAACAAAAACACGTACACAAACACATAAGCACACGCACGCACACACACAAGTAGTGAATGATTGATATAGCAAGTTAAGATCATGGTAAAAATCGCAAAATCAAAATGTGTGAGTATATGTGTATGTGTAAACAGATAAATAGATAACTAGAGTTCGGCGACCTCATACCTCCATGAAAATTTAGAGCTTTTGTAAATTTCATGCAATTGACTAACACATTAACATAATTTATGCATGGCGTTGTTCAGCATTCACTAACATACACATGTCACAATTATAAAATTCCCATTATTAATCATAAAGCGGTTTTGCAATTTTTACATAAATTATGCAAATAAGTTCCTCATTACCATATTTGGTATCTGCTTATATTCCACCTATCATAATTAATATGTGTTACATTTATTGAAGTCCAGTTATTGAAAACAACGGAATTATACAATTTCCTCATTAATTATGCAAATTAACTCCTCATTTGCATAACATGCATATCATTATGAACATCTTTGCCCAAGGTACCCGCATGCCTAATATGATGCCAATCCGTCAATACTTTCTGCATTTATCCTCTTTGGAATGTCTTGACAAATATGCCCCTGCAGTTCCCAAATTAGATGTTAGGGGGCTGAAACTTACCCCACTTTGTCATGACGCTAAAAGCTATCTACCATCCAAATGTCACGACCATATCACGTACGGGACAAGAGATACATTGAAAAAACTGCTATGATAGAGTATTCTCATTAATTATGCAAATGTACTCCTATTATGCATAATTAGTATTTTATTTTGTACAACATTGTCTAAGGTACCTACATACCAAAAATCATGAAAATCCGTTGTTCCCTTCTTGAGTTATCGTCTTCAGAAGTTTTTGACAAAAATGCCCCTGCTATCCCAAAACTAGCCGCCAGGGGGCCCAAACTTTTTTCACTTATTCCTGAGCACAAGAGCTATCTAACACCCCAAAATCGTGACCATAACTTGTTCAGAACACGAGATAGCAAAACCGGAAGTTGCGCTGCAGTACCAAGGGAAGCTGCTAGGGGGCCCAAAATCTAATCATTTCTAGCTTTCATCACATCCCACCAACACACCAAGTATGAAACCAATCC
This sequence comes from Branchiostoma floridae x Branchiostoma belcheri, assembly GCA_019207045.1. Taxonomy (NCBI): domain Eukaryota; kingdom Metazoa; phylum Chordata; class Leptocardii; order Amphioxiformes; family Branchiostomatidae; genus Branchiostoma; species Branchiostoma floridae x Branchiostoma belcheri. The sequence continues at coordinate 739,892 of CM033025.1, read as the reverse complement.
GCCCAGCCGTTCTTGAGTTATCTTGTTGACAGACGGACACACACACACACACACACACACACAAACGCAGGGTAAAATATAACCTCCATGACATTTCATGGAGGTAAATATAGATACATGTAAAGAGATATAGTAATGCGTAGCTAAAGTTAACACTGGCTAAAATCAAAGATTTCATGTTGTTTATCAACCTAGTTCCACCACTACTCCGATCCCGATTTGAGCAACTGTACGTTTAATTTCTGCATTATAGAACTTGAATAGTACCACAAAAGTACCAATAAAAATGAAACGTCGCTAACGCTTTTCATACTTATCCTTGCTTGACTCTTGACCCTTCTCATAGTATACAGATGTACGAACCTTGCGCACTTTGCTGAGGTACAGAGTAACGACAGAGGTACGAACCTTGCGCACTTTGCTGAGGTACAGAGTAACGACAGAGGTACGAACCTTGCGCACTTTGCTGAGGTACAGAGTAACGACAGAGGTACGAACCTTGCGCACTTTGCTGAGGTACAGAGTAACGACAGAGGTACGAACCCTGCGCACTTTGCTGAGGTACAGGGTAATGACAGAGGTACGAACCTTGCGCACTTTGCTGAGGTACAAGATAACGACAGAGGTACGAACCTTGCGCACTTTGCTGAGGTACAGCTTGTGGGGTAACGACAGAGGTACGAACCTTGCGCACTTTGCTGAGTTACAGAGTAACGACAGAGGTACGAACATTGCGCACTTTGCTGAGGTACAGAGTAACGACAGAGGTACGAACCTTGTGCACTTTGCTGAGGTACAGGGTAACGGTAGAGGTACGAACCTTGCGCACTTTGCTGAGGTACAGGGTAACGACAGAGGTACGAACCTTGCGCACTTTGCTGAGGTACAGAGTAAGGACAGAGGTACGAACCTTGCGAACTTTGCTGAGGTACAGGGTAACGACAGATGTACGAACCTTGCGCACTTTGCTGAGGTACAGGGTAACGACAGAGGAACGAACCTTGCGCACTTTGCTGAGGTACAGGATAACGACAGAGGAACGAACCTTGCGCACTTTGCTGAGGTACAGGGTAACGACAGAGGTACGAACCTTGCGCACTTTGCTGAGGCACAGGGTAACGACAGAGGTACGAACCTTGCGCACTTTGCTGAGGTACAGAGTAACGACAGAGGTACGAACCTTGCGCACTTTGCTGAGGTACAGAGTAGCGACAGAGGTACGAACCTTGCGCACTTTGCTGAGGTACAGCTTGCCGCCGGAGCCCCGTGTGGTGATGATCAGATGCTGGGAGAAGAGGAAACACTGGCGGGCTGACTCTTTGTCCTTGTTGCTGAGGCGGACACGGGAGGAGGATCTTCCTCGGTCAACAGACAGCTGCACCAGAGTTCCTGTGGACAAACCACACATTTAAATAAATATATATTTTCATCAGCTTGATAATTAGATTAGATATCATTCTTTTCTTTCTCATTACCTCAGAGTCTATGGAAATTGATTCAGAGGTAATTTTTGTGTCTGTGTGTGTGCGCCTGTTTGTGTGTGTGTGTGTGTCTGCGTGTTTGTGTCTGTGTTTCTGTATGTATGTATGTGTGTATGTGTGTGTGTGTGCCTGTGTTGTGTGTGTGTGTGTGTGTGTGTGTGTGTGTATGTGTATGTGTATGTGTCTGTGTCTGTGTGTATGTGTGTGTCTGTGTGTGTGTCTGAGTGCATGGGTGTATGTGTGTATATGTGTGTATGTATGTATGTGTGTGTGTGTGTGTATGTGTGTGTGTATGTGTATGTGTGCGAATGTATGTGTGTGTGTGTGTGTGTGCGTGTGTGTGTGTATGTATGTGTGTGTGCGTGCGGTGTCTGTGTGCCTGTGTGTTTGTGTGTTTAAATATGATGTTAATTAATGAATTGAAAGATCGATTGATTAATTGATGATTGACTGATTGATCCGCACCTTGCCGCACGAAGGTCTGGTTGACGTCCAGCAGAATGTCGCAGCCGTCCACGATCATGCGCTCGATGGACAAGGACTTCCGGATGTTCTCCGTCTCGCTTACCTCGTCCTGCATCACCTGAGGGACATGGGGACGTATAGGCTTGATTCGTTGATAGAATCATCGACTGATTGATTGATTGTTTGATTGATTGGTTGATTGATTGATTGATTGATTGATTGATTGATTGATTGATTGGTTGATTGATTGATTGATTGGTTGGTTGATTGATCATGCGCTCGATGGACAGCGACTTACGGATGTTCTCCGTCTCGCTCACTTCGTCCTGCATCACCTAAGGAACATGGGGAGGATTTCATTTATTGATCGATCGATGGATTGATTGATTGATTATGACCTGAATGGGTAAGGACTAATATCCTCTGTTTAGTGTTTGTATTGGGTGCAGACAATTTTTACAGAACAAACGGGCCGTAAGAAATAATACAGCCCCCTCGAATACTCTTTCATTTAATAGGCCACCTGCCTCTTTATGATGAACCATCCTCTTTGGTATTTAGTTTTATTCTAGTTATATAACGTTACATTATATGTATTTGTGGGTTCAGAATTTGATATGTAGATGTGTATATAATAATAAACGCAGTTCAGTTGTGTACACCTGCCTTTCCTTTTCATAGGAAATTGAAATGGGAATTGAAAATACGATTATCCTAACAGGGATATTTTGGTTCTTGAAACGACTTAAGCAGGAAATCTAAATATAGTTTATCAGGACAAAACCAGCCAAAGCCGGAGTTCATGTGAACAACCTTCGGCTGAATCTATGAAGGTCGCCGAACCTCAACATAGCAGAAACATCGTTCAATAACAAAGACTCTGTAAACGCTTGATAAACACTTGACAACAAGCACTCTTGACTTATAGCGTTCACATGCAGTTAACATCCAAAACACAAGGCTATATATATAATGCTTATATCACAGAAAGTACTACTCTCCAAGCAGAGGTTAGTGGGGAGGGGGAATCGTATTTTTTCGATCAGGGGGGCCGGTTGATCGTAGAAAAAGTTCACGGTTTTCTCCACCAACCTCTGCTTGCAGAGCTAGTACCAGAGATATCACGCTGGTTAGACTAGTATGTAAACACGTAGCTAAAACAATTCCCTGTTTTGTAATAACTGTATATATAACCAACTTCGTGAACAAAACCGGTATCGGTGAACGCAATGTAAAATTTTTTTGTCGACTGTGCGTTGTCCTGAGTTACCAGCAGGGCTGGCCCTTGATAATTAATTACCTCTGGCTTGTTGGATAGCCCTGGTTGTATTTCTCTCAATACAGCAAAATACATCATATCAAATCGAATCGTGCGTATTTGTCGCCCATCCAGTGCCATGATGTGAACGGCGGTCTATCTGCTCTCCTGGCGTGTTACGCCGGTTTGAAATAGACAGGAAATGCTTTACTGTAATACTGACATGTACTGAGGTATCCAGGTACATGGGCGCTGGCACTCAAATAAACACATCGCTTACGGCCGCCTTGTTGTCGACTTTGATGATGATAACAAGAGCACAATGATGTCTACAAAAGGGTCTCCAAAGCGTCCTCACTGAAAATTGTAGTCTCGTGTCTAGACTTGTGAAGGTTGGGACTTGTTGTTTTTTTAGAAATTACAAAGATCGAGAGCACGGTTGACTTTTTATCTTAAAGTTGAACTTTTTTTTTTCACTTGAAATAGTGCATATTTTTCTGATTTTGACTTTCGTCGTCCAAACCATATGTGTACCCACCCTTCCCATGTTCTGCATGGCATGGGCATGTGTTTAGGAATAGGTATACCCGATTTATCAAAGATCACGAGGAATATAGATGTTTAAGTGCTACTCATATACACCTAATGCGCCTCTTGAAACGTTATTCAGTGCCGTTGGAGTGGTGATGGCGAAAATTTAGGATTGATTTGTAGGCATTGCCGTTTGATAAAAATACATTAGGAATACACAAATATCTGATATCTATCTATATCTGACATTTGCTCCTGAAATGATTAGTAATGGTAAAAAATAATTTGATCATTTACCTAGTCTCTGCGGGGAGGCCCACGAAAAGCCTTTATGGCTTCTGCCCCTGCATGTATTTCTTTCCTGTATTTCCTGTATGTGTTTTTAATTCATGTAATATATGCGAAGAAATAAAGAAAATAAAATGTATGGGGAGAGAGCATGAGGAATATGATTCTTTCACTGCCATTCATTCCCACCTAATGTACCTATCCGTGACCCATGACCTACCCGTGACCCTTGACCTACCGATGACCTTGACCTACCCGTGACAGCTCCTCCAGCTTGGTCTGCGCGAACTCCAGGCTCTTCCTCTCCACGTGGTCGTGCGGCGTGTGCGCCAGCAGCTCGTTCAGCGTGATGATGTACCGGGGGATCTGCACGGGTAAACAAACAGGAAAACGTTAGCATATATGGAGACGTAACGTTATGCTTTGGTCTGCGTGTTTCGTCGTGGCAAGATCATGACTTCAATTATAGATAACGTTATATCATGTCACATATGAGAGTTCGTTCAGTGTGTTGATGTGGCGGGAATCTGCAGTGGTTTACTCCGGGAAAAACGTTATTCCAAAAATAATTTCACAACGTTTGTAGAGTATAGGATATTGGAGATTTATTTTTTCGTTCATTGTCATGATGCACAGAGTAACTGGGGGATCTACAGAGATATTAAACAGCCAGAAAAACGTGATGAACCGCGTGTTTCGTGGCACTTCGTGATTTTATTGTGTCACATGTAAGAGTTCGTTCAGAGTGATGATATAGCGAGGAATCTGCAACGAGATAAAACGGTCCGAAAATAATTCTATCAGGTTGGTAAAATATAGGATATTGGAGAATTCTTTTGCACACCAGAAAACACTTCGATTGTAGCAATAGCCAGCATATTTGTGGCAATTCTGATGAAAGATGAAAGGTGTCGCTTCACAACCGCAACAGATTTTAACTTGTTGACTACGAATAACTGCAAACCGTCTGTAAATCGCGGGAGGCAATGTCCATTGCACAGCAAAGACGGAGAAAAAAACGTCAGATCTCCCTGGGGTGAAGAAAGTGGGGAGGGGTGTTTAAGCTACCAACTGGTTCTTGACGTAAACTGGGCAGAGCCCCTAAAGATAAACACGTCTGGCATTAAGCATAGTCACGATAATAGTAGAATTGCTAACTTTAGTCACGATAAGAATTGTTTATGGGCCTTCATTTTCGCATTTGAGCGCATAAGCAGTTCAAACCCCGAATAAGCTTATTCAAAGCCTTTGCAAACCACTCTTTTCACCACGCTGACTGTCCTGTTCCTTGAACTGACCTGGTGCATAGGGTAGGTAAGGAAGGTCTCCAGCGTCCGGCCCTCGCAGATCGGCTTTGCCTCGTACTGCTTCAGTAGATTGTTAAACACGTTACTCTGGTGCTTACACTCGGCCAGCACCTGGTCATGGATACAATGTTACAGTGTTACAATGTTGCAATTTTACAATGTCGCAATGATACACTGGCTACAGTTTGTTGCTGTGTCACGATCGCCTCAATAGCTCTAATATTAGTGGTTTTGTGAGAGAACCGTCAACACAAAACACCTTCCGGGTCTGACGTAGATGCGTGTTTATAGTTCGCGTATGGGTACATGTTTGTACACACCTGTGTCATGTCGCGTTTTAAACATCGCTTCGGCAGTTCCTGTTTGGTGTCTTTGATTTCATCTCCCTGCACTGAGGTATTATATTCTAAACACTACCAGATGCAGACCCGACAGGTCAACGGAAAAACATCGGAAATTGGCCAAACAGACAAATAACTTGCCAAAGGAGTTTTTGAGTTGACGTACTGTTCTCCCCTATATTGTTTTCTCTATTTGGCCAATCACTAATATTTTCAGGTGGAGTCTGGTATAGTTTGGTGTACCAGTTTGTGTTTCTATGGTTCAGTATTTCCATGCGGTAGGCACGTTTTCAGAGAAGAGTGACAGGAAGCCATACGGCTCACAGACAGGAAGTTTAGGTCAAAGGTCCCAGAGGGCGTTAGAGGCCATCTCATTTCCTGTCATCAGTGTCCTGCCATTTTTTAACAAGTATTTGCTTTACAACTTAACGAGAAAATTTTAGGTTTTTTTTTTCATTATGAAAATCGATACATGTAACATGTAGATTGCAATGTAAAACGAAAATGATTGTAAATAAATGTCAATTTATCACGGATTTATCACAGATGTCTTTTCTACCTGTTTCTCCCCGATTCTCACCTGTAGACTGTAGTGGTGGTTTCGCACGTACTCTTGGTAGATGCTGAGCATCGGAAGTAACATGTCGAACAAATCCCCTGAAGTGTAGAAATCAGATATGGAAATGTACATGTAACTATAAATAACATTACAGTGGATTCACTAGGTAGTGGGCTACATATACATCGCTGTTATCTCTGTCATAATAAATAAATGAATATTTAGATTTTTGTGTGGAAGGGGAGTACCTTGAGACGAGAGGACGAATTCCAGAAAGAAAGAAAAAATGAAAAAAGAAATAAAAATTATGCCACACTGACGTTCTCTAGTCTGTCTTGTCTGAATGAACACATTAACAAACATGGGACGTACCGTTGTTGTACGAATGGTGAAACCAGAATCATGATATAATTTGGAAAATACATTTTGCGTTTGTAAAAATACGATCACCCCACACGTACCTAACACCACCGTGACCCCCCTCCCCCCAAACTTACCTAACACCAGCGTGGGCCAGCTCTCCATCCTGGCCCGCAGTCCCTGGTAGAAGATCTGATGCAGGAACATGATTGTCTCGCTGCAGGGGATTTAATAAAATAGAAAAAAAATTAGTATTTTTAACAATTAAGCTTTATCCAATTGCAATATTATGTTCATCGCTCCTATTGGACAGATGTTCCTGGTTTGGTGATGAAAAATCCTGAGCTCCTCCTTGGCAGTTTTTTGGGTGATGAAAAACTCCGAGTTCCTATTGCATCAATTTTCTTCGTTATGAAAAACCATGAGCTCCTATTGGTGTTTCTCACTTGGATCAGTCTCCATGCGTAGAGTTGAGCGGCCAAAAGCTTTAAGAGAGGGGTTCAACCGAGTGTCATCCTAGTTAGTTGACCGAGTTATTTTCCCAATCACCCAGTGAAAACGAGGTTGCGTCACGGCGGGGTTTGTTCACTGCATCACTGTTTTGTTATTTTTCTGATTTTTTTTATAATTTAGATATTGCGTAATACATATACAAGTATGACTTAGAAGACGACAAAATACACAAAAGGTAAGAAAATTCGTTCTTTATCTCTAAAATTCGTTGTGTATCTTTCGAACGCCTCAGTGATGCAAGCTTGACGCAACTGCAGTGAGGGTGCACCTTACCACTAACACAATAAGCAAGACCTTACCTGTTCAGGAAAATGGAGTTGACGTCTTCATGAGTGATGGGCGGTTTCTTCGAGCTGGCCGACATCTTCAGCGGGCGTAGGAAACACGTGACCAGCGTGGACAGTTGTGTGACGTATTCCTCCTCACATTCCACCATGGTGAAGACGATCTGACAAAAATGCAAACAACATCAAATAACAGAAACTTAAGAACCATACACAAAAATAAAGCGCTTACCAACAACCTTTCGATCAGTCCTCTGATCCTTTTTAATTTGTAATGACCCAAAGCACACACCCGAGACGGGGGCCGATACCGACTTCCAATCCCTTTGACCCTTTCCTGACGTCACTCTTCCGGTCTGGATGTGTGGCATAGTCCTTGTGTCATTTCAACTTGAAAAGGATCAGGGACTGATCGAAAGCTTGTTAGTAAGTGCTTCATTTTGTGTACGGTTATAAAGTTTTGAATGTTAATTACCGTCAAAGATGAAGTTACATTCGAGAACATCATCGTTTGTGACTGGTTTCACCAAGCTCGTAAATCACTGAATAACAAAGTTCTCTATGGGACACACAAAGTCATGATGATGGGGGTACAAAACGAGTCACGTTTGCGACCGCATTCTACACATTGCAGCAGCGACACCTAGCTGCAGTGCGAGGTAGAACAGGTCAGATTTCCCCGCGGAGATTTCCCCACCAATTTAACTGTACAAGACTCCTGTCTATTCCGGAGTATATCCATTGCCATTTTTGCATGTGTATGATTTTAAAAAAAGAGTGCGCATGATTATCGTGATGCATAGTGGGTATTATGTAAGTTTACCTCCCTTGGCAATAAATAAAGAATAATCATGTGCTGAATAATCATCAACTTTAACATATTACCCACAATACATCACAATGCAAATGCGCACATAACACCGTGAACTAACTTATAGGTTACTCCGTACCTGGTTCCGTTTGCGCATGCTCTCTGCGTGCGGAGACCTGATGTAGTCCTGCACGATGGACTTCCATCGCCGCCGACACAACCAGCCTCTCAGAAAGCTCTGAACCTATCGGGAAAATCGACAGGGGGCGTTAATATCACTATGGCACTTTTTTTAGAACTCAATAAGGGATGCCTTTTTTTCTATTAACATTCCTGAAAGTGCTTACGACTGTCGACTGTGTTGCGGCGAGGTTGTAGTTGGAGAGAGATTTAGAGTGCGAGTTTTTAGAGCAAATGGGAACCTTCGTCGTAAGACGCTACCTTGAGCACTTTTGATCATTGCAATAATGAATGAATGAATGAAGACCTAATAATGTTATCCTGAAAATGACACAATCAATGACCATTCCAAGCATATGTTATCAGCATACATATACATGAGTTTACTCTATGGTGTCCTGTATTCTTGCATATCGGAAAAGATAGAACAAGGCATTACGCAATGGCTGATTAAACTGAGTCTACTCAGAGATCAAAACGAATTGAGAAGGAGAGGAAGATAAAGAAAAGAGAGAGAAAGAGAGAAGGAAAGAGAAATAAAAAGAAGATATCTCTACGGAAGACCACTACATTTGGAGGTACTACCCGCTACCAGGAGGAAGATGCGGCAAACAGCGTCACATTCGCGTGCGCAGATTCGTCTTACCTTACACACATCCTGCGTGAACCGACCTGAACCCTGACCCTGATCATCGGACTCCTGAAAATGTCATGCAGAATGTTTGAAGCGGCACAAAGGCGCGGTGTGGGCTGGCTGTGGCGTGCGCACGGGGCAACTGGTAGGTAAAATGGTATGGTTGTGTAGTGAATCCTGAGGGGGTCAGAATTCCAAACACAACACTCAACACGCGACAAATGCACAAGTTTTCCTAATCTCCAAGCAGATCCTACAATAGCATAAGATAGTACCAAACTGGCCAAGGAGTGTAGTCAGTCAAGAGGTGTCCATTTACCCCGGTAGCGAAACTCACTCCTAGGCCGGCTTCACTCCTTTGCCAGCTTTTGATACTATCTTATGCTACCGTAGGATCTGCTTGGAGATTAAAGTTTTCCAAACATCCAGGCAAAAGCTGGTTCACGGTTTGACGTGCGCATGTGCAGCGTGATGCATTGTGGGTAACATGCCAAAGTTTAAAGTCCCAGCATAGCCAAGGCTATGAGATATTACCCCAAATGCACCACAAAGCACATGCGCACTTCAAACAGTGAACTAGCCTATCGTGCAGGGGTGTCTGTGCACAGAGGTCATCAATGAACAAACACATCGTGTGTGCAAAACATCGGGTAAAATCAATTAGCACTAACTAAAATCAACATGGAAGGGATATAGGAGTCGGATTCTGGAGAAGGCTCGTGTGATGAGGGTATGTTTTTATGTGTGCCGTGAATAAGCGAGTTCGTGGTTCCAAATACGCGTGCGCAAGCTTAGTTAGAAGGTCGCTTAGTCGTAAACAGTTCTTGTCGACTTGATGACATACACAGAGGTGTCTTGTTTATATCTCTAGGGCTTATAAATATGCCCTATTACACACAATACATCAAAATGCGCGTACGCAATTTGAACCACGAACCAGCTTATACAGTGAGGTTGTTTTAACGTGAGCAGTGGTGTACGGTTACTCCGCTGATTGGATGCACGCTTTGTAGTCCGTAATATGATCAGCGGTGATGAGAGGGAGCAAACTGTAACCTTTTTAATCTTCTTGATGTCGTCGCTCTCCTCCTCGGTGCTGCCTTCCGCCGACTGCTGCTCCTTCCGGAGTGCGATCAGCTGAGGAAAATACATCCAACAGTCAGTATCTCAGCTGGTAAAACACATCTAAGAGTCGGTATCTCATCAAGTGGTGAAACACATCTACGAGTCAGTATCTCATCAAGTGGTGAAACACATCTAAGAGTCAGTGTCTCATCTGGTAAAATACATCTAAGAGTCAGTATCTCAGCTGGGAAAATACATCCAAGAGTCAGTATCTCATCAGCTGGGAAAATACATCTGAGAATCAGTGTCTCATCTGGTAAAATACATCTAAGAGTCAGTACCTCAGCTGGGGAAAATACATCTAAGAGTCAGTATCTCATCAAGTGGTGAAGCACATCTGAGAGTCATGATCAGTGTCTCATCTGGTAAAATACATCCAAGAGTCAGTATCTCAGCTGGTAAAATACATCTAAGAGTCAGTATCTCATCTGGTAAAATACATCTAAGAGTCAGTATCTCATCAAGTGGTGAAATACATCAGAGAGTCAGTATCTCATCTGGTAAAATACATCTAAGAGTCAGTATCTCATCTGGTAAAATACATCTAAGAGTCAGTATCTCATCTGGTAAAATACATCTAAGAGTCAGTGTCTCATATGGTAAAATACATCTAAGAGTCAGTGTCTCATATGGTAAAATACATCTAAGAGTCAGTATCTCATCAAGTGGTTAAACACATCTGAGAGTCAGTGTCTCATCTGGTAAAATACATCTAAGAGTCATTGTCTCATCTGGTAAAATACATCTAAAAGTCAGTATGTCATCTGGTAAAATACATCTAAGAGTCAGTGTCTCATCTGGTAAAATACATCTAAGAGTCAGTATCTCATCTGGTAAAATACATCTAAGAGTCAGTGTCTCATCTGGTAAAATACATCTAAGAGTCAGTGTCTCATCTGGTAAAATACATCTAAGAGTCAGTGTCTCATCTGGTAAAATACATCTAAGAGTCAGTATCTCAGCTGATGAAAGCCTGTGGCTCTACGACATTAGTTCTACTGATTAATGAATGAATGAAGACCTTTATTGCACATTTTTGCCACACCGGGCTACGTACAGTTAACTAAGACATGTTGAGAAGATACAGTTCACAGATACAAAATGAGACTATTCAACTTCTCCTCGCTTTTCTGTTATAGTGGAGAGAAAAGAGCAGATATGTTTTATGATCGATGGTTTGTCTAGTTAATGTTTGTAATTGTACGTTCCAATCAACAAGAGTGGTCTCTTGCATCATGGATGTGTCAAATGTTTGTTATTTATAGACAATTGTTACGATACATTAGTGTAATGATTTTCGAAATTTAACATAAAGAAATATAATATTGTTATTGCTACTTGCAAGTGGCATTGTGTGGCACAAACGGGTTCGAAACCACTGATTTGTCCCGATGTGAAAAATTCAGGTGAAAATGAGGGCCGTCCCTCGGACAGGACGTTAAATGGAGGTCCCGTGTTTGAGGAGAACGGTGAAGATACCACCACACTTATCGAAAAGAGTAGGGGTCCTTCCCGGTGTGCGTGGATCAAAACCTAGTCATATGGCCGCACCTGGGGCAATTACTGTCGTATTGAGATTTGAGGTCACCTAAGTGGCGCCGAATGGCACCTCGCTCCAGACATTTGCGACAATCGTATTGGGGTCATGTCAGTGGCGCCGAATTGCAGCAGCTCCAGACTCCTGCGAACAATAACAATTACTCACCTCCCGTTTGAACCGCCTGATCTCGAGACTGCTCCTCACACTGATGCATCAGCTGCCACTTCGCCAAACACCTGCCGTTACGCTACGTGAGGCCACTACGTTACGCTACGTGAGGCCACGATTTTACGCTACGTGAGGCCAAGACATTTCGCTACGTTACTCACCTCCCGTTTGAACCGCCTGATCTCCAGACTCTGCTCCACACACTGCTGCATCATCTGCCACTTCGCCAAACACCTGCTATTACGCTACGTGAGGCCACGACGTTACGCTACGTTACTTTACGAATGAAGCTGGTTCCTTACTCACCTCCCGTTTGAACCGCCTGATCTCGAGACTCTGCTCTTCACACTGCTGCATCAGCTGCCACTTGGCCGTCTTCTCACTCTCCACGATCTGCAGCAGGTGCAGGTACTTCTGCTCTAACTCCTCCCTCTGCTGGGACAGCACCTGGTAACTGGGGGGATTAATAAGTCAATCGATTGATTGATTGGTCGATTATTATGCAGATTTAGTTAGGTAATGATTGATGAAATACAGAGGACGGACCGAAGGTTCGTTGTAAGGTAGACTTTTGTGTACGTATACAGCGTAAAAAATCTCCACTAGATATAACTGGTCCAGGACTGGTTCCCACCTTGCCCTGTTGATGGCCATGGCCCATGACCCATGACTCATCTTGCCCTGTTAATGACCATGAACCATGACCTATGACCCACATTGCCCTGTTGATGGCTATGACCCATGACTCACCTTGCCCTGTTAATGGCCATGAACAATGACCTTTGACTCACCTTGCCCTGTTCATGGTCATGACCCATGACCTATGACCCTTGCCCTGTTGATGACCCACGACCTATGACCCTTGCCCTGTTGATGGCCATGACCCATGACCCACCTTGTCCTGTTGATGGCCATGACCCATGACTCACCTTGCCCTGTTGATGGCCATGACCCATGAATCACCTCCTGTTGATGACCCTTGACCTTTGACTCACCTTGCCCTGTTGATGGCCAAGACCCATGACCTATGACTCACCTTGCCCTGTTGATAAGCATGACCTATGACCCATGACTGACCTTGCCCTGTTGATGGCCATGACCCATGACCTATGACTCACCTTGCCCTGTTGATGGCCATGACCCATGACCCACCTTGCCCTGTTGATGACCATGACCTATGACCCATGACCCACCTTGCCCTGTTGATGGCCATGACCCATGACCCACCTTGCCCTGTTGATAACCATGACCCATGACCTACCTTGCCCTGTTGATGGCCATGACCTATGACACATGACCCACCTTGCCTTGTTGATGACCGATGACCTATGACTCCCCTTGCCCTGTTGATGGCCATGACCTATGACTCACCTTGCAAATGTTGATGGCCATGACCCATGACCCACTTTGCCCTGTTGATGGCCATGACCCATGACCTATGACTCACCTTGCCCTGTTGATGGCCATGACCCATGACTCACCTCCTGTTGATGACCCTTGACCTTTGACTCACCTTGCCCTCTTGATGGCCATGACCCATGACCTATCACTCACCTTGCCCTGTTGACTGCCATGACCCATGACCTATGACCCACCTTGCCCTGCTGATGGCCATGACCCATGGCCTACGACCCACCTTGCCCTGTTGATGACCATGACCCATGACCCACCTTGCCCTGTTGATGGCCATGACCCATGACTCCCGGTCCGGCTCCGTCTCGGCTCGCAGGTCGTACTGCCGCTGCCCCTCCTGCTTGTAGCTGATGGAGAACAGGTGCTGCAGGGCGGGAAGAAAGTCAAAATATCGGCTGTGGGATATTTGAAAAAAAGTATACAGCCCTGTATCATGTTTGTGTTTTGATCCATGCACATTTTACTTGCCAAGGATTGCATACCTTTGGCCTTTGATAGGTACGTTTTCGGTGCGCTGACCCAAACCTGAGCTTTATGTGATGCGAGAACAGACCCGCTTCAAAAGGGTCTGATAAGTGCAGGGATGGACGACCTTCGTCCTGTGAAACGGCTCAGCCGGTTGATGAATGTGTAGGGGAGGTCTGTACATGGGTTCAGGGCATGGGGGTCGTACTGCATACATGCTGTGATGCCTCTAGGTGCCGAACAATGCTCTAACCAGTAAAGCCGCCATCTATCTGCTTTTACAGTACTCCCGGGGCCTCCCGAGATCACACGTTTTACCATCAGTGCATTTGCGAGAGGATCTGGAGACGCCATTTTCGCTAAGTGGTTGAATATTTTTTATTAAAGGGCAAAACGTAAAAAGGCAACGTAATGTGTTACAAATATAGATCGTTTACGAAGGGATAAACTATGCCAAGTGCCCATTCTTTTCACACGTTTCTCAGGGAGAAACATAAAGACACAAATAAAAAACAACATGACTGAGTGTCTTTGAGGCTTTGAGGCTTAACGAATATATAAAAAACATATATGGATTCAATTAGATGAAGCCTTCTTTGCAGTTTGTCTCCTGCAATTGCATTGGTTACAGGTAAATAGGAAATGAAATAATCCTTTTTTTCTAGAACCGATCAAGATGCCTATAAAATGCGTTTTGTCTCCGAATTACGAGATGACAACAAACCAGGGTGAACAAGATGTTTCGCAATATTAGCGTATACGTTTTATACAAAACGTCACGTCGTGTACCGAAACAAGAAAGATTAATGAAATATTCCACCAGTCCTCCTCTGGTATTTTTATTTAGAACAGAGGACCAGATGACCCAGAGGATGTGACCTCCAAAAAATGTGACGTAAGTAACGCAAGGGTCAAAAGGTTGCTGGAAGTCGGAATTGACACCCGTCTCTCTACATGTCCACGTCGAATCTTCAGGACATAGTCTCATTACGCAGCATCAGTATGTAGGAGGCACTGAAGAAGATAGATTGGTGAGAGAATTGAAAGATTTGAGCAATCTTAATTAGAACCCATCAACCATTGACGAACCGGGACGGAGGCCGATACAAACTTCTAAACACGTTTGACACGTCAGGGTTCTGGACGGTTCTGAAAAGACCATCGGACTGCACTGGTTGTGGTGGAACACGTTTAGACCTTTCCCATAATCTCACGATATTGTATGGAGATAACAAGAGCTATCTGCCGGTCAAAAATCACGACCATAGCATGTCCAGAACATGTGATATCAAATCGCAAGATCTGCTACATTGAGAGTCACCAGGGGAAGGAAAAATCTAATCTAACAGCAACCAACAACCACAAATATTATCAAGACCTGTTCACGACTTCTTGATTTATATTGTTCACAAACACACACAGATAAACAGCCCCGGAATAATAACACTCTTTGCGGCGGCAATGTGGTAATGTACGCAGTGTGAGTCCATCTTTGCCTCCAGGCTGTCTCTAATGTCTCTGTCTCGCGACTTCCTGAGCTATACCGTTCACACACACACACACACACACACACACACACACACATACACACACACACACACATACACACACATACACACACACACACATACGCACACAAACACACATACACACACAAACACACACACACACACACACACACACACATACATACACACACACACACACACACACACATACACACACACACATACACATACACACACACACACACACACACACACACATACATACAAACAGCCCAGAAAACATAACGTTAACGTTATTTGCGATGGTAATGTATCGGCCCAATCTTTGCCTGCAGGCTGTCTCTAATTGCGCTCTTGTTCCACCGAGTCTCATTTAGATCTTCGGGGAGAATCAACAACCTGGAGAATCAACAACCTGGAGAACCAACAACCTGTGCGATCCTGTTGCGGAGTCATGAATACAGATAAAGTCTGAAACAGAATGCGCCAAATTCTGTCTTATCTGTACTCAACAGCGCCGCCGGCTCTCAATTCAGAAACAAACATGTAGTTCTGACTGCGGAGATTGCGATCGCTCCTGACTACAGTTCGGAGAGCTTTCAGTCCGTGCGGCTGTAGTAAGTCTGTTGCGCCAGTAATGGAGATGCCGACTCGCACCGCTGAGAGCTCGCAACTCCGTAAAGTCGGCAACTTCAGCTTGATGCACTGTGTGATGTGATAGATAAAGTTTTTATTGCAAATTCATGCCCATGTGGCTAATTGCAGGTGGACAAAATCAAATACATGAAGTGATTTAAAAGAGGTAGATAATCTAAATTCTAACATATGAAGACTGACTAATTGTATGTACATACAGAATATCGAATAAGATTCTAAACCTACATTACTATTGCGGGGTTTGACTTCTTCTTTGAAAACAGTTGAAAATGAGATGTCCCACATTTTCTCTGATAGATTGATTTGATGATCTTAGAAGGAACTTGCCAGGAAGTGTCTTTTGTGTTTTTTGATGTGATAGAGGCATTCTATTTGACTGTGTGTTAAGTAGATTTCCCCACTTCAGATGCATGAGTAGTAAAGAGAAATTTATATTCTTTACAGCTTTTGATAAACCAACTCGAGCCAACCATACAGCTAGCTACATTTATGCAATTATCAAGAAGCGAAAGGAAGTTTAATGTACAAGAGTACTAGAGTAGATTAGATGTATATATACACATGTAAATGTATATGATTGTTTCCATTGTTACATGTATATGGTTGTTACCATATGACCTGTACTTAGCCAATTAGGGTAAAAACGTGCAATAAAGGTCTTCATACATTCATTTGTTACTGAGGCGAAACTCCGGCAGTATTAACACAAACACCATCCTCATAATCAGTTGTGCTGCACCTTCTACAGAGATTTGGTAACAACTATGCCATTAGTGTGAATTGCTAGCTGTTTCCCAAGTTGTAAGATTTAACACGGCAATACATTATCGTATGATCAATCAAAATAAAACTTCAGATTTCTAAAGGTGTAACAAGCTAGCATCACCGTTATCTCTTGGTGCACTGTACTCAACAAAAAGACTCATTCTAGTTCTCCCTGTATATTTTGTTATGTTACATTCACAGAAGGGAACATATTGTTTTTGCTTTGTTTCTTCTTCTTCTTCTCCGCACAAATAAGGTCAACAACCTGGACCAGACGGCTGTTACCATGGTAACCGGTAAAGTAGCAGGCACCATGTGGTGTTCGGTTACATAATGTAGCAAATGTCAGATGTAGAGGAGATCGGGTCACTACATTTAGAAATGTGTTCAAATAAGAATGAACAAAACAGTTGCCAGTGTTAGACTTCAACATGTGAAGGTAACATTCTGTATTTGCTTGCAAATATTACCTTTCTAGTTTAATAAGCCTTGTTAAGTGAACTGTTGATATATTTTCCTATTTTGCTGATAATTATAGTATTATTCCTATGCACACACAGCCTATTACCATTAATTAACCAGAATAGTGTTGCAGTTTATCAACACTTAAGCACTCTTGAAAGACATAGAAGAAACGGAAACATCCGTCCCATACACTTAAGAGGCTCTATATCTAACAAGAGGATCTCAGACCTCCTCTCGTTTTCCCAAATCCTCAGAGCTGTTACAGCGGTGAGGAGAGAACAGTAATTGGCGCCTCCTCCTCATAGAGCCGCACAGACCATTCAACCCGATCGATGCGGAGCCTCTCAAACATGGGAGCTATCCCAGAAGTCGGTTCCACTTGGTCTTATCGCCTCAGATACGCCAGGAAGAAAGACTTGGACCGTGTATCTGGCGCTGATACCGCGCTGCGTACGGCGCCGGGAGTAAACGATGAGCTTTATATCTGTGGTACAGCAGACGACCAGCATTCGAACAGTTGTGTTATTTCTGAAAAGTGTCAGATTAAACAACTTAAAATGTCAGATTTTTTTTAGCCGAAGCCAACTTTGTGTTGCTCCCTAAAATTCATCTAATTGTTAATACATCTACATTAAAAGAAATACTACTGTACTGGATCAGAAATCCGCATGCAAAGAGTACACTACAGTACAATAAAACGTGTTCGGTTCCAAATGATCGAAGCAAACTTTTGAAGCACTTGACTTGATCGTATATCAGCCACACTTTACGAGCTAGCGCGCTACTTGAGAAGTCATAAAATTTCCTTCTGCAAGGAGGTTGCGTGCATGACCAGCCCATAACGTCGAAAACAAGCAAAAGGCTGATAAATATTTACAACACGTATAGAAGTAACCGGTGCAATGGCTGAGTCTTCGCCAATCCCCGGCCGAGTGAAAGACTTTAAAAATGGTACATGCTGCTTTCTCTGCTTAGCACTCAGTACTAATGAGGAAGAGTATGGAGGTTAAACACACATCACTACCAGCGGTCCAGCCCCCTGCTGTAGTGGTTTGCACAAATGTGTGGCCCAAGTGATACTGGAAATGGAGATAGGCGCCATTCCTAAGCATCTGCACAGATGTACGGCAACTTTAACTTTAACTTCAATAGAAGTAACCATTTCAAGAGTCAGCACAATGGCAGTACGCCACCGTTACAAAACGTCACCCGAGACGATGTCAACAACCTACAGGCCGATCCCACCACCACTGATGTAATCGAGTTTGCCGCGGTGGCCGTGTGGTGATTCTAATAAAGCAAAGCCGCCTTCCCAATCACGTGCAATTGCCGCATTGTTTACTCAGGACATGCTTCTATCGATTGACGTAATCCACTGGTGGTCATGTATTGGACTATATAGCTGTGGTACACCATTCGTAAATTGTTTCATCAGGTTGGCATCACCAGGAGAGAAAGTTGCTTTCCCCGCCAATAAAGAGTAATACCTACAAACGTTCCAGTGACCGTCTGTCACCCTCGTCAGGGCAAAACTGCCCGGCCAATACTACCCTGGAGAAGTCAGTATTGCCCTGTGGAACGTTGTTATTTAATGCATTATATAGGTTTGTGATCGTAATGTATTTTGCTTTCCACAGTGCAACTTCGGTATACAATTTCCTCCACTGAATTCATCTTATAGACCACAGAGGTATTCAATTTTCGTTGACATGATCAACATGTTTTATTCATGTCCTTCCTTCACGTAACAGCTCCTACCCGCACGCTACTGTCGCCACACAGCTGACGCGCTCCATCCGTAACGCGGTTACGACGTAAGGCAGTGATCTACAGGGTCATGAAACAGGTCGACTGGCAAGAAATTGGATTTCCTGTGCTGTAGGAGAGAGTCGGGGAGACGTTTCCTGAAAGCTTTTCCGCAACTATGTAAAAGAATCTGTGAGAAGTGGAGCTCTTAAGAACAACTGCGCTTACAGAGCCGGAAAAGGTCGCATTTTATACAGGCGCACGTCACGGGCTCACTTCCTCTGTACGACAGACGTTTTTTGTTTGTTTTGCATACCCGGTAAACCGCCTTAAGGCGTAACACACCAGGTTTGTACTGAACAGTACAAGCTGCATACCCGGACAGATTTATCTGATCTACTCACACCGGTGCAATGGGCGAGTGGGTAGAGTGTTCGCCTTGCATTCGGTAGGTCGTGAGTTCGATCCCCGGCTGAGTCATACCAAAGACTTTTATTTTAAAAATGGTACATGCTGCTTTCTCTGCTTAGCACTCAGCACTAATGAGGAAGAGTATGGAAGTTAAACACACATCACTACCAGCGGACCAGCCCCCTGCTGTAGTGACTTGCACAAATGTGTGGCCCAAGGGCTTCGAAGTGGAGATGGGCACCACCCTACGCGTCTTAGATGCATGGGCAAACTTTAACTTTTTTTTAAACTCACACCGGGAATGTCCCCTACACTTTTCAATACGTGCGGTGGTTTCTTTGACGTGCTCGAGGTGTGGCTCTCCTTAAGAACAACTGCGCTTTCAGAGCCGTGAAAGGTTGCATTTTACACTGGCTAACATCATGGGGCAGACTCCCTTTCTCTTTTTGCGAAAAGTTCCTTGCAGGCTCTGTATCAATGCCTGCCAGAAACCCGTAAGAAAGTCAACCAGTTCTTAATGATAGTTATGCCAAAAAGCAGTTACTCAAACTACTGAATATGATTTTGGAAACGGTCAGACGTTTAAGATAGTATCCACTATCTTTCTTCAGTGACACTGAAGAGATCTGGAAGAAATTGGTCTTTTATAGCATATCTAGGAAAGAAGACAATTTTAGATGTCCAATATGAGACATTGTTAGACAAAGTCAAGCTGAAGACAATTTGGATTCCACTAGAACCAAAGGCTAGATAAAGTCAAGCTGAAGACAATTTTGGATTTCAATGGGAAACAAAGCTTAGGCACAGTTAATGCTAGTTAGTAATAGTATTAACAACAACGGATAGCAACTCTAGTAAAACACAGTTGTTATAGGGTCAAATACACTTCCAATTCCTTCGAACTGGCGTGTCAAACAATGTACGAGCTGTCTTATTCTCACTAACAGCCGCACTTTCAACACCTTCGAAAGCCACTATTAACACTGCTCTAACGTCATTGGGTCAAACACACTACCCGCTCCTAAAAGCTCCTTGCTACGCTGACATGTGATGCATGGGGAGAGTAATTCTTAATATAAGCATTCAGCACAGTGTAGAGCCATAGTCTGCACTAGAGCACATCATAATGTCGAACACACTCTTCTCTTCTGAGACCTTTTAACATACTGACGTACAATATATAAAGGGAATTCCATCTTTGATAACAGCAACGCTTTTTGCTCCGTGAATAGCCACTTTACACACTGCCGGTACCTCGTGGGGACAAGCGTACTTTCCGTTCCTAAGAACCACTAAACTGACGTGGAATGGAGAGCGGCTAATTCGTAACGACATCCACGCTTCCAGCAGCCTCGAGAGAGCACATTTTACACTGCTGTAACGTCATTGGGTCAAACACACTTCCCTTCCGGATTCCTAGAAGCGCCTTGCTAGCTTGACTTGCAAGACATGGGGAGCGTGATTCTTAATAACAACCAGGCTTGAAGCACCGTGGAGATCCACATTCCACACTGGAGTACATCATAATGATCATAGTCTGAAACACACTTTCATTTTCTAAGAACTTTTAGCAAAGTGACGTGCAATCTATTGAGAGGCAAATTGTTGATAACATCCACGCTTTTTTAAAATTTTTTTATTGCAACATTAATACAGTACAAAACATAGTGGTGCCCCCACTCAAGCACACAGGCTTATATTAAAGACACCAGTAGACAAAATAACAACACAACATATGACAAAAAGATGAAACGGGTAAGGGAACGCCTAATTCTAAAAAGAAACGGGCGGATAAACATTATGTTACCAATAGTAAATGATAAGGATAGTCAAAAACAATTTTAAAATCGTTTTGTTTCGGATAAATATGATTGAGTTATGGAGAGCTTTCAATACCGCGGAGAACAACTTTAAAAACACCGGTGCTACCTCATTGGGTCAAACGACCCCCCCCCCCCGCCCTCCATACTTACGATCCCCTTGCTACGCTGACTTGCAATATATGGAGAGGCTAATTCCGAAAAGCAACCAAGCTTCCAGTACACTGGAGTACACCATAGTCTCAAACACACTTTCCTTTCCGAAGACCTTCTACCATGCTGACGCACAATATACATAGAATCCGATATTTAAAGACAGACACGCTTTAAGCACCGTGGATAGTCACTTACACATTACGGTTACCTCATGGGGACAAGCGTACTTTCCGTTCCTAAGAACCACTAAAACTGACGTGGAATGAAGAGGCTACTTCTTAACAAGATCCACGCTTTCAACAGCATTGAGAGCACATTTTACACTGCTGTAACGTCATTGGGTCAAACACACTTCCCTTCCGGATTCCTAGAAGCGCCTTGCTAGCTTGACTTGCAAGACATGGGGAGGTTAATTCTTAATAAAAAATAGGCTTTAAGCACCGTGGAGATCCACATTCCACACTGGAGCACATCATAGTCTCAAACACACTTTCCTTTCCGAAGAACTTCTACCATGCTGGCGCACGATATTTAAATACAGCCATGCTTCAAGCACCGTGAATAGCCACTTTACACAAGGTCGTTACCTCATGGTGACAAGCGTACTTCCCGTTCCTTCGAACTTAATTTTGCCGTACCGAAGAGGCGTAATAAACGCTGAAGCCGACCCGTGTTTCATAGAGCTGCGTCTCGCCGGGTAGGACGCCAGTCTGTCGCCATTGACTCCCCAGACAAGTGGCGATATCGGTTATCTGGGAACTCGGAATCACGCCATCAAGGAAACACTTGAAGGAGCGTCTAAAAGCTTGGCTCGTGGATTTGCAGATTTGTGAAGTACCGGTGGGATTTATTACATAGATAACGTGGTGTGCCTTGCCAGTGCAATGGCCGGGGGGTAGGGTAGTGGTTGCATTGCAGTCATGAGTTCCATACCTGGCTGAGTTGTACCAAAGACTTAAACATAACACAAGCTGCTTTCTATCTCTGCTTAGCACTCAGCGTTTGGAAAGAGTTTAGCAGTTGAACACACACCACTACAAGTCCAATGGACTATCCCCCTGTTGTGTGTATGAGAGTATGGGAGTTGAACACACACCACTACCAGTAGACTAGCCCCCTGCTGTAGTGGCCTGTGTGTATGAGAGTATGGGAGTTGAACACACACCACTACCAGTGGACTAGCCCCCTGCTGTAGTGGACTGTGTGTATGAGAGTATGGGAGTTGAACACACACCACTACCAGTGGACTAGCCCCCTGCTGTAGTGGACTGTGTGTATGAGAGTATAGTAGTTGAACACACACCACTACCAGTGGACTAGTCCCTGCTGTAGTGACCTGTGTGTATGAGAGTATGCTAGTTGAACACACACCACTACCAGTAGACTAGTCCCCTGTTGTAGTGGTCTGTGTGTATGAGAGTATGGCAGTCGAACACACCACTACTAGTGGACTAGCCCCCTGCTGTAGTGGTCTGTGTGTATGAGAGTATGGCAGTCGAACACACCACTACCAGTGGACTAGTCCCCTGTTGTAGTGGTCTGTGTGTATGAGAGTATGGCAGTCGAACACACCACTACTAGTGGACTAGCCCCCTGCTGTAGTGGTCTGTGTGTATGAGAGTATGGCAGTCGAACACACCACTACCTGTGGACTAGTCCCTGCTGTAGTGTCTGACTGTATGAGAGTATGGCAGTCGAACACACCACTACTAGTGGACTAGCCCCCTGCTGTAGTGGTCTGTGTGTATGAGAGTATGGCAGTCGAACACACCACTACCTGTGGACTAGTCCCTGCTGTAGTGTCTGACTGTATGAGAGTGTGGTAGTTGAACACACCACTACCAGTGGACTAGCCAGCCCTCTGCTGTAGTGTCTGAGTGTGTGAGAGTATGGTAGTTGAGCACACACCACTACCAGTGGACTTGCCTCCTGCTGTAGTGACCTGTGTGTATGAGAGCATGGTAGTTGAACACACACCACTACCAGTGGACTTGCCTCCTGCTGTAGTGTCTGAGTGTATGAGAGTATGGGAGGTGCGGACTAGTCCCTGCTGTAGTGATTGTACAGAGCTGTGTGAAAAATGCATCAACGCTGTGCCATTGGAAAAGGCACTTTGCATCAGTTTTTTTAACTCGAATCAAGTGAAAACGAGCACACAGCTTTGGCTAGAGGCATACTTAACTGCAGGTTCTGTGTTTCAGGACAGTCACGCTATGAGCACGCTGAGAACCCGCCATACGCATCAAAAAGAATAGAGGTCCTTCCCAGTGTGACAGGATAAAATAAAGATAGCCGGACCTGCTTGTGCTCTTTAGTGCAACGCTGGTGTGTTACGCCTTGAGACAGTTTATCGAATATGCAATACAAAAAATACAAACAAACGAGCAAAAACATATCAAAGATGCGTCAATTGACAAAAACATATCAAAGATGCGTCAATTGACAAAGGCGTTTGTTGAGCAATGACAGTGTGCAACTCCCTGGGTGAAACCACTTTATAACAGGAAATGATTGCCTCACCTTCTCCCAAAGGAGTGTATTTTTCTGTACAGGAAATTAGAAATATATCATGATTGATTTGGGGAGATCGTTGTCGCCCTTATGAAGCCACGAGTCTTCAATGCAACAACAGAGTTATTGATGGCCATGATGCGCAATGGCAAATTTATTGCTTGTCACTACCCTCTGGTGCCACCCAGGCACAATAAGGAAGAAGAGCCCACAGGAACACATTTTCTTACGGCCCAGCAGTACCCAGCCGCACCGTGAAAGTGTAACGGCAGGACTTCTCTACCGTGGAGAATCGGCCGGACATCCTCCATGAAGGACGTGTTTACCTCCTCATTTTCCTTACGCGGGCTTTAGAAAAAGTTGTGGAAAAAGAGAAACGACAGGAGTATGACTGGGATTAAAGGAGTAAAAGGTATTCTAAGATATACACAACATTAAATAAACCACAAGAGTTTACCTCGACATATTCCATAACCCGAGGTAGTCTAACTTCTCCAGGTAGTTTAGTAATATAGATACTTCTTCATAGGACATAGGAATTTTCTTTTACACAACCAGTTTTTCTCACCTGCTGACGTCTTGATGTCTTCCTCAGAGCTTCTAACTGGGGTTCTGCTTCTCGCCACTATATGTAGCAGATGTAGGTGGCGCTTTTGCGGCGAGAAGAACACTATCCCAAACGTGGCTGAGCTTGTACCCCCCCCCCCCTTCGTCCCGGTTAGAAGCTCTGAGGAAGCTGTCTGACAGCAGCAGGTGAGAAAACTGGTAAAAGAAAAAGAAAAAGAAAATTCCTATCATAGTATGTCCTATGATCTACCAACCCGATGAAATTATTTTCGGAAATATACTGTAAATGCATTTAAGTTCGCGGGGATTTAATTTCGCGGTAGCGGGAAAATGGACTTTTCGCGGTGGTTTTAATTTCGCGGTAGCACCATGCACTGTAGTCTCTTACTGTTATGGAAAAATATTCGCGGTGGTTTTAAATTCGCGGTGAAGCGGCCGCCGCGAAAACCGCGAACATTAATCCACCGCGAACATTTCTGCATTTACAGTACTTCATTCTGGATAGATCACCCTTTCCACTACACGGCGATCACTGAGCGACTGTGCAGCGACCGAGATTTTGTGTAACCTTTTTTTCATTTCTTGAATATGATGGAGGATGTAAAAGTATGGTTTGAGAGACAACAAAACACACAAAACGTGTAAATATTTGTTCGTTATCTTTGAAATTCGTTCACAGGTGTACCAAATATTCGGTCGTTCATTGGTCGCTCAGAGGTCACAGCCTCTAACGGAAGGGTATTGTTATGACATCCTGGGTAAGTTTGATGGATGTTTGCTGTTGGTCGCCCAACAGTCGCAGCGTAGTCGCAGCCACTGCGGAATGGTGGTGTAATACCCCCCTCACATTAGGCGCGATTCGATCGGACGACGAGTCTGCGAGCTCTAATTTACGAGGAGGCATGACCCTGATGCCGACGAAGAAATGGCAGAGTTCCACCTTCCCGTCAGGGTCATGCCTCCTCGTGATTTAGAGCTCGCAGACTCGTCGTTCGATCGAATCGCGCCTAATGTGAGGGGGTATAACGACATCCCGGGTAAAGGTGGGGTCACACATGTGTATATATTTACGTCCGTATGGGGCGCGCATGGGAGTATTTAACTCCACCAGGCCCCACAGGTCGTTAGAAAAATGATAGAAACGGGACAAACGTAAACAGGTAACATGTCAGACGAGTTAGCTGGGTCGCTAACCTTAATTCAGCTAATTCATCTGGCATTTTATGTATAATCTATATTTGTCCAATTTGTACTATTTTCCCAGCGACCTGTGGAGCCTGGTAGAGACTAAGATTGTCATACGCACCTCAAACGGACTTGAATATATACGCATGTGTGACCCCACCTTAAGTTTGATGTATGCTTGCCGTTGTACGTGACGTTCGGTGTGCAGCTCCTGTTTACTTTATCTCTTCCCCGCACATGTGCACCAAGCAGAGGGTTAATCGTTTCCAGAAGGAATTCCTTCAGAACTTCCCAAGAACAGATGCCCTACCCGCACCCTGGCTGTATCAAACAAAGCGCGAGTGACCGCTTAAGCACTGTTTAATCCCAAGGTACCCTCATGTCATAGGCCCTTATGCTCCAACGGCCAACCTAATGTGTAGATTCTGTTCTTCTAGTTACTTTGTTATCTTGTTTTTGTTTCCTACTAGACGGTCTAACGTTGAAGAGGTTTATCAGCCACGTATAAATAAATACAGTTACTCCAAATTTTCTTCAAGCAATGACTGTACCTTTTAAAAACAGTCATCGCTTGAAGAGAATTGGGAGTAACTGGAGTAACTGGATGGTCTGAGATTTGTACTCACCTTGGTTGCATATCAATTAAATGTTTGTGTCTTAAGTTTGCCCAGTGTCACTGAGGAAATGTAGTCGATGCTACTTGGAACGTCTTATCAAGTTTTTTTTTAACAATACCTATCTTGAGTATATAAATGTGTCTAGAACGCTGAAGGCGCCGAATACAGGTCCAGACGCTATTCTGTAAACTGGAATGATAAAGTATTACGGAGAAAAGTATTACGGAGAGGTAGATAAAGGAACCACCACATTCACATTCTGATGTGTCCACTGCTTTCGGCTTCACGACGAGACATCACAATAGAGGTTAAGTAGCATATCTAGTCCCAACATAAGCTGTATGTCATGGCCGTCAAGATAAAAATGCACGACATTTCTCTTCCGAGTAAGTATGAATGAATGAATGAATTTTATTTGCTCAACAATCGCACAAGGTACAATGTATGGCAACTAATAACAACTAATAGCGATACAGACAATAGTACTAAGAGGCTACACACAAAACAAAACATTATCGATAACAGTACAGCTATGTATGAGTAATCTGGTATCGCATTTGGAATACATTATGAAGAGACTGGCCTACGTAGACGGATATATGAGTCGAACATGAGAGCAATATATGGAAAATATCATTTTCTGTACCAGTAAGAGAGATGTGTGTTTTGGTTCTAATATTCTTAAACAATGTTTCTTTCTGTTTACTGTAGGTAGGACATTTCATAACAAAGTGGAATTCATCTTCTATATATTCCTCACATGTAGGACACAGTCTCTGAGTGATGAATACGTTATTGTTCTGAATATTGGAATATGTCAGGTGACACGTTTCAATACAACACAAGCTAATCTAACATAATCAAATCCCTTTTCAGGCAAACGTTTTCATGAAATCATGCATTATTAACTGTCAAAAACATAGAACCTTCAGGCCGAGGCAATCTGCTGTGTTTCCAAATTCCCTGATCGACCCTAGCAAAAACTTGCAGAACCTGCCTTTTGTGGAAGACCGCTGGCGAGATTTTGGTTCTAACACCTGAATGATGGAAATGTCGTAGAACTGTTTGTTTAGTAAGCACTTTACTACTTTGCTTGAACTATTGATATTCTTGTGATTTGTCAATGTATAAACTTCTTTATGATTACAATATGATGTTTTACGTTGATAACTTGTATTTATTGAATCACTTGGGCCTCGGTCCAAAACAAAGTAGAAAGAAAAACATAATCTTAACTTACCGAGCCTATTAATTTAAGGATCGTAAACTAAAAACACATAATTGATTTTCCCAGGCCTGTGTGAATTTTGTCATCTCAGCAAGTGGACTATCAGCAGTCCTGTTACACAGCGAAAGAATAGACGGTAGTATAGACTTCCCTTTGATGTACTATCTGTGAACAAATCTCTCGCTACCATGGAGCCGCATGAAAACCGTGAAGAGGCTATCACGGGCGCAGTCTCGCCTACTGAACCTGAAGTCTAATGCGATTGAGTGCCCTCTAACTTGATGTTTGACGTTGATAAGTTGTATTTCGTGAAGCACCTCGGCCTAGGTCTAAAACAAAGTAGAGAGAAGAAAATAATCTCCAAACCAGCCAAAACCTATCGAACCTATCATTTTCAGGTCCCTCATTGAAAAAAAAGACTGTACGAATGTTACTACCTCAGCAAGTTGACCGCCATCAGTTATGTTACACAGCGAGAGACCCAATAGAGTAGACTACCCTTTGAAGTCTATCTGTGACCGAATCTTTCATAGTACCGTGAAGGCGCATAAGAACTGTGGAACAGTCTCTCCCACTGAACCTGAAGTCTGGTGCGATTGAGCGCCCACTAACGTCCCAGGGGGACACCAGAGATTGTTCAGGGAAGATACAACAGGCAGTACTGGCCTTAGGAGACTGCTGCTAAAATACACTGAAAAAAAAGCTTTATAAAAGTATTTACCTAAATTTCAATCTTAAAACTTCTCCTCTGTCTATCAATATGATTTCATTTGCTTTTTAATTGAGTTGATATACTAATGAAGTGATTAGTCACTAAATATATGTTACGTTTCTACTCATTACTTATACATGCAATTATTCGTTGTTTGTCAATTTGTTATCATTTAACTCGTATTATTTAGTTTGTTAATTGTTATGTATTCTCTTGTTTTCATCATCTTTCCCCTTGTCCAACTGAGATATTTTTGGCAATTTAACCCCCCTAAGCCGATGTATTAATCAGATCATTAAAACTTGACCTATTCTGTGCTGCTGATTTCCTTTCTCAATCGATGCTCTAAGCTGCGGTATGCCACATTCAGGTGAGAAATACCCCAAACCCATAAAAATACAGCACCAACATATAGGCATCGTGTTATTTGTTATTTTTTGTTATTGGGTGGCCCGACTACTCACTCTTTGCAGCCAGGGGCTGAATTGCGAGGAGCTTACAATAGGCAGGGCTAAATCGCAAGGGTCTGGAGCGAGCTACCATTCGGCGCCACTCAGGTGACCTCAATACGACAATAATTGCCCCAGGTGCGGCCAAGGAACTGTAGGTTTTGAACCACTCACACCGCACCATCGCACATGTGCTATGTGCTATGTAACAATTGTTGCACGTAGCAGGACTATTTTTTTACTATTGTTGATCTTTTGTAACACTAAGAAACATGGAGAAGAACTCGCACTACAGTTTAGACCTCATTGGTCCCCATATTTCCCAGGAAGACGTCTATCTTGCTCAAACCGCGCTTTGTATCTTGGACTATTTCCAAAACAAAGGCAGATTGAAGCACACCATGGAAGTGCCATTAAACAAGATGAAATGCTTCCTCCTTTGCCAGGGCGGCTGCTGAGTCAGGAAAAACTGCAATCTTGCAGAAAGACGAAGGCCGACCTTATCTTTTGTTTCATCTGCCGACACATTTGCGTCGTAAGTTATCTCTTCGGCTGTGTTATCGACCCTTCCTGACCGCTCTCGGGAGTCGGTTCGCGCTTCAGTTCAAACCAAGTGGGACCGCGTAGCGCAGTGGCGGTGTGTTCGACTCAGGACCGAGTGGTATCGGGTTCGAATCCGGCTGCAGTGCTACCGATCTTGTACCCTTGGGAAAGGCACTTAACTCGAATTTCTTCACTTTACCCAAGTGAAAATGAGTACTTAGCTTCGGCTAGGGCCGACTCTCGGGTAGAACGTAAAATGGAGGTCCCGTGTCTGGAGAGAGCCACACCCCAGGCACGTTAAAGAACTCCCACACGTGCGATGGTGCGGTGTGCGATGGTGCAAAATCCTGCCGTCTAGAAATAGTGATTCTCTACAAATCGCTCGGACTCCAGGAAGAATAGTGACGTGTCAGTCACTAATGGAGATCTGTATAACCAAACAAACAAACCACGCTCGGTAAGATGCAGCTGCATGCCCCAGCTACTGGCACAGCCTCATCGGGGTGGGTTTGCTAAAGTCCATCTGGCACCAAATGGTGCGTAGAACGGCGCCCATCTCCGTTTCAGTAGCCTCGGGCCACATGAAGTTTGTGCAATCACTACAGCAGCTGTTTCTCTGTTAACCTTCCAAAACGCTGAGTGCTAAGCAGAGAGAGCAGTATGATCGCAGAACCCCCAAATTTTAGAAAAATGTGGGGCTTTTCGTCTCCCTCTGCTTCCAAAAAAGAAGTCAAACCCAACCTTTTTAGAAAAAGCCAACACTAGTATTAAAGTAGAATATTGTTCATGACTGTCCATTGTCACTATGTTTATACCATGTACTTACAATTAGCCCTCAGGCACGAACTTGCAAATAAACTTCTTGGTATGTACCATTCTTAACGTCTTTGGTATGACTCAGCCGGGGATCGAACTCACGACCTACTGAATGCAAGACGAATTGTCGGCTGTTGCACCGGCCACGCTTGGGGGAAGATATGCTGAATAGGAAAGCCTTAAAGTGGAGCGATGGATTTTCTCTTAACGTGCGGAAAAAGAAACCAGTCGAGTGGTGGGTAAGGATTCTAACCTGGAATAAATCATACAGCGTTCGCGTTGCTATTGTGCTATTGAATCTTGAATATTACATATAAACATTGCCACCATTATGGTAACGAGTGTCAAAGTATATTTTGTTTCTAACATACTTTAAAGTCTATTTGCGGTCATGTAGTTTATTACTAAAAAAACGACATTCTTTATGGCTTCACTTTTAGGAAAATCGTTTACAAATGAGAGGAACTGACTCGGAGGGCTTAAGAAGATTTGAATTATTTCTAGACCGTCTCCCGATCACATAATCGTTGGAGCGAAACCAGGGTGTTACGCGACACCTTGGTTCTACTTGATTGTCTACAAGGAATAACTTATTCTACTGCAGTCTATTTTTAGTTTTGTAGACTCGTGTAGAAAAGCTAACCCGTTAAGCCCTGCCCTATCCCGTAAGTCTGCTCACAGATCTTCACACGTGACAGGACAGGTCGCGTATCTCCATTTGTATGAAGTAAAGATTACGGGACTAGCGCGGTCATCGACTTCAAACAAGCTCAACGCACTGCTTGGTAAGATTTACATGAACTTCAGATACAGTCTTATATACTTATCAGGCTTAACTTAGACCAACTACTAGGGCTGGGTATCGGTACAGCGTACCGGTACTAAACCGTTTTTTCTTATTGGACCGGTCCAGAAAAACCGGACCTGAAAAAATTAGGTGGACCGGATGTTGGACCGATTAGAAAATTAACAGATTATTCTATCAGCCATTCACACGTTTTGGCGCTTGCAGGTGGAAGAAAATAACAAGAGTGAAGTAGAGTAGAGATTATAGTAATTTCTACCAAGTTTTATAGCCAATTGTACAGGTGCAGTTATCGTTGTAGGATTTTAAAATGCCAGTATAAGTCTAATACTCCACCAAACAGATTTCTTTGTAGTGAAATGGACCATTGGTATTACTTGTACTGCATCAGGTCCAGGTTCAGGTCCGGACCTGGACCTGATCCTTTGGACCTGAACCGGACCTGGACCTGATTCTCTGGACCTGAACTGGACCTGGACCTGAATTTTCTGTACCGGTACCCAGCCCTACCATAAGATTTACATGGATTTCAGATACAGTCTTATATACTTATCCCGCTTAACTAAGGCCAACTACTGGTGTTTTGGCATCAGCCGCTAACAGGATAGTAGAGCTTAGATATTCATTTATATTCGTCAGTGAGGCTTTTTTAAAGGCATAGATATATACCTCCTGATTTGAATATTTTAAACTATTTTCAGTTATCAGGTGCAAAGTTATATTGACCAACGAAAGTGATTGTTATCAACTGCCAAGCAGAGCGCGAGAAAGGATGATGAAAGATCAGATAAGGAGAGTTTGGGGGGCATCTGCTGAATGATTATGTAGACGGGTCGATGTAATCTCGCTTTTATCGATCCCATCAGCATTCGGACACTTCCAGGAATTCAGAGTTCCAGGAAAGATTGACTTTATCCTGGAATCAGTTTTCGTCACAAACAGATTCACATTTATGGGTTGATTAGGACTTTATAGTCTATATGTTTATGGATCTTTTTAGAGCTTTAATTTAATCATGTTATGAAGAAGGCTCGAAGTAATCTCTCTTTTATTGATCGTCATCAGAATTCAGAGAATTCCGGGAACGGATGCCTTTATCCTGGAATCTGGTAATTTGTGACGTTCCCCTCGCATTATGGATTGATGTTTATAGTCTACATATTTATGGATTTATTAGATATTCAATCATGAAATCAAGATCTGATATTTTATCTGACGCTTACATGTACCTACTACCTCATGACTTCAATGAAAAGCGCCCAGAAGATGAATTTGAGCTGCTCGTGAAGAAATAAACAGGTTGCAACAGGTTCCTTGGAATTACTATGCTCAGAGAAAGGACCCACTGTGTATTCAAACTCTTCCGTTTGATTTATTCGTCTGTGGCAAAACACTATCCAGGAAAAAAATACACCGCTATGTCCACGTAGTTGTGAATGTTTATAAAAAACATTAGCACGCAATATAAAACACAATGTAAAAAAAAGAAACTATTTTTCCAAATACTTTGATGACAACTTGTTTCGTTATGAGAATCGTGTATCGTTCGAAAGTGGCTGAAAGCACTTTTACTGACACAAACATGTCCTTACGAATTCCGTATCGATGCTCTTTTCCTAACACAAACATGTCCTTACGAATTCCGTATCGATGCTCTTTTCCTAACACAAACATTTCCTTACGAATTCCGTATCGATGCTCTTTTCCTAACACAAACATTTCCTTACGAATTCCGTATCGATGCTCTTTTCCTAACACAAACATTTCCTTACGAATTCCGTATCGATGCTCTTTTCCTAACACAAACATTTCCTTACGAATTCCGTATCGATGCTCTTTTCCTAACACAAACATTTCCTTACGAATTCCGTATCGATGCTCTTTTCCTAACACAAACATGTCCTTACGAATTCCGTATCGATGCTCTTTTCCTAACACAAACATTTCCTTATGAATTCCGTATAGATGCTCTTTTCCTAACACAAACATGTCCTTACGAATTCCGTATCGATGCTCATACTGTATCCACGTTGTTTATTATTCCCCAGGCTGACGACAGCGCCATCAAAGACTGACGCGCCATCGAGAAACTGGAACTCTGTATTAAGCCTCTGACGCGCTAATTAATAGAGCGGCTTTCAGGTATATCAAGATGGAGGAGTGATGACAACACAGGTATGTCGTTACTTTACATCGTCACACCGCTGCCGTCACACGCGGAGCTGAAGTGCGGTGTGCTGTGATTGATGGCTCTGCTCGCTTGTCCATCAGATGCCGGAGGGTTTATCATAATATAGTGCGGATTGGCGTGCGGTAAGGCAAACAAACCAAAACAATATTTTGTATTTCGTTTGGCCTTGAAAAAATTCGGTAGCTAGAGATTCTGTTTTTCTTTTCTTCCCTTTTGAAGAAGCGTATGGCAAAGGTGAATTAGGTTATTGTGTCAAACACTGAAATACATTTCAGCATCTTCAGCAGAAGACGCTGAATTTCGCACTTTAAACACAATACTAAGCAAACATACAATTTTCTAGATTTCAGGGGAGGTGACCCAATAAACATTATTATCTCCATAAAAAAATGGAGATATAGCTTTGGGTGTGTCTGTCTGTGTGTGTGTGTGTGTGTGTGTGTGTGTGTGTGTGTCTGTCTGTCTGTGCGTGTTTGTGTTTCCGGATTTTTGCAGTCAGCATAATTCACGAATCTCGGGTTTGGGTGAGGCGATTTGGGCCACTCGTGGTCTCACCAGGTGTTGGAAGAAAGGTTTGCTGGGTCTGTTCATATCGCTTTTTTTCTATAGCAACAGAAATAAATAAAGCATGTTAGAAACTGTACAACGTTTTTTATCAAATGTCTAATAGAAAGTATCATTTCCCTTGCCAGCGGTCAATCCCAAAAAGTCTAGGGACGGCAGTTTCTTTCTGCTGGTGTTTGGTTTGGTTTGGTTTGATTTGGTTTGGTTTGGTTATACAGATCTCCATTAGTGACTGATACGTCTCTTTCTGGAGTCCGGGTGATTTATAGAGAATCACTAATTCTAGACGGAAGGATTTTGCACCATCGCACACCGCACCATCGCACGTGTGGGGGTTCTTTAACGTGCCTGGGGTATGGCTCTCCCCATACACGGGACCTCCATTTTACGTCCTATCCAAGGGACGGCCCTAGCCGAAGCTAGGTACTCATTTTCGCTGAGTAAAGTGAGGAAAGTCGTGTAAAGTGCCTTTCCCAAGGGCACAAGACCGGTAACACGGTAGCCGGATTCTAACCCGCAACGTCTCGGTCACGGACCGAACACGGTCCTGCTGCGCTGTGCACCAGTAGATTGGGTGAGTGGAAACGCAATATTGATTTCCCCAGGCCTAAGCTGGGATCGGGGAGAGGCCGTCAGCCCGGAAGACTGGCGGATTTATGCACATATTGATGCAACAGTGAAGCTGAGGTGCATATTTTCTATAAAAGCGCCTGAGGTGCGCACTCATTGTTGTTCATACGTGCGCGGTAACTATTCGTGTCAGGCTGGTTCCTACAGTGTTTGTCAACGTAAAACTATCCACGCAAAAATGCAACAAACGGTTCACCACATTAAGAATAGTCGATCAAGAACAAGTGGAAAAATAGCCATTGTGAATATGTAACGAGTATCTTTTACGAGGATTTTTATATGATTTTTAAACATTGAGAGGATTTTGTAACATCCAGATCCAATTAATAGATATCAATCCAAATCTAATTAACGTTGACATAATGACGTTTTGTTCATTGCCGATTTTTGAAACTCCAAGAGCTAAGGAAGCTTGCAGGACGCAAAGCACATTAGAAGAAGATGAAGAAAGACTGAATGCAACTACAGGACTCTTAAGCTTCAAAAACTGTAGATGCAGTGACTGATGATTGGCAATCTTACCCTCGCCATTACATTTTAATATTGACAACTGGAATATGAAAACCTGGCTTAAGATAAATGACTTTTGAACACATAACCCAGAGATTAAAAGCCATGCTGCCTTCAGGGTCAGAACTGATCACATTTGTGCAGCAGTAGAAACCAGCATGATGTATTGTCGGTTGTTCACCTGCATGAGAACTTCCGCGGCATGCAGCCTCCAACAATGTCGGGGGAGTTCGAGTCAACTTCTACTCAATCTTCCACCAGCGCCCAATTAACGTCCAACTCTTTTAGAGCTGTCAAAGTTGGACCATCAATACGAACTATTTACAGCGCCTGAAGCACCCGCGAGGGACGACAGACTCGGCTGGAGGCTCGTCAGTTTTACTCCGTTCCAAGTTGATGATCAACGGCTTACGCAACGGTGACGTCAGCGGGAGTACCTGTTGAGGTCCCCGCGTCCGGTGCGCCGGTACAAAACGCCGGGGGTATCACGTCTGTGACGCAGGTGTGTTCTCATATCGCTGCAAATTGGGCACATATCAGTCCGGTCTCCTAAATTTGTTTTTAAGTCCTTCCTGAACCAGATTGTGCATCTCTGTTTCTCTAGCCTTTGGGCCAGACAACTTTGCCAGGCTATCTGCCATATGATGAGTGCTAAACTGAGGAAGCAGTATGTACAATGTTTGAAAGTCTTTAGTATGACTAGGCCGGGGATATCGAACTCATGATTTACTAGAGGCAAGGCGAACTATCTACATACTGGGACACAGATCACCGGCAAGACGAACACTCTTCAAAGTAACAAACTAGTAACGCACTAGTAACACAATGGGACCGGTGGGTACCACACTAGTAACAAATCAGTAACACAATGGGACCGGTGGGTTCCTGCAGGCAAGGCAAAGACTCTACACAGTAATACACTGGGACACAGCACCGGTGTGTTCCTGTGTGCGCCAGTAATCCATCCGGATCATGTTCCCCTTCCGGGTGAGGCTTAGTTGCCTCAATATTGTGTAATGTCTCTGACGCACATGAGGTGAAATATACTTGTAAATCGGGTACAAATTGGTCCGTGTTCCTGCTGTAATCCAGCCAGGCCGTGTACTGCTCCCAGGCAGACCTTACTGTCCTGTACTAAAGTACATGACGGTAAGGTACCTAAGCTCTGCCCGGAAGCAGAACAGGACAGCGAGTCACTTCTGAACCCTGTTGTACCCGGGAGAAGAGATTGTTCGGAGTCCATCCACGTTCAGCGGTGCTGGCATCAACCTGAGCTTGTGGATCAGACTCAAGATTCAGGCCGTCTTCGTGACGTCTAAGAAGATCGGCCAGAGGGTTTTCAAGATGTTACCCATGTATTAGGCATTATCTGAATATCAACCATATCCTCTCTATATGCGACAATACCCAGAACTGAAAGCAAAACTGGCCAGAGGGTTCTCATTTATATTAGTCTATGCTGGCATCAACCTGAGCTTGTGTATCAGGCTCAGGATTCAGGCCGTCTTCGTGAAGTCCTCGGCGATTGTCTGCAAACAGTCTGCAAACCTTCTTGCTACCCACTTATTAAACATTAACGTTATATGAATATCAACCATATAACCATATCTTCATGGCGTGTAAGAAGATTGTCTGCAAACCTTTCGGCAAGTTAACCCTTATCCGACTTTCAACCATGTCCTCTCTATAAACAATAATGCCCAATACTGAAAGCGAACCCGGTGCCATTGTGGCACCTGGCCAGACTTTTCTCATCCATATTCGTCTGTGCTGGCACCATCCGGAGCTTGTGGAGTATCCTTTAGACTTTCGTTATCATCATGACTTCTACGAAGATCATTTGCAAAGCCTCCGGAGAGCTGGAAAGTTCGTATCAAAACAGCTTCATCTGATTATAAATCACTCTTTCTTACTTTTTGACTTGTGTATGTAAAAAAAATCCAGAAATGGAATCCAGTGCCGTTATGATAACTGGTCAAAGAATATTAAAGGAGATTTGCTTTGCAGAAAGAAACAAGCTAAGAATAAAAAGAGAAGTGGCTTGTTTTCTTGGCCGTACTTCAAGGCATGTCTCTCAAAATGTTTAAAAATCAGAATAAAAAAACGGAGCCTAAAGTGTTAGGAACCTACTGCCATCGAGGCAACTAAATATTGAAAGACCTTCTCTGAACGACGGAGCAAGCTAAATAGAACAAGAGAAGTGGTTTGTATTCTTGGCAGTACTTCAAGGCAATCTTATGCCTCTTAAAAGATTTACACATCTGAATTATAAAAAAAGGGTCGACAGTGTTACAAACATGCATGACAGTCTGCGCTCTAACACGAGTTGTCCCTATCAGGTCACGGCCTGACGTCTCCATGCGTGAGTCAGTAAGTTTGCTGTTTAACAGAAATAACTCATGTTAGCCACTTCACTGTCAGTGATCACTTCAAATAACACAAGCAGCCACCATTGTATTTGAAAGCGATCTCATCATCATCGTCTCCATCCTATTGATTTTAACATAGCAGACATAATAGCAGCCTGAATGGCGTTGAAATCTACAACATAAAACTGTATATGTACAATGAGAAACAATGTATGCAAATAGTGAACAACATCTCCGACATTAAGTAACCATCGTTATCAACTGTCTACAGTCTTGTTGTACAAATTGATGGCTGTGTGCAGGAAAGAGTTTGTGTTTGACCACACAACGCCCCCCCCCCCCCCCCACCAATTGTATTTGCATTGGAAACACCTGGTAGTGTTTAACAGTGGGGTTTTCGGCGCCGTCTGTTCTCCATAACCACAGGCACGCCATTATTCACCCAATGATCCTCCGGTTCAAACATACCAGGACCGGGTCAGTGCCAGAATTATGCATCTAACGTCTTCGGCTGCAGACCAGCGTCAGCGCATAGATCCTCCTCATTCTGCTGAGCATCTACATGTAATGTCTTCATCTTCAGCCCAGCGTCCGAGCATAGATCCTCCTGATTCTGCTGAAAACATGGGCTCTCATTCACTTGATGAGAAGTCAATGCTCGGAAAGCTGCTTAAAAGACAACGCCTTTCCCTGTACAAAATGTGCGCCTCCACCAGACTATTTACGCCGGTTGAATAGCAACAGGTAGCCAAATAGGAGAATATTTACCAGGCAGGGAATTCGAAGATTGGCCAGATAGAAGAATAATTCACCAGGGGAATTTGTCCACCATAGCGCAGTTAGGAAACTTAAGGCAGGCTCTCTCTATTGGCCAATTAGTCACCCGGGTTTTGTCAAATGCAGGAATATCGCCTTAGGAATGCCCTGTGGAGATTATACAAAATTTAAGTAGATATAACTTGGTCTCTATTTAAAAGACAACGCCTTTCCCTGCACAAAATGTGCCCCTCCAACAGACTATTTACGGCGGCTAAAATAGCAACATGTAGCCAAATAGGAGAATAATTTACCATGGGAATTTGTCCACCAAGGCGCTGTTAGGAAACTTTCTAAGGCAGACTCTCTCTACTGGCCAATTAGTAACCCGGATTTTGTCCTATACATGAATATTTTATTCATCATCATCATCATCTTCACCGCATGTCAGTTCTGGTCACTGAGGCGAGCCGTCATTGTTCGCCATGCTGCTCTGTCCACTGCTAGCCGTTGCACGCCCTCGCATGTGCAACCCATCTCTGCAAGGTCTCTTTCAACAGTTCAAATATTTTATTAGGAAGGCCTGGGGAAGACTGTTTCAGTAGGCAACACATGGACTTCAGAATCACATGCACAAGGCTGCCTACAGCAGATTGCTCTGTTGTTGCCTGTATCGTTCAAGCAGAATCGGCTGTCCATTCACAGTTGGATAGTATCTGTATCTGTATCTGTATCTATATAGCCGGTATAACCGCCATTCGGCGTAACACACCAGCTTCGCAGGCACGCGGCGCGGCAGCAGCTGGTTATATTACACCGAAGGACCCGTCACACCTAACTTTTGCACATCTATCTGCAAGCGTTCTTTAAAACTATCCAGAGAAGATGCCCCTACTGTGCTTGGTGATAGCAACTTCCACTCTACGATAGTTCTGGGAAAATACGAATTTTTGAACACATCAATCCTAAGTTGGTAGCTCTTGTACTTGAAGTCATGGCTGTTTCTTGTTCTTTTTTTGAATATTACATACTTATCAGTCGGTACGTCCAACAGTTTATTGGTCATTTTATACATCATAGCAAAGCTTATTTGGTAACAAGTAAAAAAGAAACACGTGTCGTTATTCACTGTGTCTAGAGAACATTATTTGAAGGCGGAGCCCATCCTTCCCCTTCCCTCGCCATTTACCTCCCCAACCGAAGTCAGGTACTCATTTTTACACCTGGATGCCCTTCCCTATATCACAATATTTATTCAGGAATTGAACCTTGACCTGTTGATCTCGTGTCCACTAGCATAACCACTAGGCCATTCGACGCCACGACGACATGTAGGAGCGTATCAAATATCTTCACTGCTCCTCAGTTCTCACTGACAACATAGCAGCGACAACTCGTATCTGTCGAGTAAGCAAAAGATACTCGTTGCCTAACATCCATTCCGAAAATATCAGTAATGAAACTAGCAACGGAATCGATGACATCATGAGTAAATTGTCGATGATGGCTATACGTCTAGGTAATAAGATACGCCAAACAGTAATTATTTCAGTAACTGAATATGATTTTGGAAACGGTCAGTGAACTGTTCTGATTATCAACAAGGTGCGGAATCGGTGGCACCATAAATGATCCGTCCAGGTAATATGAAAGCAATTACCCATGTAACTGGATATTATTTTCCAGACCAGACCAGACGTTCAAAAAGGAACTGTTATCAACAAGGTGCGGTTTCCTTGGTAACGCATTACCTCATTGTTGGCTATTCTGCATGAGCCTTGGGAGAAAGAAATCGATATGTTTGATGTAACACCAGGGACCGACACAACCGAGCGCACTATCGCAGTGCAGCATCAACCATTGTGTTCACTTTGCAGTCAGAACTGCCCATTTCTTACACAAAAAAAGGCTTTCTACTTTTCTTCCAGGAAAATGGACGTCAGTTTCTGTATCAGATGGCTTCTTACATCTCATGTGTATTATACATCAGGTACGAACCCTACGATTCAAGCCGCTCTATAGATTCATCATCCTGGTGTTTTGCCTTTGTTAGTGCCTTTGCCGGGAGCCCTTTTCGTGTGTTTGATGTACTGACGGCGGAGTGTAATGAACTCAGAGATGCCCCCTGCTGGTACATAAATCCTATGCTGACAATTAGCTTTCTCTCTCTACAATAGAGGCTTACGGCCCCGGTATGGAGACGATAGGGACATACGCCTCTGAGGACCGCAATGGGCTGGATTGGCCAGATATACTAATAGCGGCTACAGTATCACATACACCGTGTCTCCATCACACGTACAGAACAAAGGGTGTAATGGTGCAC
The DNA here is from genome assembly GCA_019207045.1 of Branchiostoma floridae x Branchiostoma belcheri. NCBI lineage: Eukaryota > Metazoa > Chordata > Leptocardii > Amphioxiformes > Branchiostomatidae > Branchiostoma > Branchiostoma floridae x Branchiostoma belcheri. Next base: position 699,862 of record CM033025.1, on the reverse strand, counting down.
GAGGACCAAAGTTCGCCGTTTCAGTTTTGTTATATCCCAGATGCGTAGCCAAATGTCAATTCCTCTAGAGCTTTTAGTCCATGGGGTGGTGCGCGTGCGAGTAATCGGGGTAAGGGTTAGGGTTGGGGCTGGGTTTGGGGTTAGGAGTTAGGGTTAGGGTTAGGTCTAGGTTTGGGGTTAGGAGTTAGGCTTATGGCTGGGGCTAGGTTATATTTGGGGTCATGGTTAGGGTTAGGAGTTAGGGTTAGGGTTGGGGCTAGGTTATATTTGGGGTCATGGTTAGGGTTAGGAGTTAGGGTTAGGGTTGGGCCTAGGTTATATTTGGGGTCGGGGTTAGGGTTGCGGTTGGGGTCCAGGTTAGTGCTGGTGCCCGAAGCGTGACCAGACTTCTGTATTGAACATTACCACGCTAACCCCCCCCCCTCCCCCCTCGGGTATACTGGAAATCACCGGGCAGTGTCGGGGCAAATATTTGACAGGGGCAGACATTTGGTTTGACACAGGACCGTGGTATGAAGGGACTTCATCAAGGGAAATGTTGTTATTGAGGTTTCGAAGACACATGACGGTTTAGGGCCAATTTCTATGGCACTGGAGCAGAAAGGAAGACAACCCCTCCTGAGATTAGTGTGGTATAGTTCATAGACAGCTGGTCGTTCATGCCATTCATGTTTTAACACTTTTTGCTTGTTTTATTCATTATTGTGAGTTTTTCGTCAATTCTATGCGGTAACAACTTTGAAACAGGACCAAGCTAACCTTCTCATCCTGTCAGTCTATAGTAACACCATCTTTCGTCTCCCGGCATATCGATGTCACTCTACAATATTCAAGTAACTACTGACATACACCAAGACAAACAGACAAACAGACAGAAAAACAATACCTCTGTTATGGTTATGGCAGAGATAACAAGTGAGATATCAGGTCAAATTTCGCATGACCAATGTTCTGAAGAGCAGAACCCGCCGGGCTACATCTCTACCGGAGTCTTCCGTATACCCCTGTCACATTATCCACGATCTTCGATGGAAGATCGGCCATGTCTAAGATCGACAGAGAATTGCGCGCATTTTTCACCTGAAAACCGTCCCTGCCACATATAAGCCATAGTTTTTACCTTGTACAATTGTTGTGCAATAAAGTTATTATTATAAGCTAGGCTCGGGCGATTGCCGCAGAATCGTCGTCCGATCGATTTTCGCCAAATGTGACAGGGGTGGTACGAACATTACGTCCTGAGTCAGTGCCCGACTGTCCCGATGGGGGCATATCCTCTCTCTCTTTCTCATTCAAACGTCTACATGGGATTATTTCCGTTCACGGTCAATAATTCATAACCGATATCAGCACACCAAGGCGCCTGTACGGTGCACAATCACAATGCTCGTGAACAAATCCTCTCACCAAGTCCCCAGCGTGTACAACCCCACATAATCAGATCTACCACTGCAGTCCATGTGAATCAGGCAGTTTTGATGCATTTCCCCACACCGCTAATGGTTAATACATCGTTAAGATCCCATAACCAGTCCATCAACCCTCCGTGACAGCTCGGTGTGCTGACAGGGGATTGAGTCGTCACCGGAGTTCTTCATCAGAGAGCGGAGGAGCCGAGACTGTCGTGCTGACGTCTTGACAAGTCTTCTGGGACTTTTCATTGGGTCGATTCAAGGATATGCTGTACAGGAATGGACCGATCTTGTCGAAGGCCATGTCGAACAAATAGAACCACAGTTCTATTTCGAACATCTCGGTCAAAAATAGCCCCAGTGGGACAGACATGGCCAATCAAAAATGATATGCTATTCTTTGTTGAAGACTACGCCCATGGAGTATAGTTGTTTTGGGAGAGAGAGCAGCTGCATGGCATTACTTTATTGGCCCAAAAGTTAAAAGAAGTCAGTCGGTATAATTAGCTAAATAGCGGCGGCGGCGAGTTCCGTCCGACAAACGCTTTTATGATCGAACAGGGGGTGGAGCTTTGGGATCGGTCCATTCCCTTACATGTACAGACAGTCAGACACTGTAAATATACCCCATGTACAATGTTAAAGATTTATATATCACTGAATCTTTAGGGTAATCCTTTCAGTTTACTGAGTGACTGATTTCCAAGGGAAACCTTACATAATCAGCATAAAGAAGAAAATCGCTAGAGACGCTTTAAACAAAAAGAATGACTGTAACGTTAAAAGCCTTGCCGCTTTTTCGAATTTTTGGTCTTGTAAAGAAAAACGATCTTTGCAGCCGGTATAACCGCCCTTTGGTGTAACACACCAACTTCTGTATCTGTTATCTATATAGACGGTATAACCGCCCTTCGGCGTAACACACCAGCTTCTGTATCTGTATCTATATAGCCGGTATAACCGCCCTTCGGCGTAACACACCAGCTTCTGTATCTGTATCTATACAACCCATATATCCACCTTTCAGCGTAACACACCAGCTTCGACAATCACAGTCAATAGAATTTACATCCTTCACGCGTCAGTTTCGTTTAAGCTACGCCCCAATTTGCCAGGTTCATTTGATCATTACTTAGATATCACTTAAGTCCGCCGATCGATGTAAGTTCTGTGTTATTAGCGGTAAGGGGCCCGGCGGGCGCGAATGTGCATTCGGAACGACGTCCCGCGGGGCGATGTAAGAAACACATGCATAAAACAGCAGAGAGAGCCAATTGTGCGGGGAACATCACCTGTAGCGCTGCGGTGTGCGGGGGAGAGAGAGACTTTCTCCACTTGTTGTGGAGGCGTTGTATGTATAAATACTCGAGAGGAGCTTATTTTCAGCTATGGACCGTGGGATGAGTCGGATGTTTTTGGTGCTTCGGTTTTCGTTTTTTTTTTATTAAGAAAGCAGCAAAAGCAATATTCTAACTAAGATCGGGTGAAAAATGCAGCGATTTTTTAAATCAGGGATACTTACTGGTAAACGCAGTTAGTGAATATGGCTATCTGTACCTACATGACGCCTAATTCTTCATTCTCTTAAGGGCACACAAACGAGTCTCATTTCATCGGTCCCCAGGTGCGTTTAACCGTTGAGATGTGCTTTTCACCACCTTCCTCAAACCGTCTATGTACCGCTATCAGGAGGGCCTCAGTCAGGCAGAGCATTGTCCATCATTTTCTGACGCCTCACACAAAGGGGTATTGACGCTGGATCAATAATTGTGCAGAAATGCGGAACGTCTTGTCTCCGCGCTGGCATCTTGAGAAGGTGCTAGTCACCTGTTACTTCAACCCCTCTACAAACGTGGTAACGCTAGGTCACCTTAATCCGTGGGGTAACCTAGATTCGTCTTTTTAAGAGATTGGTATTCAGAGATTTCAGGTCAATGGCGTGGGTTTCAAATGTCAACATTTTCAAGATATTCAAATATGAAACTACCTTCCATCGACTTAAAGATCCCCCAATACCCTATTTTGATACACAACGGATATAGGTTACCCTACGGATAAAGGTGAACAGACAAACATGATTAAGAAGGCCCCACCTGTTTCTCGTTGTCCTTCCCCTTGGTGCTGATGACCCTCTCGCACTGGCAGCCCTCGATGAGCGCCAGCCCGGACGGGCGCATGGCCGTGTCGTTCTCGAAGTAGAAGAGGAAATTCTGGTAGAGCGCGAACCATCTCTGCTGCCACTTGCCGGTGTCCGAGCTGCGCTTGTACAGGAACCCGGCCAGGGTGGCGTCCGCGCGTGCACACGCCGAGAGGGACAGCAGCTGGCCCTCGCTGAACCGTATGGCCTTCTGCATCGCGGCTGCTCCTCTGTGAACACCGGAGATGGAGAATCTGAATGAAGCTGGCACGTTCCTTCGGTGCGTCAAGGCGGTTCCATCAGAGGCAGTACAGCGATGCGAAGTCTCTAGTCAGTCCTGGAAATCCGATGGGGCCAAATTAGCGCGTCAGCGTTTGTCCACGCTGTGGCTCCTTGTCATCACTCACGAGTGAGAACTCGATATCCAGTCAGTTCGGTAGAACTGGCGGGTAAAAACCGCGGGTATAACATCGCAGAGACGACAACACGAGAAAAAAAAAAGCTTCCTTTCGCGAAGTGCTGACTGAGCAGCGTCAGCAGACGGAGGAAACTTCTGGACTCGCGATGCAGAAAAAAAACCTGACATGCGTACAGAGTCGCCAGAGCACGCAGGATGCTAAGCATACGCGGAGATCAGAGGCAGGAGCCTGGGATAAGAACGCCCCGAGATGCCTTCATTTGTGATGCGGCGTGGCCCGCGCCAGCTGCGTCTGACACCGCCTTACATCAAGTCAGCCGAGCGAGCCGATTCCTTCACAGGCGTCTCATCCGTCAGCCCTAACCGCAACACGCAAAGCCTTCTGTTAGCCGCAGCGTCAGCGCCGTTCGTACATGTCGTCAATCACGTCAGCGCGACGTTCCACCTGTGGGAACGTTACCTGGCGTCAGCGCGCGTCTTTGTAACCTGGCAGGCAGGTTTGGCACCGTGGTACGGAGAGGAGTCCACCCGGCCTAGCAACCTGACCGGGCCTTTCTCCGGTGTGTGCAACAGCCGGGCATCAATATTTCATCAAGTTTGCCTACAATAGCCGTAACATAAGTCAGTGCCGCTCAGCGGGAGCTGGGAGATGATTATGCTTGGAAACAAACAGGTTGCCACGCCCATGGTGCTAGGTTAGGCAACAGCAAGCAAATCTTATGGATCAGGCTATTCTCTGCATACTGCAAAAAATAGTGATATAGAGCGAAAAAAAAAACAAGATGGGTAAAAAAAAAACAAGCTGCCAAATTTAGACAAAATAAACGTTGTAACAAGAGTTGAAGTGACAAAATATGGCACCACAGCTAACAAGTCACTTATTCTTGTATCTAAGTGCACTAGTGTAGTAAACGTGACCCAAGTGGTGTGGTAGACTGGCATCACTTGTCACTTTTGGCAACTACAGTCATGGCTTTCATATTGGTGCCACTCTTACAGCTATCCAGCAAGCTTGTATTCGCTTCCGCAATTTACTACAGCCGATGCTACCTATCTAGGTTCACTTCTTCATACAATCATTAGCTTACAACAGAACCTATTTACTTATTTCGGTCTATCTGACCATCCATGAAAAAGAAGAAAATTTTTTTTAAGAAAGGCGAAATTAATTATCTCGCTGATGTCATCCATAACATTTGTTGTGGCCTTACCTTCACGTGAGGCTTCAGGTAGTGACACGGCAGGAAAAAACAAATCTTAAGAAGGGGATTTGGTGATGACATGTGGGGATTTGTTACCAGCTAGCGCGGAAGATGTCAGTTATAAGAAACTGTAGATGACAGGCACATCAGTGTCACTGACGAAAGGTAGCGAATTTTGCCTGAAACGTTTGACCGTTTCCAAAATCATATCCAGTTGTTTGAGTAATTGCTATTTTGCGATACACACACCGTTCACTAAAGGCTGTGACTAAATAGTTGCCTACTCCCTCCATGAGTTTCATAAACAAATAACGATTGTTCCTTTATTTGTTGTTTCTTACAATATTTCCTATTGGACATCTACAATTGTCGTCATTTGTTGGGTATAGAAGACCAGTTTCTTCATTGTCGCTGACGAAAGATAGTGGATACTATCTGAAACGCCTGACCGTTTTCAAAATCATAGCCAGTTGCTTGAGTAACTGCTTTTTGGCATATTGTTTCTGTATTTTTGGATTGTTTTTGCTTCTTTTAATCAATTTGGGTCGACCGTTGATCGGCCAAAATTGGATTTGCGCGTCCCTGGATTTTGTAATAGGATTAAGTTGTACGGAGTAAAAATACCCGCCTATGGTGCACCCTGCAGGCGTGTCGTGCGAGGAGTAGCAACAGCGGGAATGTTTGCATGGCAAACAACACTCTAACACAAGGACAGCCGCGTGTAACCATTATTTTCAGATTATAGTCCGTCAAACATACTCATTGTCCTATACAAAGAGAACACGACTGCACACAACTGCTAACCTAACACATGTCACTACGAAAATCGGCTTAGGCTTACGTCACAATTTTAAACCAGGGCCCGGGCGGGCTGTTTGTGGAAACGGAAAAAAGAAATGTATTCGAAAAAAGTACACAAATAATGCCCACGACTATTCTCTTTACGTCTTGTGTAGTTTGGCGTCTTTTGTATCACACCTTTCGCTTCTGGTCCCCGGCTTGGAAATATGGCATGGCCCTTAGTGGGAAAATATTGGCTTTGGGCAGTAACAATTAATGTTTGTTTTGCAACAGGAGGAAATGTTTGCGTCTCCACCGGTAGGCGTTTTAATAATACAGACATGTGGTAGGGATGCATGCTTGCTACCACGTATATTTGTGGGCTCGGTGCATGTAAATTCATATCCCCTCCCTCTATTTCAATTCTACTCATACCATTGACGGCTTTTTTTCCAGATTTTAGACCTTTCGGATAATTAATGATACGTTTATTGTCGGCTGCTAATGGCACAATCATCTAGACAAAACCAGTGAATGTTGCACGATATAACATGTTAACGTCTTTTCATTCAAATGCTCACTATAAACATTAGCTAAATACGTAGTTTCATCTATACTGTACATTATCTAGATTGCATCTTAAGAAGTCTGAAGCATGTAAGAAATCAACATACTCATTTAGAAGATAAGGATTGGCCGGGAGTACTTGGCGATAAAGATGAGCATTCGCGAAGCCACATTACACTATCAGTTGCTGAAAAAGCATAACCTGGCGTCTGAAGCAGAAAAAACAACAACTTTGAAATATCCGAATACTTGAAGTTCAAAAGAGCTATCCACTTGCTCCAAACTTCCCCGATACAACAAGGTAAGAATGGTACTTCAGACAAACTTTGATGAAAGATGTAACCATGGTGAATTATCTTTAAACTGGCAGAATCATGGCTTCTGGGACGAGGAACATTACGAGGAAGAATGCCTCATGAAACCATAGTAAGGTTCTGCCTTTTTAACTTTAACACACGGAAGAACTATAGCTCCAAACTGTTCCAAACTTCCCCGATACTACAAGATAAGCAAGGCACACTTCAGACAAAGTTTGATGAAAGCTGGATGGAAACCCGGTCCTGCACGCGGGGAAATGAGCCTGTGGAAGTTGTAATGTGATCTGCCTCAGCCATTTCCGCGGACGTTATGCGTGTGCAGCCCTGCGCATGCGTGCTGCAGTACCCCGCTTATCAGTCGGAGCGCCGACAGCACCGACAGTACCTGCCGCCATGGAGATGGCTTCCGGTCATAGATTGGCCAATCAGGCACGTCAGATGGCGTCCGGTCGCAGATTGGCCAATCAGGCATGTCAGAAGATAAGATCGGACCTGCTGCAGTAAGACGGTTGTACATTACCTGCGTGTTGCCTTGACGACAGCGCTGATGCTGAGATTACGCAGCTACCTGAGCTTTCTCAGTCTTTTGTGGTCGTTTTAGATCTGATACGGGGCAGACCATGGATGACCGGGATTTTGATTTTGCACAAAAGTTTCTGTAAGACTTAAAGTCTGAACCTACGTTTGGGTACAATTTACAAACTATGTGAGGCCTACCATAGCGCTGTGAAGCTGCTTCTCTCCGTTAGTTCGTACATTTCTCAGTCGTTTGTAGTTATTTTAGATTTTGATACGGGGCAGTCCGTGGATGACCAGGGATTATGGATTTCGCACAAAGGTTTCTGTAAGACTTGTGAACACGGTGTAAACCTTAGGTTCTTTTTTTACCGATGAAGTCTTCAACGATAAGTACGGGTACTATTTCCAAACTGCATGTGGCCTACCATAGTGCCGTTAAGTTGCTGTTCCGTGTCCGCAGGAACATAAGTACCACTTATCTCTTTAATAACATTGGTATGGACACTTTTGATGCAAAACTTCTCACCAATTTGTATCCCTCCTTCTGTCTCTTGAAAGTGCTATCATCAGCTAGCTTGTTGCGTCAGTTAACTTTTACTGTCCGATGCATACTGTTAAATAACTTTCTGGCAGCATCACGGTATATCAGTTTTTATCTGATAGTTTCGTATTCACAGGTTGGATCTGTCGGTGTACTCTGAAAGTACCTTCTGTATTTCTGCATTAGAGCTTGTTGGACATGAGCCATGTGCCTGATGCGGATAGATAAATGAATTATGAATGGTAAAATAAAGTACTTCTGAACTGCCACAGGTAGCTTAGAGACAGCTGTAAAGCATTGAGCTGGATAACTGTCGCTGTGAGGCCGTTGACCCCATCGATGTACTGAATAGAATGCACACGGGAGAAGCAAAGCGGAAGTGGAAACCATGGTGAATTATCTTTAAACTGGCAGAATCACTTTAATGGTTCCTAACGGCAAGTAATGGCGTCGGTGTCTATAATGGAGACTTTGCTCCCGGGACGTAATCTTACGAGGAATATTTCAACATTTGCAATCACAATCACACTATGCCAGTATGTCTCCAGGAACCATACGTACGGTTCAGCATTTTTTACTTTGACACAATAGGACTTGCTAATGAATAGCCTATTATCTAAACCAAGTGTTTGGAAACAAAAATATGAAACAAAAGCTGCACGATTTTCATAAAAAGATTGATAATACTCTATAGAACCTTTTACACCACAATTGAGGAACGACAGAACACAAACTATCGATCTTTAGCAAACTGTGCACACAGTTTCATATCCTTTTGAGTTTTGTGAACATCCGTAAACTTTGTCTAGTCCATATTTCCACCAGCTGAGAGACCAAAATTGAATTTGTGTGACTGATTTTTTTCATAACTGCAATCTGATGCAGGATACAAAAATATGGTTTCTATGAAAACAAGACAGACAAATGTAAAAAGAAAAAGTTTCGTCTATTATGTATGAAATTCGTTGAACAAATTGTCAATTCTTCAGTCGCTCAGCCTCTAGTGGAAACAGGTGCAGCGGTGAGTACTAGAAATGTTTAGGCACGAGGGACGCTTCACCATTCAAACGACGTATGTAGCATTATTCTCAACCCTTAACCCGTCGGCTGCCTTCAGATGTTATCAAAAAGACCATCTGCATCCAGACCCAGTAATCGCACATACAAGGATCAAGCTGCACAAGGAATATTTGAACGACGAAGAAAAAAAATCAAATATTCATCGTATTCTTGAAAACTGCAATGTAAGGACCTAGTAATAAACGAATAAGGAACTAGAGACATTCTTGATTTGCACAAGAAATGTGAACACGGTATACAAAAAACAACAACATCATCTCCCACTTATTCCATGCAGATGCCTTCATCGGCAGCATATTGTGGACACACTTCGTCAATCTCATCTGCAAAAACCCACTCAACTTACTGTACATAAACCGTATTTATATTGTATGTTTTTCTTTAAATTTATTTTTCATGTGATATGGGCCAAGTGCCTATAATAAAGTTGAAAAAGTGAAAATAACGAAATGGACCTGCAAACTGTCTATTGGTAGAAATCAGTTCCACAGTTTTGCACACAGCTCACGACAGTTGCAGATCCGCCCCAGAAGCGCCCATGGACGGATGGCGTATTGTAACGCCGCCAGGTCGTCTTGCCGTCCACCGGATAAATATTTCAAAGCTGCGCTTGGAGCAGCGGATTACCCATCAAACGGCTATACCTCATCGGATCACCTGGGTGTATAAACGTGTGTGGTGACCCGGCCTGGTGGCCTGAAGCTTGTTCCTACATCTTAGCCTCACAGATGCTCTGGAATCTGTCTTGTGTGCAGATTTAGCTGTGATACACCTTGGTGGAAAAGCACCTTCATTGAAGGTATTCAATCCAATGTAGAAATCATAAAATCATCATTGGACGATATACTTCATCGGATCGCCTGGTGCACATGTGTGTGGTGACCCGGCCTCTTGGCCTGAAACTTGTTAGCCTCCCAGGTGCTCTAGAATCTGTCTTGGGTGCAAATTCAGCTGCGGTATGCGTTGGTACAACAAAGTGTCTACATTGAAGGCATTTATTCTGATGTAAAAATAAACAAAGTCTTGTTCAGCGCTGATGCGCAAGACGGTAGATTACTAGACCAGCTCGACTCGGCTTGCCGCAGTTTTTATTATCATTACTCACAGAACGTGGGATATGCAAAAGAGACAAGGCATACCACATTGAAGGCATTTATTTTGATGTGAAAATTATGCTCGACTCTTGTTGGGCATGCCGCATTTTTGTCATTATTATTCACAGAACATCAAATATACAAAAGAGACAAGACAAATTAACAGCGGACTTAATACATACAACTTGTACTGCATTGAAAATAAGATATTTAAGAAGATCAATTATTTGGGTACTAAGTGCTAAGTTATGTGCCATTTCCTAACCCAAAGAACAAAACAGACACATACAACCGAGAATACGTTTAAGTTTTCATATTAGTTTTATGTATTTAGCATAACTTCACACGGATTTGACATGGGTCTTTCCTATCACACCTACATCTACCAGACTACCAGACTACCAGACTCCTTCGTCACTAGATCAAGATAGCCTAAGGGATCTAATAGTAAACATTTTGTGATGAAGACAATGTCACGACGTATGCAGATGTAAGCAGCCTGTGTCACGCAAATAGTGGAAGCCCCGTGGAGCTATGTTGCACCTTAGTGGAAGTGATTTCCATTCAAGGCGTTCAGCCTATTCAAAAGTAGACGAAGTCACCTGGTAATAAACATGTTGTGATCGCCATTCTGACATAAACCCCGTTCCAATAGAGGCCGAGGCCAAAGATTTGACATATCATTCAGTGGATGTTATCAGAAGACAATGATGAAGATCGATATTTTCACATGCGTATTTTGAATTTGAAATTGAGGGTCACTAAAATACAATGCAGGTAGCTGCACGGTCGTTCAGAAATCTCTGTCTGGTGGCAGCAGGCCTGAGACAAGCGTACAGACAAATGGGTCGGAAACGTCCTGTCGTACGCAAATACGGAGTACGGAAACCCTACGCATCGTGCAGCCCGCACATGCGCAACAGGCGCCGTCTTGTCACGTTTCACAACAAGCGGCAGAGACAAGGGCTCCGGTGGGTCTCACTTCGGGGTCCGGCGGGTCTCACTTCGGGGTTCAGCAGTCGTGCCAATCGATTTTTACTGTCTGAAGGACCTATCAGTATGCGGGAAAACAAACGCACACTTCAATAGAGAATAAAGGACTGCAGGAAGCCTTTTCTACTGGTGGATGGTACATCAGTTCTCCTTCTAAATCCTCATCGATTTTATACCAGCCAAACTTAGCCAAATTCAGAATAAGAAGGATAAAAGACTTTCTTATGCTAATGAAGCCATTACTGTACATGGAGAGTGTTCGCGATAGTTTCATGTAGGTTGTTTTCTGGGCAAGTTTTTCACCTAGAAAATGTATGTTCCATCTCTGTCCCGCCTACTCCCTTGTTTCAACGGATTATTTAATGCCGCCGCATTTTCTAACTAGCGCGGAATCACATCGCCGTAGACATGTCCTGTTTTCCATCATTAAGACCGATTCGTCACCATTCCGTCACTGTACCAGATAAGGGATATACACACTCCACATGGGACACGCTCCATCAGACGTAAGGGTGCGCAGCGACGGTGGAGTTGATCAGTCAGTGCTCATCTGATAGTGATTAGACGCGGCCATGGACAGGGGTGCTGGCTATGTCCTTACCAAGGCGTGACGTACCACGCGGCCATGGACAGGGGTGCTGGCTATGTCCTTACCAAGGCGTGGCGTACCACGTGGCCATGGACAGGGGTGCTGGTAATGTCCTTACCAAGGCGTGACGTGCCACGCGGCCATGGACAGGGGTGCTGGTAATGTCCTTACCAAGGCGTGACGTACCACGCGGCCATGGACAGGGGTGCTGGATATGTCCTTACCAAGGCGTGACGAACCACGTGGCCATGGACAGGGGTGCTGGTAATGTCCTTACCAAGGCGTGACGAACCACGCGACCATGGACAGGGGTGCTGGTCATGTCCTTACCAAGGCGTGACGTACCACGCGGCCATGGACAGGGGTGCTGGCTATGTCCTTACAAAGGCGTGACGTACCACGCGGCCATGGACAGGGGTGCTGGTCATGTCCTTACCAAGGCGTGACGCACCACGCGGCCATGGACAGGGGTGCTGGTCATGGCCTTACCAAGGCGTGACGTACCACGCGGCCATGCACAGGGGTGCTGGTCATGGCCTTACCAAGGCGAGATGGGATCCTGGGATGATGCAGATATGTGGATAGATCGTTCGTTGGGGAAACTGAAAGATACATGGCGAACTTATTCCGAAAAGTTGCAAAACGTTGTTTGTAAACATTATCATTTTTGGTGGGGGAACACTGAGAAAACAAACACTGAAAGGAAACTCCCTCTTATCTGTATTTATATAGCCGGTATAACGACCATGATTATAAAACAGGTCCAGTGTAAAGGCACAGTGTACCGTGAATTTTAGCGTGAGTTATGTATGTCGAAACTAAGTTTCTGATCGTTAGAAAATGTACACAAAGCAAACGAACATGGATGTTACAGTTCACATTAATTAATACTTCGGTATTGACGAATATTCTCTTTCATTTTGCCTTGTCTTGGGTCTTTTTTTTTTACTTATTTCTATTGTAATGGAAAATTCATACCAAAAGGCCCACCAAACCTGCATCACATTTACGTTACCATCATGTTATGTAGACGGCCGAGTCTAAAAAATAGAATAAAGGGAATGTATTTTTCCATAACTGTAACCAGAAACACAATACAGATTTCTCCCTGCCTGCTCATATTTTCGCGTGTGGATTCAAAAGTAACAATCTCTCAGCGGTGCCTACAAGCGGCGGCAATCTCCCATGTAAATCGTTTTTACTGCCAGTGCAGGGGATTTGTGACGACAATAACTGTTTTAAAACGCCGTTTACGGACACCTGTGGAATATAAATGCAGAGGATTACTTTGTTGAGGGGCGGATTGTATTGTAGAGGATCTCCCGACCACAGTAAAGAAAGGAAAACTGAAGAGGCATGGCCACATGTCATTGTCATCGGGACTAGCAAAAAACTATCATACAAGGGACCGTTCAGGAAGGAAGAAAGAGAAGTAGGCAACATAGAAGATGGAGGATAATATGAGAGAAAGGAACTGCACGGCAATAAGTGAAACATTGAGAGGAACAAGAAAAGACAAAGATGGGTGGACAAATTGGTAGTCAGATCTTCTGTAGTGACCCAACGGTCAAAAAGTTACACTATGGATGAGATAGGGTTTCTGTTTTATGGAACTGGCAACGGCTGTTTAATTGTTTCAAGTGACATAGCAAATAAAGCAGGTTTCTTACCTATCCGTCCGGCTCTTACGCGGGTTATTGTGAGTGTTACTATTAGCCGAGCAAGCGTTATTTAATGCCATGTTATATACAGTATGTCTCAGTATGTGAACAATTTTATCAGATATTCACACGAAGGCATGTTACGTTCCTCATTGGTTTTGATTAAAGAAACTTGTTATTCGGTATGTTTCAAGTAAAGATTGAAAAGAAGGAATTTCACTGTAGGTAGGAGTACCACTAGCTGGACGTATTTTCATATATTTCTTGACAAAGTTCTAAAGGCTACATCCCTTACTGCAATTATCTTGACAGCCCTTTCGTGCATTTGCTCTCAAATACATGACATAATGCTTCACCGAGGTCCTTTCTCTGTTCCGAAAGTCATAGAAGCTCATGTGTATTAACATCTTTAGGTCACCACTTTAAACCCTGCCATTAGTGAACCCTTTCCGCCCGAGCACAAGGCCACTGAAATGTAAAAACAAAAAGCAGCGTTCCCTTTTTTGGTGATCCCACTTCCTCTCTGTACTCAAGGGCCAATTACCCCTGATAGAGACCTCGAAGCCATAAAAGGAAACGATGGTTTGATGGAAAGCGGCTGTCTAGATGCCAGTCATAATCAGCGTCCGGCTTATCGTGAAATATTTATCGGGAGGTAATCCAGAAAAAAAGCCATTTGACGGGGCAGGCGAATAACCACCGGGCTTTCAGTACCTTGGTTAGGGTATAACAAAAGGTTGTCAGAAGCAAGTTTGCGCAAGAAACGGTTAAAAAGGTTACTGTTAAAGTGCTTGGGGAAGGGGTCAGGGTTGCCTTCAATTTATCAGGCTCTAAGTACCATGGTTAGGGTATGCTAATAACCACCGGGCTTTCAGTACCATGGTTAGGGTATGGTGATAACCACCGGACATTCAGTACCATGGTTAGGGTATGCTAATAGCCACCGGGCTTGAGTACCATGGCTGGGTATGCTAATGACCCTGGCTTTCAGTACCATAGTTAGGGTATGCTAATAACCACCAGGCTTTCAGTACCATGGTTAGGGTATGCTAATAGTCACCGGGCTTTCAGTACCATGGTTAGGGTATGCTAATAGTCACCGGGCTTTCAGTACCATGGTTAGGGTATGCTTATAGCCACCGGGCTTTCAGTGCCAGAGTTAGGGTATGCTAATAGCCACCGGGCTTGAGTACCATGGCTGGGTATGCTAATGACCCTGGCTTTCAGTACCATGGTTAGGGTATGCTAATAACCACCGGGCTTTCCGTACCATGGTCAGGGTATGCTAATAACCCATGCTATCAGTACCATGGTTAGGGTATTCTAATAGCCATCGGGCTTTCAGTGCCATGGTTAGGGTATGCTAATAACCACCGGGCTTTCAGTACCATGGTTAGGGTACGCCAATAACCACCGGGTTTTCAGTACCATGGTTAGGGTATGCTAATGACCATCGGGCTTACAGTACCGTGGTTAGGGTATGCTAATGACCATCGGGCTTACAGTACCATGGGTAGGGTATGCTCATAACCCAGGCTTTCAGTACCATGGTTAGGGTATGCTAATAACCACCGGGCTTTCAGTACCATGGTTAGGGTATGCTAATAGCCACCGGGCTTTCAGTACCATGGTTAGGGTATGCTAATAGCCACCGGGCTTTCAGTACCATGGTTAGGGTATGCTATTAGCCACCGGGCTTTCAGTACCATGGTTAGGGTATGCTAATAACCAAGGCTTTCAGTACCATGGTTAGGGTATGCTAATAACCACCGGGCTTTTAGTACCATGGTTAGGGTATGCTAATAACCAAGGCTTTCAGTACCATGGTTAGGGTATGCTAATAACCACCGGGCTTTCAGTACCATGGTTAGGGTATGCTAATAGCCACCGGGCTTGAGTACCATGGCTTGGTATGCTAATAACCCAGGCTTTCAGTACCATGGTTAGGGTATGCTAATAGCCACCGGGCTTTCAGTACCATGGCTAGGGTATGCTAATAACCACCGGGCTTTCAGTACCATGGTTAGGGTATGCTTATAGCCACCGGGCTTTCAGTACCATGGCTAGGGTATGCTAATAACCACCGGGCTTTCAGTACCATGGTCAGGGTATGCTAATAACCCATGCTATCAGTACCATGGTTAGGGTATGCTTATAGCCACCGGGCTTTCAGTACCATGGTTAGGGTATGCTAATAACCACCGGGCTTTCAGTACCATGGTTAGGGTATGCCAATAACCACCGGATTTTCAGTACCATGGTTACGGTATGCTAATAACCAAGAGGCTAGCAGCACCCAGGTAAGAGTGTATTTAGCTTCAAGTTTGCGTCATTAGCCACTACAAAAACGGGTGAAGTGGCTGTGCGGTTAGTGAATTGAGAAGGGGTCACCGTTTTAGGCGGTAATCCTGGAGAACCATTGGACGGGGCAGACTAATAACCGTCGGGCTTTCAGCACCCAGGCTAGCGTCTATGCAAAGGTTTTGAGCATCAAGGTGGCGCCATTAGCCACAAAGAATGGGTGAATATGTCGCTCGTTAAGAGCGTACGGAAGAAGAAGGGTCACCGTTGCCATTAACGTTTTACGTGTGTTACAGACAGATGGGGATAAGGGCTGGGTCGTACTGGCCGTAGGATCGCAAATTTGGGGCAGGGTCGTTCACGTGTCGTGTGGAATTCTGCTGTTTTCTTATGGAAAGGACAAGCTTAGATCCTGGTCGGTGGTTTGTTATGTCACCTTGGGCATGAACTCGTGCGACGTCAAAATCGTGCGACGTCAAAATTGCACTTCAAACTCGTGCGACGTCAAAATGGCACTTCAAAATCGTGCGACGTCAAAATTGCACTTCAAAATCGTGCGACGTCAAAATTGCACTTCAAACTTGTGCGACGTCAAAATTGCACTTCAAACTCGTGCGACGTCAAAATTGCACCTCAAAATCGTGCGACGTCAAAATTGCACTTCAAAATCGTGCGACGTCAAAATTGCATTTCAAAATCGTGCGACGTCAAAATTGTACTTCAAAATCGTGCGACGTCAAAATTGCACTTCAAACTCGTGCGACGTCAAAATTGCACTTCAAAATCGTGCGACGTCAAAATTGCACTTCAAAATCGTGCGACGTCAAAATTGCACTTCAAACTCGTGCGACGTCAAAATTGTACTTCAAAATCGTGCGACGTCAAAATTGCACTTCAAACTCGTGCAACGTCAAAATTGTACTTCAAAATCGTGCGACGTCAAAATTGCACCTCAAAACCGTGCGATGTCAAAATTGTACTTCAAAATCGTGCGACGTCAAAATTGCACTTCAAAATCGTGCGACGTCGAAATTGCACCTCAAAACCGTGCGATGTCAAAATTGTACTTCAAAATCGTGCGACGTCAAAATTGCACTTCAAAATCGTGCGACGTCAAAATTGCACTTCGAATCGTGCGAACTCAAAGTCATACATAGAAATCGTGCAACGCCACAATCGTACGACATGATAAATCACACGACGCAAACACCGTACCACATCAAAACCGTACGACGTCCAACGACCAATGTCACTGCGTACGTAACCACAGTGCTCGAGTTATTCCCATTTGGGTTTGTATGCAAAATCTCCGTTCTCTTATTCCAGACTTTTCTCGTTTATTATAGACAGATATTATAACTTCACATTCTATTTCTATCAGTTGCGTATGAATATACGTGATTGACACATATAATCATATTTCATACAGTAGTGTCAGCTAGAATTGCTATGAAGAATGTTGATATTTTCTGGAAAAGCCGCATCAATCAACTCTAATGTTAGTTGTCAAGCTCACTCCATCTAAACGAACACAGAAAGATACCTTTGAATATGTTTGGAATCTATATAATGGAGTACTGTGAATCATTCTCTTTCGCGAAAAAAAAACACAGTGAAAGTTTAAAGACTTGCAGCGGTACTGCAAAGGGGTTTATGTTTACGAACTTGAAACCACCGCGATCACTCCATTTTTCGTCCTATCGCAAAATTGAGCACCTCGTTTGTATTCCACATCGATATCTTTCGCTTTCTGTACCATTCTATAGCTTACCGCACCACATCTACCCCATCACAAGTCTGACAAAGTGGCCGTGTCGGCAGTAATTAGGAAGAACAACGCTGAGGAAGATAGAGCGAGGAATACATCACTCTATCTTGGCACATCTGTGTGTGTAGTGCATTACCTCAGCAGATCTGCATCAGAACACCCCCCCCCCCCCAAATAACGCTGAGGAAGAAAGAGCGAGGAGTACATTACTCTTGGCACATCTGTATGTGTACTTTATTACCTCAGCAAAACGGCTCTGTATCAGATTACTCCCCATCCCCTCCAGCAGTGATTGCCTGAGCGCGGTGCCCCCCCCCCCCCCACACACACACAGTCAACCCCCCCCCCCCCCCGCAGTGATAGCCTGAGCGTGTTGAACCCCCCCACCACCACCAAAATACACACACGCAGTGATTGCCTGATCGCCAACTGACCCGTTTTTACCGTAGCGCGGTTACCCACGATTTCTCGCCAGATCACGGCGGCGGAATAATGCGGGTAATGGGCCGCTTTTCTCCCGCCAGGCGAGATAAATGAGCACGCATTGTGGCGAGCTGAACCGTTAACGGCCATCTACGGAGCTTCTCCCGCGCATTGTGGTGAGATGAACCGTTAACGGAGCTTCTCCCGCGCACATGACGGCAGCTGATGGCGTCTGCGGAGGTTTGGCCGCCGTAAATGTGGATTTCCGAGCCGTTTGGTCTCTATTGTATGGAGGCAGCCCGCCGTGCATAGGACCACCTGCGGTCTGGAGAGATCGCTATTAAGAATTTTTCAGTCTGTAACTCGAAGTAAGGTATATAAAATGAATCCCACGTTATCTTAAGTTGCAGTTTATATAAAACCATTGCAATGATTTTGACAGTATTGTTAGTA
Organism: Branchiostoma floridae x Branchiostoma belcheri; assembly: GCA_019207045.1. Classification (NCBI taxonomy): domain Eukaryota; kingdom Metazoa; phylum Chordata; class Leptocardii; order Amphioxiformes; family Branchiostomatidae; genus Branchiostoma; species Branchiostoma floridae x Branchiostoma belcheri. The sequence goes on along the minus strand of CM033025.1, from coordinate 681,607 downwards.
AGTTTGCACAGTTTAAATCTATGACTAGTACTAAAAACCTTTATCTTCATACGCATTTTCACCATTCTATTGTCAACAAACTCAACCTCAGTACTATACTATCATCAAGAAACGAGACGAGACCTGGTCAATAGTATAATACATCAGAGTAGTACTAGTAGTCCATATCTATACTCTATCATGTCTTATATCTGTATGCCTGCACCAACCTTGACAGGGCATGAACGTACAATAAAAGCTGCCGTGATGAATCAGTGAAAGATATGTTAGGACTGACACCCGTTAGAGTGTGATAAGTTGATGGTTTTCTCCCAAACGGAGCAAGTTCTCTTTCAAGCGTTTGAGATCGATAAGAAGGCCAGGTTGTGCACTTTCACCCAATTATCAAGGCGAGGGCCACCAGAGTACGCTAAATGGGGAGAAACTATCTTCAAAGTCTTCAGACTCAACAAGATGATGAAGGCGGTTGCCTTGACAACCACATGAACCAGTTTAGATAGAAAATCATGGTCAAAATTACGTTATACCACGATCTCCGGGCGAAGATCGGCCATATTTAAGATCGACACAGGGTTGCGCGTATTTTTCACCTAAAAACCGTCCCTGCACTTGAGGTCGATAAGGGGCCAGGTAGACACTTCCCCTAATTATCAAGCCTAGAACCGTCAGAGCACAGACATGGCTCTTCAACAGGTGATGGAGAGAAACTATCTTCAAAGTCCTCAGAATCCTCAAGATGATGAAGGCAGCTGCCTTATAAGAAAGTAAGACAGTCACAAGAAACAGTTTAGGTAGAAGATCATGGTCAAGATTGTCTAACGACTCGGGATTTCCTTCCTTATCTTCCTGGATTAGCCTTTTTCTCTATAACGTGATGAAACAAAAACTACAGGTGCAATTACTAAAATGGCTGTAAAGCTCTACGTGGTACTTGAGTTCATTGACTAATTCGTGGTTCACAGGTACGAAGTGGTCAAGATTGCTTCTGATCTTAAGAAGGCAATGATGTGCACGAGTCTTCAAAGTTTTCAGGCGACTTTGGCAGCTGCGGACTTTAACGACTTTGTAGGGATTTGACTTTTTCTTCCTTCGATAGTGCGCGTATCAGCTAATTTCTAATAAAGGCTGCGATCGCTGTGAGATGAGACACTTCACAGATCGCTCAACGAATTTCATAGATAAAGAAAGATTTTTTTACGTTTTGTTTCTTTTACATCACTTTCGAATTATAAAACGAAGGGTCACAGAAAACAATGTTTGCAGCTATTCGGTCGCTCATTGTCGGCGGGGACCTTACAAACGATATGAAACAACTCCCACAGTCACTCTTCAGCTTATGAAGCTCTAAGACTAAGACTCCAAACTCTTAAGGACCGACGTGTCACGCTGTGTTTGAAGTTTGCACATAAGCTACACAAGTCTGACCAGTACAGGCATTGGTTTACACGACTGCGGGGAGAGATTAGTGATAGGAAAACTAGACAGAACTAAAAACTTGACCAGTTGCCAGCCCGCACTGTACAATACCTCTTACCATCCACTTTCTTACCTAATCCAGCACAATATAATCGGAACGGTCAACGAGGATGTTTTTAACTGCTTGTAATATATATATATATATATATATATGTGTGTATATATAGGCCTGTTATCTTTTAACCCATTATTGTATGTCTTATTTCTCATGTATATTTTAATGTACAGAACACGTTATTCAGTCCTCCGGCTGCCAAGTGTTCTTTCAATAAAACCCATAAAAAAAAGAGAAACCGAAGACACCGCCGATAAGCTGGGATCACCTGCGGTCCCCTTCAGGCCGGTGGGTTACGATCTACATGTTCATTTCCAGTACTGTAGTTATGTACATGTTGATGACATACTTTTTTGCCTTGTACAATTGTTGTGCAATAAAGTTATTATTTATTATCTACGGAACACACATACTCACTAACACACAAAAACATACACAATTTCCCCGCATTACAGAAATGGGATATTGCAGATTTCAAAGCGACTTTGAGAATGATTTTCTCTGTTCTTACTTCACTCCATGTGTCATACAAAATCACTGGTAATTTTCCCGCATTATCAGTGTGAAAATTACGCCTTTCGCGGAAACAATTTCTCTGTGATTTATTCCACTATCGTCACATAACCATCGCTTCTGCACATCGACGCCGGGGAACACTATAACTTAAGCACGATTAGAGTCGGTAAATTGGCCATTTTGAAACACCCTGCTGATTGTGCAAAGATTCAAGATACCTGGAAATTTAAGACTGGGATTTCGCCCTCTTGTGTTATATTGTTGTCCTTTACTAAACAGCGTTATACCCTGTCACATTATCCACGATCTTCGGGCGTATCGATGGAAGATCGGCCATATCTAAGATCGACAGCTACAGAGGGTTGCGCTTATTATTCACCTGAAAACCATCCCTGTCACATATAAGCCATACTTTGTACCTTGTACAATTGTTGTGCAATCAAGTTATTATTACAAGCGAGGCTCGGGCGATTGCCGCAGAATCGTCATCCGATCGATTTTGGCCGAATGTGACAGAGGTATTACCCATATCTGCATAGTTGATTGGTGGCCATTGCAGGTAGGCAATGCTAGAAGTGATGCTCTGTCTTCTGTGTCCCTACATTAAACCTCTACAAGTTGTTTTTGTTTCCTCTTGGTTTATATATTACCGTGTATTTCAATCTTCTGTAACGCTCGTTCAAGTTAATCCGCGGGGTAACCTATATCCGTTGTTTCTGTAAACAGGGTAATTTGGCACTTCAAGCAGATAGCTTGTAGTTTTCAACTGCAATATACTGAAAATATTGAAATTTGAAACCAACGTATGTCAACGTGATATCCCCCCAAATACATTGTTTTTAAAAGCAACGGATATAGGTTACCCAACGAATAAAGGTGAACTAGTGTTATATTATTTGGTTTTAAAAATGCTATCTATATTGAACAACGCATAAAATACGAGCTTGTTCCGATGGAACTCTGGAGAGAACACCCTTTCCGCACGCCCCATTTACGATCAATGTAGCGCTATTGTGGCGTTATGAATCGCTACTTGTGCGATATTTCTCCTGGAACAATGCCAGGCGCATGGCAACAAATTGTAGCCGCTGGTGGGAAGGTGCGCAGGTGGCATATTGCTACAGCTCCGCCGATAGAGACATAATGGCGCTTTGTAAGCAGAAATGTGGCAACACGGGCACGGCAGGAAAGGGGCTACACTGGGGTGATCTTAGAGCAGATGTAGGCAAAAAGGAAGTTACTCAAGCAACTGGATATGATTTGGGAAGTTTACGGTCAAACTTCTCAGACAACTAGATCCTTTTGGCTTTTTAAAGTTTTGCATATCAATTCACAGTTAGGATATATAAATTCTCTGCAACAAGATATTTCCAGTGTCACTGATGACGAAAGATAACGGATGTTATCTGAAACGTCAGACCGTTTCGAAAATCATATCCAGTTGCTTGAGGAACTGCTTTTTGACGTATCTTAGTGCCTGAATGTCTAACCTTTAACAACATAGTAGATGTAGGGCCGTCGATGTAGGTTAGACATCCAGGTAATCCACCAGTGACACTGACGAAGGATAGTGGATTCTATGCGAAACGTCTGACCGTTTCCAAAACCATATCCGGTTGCTTGAGTAACTATTTTTTGGCGTATTGTAGATGTAGGTTTGTTTTGAGCGTTTGGTGGTGTTTATTTCTTACGTTTTTTTTTAAAAATTTTCTAACAGAAACCCGAATGTCATGACACTAAGTGAAACGTTATTAAGAAGAACAGAAAACCGAGAAGGGTGGAGAAAAGCCTGTTACCGGATCTTTTTGCTGCCCCAACGGTCAAACAATTAGGTTAAGTGATAAGTGTCATGAAATGAAAGACCCGCCCGGCACGGAACAAAACAAAACAAAAACCGTACTAATCACCAATCCGAATCCGCACAAACCCTTCCCGCCTGCCACATCTGCTCAAATATCAACCATTCTCCTACAGCAGAGATCATTTTTAGTTTTGTCTAGTTTCAGTTTTTCATGGTTGAATCAATTGCAGCGTTATGATGATCACTGGGTTATATCATTTTCACTTGATTTATTATTATTTGATGTATAATCTTCATATCCATTAAATTGTATGATGATTTGTAAATTTTAACGGGGAAAGAGTTTGTATATCATGAAGTTGATTAGACACTAGTTTTATGTATTATTCTTTGACTTTGACTTAGTTCTTGAGACTGTATATGCAATTAGCTTAGTTCTTGAGACTGTATATATTATGCAATTAGCCCTCGGGCATGATTTTGCAAATAAAACATGTAAGCCACACGGCTTTTTTTCTCCCCCCCCCTTGCACGTTCTGATGTTTTCTTTAACTTGCTGTATGTTATCATTTTTAAAGTGCAAAATAAAAAAAAAAAAATCTGTGTCGTAGAACCCCCCGAGTATTTAACGACGCTGGTCCCTCTGCGCAGGAGAATGATATCAGCATGAGGGTGTTGAACCTGTCAATGTCAACAGAAATGGCAGGTGAGCGGAAGGCCGTGATAATTAAATTTGTGGTGATCGGATTTCTTGCGAGGAAGAAATATGGAGTGAGTAGAAGATAAAATGAAGACAAAGCGGGCGTCCTGAGATAGACCCATGTACCGCCACTGGACCTACAAAACAGACCAGGCTGGTTTGGATTCCAAACAATGAAGTTCTGCACGTTGTGTTTTTTTCAAAGCAACAAGAGCAGCCTATAGCATTTTTGTGATCGTAACATCTTCAGATCAAAAGGTTCAAAACTTCCGCTTGAGTACGATAACAAGCCGCTAGGGGGACAGAAATCTAACCATTTCGAGATCTCAGCAATGCCTATCCAAATGCCAAAAGAACCATTCCATGTACTCTCGAATTATCATGATAAAATAATACACCGTACATAGACATACATACACCCCTTGTGACCCCTACCTCCCGAACCCCCCCCCCCCCCCCCCACACACACACAGTCAATAGTAACACTAAAGACAAACTGGCGCACAATGTTTATCAGCAGAATACTTTATTCATGAAAAGAGTAAAATAGAGATTTTCTGGACATTCAGCAGTCATTGGTACAAAAATTGTTCAAGATACATGTATTCTATTTGCAATGACTATAATTAACTTTGGTAAGTATTGCAATGTCTGCTCTGTACAACATGGTTAGAAAAGCCCATTGATTTTGCATATCTTGGATTTGGATTACTGCATTAATTACAAACAGTTGAAAGTGATGTTTTGTACATTTTAACCATGTATGAAAATCGTATAAATAGGAAGGCACATTTTACATTTGACAATCAGAAATAATCAAACAGCACAAAAAATTAACCCACCACATTACTATAATATTGGACACATTATTCCCATCAATACTTTTACAAAGTGTAATAAAGAAAGGACCTAAGTGAAACATGTCATAGGAAAATAGTTGAACTTTGAGTATTCAACAGGGTTGGACAAGTCCACTAGCCCTTTTGTCCAGGGCAAGTGAAAGTGTTGATCGGACAAGTGCATGACCTACCCCACTTGTCCCATGGGGCATTAAAATTTTTCCATTGAGTGAGATTTTGACAAACATGTCACTTTTTACAGCCATAACATCAAGCAATGGTCAACATAGAAAAATAGAGGCAATAATAAGAATTCCATTGCTGGAAGTGAAAATCCATATAACAGTGACACTAGAATTTGGGGCAAGTGAAAATTGATTTGGGCAATTAAATTTTTTTATGTGGATTTTTTATATAAAAATTTTTTATATGCTTGCCTGAGAGGACAAGTGAATTTTAGAAAACTTGTCCAACCTTGTTCAAGTCTGAGACTTACTTTTCTCAGAAAGGGTAGAAAACACATGTTATATTTCCTGTCGTGGGTGCTGACACTTAGCCCAAAACTAAACAATAATAATCATGTGGCTTGAGCACCATTTCTATAAAATGCTCTTGCATATTAATTTATACTGTCATGGATTCTACAAACGTGTTACAGTGCCAAAACAATTTGCAAAATGTAGTGACATTTACATTTGCTATTTCGTTCTTAGCTACACTCTTAGCTTAGATCACATTTCAGACTTTGGTAGATTACAAAAAGTATGACAACTGCATCACGTGACAAAAGATTGCAAAAGATCATGTTAAAAAGTGTGTTATACCCTGTTCATACTCAGTCATGTAGGCTCTACAAGTAAACTATGAGGTGTGACTGTATTAATCCTTGACTAACATGTACTGTCATGGTTATGGTGAGAATTCCTGATTGACGTTGATTCTTACATTGCATTGAAGTTTTGCTATCAGGGATATATGAAACCTATCAAACTGCACAATTAGACATTACGTCAAGTTAACAACAACAAAATTGATTATAAAAAAGACAGCCACCAACAGCACAAATTACCCTTACAAAAACATTTGTATCCAAAATATGATATCAAAAATCACATGCTGTTGCAGGAATTACATTAATTTCTGTAGATCATATAGAATCTTGAATCCACTCACATACCCTCCACCTTCGTAAATATAAAAACATTCCGAGTAAAAAATCTTAATAGACAAAATACAGTTCTAAATCACTCAATTAATCAATCAATACAGGAGCTGTTTAACCACAAAGGTTCACATCTCATCATTTTCATAGGAATTTTAAAAATGACTTTAAACCCTTTCATCTTCATACTTGTACATTATAACATACTTTAGGAGAAGTGAATAACTGCATAAAACAATTTTCAATGTACTTTTAAATTAGTACAGTAGTTGTACATATCCTAATATACTCGAAGTTCCTGACACATTCGGACATTTCATCAAGCGGTCTGACAGGGAAATGATGCTGACTTGCAGTTTTTGCAACTTGTTCCACTCATGACAACTTGATGACAGCCCCATTAGGTATCTTATACCAAAACTATAACTCATTGTTTGAGCTTATTTGCTGCTGAGTAACACTTGAGTAGATTTTGAAATCTTTGCAGTGGTTTTCCTTCTAGCTGGGGCCTGTCCACAGCAAAATCATAATACCCCGCAAATATGCATATCCCATATAAGATGACAGTACTGAACTGTCTCAACCGCAAATTTCAAGCACTGCAAAAACCTACTTTACTGCAAAATTTAGTCCCAGTGAAGACAAACAAATCAAACATAACGAAAGACAGCAATGATACACTGAAGGAAGTTCTCCAAGAAACTAACTAGATCTCTATTGCATATCAATCCACAGCTAGAATGTAAAAACTCTCTCCAACAAGATTTCTCAACTGTCACTGACGAAAGACACCGGATGGTTGTCTGAAACATCTGACCGTTTCCAAAATCACATCCGGTGAGTTTGCGGGGATTTAATTTTGCGGTAGCCGGAAAAAGAACTTGGCGCGGTGGTTTTAAGTTCGCGGTAACACCATAGGCTGCAGTCTAATACCATAATAGAAAAATGTTGTTTTAAGTTTGCGGTGAAGCGGTCACACCGCGAACATTTCTGCATTTACAGTATGCTTTGGGGCATACAGTATACTGAAGGAATTGCTGCCAACAATAGGGGCTAGGTAAAGGCATTTGGACATCAGTTCTGGCCAGAAATTCCAAGATGCGACTAACTCCCCCGGGACTGGACAGTAGTGCTTAACTGGACCCTCTGCACCAATTAGCAGGGATGCAGCAGATTAAACATCACTGCAGCTGCTAATGACTGGCCTCCATCCGCCCGACTTAACCACTTTGTGGGCGGGGGAGTAATCTCGTTACAGGGCCGGTAATTGGGTAAGGGTGTTTGAGGTATGCCGCGGGGGTTCGTTACGTCTGAATCAATCAGAACCTGGGCTATCAGAGCTCAGAGCAACGGGACAATACATCACCTTTCTTCTTTCTGAGAAGCTTCAGTTGTTTCTGAGAAGCTCCAGTTTTTCGGAGAAGCTCCAGTTTTTTCAGACAAGCTTTGTTGTTTCTGAGAAGCGTCAATCAGTTCTTTTGGAGAAGCTTCGGAATCCGTTCTTTCTGAGAAGCATCCGTTGTTTCTTCAGTTGTTTCTTCAGTTCTTTCAGAGAAGCTTCATACTTAGTCATTTCTGAGAAGCTCCATTTCTTTTGGAAAACCTTCAGTTCATTTCTGGGAACCTTCAGTTTCAGTTCTTTCTGAGGAGCCTCAGTTCTGAGAAGCTTCAGTTGTTTTTGAGAAGCTTCAGTTGTTTCTGAGAAGGTTAAGTTGTTTCTGAGAAGGTTAAGTACAGTTCTATCTTTCTGACAAGCTTTTTTCTAAAATATAGTTTGCTCTTTCTGAGAAACTTTTAGTCTATCTGAGAAGCTCTTTACAAACTAAGGTAGTCCACTCTTTCTGACAGGCTTTTGTGACTGTAGTTAGTTAGCCCTTTCTGAGTAACTTTAGCTCTTTCCGAGAAGATTTCTAGTTAGCTCTTTCTGAAAAGCTCTAGAGATGGTCTTCTATTAACTCCTTAGCTGGTGCCATGAGTCAGGCCTTTCTTGAGACTGAAATGCCATCAGATAAAAAAGCAATTTTGGCCCCAAATGCAGGCAAACAAATACAGAAACAAAGTAGTTGCCATGCAGGAACCTTAGAGAAGATAAGCTAACACAAATGTGAGACCACACAGGATATATAAATATTATAGAGAAAGCACAAATTTTAGCTGCTTTCTGGCAAGTGTCAAAAAACAACTTCATGTCTTGCCGTTCCTTATCTCGATAGGTAAGGTTGATATAACTTCATCTTGTATTGATGTGTGTAGACTTGCACCCTGCTGCTGTGTGAGTGATAAACATGTCTCTCCTCAGAGCCACACTTCTCCATCATCTCAGGACACTGCAGGTATCTCATCCACATGGGGACCTCGTCAACCTGCAAGCAACACAGAACACTAAGATACAACACCAGTATACTTTTGATTGTTGTTTTAGGATTTTTTTTGGTGGAAATGTGGAAAAACATAATGAAAACTAGAGTTCCACGAACACATACCTTGGCCAAATAAACCAGGTTTGTTATGTAGAATGATGTCTGCAGACAAATGCGTTACTCATTTCATTTTCTTTATAATTATATGCTTGGAGTTGGTTTATAAAATTTCGGCATTCATTATGCAAATTAGATCCCAAGTTACAATTAATTGATATCAAATTGTATCAAGCATTACTTAAGCTATCAGCATACCAAAAATCATGATGATCCTTTGATCCATTCTCTTTCAAAGTCTTTAAATACACCTCTTACTCTCTTCCCTCTTTCTCAGTTACATATGTGACAACTTTGATGAAAGTACTATAATGGAATGCAGTGGATTTATTAACTTTTCCTAATCAATTATGCAAATTACCTGTTTTTTAGCATAATAAGTATCACATTATATAAGTCTTCATTTAGGCTATCTACATGCCGAAAATCATGACGATCCGTCAACACGTTCATATTTTCTCATTAATTATGCAAATGAGATCATCATTTGCATGATAAATATGTATTGACATTTCTCTCTTTCTCAGCTACATATGTGACAAGTTTTAAAGTCCTATCATGGAATGTAGTGAATTTATAAAATATCCTCATTAATTATGCAAATTAGCTGTTGATTTGCATAATTGGTATCTCATTATGTAGGTCTTCACTTACGCTACCTACATACCAAAAAACATGATGATCCGTCAACATGTTCATATTTTCTCATTAATTATGCAAATGAGGTCATCATTTGCATAATTGATATCTATCGACATTTCTCTCTTTCCCAGCTACATATGTGACAAGTTTGAAAGTCCTATCATGGAATGCAGTGGATTTATGAATTTTCCTCATTAATTATGCAAATTAGCTGTTGATTTGCATAATTAGTATACCATTATGTAAGTCATCACTCATTCTATCTACATACCAAAAATCATGACGATCCGTCAACACGTTGTAGAGTTATTCTCGTCCAAAGTTTGAAAGGAAACCGGCGCCTGCAGTTCCAAAAAAGCCGCTAGGGGGCCCAAACTCACAGCACTTACTCTCTGCCTCGAGGACTATCTACCACTCAAAAATCATGACCACAGCACGTCCAGAACACGAGATATAAAAAATTGAGTTTCCGCTGCAGTACCTTAGCAAGCCGCTAGGGGGCCCATTATCGAACTTGACCTTCGTTTTCCCGACCCCTACCCACCTACCAAATATCATTGGGATTCATCCAAGGCTTCTCGAGTTATGCTGTTAACACACACACACACACACACACACAGACTCACAAGCCCAAAACATAACCTTAGCCATTCTGGCAAAGGTAATAACAATATAAGGACCAGTTTTTTTTAAACTCAGTGAATATACAGTCACGTGATATTTAAGGATGAAGGAGAATTCTTGTTACACAACCAGTGGGTACTTACATAGCTTACGTTTCGATGTCTCTCAGACACCTTCGTCAGAGCTTCTAACTGGAGTTCTGCTTCTCACCGCTATATGTAGCTGATGTAGGTGGTGCTTTTGCGGTGAGAAGCTCTGACGAAGGTGTCTGAGAGACATTGAAACGTAAGCTATATAAGTACCCACTGGTTGTATAACAAGAATTCTCCTTCATCCTATATTCTACCAACCTGATGAAACTATTTTCGGAAGTGATATTTAAGTTTGCTTCATCAGTGATTTATGATGTCTGTTTGCAATACTTTCACCTAAACACAAACAACAGTATTACAATAAAACAGTAATATTACTGTATCAGTGCTAACCTCAACAACAACAAAATGTAGTACTACCAAATGCCCCCAAAACAAGTAAATAACTTTGTATGGCCACACCATTGCAAGTATCTCGTCCACACAGGGACCTCTCCGACCCTGCAGGCTGCTGACTAAAGCAGAGCTTCTGTATTCTGTATGGGCAGCCGTCTCAAACTGACCTGTATTCTGTACGGGCGGCCTTCTCAAACTGACCTGTATTCTGTACGGGCGGCCGTCTCAAACTGACCTGTATTCTGTACGGGCGGCCGTCTCAAACTGACCTGTATTCTGTACGGGCGGCCGTCTCAAAACTGAGCCGTGTCACAGTGGACTACTCACTTGTGTACATGTACCTGACCAGACTGATATGCCCACGGAAACTACAGTAGATCTTGAAATTTTTTGGGGTGGTTTTAATTTTGCAGTTTCTGTGAAGTTAACCTGATGCTGCAAATTCATAAACTACGAAAATCTGTACGGGCGGCCGTCTCAAACTGAGCCGTGTCACAGTGAACTACTCACTTATGTACATGTACCTGACCAGACTGATATGCCCATGGAAACTACCGTAGATCTTGAAATTTTTTTGCTGTGGTTGACTATGCAGTTTTCGTGGTGATCTCTTACCAAGAAATCAAAGCATCACAAATATCTGTCTGTATCTGTACCGATATAGCCGGTATAACCACCCTCTGGCAGCAGTATGGCAGCAGCAGGTTATATTACATTGAACGACTTGTCACACCTAACCAGTCCTGTGTCACACCTAATCTTTGCAAAGTATTGTTTGAAGACATCTACTGGAAGTGATGATGAATATGCATTTTTCCATTTACTACAGAATTGTTAAAACTGTAAAAAAAAACAAAATTTAGTCTCGTGCTCTCGAGAGAGATTGAGACTAGGTCACTCTCTGTGAACAAGATGAACTGTCAGCCGTTAAAAATTTGGAGGTATGTTAAACCTTACCTTTAAAAGTCATTGCTCTAAGAAAATTTGGTGTAACCGTATTCATCCGTGACTGATGAACCTCTTCAACAAAAAAAAGACGAATTTTTCCTGCTACTGAAAGGGAAGGAGTAATTCTGGACAGCTATCTTTTGTGAAAATAATGGATGAAGTACCCGGGCTGAACAATAAACTTTCACCAAAAAATCAATGCCTTTATCAGGGTTGTAGCCAGCCTGAAATCATTTTCAGTCCCCTTGATTTTGAATGGGAATCCTATCAAGCACTGAAGGCATGGCGTGACGTTGCGCTTCATTTCTAGGGGGTCTGGGTCCCAGAAAATTTTAAAATCAGGACCCTCTGAAACACTATTTCCTGCATTTTGAGGTGCAAATTTTGCTTGTAGACTAAGCTGTTCAATGGCATCTCTTTTGGTGAAGAAGAACACATGGGTTTCAGTTTTTTTTTATCTTTACATATCAATTTTTGTCTGTCCCAGGGGACGGAATGGGGAAAACTTTTTTCAGTCCCCAGCTGCAAAATTCCTTCAAAGGAGTGAAGGACAGGTGCTGGCTACAACCCTGGCCTTTATCCTTATCAATAAAGAAAAAGGAAACAATTTTTCAGATAACAAAATCAATGAGAGGAGAAGTCATGACTAGGATTGATTTTTTTTGCTGTAGATGTTCCATTTTAACTGCTGGTGGCACAGTTATGAAGACCTGGAGACCTTCCAAAACACGTGTGCAGCTCTATCGGAGGGGAAAACCAGTTTCCCCCGGTGACCGGAATGTGTAAGTGGATCTAGGAGCGAGTAACGCAATTTCTTCCAGACGGTTTGCGTGGGGAGCGATGCTGCGACCTGGAAGCGATGATCAAATCTTCTACCTTCCCTCCGGGACACAAGCTCAATTGTGAGTACAACCAACTGCAGCCCACGTGTGTCAGACACCCCACAGCAGTATACTGTAATGCACAAATGTTTGCGGTGGTTTTCTGTTCATGGTTTTTGTGGTGGCCGCTTCATCGCGAAATTAAAACTACCGCAAACATTTTTTCTACAGGGTAGTAAGAGACTATAGTGCATGGTGCTACCGCAAACTTAAAACCACTTAATAAACAGTCAGTCATTTTTCCCGCTACCGCGAAGTTAAACCCCTGCAAACTTAAATGCATTTACAGTAATCAAGTACTGGATACTACTATACTGACAGTAACATTATGACAGCAAATAATACATGAATATATATATATATAGTACTGTGATTTGTATAGAGTTGTTCAGTTTAAACAGACCTTTTATGGAGTAAATGCCTTAAAGTTTGTGGAATTTGTTTTAATTGGTTTACAGTTGATTTTGTTGATTTTTAAAAACTTTCTATCACTCTATATTAGATAAATTCATTGCTAGTCATTTTTGGAAGGCACTTGATTTGATGGTAGGAGCTGAGGTTTTCAGTTGAGTTTTTAATTCAAAGTTTGAAACTAAATTTCTGTCTTTATATACTTACTGCATTTATGGTAAAACAGAGTGCAGAGGTCACCTCAAAAATAAAATTTACAGTAAAATAAGGTTTACAGTAAACGATTGATAAATCTGCAGCAGAAACCATTATGATAATTATAGAGCCTACCAGTGCTACCAGTGTTAAACATAATATATAGGCAGGAGGTGACACGTTGAGGGTTGAGAAGTCCGTGCATATACATGTACCTCAGGCACATCTTGATACAACAGTACCATCATCATCATCATCATCGGTAGGCTGCGGCGCAGGCGACTGTAAGTTTCTTCCAAGACCTTCTGTCGGCAGCTAGATGGCGAATCTGCTTTGCGGTGATCTGGTCATTGTAATCTCAGTACCACCCCAATAAATAACATATAAAACATGCACCGATCGATGACATGTACATTGACAGCTATCTGGCGATGATACCACTATCTCATGGGGGGCAAAAACTTCAGAGACGGAGAGATGTCCTTTATTACAACTGATTCAACAAGTACAGAGTGTACAGGGTCTTTCCTTCCATAGCCACTCCAAAACTGCCCAGATTAAACATAAAATCCCACAAAGAAAGGAATTTCTATGGTCGAGAGCCATGTTTTTATTTGAGCTCTCTCATTGTGGGTCTACGTGCAGGTGCTAGCTGTTGTTGCATCACTCCTAAATACCTGCTCGCTACCAGTACTCAGGGTTCAGGAGTTTGTGCGTACCTCAGGCACATCTTGATACAGCAGTATGATCTCAATCAATAAACTCGTAAAACAGCCGATCGATGTACAATGTTTGATATCCCCAGATAACTGACAAGCCTCCAAGGCATATGGTTATATATATACAAGGGCTTACGTAACTTGTACAGGGCTGGAAACACTGTGCATGTGTACCAGGCTTTTACTAGTCTTGGCTAGGATTTTATTATAGGGGAGCAAAATTTCTTGTCGAGTTGCGATAAGTGATATAGGCGCGACTATTCTACGGGGTCTGGGGGCTTTCCCTTTTCCATGTTTACAGGGTTTTTGAGAATTTTAAGTTAAAATGGTGCATTGTAAGGGGCAAAATTACTGTCAGATAGGTCACAGTAGAAAACCGTGACCACAAATGACCTAGTGGCATCCCTGGTAGATCAGAATTTAATGCTTGTCAGAGGATCTGCTCCCCAGTGTAAGGCCCAGTGTGACTAGTGAGTCCAATTTCTTGTTATTATAAGAAAAATGGGGCCTGCCTAAAGCCTGATGTGCACAAATGTGAATTTAAATTGCAGCTGTGAGCCAAACTTTGGACTGCAGAATCTGGCACAGCGGGGTACCTACATGTTGATATTTGGGTACTTAGAGTTACATGACATAACGTTAAAATACATGTTCTACAGTATACAGCCATTTTTTTTTACATTTGAGTGTCTGAAAATTAATATTACATGACGTAAATATAGTCAAAATTATTAATACTAGTAATAAAACCTGTGTTATATCACTTCTGAAAAATATTTGCAGCTATGCAGAGAATTTAAAATTCAAGTTCTGAAGAGAGAGTACATGTATGTCAGTAAGGTGACTATGAAATTTGAGTTTGCTGACATTCAACTTAAGTTGTGCACCTAGCATTTTTCCCAGTGTACCAAAATCTTACTGTGAGTGCACCTATTTCCAAACATGAATTTCGAGCCCTGAAAGCACGAAACAATGGCATCTCCCGAAATTTCAGTCTACCCAAACCTTCAGGTTATGTGCACCTATGAGTGCACCTACCTCCAAATGTGAATTTCGAGCCCTGAAAGCATGAAACAATGACATCTCCCGAAATTTCAGTCTACCCAAACCTTCAGATTATGTGCACCTATGAGTGCACCTACCTCCAAATGTGAATTTCGAGCCCTGAAAGCACAAAACAATGACATCTTCCGAAATTTCAGTGTACCCAAATCTCAAGGTTAAGTGCACCTATTTCCAAACATGAATTTCGAGCCCTGGATGTACCAAACAATGCCATCTCCTGATACCTGACAGGTCCCCGAGGCACATGATTACAGGCTTACATAAGCTACAGTCTGCTGCATGATCGATCGTGAGTAAACGAGTCAAGATGCCTCCGAGCCGGTGATCAATGGTGTGTCTAATGCAACATTAAAGTGATCCCACACAATAGCCATACTTCTCCTACCTTAAAGGAAATACACACAATAAATCTTATTGTGATATTGTTTTACAGGAATCTGGTGGATGAAATGTACAGGAGGAAGGGTAGGGCAGTGGGCAGGAGAGTTATTTGTTCGTGCACTACCAAAAATAATTTTTTCTTATTTTGCTTACCTTATATGAAAAAAAAATATTCTTGCAGGAAGAAAATTGAGAATAAAATTCAAGCAAAACGAGAAACCACAAAATTTTTTTAGACATTTAAGCAAAAACTTCTTATTTTTTTTTATAATGCAAGAAAAAAATTCTACAAATTCTTGTTTTTTTCTTCCCAGGTTCAACTCGTAAGAAATACAAGAATTTTTTTTCTTCCTGGAAGATAAATTTTCTGTGAGGAAGCAAAACAAGATAAACAAGAAAAAGCATTTTAAGAAATACAAGAAAACAAATCTCAAATTTTCTCAACAACTTGACAAGCAAAAATTTGCTTGCCCCATGCATGGACAAGCACATTTTTTAAGATTTGTTGGGGACAGAATAATTTTCTTCCTGGAAGAAAAATTTTCTGTGAGGAAGCAAAACAAGATAAACAAGAAAAAGCATTTTTGGTAGTGTGGTCTCCTAAACTGCCTCTACACAGAGCTTTCATGGCATTATTCAATACAGGAGCACAGTGTTCTAGCCACCTGAATTTTTTTTCTGTCCCCTCAGGTCGCATGATGATCATAGGGGGGTCTGGGGTATGCTCCCGGGAATTTTTTTTAAATCTAGACCCTCTGAAATGCTATTTCCTTTATTTTGAGGGGCAAATTTTGCTGGTAGAGTTGGTTTAATTAATATCTTAACATACCGATTTTTGTCCATCACAGAGGATGGAATGGGCAAAATTTTTGTCCGTCCCCAGCGGCAAAATTCTGTCAAAGGACGGAAGTATTGGCACTGGCTGGAACCCTGCAGGAGTATAACTAATCTGCAGACTAGAAAAACTGCTTGCAACACAGTGGATGATAAATCATGTCTGTCAACATCTGAACATGTCAGACAGAAATATTCCATCTTCAGACAGCAGATGATATCATCACCTGTGACGAAACAGTCTGGAGAAGAGTGACCTCATCTATTCCCTGTTGCAATACATTTGAGTTCAAGGAGTCTTGAATATTACTACTTTAAATGCATTTAATTTCGCGTTAGTGGAAAAATTTAGTTTTTGCGGTGGTAAATTTGCGGCAATGCCATAGACTGTAGTAAAAAAAAACATAATGGATAATAAATGTTCGCAGTTAAGTGGCCACCGCGAAAACCGTGATTATAAAACCACCCCAAACATTTCTGTATTTTCACTATCTTAAGTCTTACATTTAGCAGTAGTCCTCAGCCGACCCTCGGACCTGTAGGATTTGCTTCAGGGCTGTCTCCACCTCTACATCCATGGTGCCCTGAGGAAAACAATCAGAATCGCTTTACAGAAGAACTTTAGAAGAACTTTATTGCACGACAATTGTACATGATACAATGTATGGCAACAACATGACTTGTGGATTGAAATATAATAATTTCAAGTTCGCATAGAAAATTAAAGCTGCATGCCTCCCACCAACAAAGTAATGCTTTACTTGGTGGGTTAAGTCTACGATAAAGAAGGCAATGCCATTAGCCATTTCTGTCCCACTGGGCCTGTTTGTTGATGGAGGTGTTTGAAAGAGAATAGGGGGATGTTTGTTCAATATGGCATTCGGCAGGGTCGGTCCATTATTGCTATTTGTTTAGAAAGGAAGAAGAGGTAGAAAGCTAGCAGAAACAATTTCCTTGGAGAAGTTCTGACCTGTATGGAGCTGAGCAGGTGTGTTCGGTAGGTGCTGATCTGTTCCTTATGTCTCCTGTTGGCTTCCTGGAGAAATAAACATGCAGATAAGCCAGTCAGAGATGGCAGACTTCAAACCCTTACCCCTCTGTTGTGTATTTTGGGAGATGCTGAAACACACGCACACACACACTCAGACACACACAATTGCGCACGCACACACACATGCGCACACACACACAGAGACACACAGACAGACAGAAATAGGGCTTCCTGGAGTGACTGCTAAAAATTGAGAGAAAATGTCGAATAGAAAAATAACACAACAAGTTCATATTTCCATTTGAATGGATCAAATTTGAATCATTCTAGTATAGCAAAGACTGAATATAGAACAACAGTTAACAGTCATAGTAGATAAATAGAGGACAAAAGTTTAACTAAGTCACAAACCGTATGTTGTAGCTGTAGCCTGGAAACCTGGCTCCTGAGGGCCTCCAGCTGCTTCTTCATCCTGCCATCTGCTGCAGACTGGGCTATCAGGGACTCCTGCTTCTCAAGTCTGGTCTGGAGAGGAACAACAAGGTGGTCTTGTCAACCAAACTGTTCTAAGTTAAACATTACAGACAAGTCAAACTGCTGGTACATGTAGACTGGGCTATCAGGGACTCCTGTTTCTGTAGTCTGGTCTGGAGAGGAACAACAAGGTGGTCTTATCAACCAAACTGTTTTACTAAACATTAAAGACAAGTCAAACTGTTGGTACATGTAGACTGGGCTATCAGGGACTCCTGTTTCTCAAGTCTGGTCTGGAGAGGAACAACAAGGTGGTCTTATCAACCAAACTGTTCTACTAAACATTAAAGACGTCAAACTGTTGGTACATGTAGACTGGGCTATCAGGGACTCCTGTTTCTCAAGTCTGGTCTGGAGAGGAACAACAAGGTGGTCTTATCAACCAAACTGTTCTACTAAACATTAAAGACAAGTCAAACTGTTGGTACATGTAGACTGGGCTCCTGTTTCTCAAGTCTGGTCTGGAGAGGAACAACAAGGTGGTCTTATCAACCAAACTGTTCTACTAAACATTAAAGACAAGTCAAACTGTTGGTACATGTAGACTGGGCTATCAGGGACTCCTGTTTCTCAAGTCTGGTCTGGAGAGGAACAACAAGGTGATCTTA
This sequence comes from Branchiostoma floridae x Branchiostoma belcheri, assembly GCA_019207045.1. Taxonomy (NCBI): domain Eukaryota; kingdom Metazoa; phylum Chordata; class Leptocardii; order Amphioxiformes; family Branchiostomatidae; genus Branchiostoma; species Branchiostoma floridae x Branchiostoma belcheri. The sequence continues at coordinate 663,260 of CM033025.1, read as the reverse complement.
TCAACCAAACTGTTCTACTAAACATTAAAGACAAGTCAAACTGTTGGTACATGTAGACTGGGCTATCTTAGATTCCTGTTTCTCAAGTCTGGTCTGGGGAGGAACAACAAGGTGGTCTTGTCAACCAAACTGTTCTACTAAACATTAGAGACAAGCCAAACTGTTGGTACATGTAGACTGGACTATCAGGGACTCCTGTTTCTCTAGTCTGGTCTGGAGAGGGACAACAAGGTGGTCTTATCATCCAAACTGTTCTACTAAACATTAAAGACAAGTCAAACTGTTGGTACATGTAGACTGGACTATCTGGGACTCCTGTTTCTCTAGTCTGGTCTGGAGAGGGACAACAAGGTGGTCTTATCAACCAAACTGTTCTACTAAACATTACAGACAAGTCAAACTGTTGGTACATGTTAACTGGGCTATCAGGGACTCCTGTTTCTCTAGTCTGGTCTGGAGAGGAACAATAAGGTGGTCTTATCAACCAAACTGTTCTACTAAACATTAAAGACGTCAAACTGTTGGTACATGTAGACTGGGCTATCAGGGACTCCTGTTTCTCTAGTCTGGTCTGGAGAGGAACAATAAGGTGGTCTTATCAACCAAACTGTTCTACTAAACATTAAAGACGTCAAACTGCTGGTACATGTAGACTGGACTATCAGGGACTCCTGTTTCTCTAGTCTGGTCTGGAGAGGAACAACAAGGTGGTCTTATCAACCAAACTGTTCTACTAAACATTACAGACAAGTCAAACTGTTGGTACATGTAGACTGGGCTATCAGGGGCTCCTGTTCCTCCAGTCAGGTCTGGAGAGGGACAACAAGGGGGTCTTATCAACCAAAGTGTTCTACTAAACATTAAAGACAAGTCAAACTGTTGGTACATGTAGACTGGGCTATCAGGGACTCCTGTTTCTCTAGTCTGGTCTGGAGAGGAACAACAAGGTGGTCTTATCAACCAAACTGTTCTACTAAACATTAAAGACAAATAGTCAAACTGTTGGTACATGTAGACTGGGCTATCAGGGACTCCTGTTTCTCAAGTCTGGTCTGGAGAGGAACAACAAGGGGGTCTTATCAACCAAACTGTTTTACTAAACATTAAAGACAAATAGTCAAACTGTTGGTACATGTAGACTGGGCTATCAGGGACTCCTGTTTCTCTAGTCTGGTCTGGAGAGGAACAACAAGGTGGTCTTATCAACCAAACTGTTCTAAGTTAAACATTACAGACAAGTCAAACTGTTGGTACATGTAGACTGGGCTATCAGGGACTCCTGTTTCTCAAGTCTGGTCTGGAGAGGAACAACAAGGTGGTCTTATCAACCAAACTGTTCTACTAAACATTAAAGACAAGTCAAACTGTTGGTACATGTTAACTGGGCTATCTTAGACTCCTGTTTCTCTAGTCTGGTCTGGAGAGGAACAACAAGGTGGTCTTATCAACCAAACTGTTCTACTAAACATTAAAGACAAATAGTCAAACTGTTGGTACATGTAGACTGGGCTATCAGGGACTCCTGTTTCTCAAGTCTGGTCTGGAGAGGAACAACAAGGTGGTCTTATCAACCAAACTGTTCTACTAAACATTAAAGACAAATAGTCAAACTGTTGGTACATGTAGACTGGGCTATCAGGGACTCCTGTTTCTCAAGTCTGGTCTGGAGAGGAACAACAAGGGGGTCTTATCAACCAAACTGTTTTACTACTCTTGAACAAACTTGTTGAAACACACAGAGTCTACACAAACCCCGCCCAAGTTTACAGACTGAGTTTAAAACAATTTTGCAGTGTAGTAGTCATACATTGTACATCGGAAATGCATATTTGTGAAGGAGGGGACACCATGAAAAACGAAGAAAAAAACTGGCACAAAATTTTGGAGATGGACATTTAAACTCACCTGTTGTTCCTTGTTGATCTCCTCCAGTCTTGCAAGTTTTGACTTAAACTCCTCCAGTTTCCCCTCGATCTTCGCATCTTCCGCCGCCCTGTTTGCTGTCTCCGCTTCCTTCTGCCATAACCTGTCCTGAAGCTGCTGGTTCTCAAGGTCAAGACTTTGCACTTGTTCCTTTAGTTTGTCTTGGATTTGTTGCTTCTCGTCTTCCAGGGACTGCACTTGGTTCTTCAGGGACTTCAGCTACATAGATATGGGAATAAATAGATACAAACAACATTGTCTTTTCTGATGTTAAACGTGCCCTGAGAGCCCATCTGAAGATTCTGATAAACCTTTCTAACTCACTGCATTTAACTGATCATTTAGGCCTAGGAAAAAAAATGTTGTGTTTCCTGTTTCCCTACCTTCCCTAGAAAATCCTGCCGACCCTAGACTTTTTTTTGGGTGGGCAGTGGAGTCACAAAGCTTCCAGTTAGAATTTTTATTCAGCCTGCTTCCTAATGAAGTAAAAACAGTCTGCTTGTCCTATCTAATGGAGGATTAATGTATCTATTGTGCACAAAATCAAAGTTTGACATTGAAAGACAAGTGTCCGCATGCATTTCAGTTTACTTTGTTCAACTGTATTGTAAATATGTATCACTAGATTTTTGGCTAGCCTAAAAAAAATTACAAAAAAAAAGATATCCCCTACCTACCGACCCTAATTTTTTCAGGACTGAAACAGGAAACACAACATTTTTTTTCCTAGGCCTTATCAATTATAATAAATTTTGCTTCGTACAAAGGGGAAGGGCCAACAACAACTAATCAGCTATAACAACAGACGTTAAACCGGATATGATGATGATGATGATATGCTTTCTTCTTCCTCCTGAAAATGTTGTTTAACAAAGATAGAGGACTGGGACCATTGCAGACAGAAAGAAACCTACAGGAGCTAAGGAAGCTCACGATGAACAGGATTAAGTGGAGAGAGTTAAAGAAAGACTGATTGCAGCTGCATAGTGTAAAGACCACCGCAGCAGCAGAACACAGTGGACTAAACTTATCATATTTTGTATCATGTTTTTCTTGGATATATGAGAATTCTTGTACACAACCGGGATGTACTTACTTTGCTTACGTTTCGGTGTCTATCAGACACCTTACTCAGCAAAGTACATCCTGGCTGTGTACAAGAATTCTCATATATCCTATATTCTACCAACCTTATGAAATTATTTTCACATGTTTTTTTCTTGTTGTGCAAACAAATACACAACCAGGATGTACTTTCCAGACTATTGTGATTCGAATAGCCACGTATGCATGTGAATCTTGGAAAGCACTGCAGAGATAACAAAATCACTTGACACTTTCCAACGTAAATGCCTTAGGACAATGGCGTGACCACGTCACAAATGAAGAGCTCATGCAAAGAGCTAAGGTGCCTCTAGCCAGTAAGAGAGTCAGAAAAAGAAGATTGAGATTTGTCGGGCATGTATGGCGCCTATCCGACAAAAGAACAACAAAAACAGCTACAGGTGTGTCATGGGCTCCTAAGGGCACCCACCCCAAGGGCAGGCCTAAAACTACACTAAGAGTAAGACGGACAATCTTAGATGATGGAAGGAAAATGGGTGTCTACAACATGGAAAGCATGGCAGTATATAGCTGCTCAAGACCACAACCTTTGGAGAAAGTTATGAAAGTTCGACCAATGCAACAGTGTTGCGGGAGGGTCGAAGGTGCAAACAAATAAACAAACAAACACCTGGTTGGACTCCGTCTCCTCGCCGATGATCCGTAGCGCCCGCTCCCTCTCAAGCTCAAATAAACAAACAAACAAACAAACAAACAAGCACCTGGTTGGACTCTGTCTCCTCGCCGATGATCCGGAGTGCTCTCTCCCTCTCCAGCTCAAATAAACAAACAAACAAACAAACAAACAAACACCTGGTTGGACTCTGTCTCCTCGCCGATGATCCTGAGTGCTCTCTCCCTCTCCAGCTCCTGGACCCGGGTCCCCAGCTGGGTGTTGATCTCTCGAGCCTCCCGCATCCGAACATCCTGGCTGTCAAGGGTCTCCTGTAGTGTATTGAAGTGTACTTTAAATATATATCACACAAGATAACCGAGTGTCAGAAACAATAATATTCTACCACCAGACACACACATGGCTCCAAATCTGCCTTCCTTTAAGACTTAGAGACTCTCAGAGAAACAGAAACGACCATAAAAGTGTTGATCTCCCGAGCCTCCCGCATCCGAACCTCCTGGCTGTCGAGGTTCTCCTGTAGTGTCAATGGGCATTTTTATCATGCACAAGAAAACAATTTCCTAATACAATTTTAGGCACTTTCATAAAGGTTAGACATCCAGGTAAACAATATTCAAATACAATTCAATCTCTACAACTAGATAACAAAACTTTGGAAATAAATCTCCATTTTTTCAAAATCCAGTTATAGAGATTGAATTGTACTTAAGAGCGAATGTCTGTAAGGGTCAAACAATGGTGGCACCGGTCAAAAAATAGATTTGGCTCATTTTTTGCACAGTGATAGTACTTGGTACACAACCCCTCAAAATAGCTTTCTTTCTTCTCAGAACCCCTCGTTGCCATGGCAACAGGCCAAAGAAGTTTGGGGGCCATTTTGCCGGATTTGGGCATGTCAAAAACATGAAAATTGGCCAACTTAAGGGCACTATCACTGAACAATGCTTTAACTAAACAACAAAGGCAGAATATGCTGATCAGAGCAATGCATAAAATTGTATGAAATAGCAGTAAAGTTAATCTCCTGTAAATTCTAAGGCCCTGGGCAGCCTGAATACAATACACTGTTTTCAGGTTGTAAAGAATCTGAAATTTTGCCCAACTTCAAAGCACTGAAAGTCCATAAGTATAAAGTATTTTCGCTTGCAATTTACTACAAATAATAACCTACTATTGGGCTATTAGATGAATGCTAGCAAAGTTTGGGTTCTTGTTTTGTTTCTATGCAATCGTCCGTCGAAGTGGGTCAAATTTCATGATTTTGATAATATGTCATTTTGTGCTCTCTTTAAACAATCATAAGTCCCATACCAAAGTTGCTCTGCAATTAAAATTCACATGGATTATAAACCAATGTATTGTCTATCAAATGCATGTTTGTAAAGTTCGGGTTCTTGTTTCGTTGCTACGTAATTGTCCTTTTAAGTGGGTCATTTTTTATGATTTTGATAAAATACATTATTTTGCATCATCTTCGAACAATCATAACTCACAAGCCAAAATTGTTCTGTAACTAGAATTTACCTGAAATGTAAACCAAGATATTGTTTCTCAAGGTCATGCTTGTAAAGTTTGGGTTCTTGTTTTGTTACTAAGCAATTGTCCGTTAAAGTGGGTCAATTTTCATGGTTTTGATGATATATCATGTTGTGCTCTCTTTGAACTGTCATAAGTTGCAAAATAAATTTGTCCTGAAATTGAAATTAACAAGGAATACAAACGAATGTATTGTCTATCAAATGCTTGTTTGGACAGTTCGAGTTCGGGTATTCTAACAGTGAATGTACATGTCCCTGAAAGTAGGTCGTATTCCACTGACTTTTCCACAAATCATGTTCTTGACAACAGTGATACACAGTCTTTGTTTTTATAGAACCGATGTAGCAATGTGCTATCACCATGGAAAAAAAAAACATTTGTAGGGATTATATTCTACACAAAGTCATATTTATGTTTAATGTCAGATTAATCCACTCTGAACTTTCAAACATTCTGCTAGTTTTAAAGCTAAGCATGATGTATGACTACAGTCTTGAACATGTTTGCATCCCCACAATATGGCGACTTATTTCTACATTGGAACAAATATCTTAAATCTCTGTGCATCTTTCTTTCACAGTAATGTGAAAAACATGTGCATTTTCAACTTCTGCTAACACACTCATTTTCAGCAAGGACATGAACTTCGGTATTCTTGAATTTTTGCCACAAATATGGACTTCCAAAGGCAATCAATTATTGGTGATCGCAAATCAGATTTAGGAATGTTAGTTCGTTTGCCAAATCGCAAGCTTATATGTGTCTCCCAAAAAGGAAGACGTAGATAAACGTCATTCGTTGCTTCATTTTGATCTTTACTGTTGATAGATTCGAACAAAGTTAGGTCAAGATGCTGACCTTCATCATCCTCTGCCGTATTTTGACGTTCGCCTGTCAAGCTAATTTCCACACAGACAGACTAGCAGACAAACATCAATCGCCGCCAGGAGTTGGCATTTCAGGCAAACTTCAAGAGCAACCTACTAGGTTCGTTCTTGCCCTTGCTTAAAACGAGTATGGTCCATTGAATAGCAGAAACTGAAAAACGCATGTTTTCACATAAATGCTACCGTGAAAAGAAAGATGCACAGAGATTTATGATATTCGTTCCAAATATGTATATACATTGTATAAGCTACATTTTGTAAGTCTTCAAGAGTCATATTGTGGGGATGCAAACATGTTCAAGACTGTAGTCATACATCATGCTTAGCAGTAAAACTAGCAGAATGTTTGAAAGTTCAGAGTGGATTAATCTGACATTAAACATAAATATGACATTGTGTAGAATATAATCCCTACAAATGTTTTGTTATGGTGATAGCACATTGCTACATCGGTTCTATAAAAACAAAGACTGTGACATGTGTATCACTGTTGTCAAGAACGTGATTTGTGGAAAAGTTAGTGGAATACGACCTACTTTCAGGAACATGTACATTCACTGTTAGAATACCCGAACTCGAACTGTCCAAACAAGCATTTGATAGACAATATATTCGTTTGTATTCCTTGTTAATTTCAATTTCAGAACAAATTAACTTTGCAACTTATGACAGTTCAAAGAGAGCACAACATGATATATCATCAAAATCATGAAAATTGACCCACTTTATTAACGGACAATTGCTTAGCAACAAAACAAGAACCCAAACTTTACAAGCATGACCTTGAGAAACAATATCTTGGTTTACATTTCAGGTAAATTCTAGTTACAGAACAATTTTGGCTTGTGAGTTATGATTGTTCGAAGATGATGCAAAATAATGTATTTTATCAAAATCATAAAAAATGACCCACGTAAAAGGACAATTACGTAGCAACGAAACAAGAACCCGAACTTTACAAACAAGCATTTGATAGACAATACATTGGTTTATAATCCATGTGAATTTTAATTGCAGAGCAACTTTGGTATGGGACTTATGATTGTTTAAAGAGAGCATAAAATGACATATTATCAAAATCATGAAATTTGACCCACTTCGACGGACGATTGCATAGCAACAAAACAAGAACCCAAACTTTGCTAGCATTCATCTAATAGCCCAATAGTAGGTTATTATTTGTAGTAAATTGCAAGCGAAAATACTTTATACTTATGGACTTTCAGTGCTTTGAAGTTGGGCAAAATTTCAGATTCTTTACAACCTGAAAACAGTGTATTGTATTCAGGCTGCCCAGGGCCTTAGAATTTACAGGAGATTAACTTTACTGCTATTTCATACAAGTTTATGCATTGCTCTGATCAGCATATTCTGCCTTTGTTGTTTAGTTAAAGCATTGTTCAGTGATAGTGCCCTTAAGTTGGCCAATTTTCATGTTTTTGACATGCTCAAATCCCGCAAAATGGCCCCCAAACTTCTTTGGCCTGTTGCCATGGCAACGAGGGGTTCTGAGAAGAAAGAAAGCTATTTTGAGGGGTTGTGTACCAAGTACTATCACTGTGCAAAAAATGAGCCAAATCTATTTTTTGACCGGTGCCACCATTGTTTGACCCTTACAGACATTCGCTCTTAAAAACTTCAGGTACTGTAAATGGAAAGAGCTTAAATTGGTAAGACAGAGACCAAATCTGGTCTACATTTGTAAGGCCCTCCAGACCTATTCATTCAACAATTCATTAATTTTATTACTTTTCATTCATCTTTTAATTCATTCATTCTTTCATTCATCTGTCAAGGTAATATTCATGTATGATGATGACAAAAGATGATAAAATAAATGTGTAAATAATAAGACAAGTAAAAAATTAAAACTGATACTACCGAACTGACCTGAAGGTCCTTATTCTGCTGTTGTAAAGTGTTGATCTGGTCCCTCAGAGACTGCATTTGCACAGACTCCCTCTTCTCTGCTTCTCCCACCTTCTTACACTCCTCCTCCTGAAGCTCTTTTATTCTCTCGTTCAGCTGGGCCGTCACGTCCTTGGCTTCCTCTAGTTCGACCTTCAAGTCAAGATTCTCACCTTCCACCGACTCAATCTTTTCCTTTAAGGCCTGCATCTGGATGGCTTCTTTTTCCACAAACGTCGCCTTCAGCGAGTTTTCCTCTTCCAGGTCCCGTAGTTTCTCCTTAGCCTGCATGTTTTCTGATTTCAGCCCCTGGATTTCGTCTTTCAGTCTGTCCATCTCTTCCAGCTGCTGGTTTTCGTCTGCCTTCCTCAAGGAGGCTTCCTCCTGCAATAGCTTCAACTGCTTTTCTAGTTTTGATTTATCTCGCTTTGTCGTTTCTAACTCGAAACTCAGCGTCTCCAGCTCTAGCATGTGGTCCTCCTGCTGTGCTGCTTTGCTTGCCGAGTCTTTCTCCCGATCCTTTAACTGGTCCTTCAGCTGAAGACTTTCCTCTGTCAACTTCTTCACTCTTCCTTCTAGTGACTTGACCTCTTGTTTCATGGTCTTGACTGCGTTCTCCTGCTCGGTGCTTTTAGAAGCTGCGATGTCTGCATCCTTCTTGAGTTGTTCCTTCAGTATTGTGACTTCTTCTTGTGTGTCGTCTGCCTCGCGTTGGAGAGACTTCATCGCTTGTTTCAGCTCTCTGTTCTCTTTCTCCTTCTCTCGGAGAAGCTCTTTGGTGATCTTGACAGTTTCTACGTGTTCCTCGTTGAACTCTTGTAACTGCGCTATCTTGCTGTTCAGCTCTTTCACCTGGAAAACAGTTAATAACTTTAAAACATATTTTGAAAGCTGTTTGAAGTCCAGGAAGATCTGTATTCTGTATCTGTATCTATATAGCCGGTATAACTGCCCTTCAGTGTAACACACCAGCTTCTGTATCTGTATCTATATAGCCGGTATAACCACCCTTTGGCGTAACACACCAGCTTCTGTATCTGTATCTGTATAGCTGGTATAACCGCCTTTTGGCGTATCACACACCAGCTTTGCAGGCACGTGGTGCGGCAACAGCTGGTTATATTACACTGAACGTCATGACACACCTAACTTTTGCACATTTATCTGCAAGCATTCTTTAAAACTATCCAGAGAAGACGCCCCTACTGTACTTGGTGATAACAAATTCCACTCTACGATAGTTCTGGGAAAGTATGAATATTTGCTCTAGGGTACGTCACTAATGGATTTTCAAATAGATTCTAAAGTGACACAAAGTCTCTGCTTACAAATTGTAGGTTTCAGCCTTTGGCTATAGAGAACCTTAGAAAACGTCTTTTGAAAAAATAAAGCCCCCAAAGCAGTAGATGTAGAGGAAACTCACCAGTTGGGAGTTCTTGTCAGCGAGAACTTTACTGGGAGAAACTTGGTCCTCCAACTGCCTGGTCAGGGATGTGTTGTCAGCTTCAAGCTTCTGCACCTGCAACCCAGCAAAGGAAAAGACATTTACCTAAAAATAAACAAAGTCCAGCTAAAATAATAATGTCTTGAATAATTGCAATATACATGACACTCTACTTTATAAACATTGATGAATTTTAGACGTTCGGGTAATAAGATATGCCAAAAAGCTACTCAAGCAACTGGATATGATTTTGGAAACAGTCAGACATTTCAGATAGTATCCACTATTTTTTGTCAGTACACTGACCGTCCTTGACCATTTTCAAAATCATATCCAGTTGCTTGAGCAACTACTTTTGGCGTACATGAACTTACACACACAAGTATGTCCTACCTGGGCTGTGCTTATGTTTGATTTGGGTGTTCTGGACCAGTAAGTATTTTATGGCGTCTCACAGTGTGAGTCACAGCTGCTTCCTACTTGCATCTTACAGGCCTCACACGGTAATTCTTAACGCGATTTGCGCGTGCCACGTGCGCTGCTGCCAGAAATTTGCATAGCGGACTCGGACATAGGAGCTGACATAGACTCCAGGGCACCAAATTTTCTGAACTTCATTTCACATTGTTTTCTCAGGTGTGTATGATACAAATAGAAAAATTACATGGTGCATTCCATGGTGGTTCCAGCCCTTCTGTAGGTCAGAGAACCCTACAGAGAAGCCTTCAATGATGTGGAATATACTGTGTTGCATTCTTTCTGATTATGTACACAATACATGTTCAATTATTGCAATGCTCGGCACAGTAAAATGCCTTCACTGTAGTGATCATGATACAGTGTAATTCAAAACACAGTTTGCATGTTTGCATGAGCCATGCGCACTGCCATCAGAAATTTACATACCCAAGGCTCGAAATACTTTTTTCTGCTTACCTGCACTGGTGCAGGTAACATTCAAAATTACCTGCACCAGGCAAATTTTACCTGCACCACCCTGAATTTAGGAAGTATGGATCATACTAAAACTGTTCAGGTACCATGCATTACTTATTTTTTCTTTCATACTTTATCAATGCAGCCAATAACAATCCATACACACCTATATCATAGGATATTTGTGTATAAAATCCAGTACATGGACCAGTGCACGTTAGGTGCAGGTAGACACCAGAAATATCTGCACAGCTCCAATTTTACCTGCACTAACCTGCATATGCAGGTGGTATTTCGAGCCCTGATACCAAATTCTGGCATAGCAACTGATGTAACTTCACATAAATGACAACTATGACCTCACCATTGCCCTGGCTTCCTTGCACTGCCTCTCTGTCTCCTCAACCTTCTTAGACAGGAACGCCACCTCCGAGTCGTTCGCTTCCTTCAGCTCCTCAAACTCCTCAAGACTCACCATCAGCGTCTTCATCTCCTCAACTTCTTCCTTGGGGACCATCTCAGACTTCAGTTTCTCCACGTCTTCCTTGGAGACCATCTCAGACTTCAGTTTCTCCACGTCTTCCTTGGGGACCATCTCAAATTTCAGTTTCTCGTACTGCGCCAGGGGGACCGTTTCAGACTGCAGCTTCTCATAATCTGCTCGTGGCACTGTTTCCTGTCTCAGCTTGTTGTAGAGCTCAAGCGGGACGGTTTCTGTGTCATCCTTACTGCCTTGGGAGAGGGCGATCAGCTCGGATTTCATCTGATCAAACTCCGACTTGGGGACGGTGTCGGCTCTGAGCTTTTCATACTCAACAACAGAGACAGTCTCCTGCTTCAGTCTGTTGTACTCTTCCAGAGGAACTGTTTCCATCTTGAGTCTGTCGTATTCCTCCCTCGGGACGGAATCTTCTTGGAGTTGTCTGAAGTCCTCCTTGGGAACGGTGCTGCTCTTGAGGGCGTTGAACTCTGAGAGGGGGACGGTTTCGGACTTGAGTCTGTCGAACTCGGACCGAGGCACGCTGTTCTGCTTCAGTCTCTCGTACTCCGACAGAGGCACGGACTCTGGGAACCCGTTTTCCTTCGTGTGGGACTCTTTAGTCGGGGACTTGCCATCCTCCACGTTCTGAAGGGATACAGGGTTCACATGGGTGGGGAAATATCAATTAGTCAATCAATAAATAAATGAATCATCAACCAACTTCCTTTGATATACTTCAACATTAAGTTCTTAAAAAGTTTGATTGACAAAAATTTCTTAAACTAAAAGGTACAGCAATGCAGTATGTACATGTACTAGTACATTGTCTAATACCTTATAATCTCCAAACAGATCCTACCATAGCATAAGATAGTATTAAAACCTGGCAGAGGAGTGAAGCCGGCTGAGGAGTGTGTTTCACTACATGGCAAATGTACACCTCTAGGCTGACTACACTCCTTGGCCAGTTGGGTTCTTTATTATGCCATTGTAGAATCTGCTTGGAGATTAAATACCTTATACAAAAAGAGAAATAGAGGCAAAAGACTACCTAGTGTGGGACCTTCGGATGGGACTTACAAAGATCATAGTATACCCCTGAATGTGGCGTAGAAAGCAGCAGCCAACTGCAGCTAGATGGGAACATGAATGGTGACCCAAGGACGAAAGATCTAAGGTAATTATCAAGACTCACCTCCAGTTGTTCCTTGAGCCTGTCGTTCTCCATCCTGAGTGACACCACCTGACTCCGCAGCAAGGCCACAAGCTGGGGGTCCTCACCGCTGGCTGGCTTCTGCTTACTCGCACTGCTGCCTGTTTTCTCTGTGCCTGCAGGACCATGATACAACATCAGACAAAATGACCAACACACCTCGCAAATAACTGTTACCAACAGGTTTAGTTTTCTCAATCCTCTAAAAAAATTTTTACAAATTCAACAAGTGTTGTCAGTGATAAAATTAGTACCAACAATCTTACAGATCTTGTAGGATTTGTATGCAAGAAACCAATCATACAAAATTGAAATGATACAAATTGGGAATAGTGAAATAAAAAAGAAGGCTTCACATTACAAGATTGCTTGAAAATGTGGAAGATTCAGTTGGAAAAAATTACTCATTCACAAGTTTGACAATTCTTATTCAATGATGTTAAATGACTGCACTTGACAATTAAGGATGATTGATTGATTGATTGATTGATTGATCGATTGATTGATAGTCCCTTACCAGGGAGGTCGAACAGGTCGTCATCATCACTGTCTCCCCAGGAGTCGCTGTCCTTGTCATCATCATCATCCTCAGGCTGGAAGGGGGGAGTTAGTATCAACATCAACCAGTCATGTCAACATGGCAAAATACAGGATAGCTACCTTCCGTACCACATGTCCCTTCCTCAGGGCAATACTGACTAGTTCTACTCTGGTGTCGCTGCTGCAGTGTGAGGAATGTGGCGCTAAACTTGACCAAAGTTACAAAACAATTGTACACCCCCTTCATATTAAATATACTTGACTGATTGGAGTACATTTTCAGTTCAAAAAGCCTCCATTATACAAAAAGTGCATTCTTCATATTGCAGTAGCCACACCTGTGCTTTAGTGCAAAGTAAAACCAGTCAGTATTGCTCTGAGGAAGGTGACAGTACTGTCTTTATAGCAAAGTAGCTTTTAGCAATGACCCACACAGCTTCCCTTCTTGCAGTACTCACGTTAGCTGCCAGAGGGAGCTACAGTACCATGTATGTTAACGAACCTGGTATGTTGAGAGTTGTGCCTTCAGGAGTTTGACTTCTTCCTCCAGCTCCATCCTCCTCTTTGTCTCATCTTCCAACTTTTCTTCCGTATCTGAATTCTGAAACAGAAAGAATAAAGAGTGCATTCTTGCTGAATACCGGTTTAACTGATGATGAATGTCCCAATTCCATGCAAAAGGGAGAGCAAGAATCACTGAGCTTATTTACAGGTAAATATGCCAGAAAGCATCTTTAGTGTGAGCATGACAACAACCTTTTCTACAGTGCATAAGGGGTAAGTCTATTGGCAGCTCTCAGCTTGTTTACAAACAAACAAACAAGCAAACAAACAAACAAACAGTACCTGTTGTTGTTCCATCTCGTCCTGAAGCCTGTGTAACATGTCCGTAGCCTCCTGTTGTGCAGCTCTCAGCTTGTTTACAAACAAACAAACGAACAAACAAACAAACAGTACCTGTTGTTGCTCCATCTCGTCCTGTAGCCTGTGTAACATGTCCGTAGCCTCCTGTTGGGCGGCTCTCAGCTTGTTTACAAACAAACAAACAAACAAACAAACAAACAGTACCTGCTGTTGTTCCATCTCCTCCTGAAGCCTGTGTAACATGTCCGTAGCCTCCTGTTGCGCAGCTCTCAGCTTGTTTACTTCTTCGTTTAGCATTTCATTCTCCTCCTCTAACTCCTACAGGGACAACAGAGAGTCTTAGTTTGTCTTTTAAAAAAAAATCAAATTCAAACAAAGCCTGATTTTACCATGAAGGGTAGCAGCTAGAATGGCAACACTCACTCACTGCTAACTATTCTGTTTAGCATCCGTTGCAACATTTAAAAAAAAATGCAGATACCCTAGTAGACATCTTCCCTACATGTAGTACGTCTTGGTTGTTGGCGGAAGAAGGAATAAAAACACACCAAAGAAAAGCATGCTTTCCTTATATCGGGGAATACAAAAGTAAAAAAAGCAGACCAATAAGATCACAATTTCAACTCAACATTTCTCGATATGTAACATTTCTCAGTACATGTTACTTGTTATGTGAAAGAGTGGGTTCCTATCCCTTGAATGTGGTTAATGTTGTAAGCCCTTACCTGTAAGAGTGAGTCCCGACTTCCCCTGTCCGTCACAGCAGAGGCTGAGTTGGTCATGGTGTGCTGGGAGGACTGACCGCTGTCCACTGATACTACCTTTGGTACATAGTCACACATCAACACACACAAGTAGATTAACCCACATATCAACACACATATGAACACTGTCCAGAGATACATGCACTACCTGTTGTAGAGTCACATATTTAACACACAAACTCAACACTTCTACCAGGGATATGATGTCACCAATATTACAGCTACAGTCAGTCTAGTACAGACCAGGACATGTTACTGCGCACAACAATGCGGTCCAAAGTTTGGAAAACAGTTCAATTGTTTTTAAATGATGGGTCAATGTTCAAAAACAACTGTCCAATTATTGATTTCAGGGTTTGTTTGGCTGATTTGAAGAATCCATATTAAAATGTAGGAACAATTTATTAGGTATGACCTTCCATATACCTTGTCATATATACAAAGTCCAAAATACAGTTTAAAAAGAAGATAATAAGATGCTATTATAAATATAGTAGACAATATTATAGGCTATAACAGCCATTTTTGTGTATTTAAAACATTGTACATGCAGCCCTGGCTGTGAGTGCTTAACAGCCATTAAACAAATAAACAATGGATTGACAACAAAGGGGAGACTCCATCAACCTACACAGACACTCCAGAACGAAGCCCTGCCATCAAGCCCTGACATTTACATGCAAGCACCTTTATTGCGAGGGTTAGATGTGCTTTCACATAGATGTCTAAGGCAGGAAACAACAGACAATAAACCAGGAAGTGAGCAAAGATTACCAACCTCCTGTTTGCCTGGTGAAGTTAAGGACCTCCTTGGGCTGGAGGGGCGAGACTCGTCTGACGCATCGAACGCTGCGACGTAGTCCACTTCTCCCGGGGCCACTGGGGTTTCTTCTTCTCCATCTGGAAATATCACAATATACACTAGTCACAACAACATACAGTACACACATGTACATCCATGTCACATATAGTCCACTTCTCCCGGGGCCACGGGGGTTTCTTCTTCTCCATCTGCAAACATTGAAAACTTACTCATTGGCACATGAAGGACATTCATTTGACTCCAGGTCATGCAAGAAATTGTACCTGCAGTGTTCCAGACCTGGTAAAGCCAATAGGCTGAGTTTACAATGGGACGGACTAATGTGGCAAGAAATCTAACTTGTCTGCAGTTAACATCAGGTAACTATTTCTGCAGTATGGGTTCATCAGGTAACAATTTCTGCAGTATGGGTTCATCAGGTAACTATTTCTGCAGTATGGGTTCATCAGGTAACTATTTCTGCAGTATGGGTTCATCAGGTAACTATTTCTGCAGTATGGGTTCATCAGGTAACTATTTCTGCAGTTTGGGTTCATCAGGTAACTATTTCTGCAGTATGGGTTCTGCAGTAAGAATGCAGAATGCGTTACCGTCTATGTCCCAGGTAGCAGTAAGAATGCAGATGCGTTACCGTCTATGTCCCAGGTAGCAGTAAGAGTGCAGATGCGTTACCGTCTATGTCCCAGGTAGTAGTAAGAATGCAGATGCGTTACCGTCTATGTCCCAGGTAGCAGTAAGAATGCAGATGCGTTACCGTCTATGTCCCAGGTAGCAGTAAGAATGCAGATGCGTTACCGTCTATGTCCCAGGTAGCAGTAAGACTGCAGATGCGTTACCGTCTATGTCCCAGGTAGCAGTAAGAATGCAGATGCGTTACCGTCTATGTCCCAGGTAGTAGTAAGAATGCAGATGCGTTACCGTCTATGTCCCAGGTAGCAGTAAGAATGCAGAATGATGCGTTACCGTCTATGTCCCAGGTAGCAGTAAGAATGCAGATTGCATTACCGTCTATGTCCCAGGTAGCGGTAAGAATGCAGATACGTTACCGTCTATGTCCCAGGTAGCAGTAAGAATGCAGATACGTTACCGTCTATGTCCCAGGTAGCAGTAGAGGGCGCCATCTCTAGCGTTGAGATGAGCTCGGCATGTCCGGACGACTTGGCGTAATCCGCGGCCGTCTGCCCCAGCACGTCCTGCAGGTCGACCTTTGCCCCCTTCCTGACCAGGAGTTCGACCACGTCCGTGTTCCCTCGCTCACAGGCCTGCATCAGGGCAGTACTGCCACGGGGGAAACATTATACAGTCATCAGATATAAGATAGGCACATGAAAAAAAAATGAAAACTTATTTGTGTTGGTAGGCTCTGCTAAACTGGGCTGAGGTTTCCACTTTTGAGGGCTAAAAAGCTGTCAGCCAATCAGAGAATTGTTTAGGTAAAGCTGGTTCTCTGATTGGCTGAAAGCTAGTTAGAGGCCACACTAAGAATGGTGGATGCAGACCAGGGCCTGACATTCACTTTGGGGAATAGGTGTCGGGTGTATTTAAATGATTACTGGCAAGTGGAGGAAGCAACACGATATAATATAGTCATCAGTCACAGAATATGATAGTGTCATTAGTGATAGTTTCTTCTGTGTTGGAACAAAGCTCAAATTGTACAACTACAGAGTCTACCAACACAGATGAGCTTTGATTTGAATGTGTCTATCTTATATTCTATAGGAGAGGACACAACATATTAAGTAGTCTTCAGTCACAGATATAAGACAGGCATGTTCAAATCAAAGCTCATATGAGTTTATGGAACCCGTAGTTGCAAAGATTGATATTTGTTCCAACATAATTAGAAACGCTTTTCAGTCAATCTCACAGACTTTCATCAGAAACTGATGTCCGATTCACTGCGCTGACATTTTGATAACAATGGAGTCATGTTACAGAATCAGACATTTGATGAAGGTTGTCAATATTGACTGAAAATTCAAGGTGAGCATTTCTTTCATGTTGGAACCAGATTTGTTTTGGGGAAAAGGTGCACTGGTGCACTGAAACTAGAGTTTTAGGTGCATAGAAAAATCTTGGGTGCAAAAAATAAAGCAAAATGTCAGCAAAAACTGCCTCTCTTCAGAGTTTGAGTCTGAAACTCTATAGCTAAGATCAGACAGAACTACCACATCATAGAAACCACTACTACAACACAGACAGCAGTACCACACTATAGACACCACTACCACAACACACACAGCACCGTGACCACATACCTCCTTGTATGTAATCCAAATAGCAGTCTCAGGGAGAGAGAGCAACAACAAGGCAATCAGAGATGGCAGACTTCGCCCCCTTACTCTTACCCACATACAAACCTTGCAGTCCCACAAACAACAAACAAACCACCATCAATACCTTCAAAATATACAGTAATGATTTAAATTCTATGAAAATGTGCACAATTTGGGAATCACAGAAATATGCACAAAGACACACACATACACAAACACACATATACAAACACACACAAACACACACTCACACATACACTTGGTATCACTGACACATGCACGAGACCCATCCTGTAGTCACTATCACTTATCACAGTAGTCCCAACCAGATTTTCTTGGTTGCTGAAAAGGTATAAATTTGCCAAATGAAGTGGATATTTGCCATAGAAGTGTTTGGTTGCAGCTGTGTAACTCTACGGACGGCTAACTATTTGGGGGTTTAGTCCCCCCATGAGGGGCCCTCCCGGCTGTGATGTGAAGTATTACCTGTTAGTAACTCCATCCTGTGCATTCATGTCTGCCCCCTGATCCACCAGCAGTTTCACCATGTGCACATGTCCCAGACTGGCTGCATGCATCAAGGGTGTCTTCCCTTCCTACATATGATATCATTTAGAAAAAAGGTTAAAATAATCACACCCAAGGTAAAAGGCAGCCTTGAAAAGGAGTCATCTGGCAAGAAACACCTGTTCTGCCATGCCTTCCACTGCATTGGAGAACCTTAATGAATAAATAAATAAATGGAAATGTCTATACAGTCTCATAGCCTTTTTAAGGTGGTAGGAGCAGTAACTTTTGGTTGCTAATGTATCTAGGGCACAGTATTGGAAGGCAGAGCCAAATGAATGGAGGAATGATACAGAAGATGAAGAGAAGACCAAGCCTGACCTTGTCCTGTGCGTTGATGTGAGCCTGATGCTGTAACAGGACCAGGGCTGCCGAGATGTGGCCTCCTATGGCTGTGAACAGGGACAACAGCATATGGGTTACATGTTCATTTCGTATCATACAACAAGGCAACATACAAATACTGAGGCACACACACTATGAAAGGTTAAATATGAAAGTTCAAATGTGAATGGTCAGGTTACCTGCATGGTGCAGAGGGGACATTCCGTCTGTATCTTCGCTGGACACAGGAACCCTGTTCTGTAAAACACATGGAAATGGCATGTTCTAACATAAAGCAGTAGCAATAAATAAGTCCCTTATGTCTTGTATATACACTGTAGATGCATGTAGATGTATGATACATTGTGTGTATGTTTGGATAAACACTGTATTGACAAAGAGCACCATGATGTCCTTGCAAATGATTGATCCAGCTGGAGATGCACACTATCCAGGCAGCTAAAATGAGAAGCCAGACTGATGCGCAGAGAAAAGAACTCTACAACACAGCTTAGTCAGCTTAAAGATGTGACAGAGACTGTCATTCTCGTAAAGGACATGTCTAGCCATAGTAAAAGCTGTAGGGCTGATATCAATCAGGACTTTACCATGGTTATTACTGACCAAACTAGGCCAACAAATAAAAGCATTGTAGAAAAAGGAGCTGTGTGTACAATAAATTTTCTTGGCGATGACCTTCACCAGTCTAGTACTCATGCAAAAATGTCTGAAATACCTGCAGTAACCGTTCTACACATTCAGCGCTGCCCCCTCTGGCCGCAGAGTGAACTGCAGTTCTCCCGAATGTGTCTGTCAGCAGAACGTCTACCCCGTGAGCCACGAGGATGTCCAGACACTCCAGCTGGCCTTGGGAGGCAGCAAGGTGGAACCTGGGGGGACAAACACAAGCGGGTCACAATTTGGACGTGACACTGGGATTGTGCTAGTAGCAAGGTGGAACCTGGGGGGACAAACACAAGCGGGTCACAATTTGGACATGACATTGGGATTGTGCTAGTAGCAAGGTGGAACCTGGGGGGACAAACACAAGCGGGTCACAATTTGGACGTGACACTGGGATTGTGCTAGTAGCAAGGTGGAACCTGGGGGGACAAACACAAGCGGGTCACAATTTGGACATGACACTGGGATTGTGCTAGTAGCAAGGTGGAACCTGGGGGGACAAACACAAGCGGGTCACAATTTGGACGTGACACTGGGATTGTGCTAGTAGCAAGGTGGAACCTGGGGGGACAAACACAAGCGGGTCACAATTTGGACATGACACTGGGATTGTGCTAGTAGCAAGGTGGAACCTGGGGGGACAAACACAAGCGGGTCACAATTTGGACGTGACACTGGGATTGTGCTAGTAGCAAGGTGGAACCTGGGGGGACAAACACAAGCGGGTCACAATTTGGCAGTGACACTGGGATTGTGCTAGCAGCAAGGTGGAACCTGGGGGGACAAACACAAGCGGGTCACTATTTGGACGTGACACTGGGATTGTACTAGTAGCAAGGTGGAACCTGGAGGGGACAAACACAAGCGGGTCACAATTTGGACGTGACACTGGGATTGTAAGTTAGTAGCAAGGTGGAACCTGGAGAGGAGTTAGTACAACATGAGGAGTTCAGAACGAGGCTGCATACTGGTACCCAGTACTGCCGTGCACACACCTAAAAAATCTTTTAGGTACAGGTTCAAAATAAAAGAACATCAAAATGTATTATAACCAAGTAGACTTACACTCAAGTACATGTATATAACTTTTGGCTTATTTTGTTGCTAAAATAATGTTATTCCTACCAAAGTGATGAAAATTTAGCACAGACAATCTTTCTGGCCTATGGGTATCAGCACTCTCAAAATCACTGTTCTCCACACAAGATAACTACAAATTTAAAACATTTGGCAGATTCCTTGATACTACAGAATAGTATACAGTTATGTGCATTATGACATTATAACTAAGTCTAATGTGTGTGCACATGTTTAGTTCCTGATTACTCACGCTGACATCCCCTCAGGGCCCATCTTGGAGGGGGAAGCCTTCTTCCCAAGCTCTGCAACAACCTTCTCATCATCACCCTGTTCCACTGCCTGCCACAGTCGCTCGTCATGTTTACCCCACTCCTGGGCCTGTAAACAAACAAACAAACAAATAAACAAACAAGTCAGCTCCCTGTTCCAATGCCTGCCACAGTTGCTCATCGTGTTTACCCCACTCCTGGGTCTGTAAACAAACAAACAAACAAGTCATCTCCCTGTTCTACTGCCTGCCACAGCCGTTCGTCGTGTTTACCCCACTCCTGGGTCTATAAACAAACAAACAAACTATCAAGTCGTTCCCCTGTTCCACTGCCTGCCACCAATGTTTGATTTGAGATGGGAGAGAAAATTTCCTTGGATTTTATATTAATCAATCAATCAATCAATCAATCAATCAATCAATGAGATCTAGGCTAGCTAAAACTCATTTGATTTACAGTTTATTTCTGACCCAAAAATCATAGTTACAACTACATGTACCGTAAATAAAATATTGTAGCAGCTCATCCAATTTTCAGTCATGTGCTGCCCTTTTAATTTTTCTGTATGACAATTGAGTCACCGGACACCTTCCTGACCTATAATAATCAATCTCCGACCAGTCCGTTATCATCCCTGTCTAAAGCTATCAGGGTAAAACTGTCCTTGAGCCCACACCAATTTTATTTGTTGTTTCTCAGATTTTTTTCAGAAAAAAATTGGGTTGTTCAGTCAAAATAAAATATTAAAAAAAACTTTTTCAAAAAGTCGGGGGTAGGAGAGATTGAGGGGCTTACTCAAGTTACAGATACTTCAGGGGGTCCCTGGTACCGTAGCAAAGTCCAAAGTTTGAAGAAAAATTATAAACATACCGTACAAAATAGGCACATACAACTACTGGATTTGAGGCCCATAGTTAATTTGAGAAAGGAGAGGCTGTGAAATTTTGTCAACACGAAGTGTAGCCATTAATTTGAATTTTTTTTTCAAATCAGAAAAAATAGGGTCAGGAAATCCGAGAAACAACAAATAAAATTAGTGTGGCTTGATGTGGACAATCTCTCGCATGTATCTGGGCCAACTCATCCATAATGCAGAAGGACTGGTCCCGTGTGGCCACAGATCTGAAGGATGGGAGATTATACAGAATCTGAAAACTGTAAATAATTTCTGTGGTGGATCATTTTGACGGCGCTGTCTGTCCCGATATCTAACTCAGATGGAATCTAACACAAGAAATTATCAATATCAAGTATTACACAATTTCTTTGAGACAATAATTAAGTGGGAGAGAGCAAGAATTCTGTCTAATTCTGATGATCTTTCAGTTTTTGGCTATGCATAATTAATGTAATAATATAACAGGAGAAAATTGTAACCCTAATTTGGGAGAAAACAGTACCTAAGGTTTAAACATACTATAAAGGCACCAAAATAAATGTGCAAACTAATTATAAGATGATAAGTGAACAAGAGGTATCACACAGGCTTCCATCAAATAATTCAAACACACTTTGCTTGCGCCAAGTGCACCACTGTTGAAAGTAGAGATATTCGGATATTGAATTTAGAATTGCCATTGCTAGTAGTACTATGATTATATTGTTCAAAGACACCAGATTTTCTTAGCTTCTGGCACATTTTGAATTGAAAAGCAGTTTTCTTCCGTGTGTATGACATAAATAAACTACAACATGCGCACTCCACATCATCCTCTGTCCCACCCTCCAGCAGCCTGACAAAGTGACAGTCATAATTACTCATATTGTATTCTCCATAATTGACAAGGTAGATATGACATTGTGTGTTTTAACAAATTATACTATGCACATGCACACACATAAAATTTAAACCATTGCTTCCTACACACCTCACTTTTCCTGAACTTTGCTCTGAGACTCTTCATTTTGGGGCCGCCACAGATGGTTCCCTGCTACAGTACATACAGGTGCAGGTACAGGTGCAGGTGCAGGTACCGTACATGTACCAGGGCACAGTCTCTGCCAGCCTCCAAATGTGAGGACACTGGCTGGCTCCCTGCTAGGTAACACACAGGTATGTAGGGCACAGTCTATCCTGCCAGCCTCAAGGTGTGCAGGCATCAGGCAGGTATTGCCATGGCAACCAGTCTGTTTACCTGCAACAAGATACAGACAAGATCTTTCAGTTGGAAATGTCAGGCATACACAAATTATGGCTGTGGAGATAACGTCATATTTGGGAGGGGGGTGCTGGAAAAGAGTACAATTACTTTATTAGAGGGGTCTTCCTAACTAGTCAGTGTGTGTCTAAAAGCATCGTGTACATTTTCTTCTAAGTCATAATGTTACAGACAGCATGTCCAGACTCTTCAGACATTGTCAGTGGCATCATGGTGTTTTTGTCACCATTTATAATCTGACGTTTGAGTTATATGGATGCCAGGGAATCAACCTGGGACATATTAGCTTCAAATTCTAGTAAAGTAAAGCAGTTAAGACCAGGTAGTCAAATGTATTAGATTAAATATAAACATAGAATTTTTAAAAAAAATCAGCAACAACGGGTAACTTCAGATTACCTTTATGACTGCAGATAACAGACAATCAACACTCAACAGCGTTTTTTTCCCCCCACAAATTATATAATATATATGACTGTGGGTTACGTCCATACCCTTGACTTATAAAACATGTCTTTTTTGAGCTTTTGAAGTAACGAAGTTGTACTCAATTTTTTCTTTCGAATTTTTCCAAAAATTCTGGGATGCACCTGAACAGACATATTTGCGGCATTAAGTCACCTATAGGTTTAGTCACCTACGAAAGAGTCAACACAAATACGGTAACTTCAAACAGTTTCAACTCACTTCCGCATAATCAACAGACGTTATTTGGGACTTCGCAAACTTTACTCCAGGTAAAACCAAGTTATAATCTAACACACAAATCATCCCCAGGGATCCTAAAAACCACAGGGAAAACGTATGCAAACCCTATACACATTTCAACTAAAAGGAAAAGTTGTTGTTGTTGTCGTCCCCTGACTCACGCCAAGGCGGACGCCTCAAGCGCTATCAGCAAATACGGACCACTTTACTCCTTGTAAACATCACCAAAGTGTTTAAAACTTGTCCCACCTTGTTCTCAGATCCCCATAGTCGCACAGGTCAGCTCAACAGGGTAAGAAGTCGCCGTGAAACCCAGAAAAGCGCCGTCCTACGCGAGACCTCCTGTTGCTGGGACCCAAGTTTGTGCGGCCGCCATTTTACAAGTGTCCCGCCAGGGGCATGACGGGAAGGGGACTCCCGGGGGACACCTGAAAACTCACCTGTAACGTTACACCTGTTGGAACTCACCTGTTGGAACTCACCTGTAACGAGAGCTCACCTGTAAAAACTTACTTATTAAAAGTGCACAGTTTTAATAAAAAAAAAAACAACTCACATGTAAGAAGAACTTGCCTGTGGGAACTTACCAGCAAGAATTCACCTGTAACTTAAGAAGATAGAGCGTCGTCCACTAACACCTTTGTCGGATGATAAATGGTGGCCAAAATTAAATGTGTCGAATGATGTGCCAGAGGGATTAGCCGACCGCTTAAAGAGTTACATGTAACGACTTTGTCCTTTCTCGTCAGACAGATCTCGCACAAACTTTTGTGACACGTCCGCCAATGCCCCCAGGAGTTTCCATAACGGATTCCGTTGACAAAGCCCTCAGTAGAAGCCACCTTGTTGTTACCAAGAAACTCTAGATCTTTAATCATCTTCAGTGTTTCTTCGTAGGAAAGTTTACGGTTATTTCCTGATTTTTCAAAGACTAACCCCGGGCCCCATGCAATAAGTCAAACAGGCGATATACATGTATAGCGGTCTCAATGTGCGGGGTGGTCGGGCCATAGAGGTCTGGACGCAAAGTTTAATACCTGTTCAAAAGGACTATGGTTTTCTCACCTGCACCATTCCAGAGACGACAAGTCCAGATTCCCAATCCGGATTGGACGGAAATCCAGTGTAAAGGTGGTCAAACGACGATTGAAAGTTCTTAGGAAACGCATGCTTTCCGTGCGAGATCTTCCGTAAATGACAGGGAAAATTGTTTTGAACGACGCCTTTTAACTTTTATTAAGCATAAAATAGTTGCGTATATGCACGTGCAGTGCAGAACATACCTGTTCGAACGTAAGTAAGGCAATCTTTATGAATACACGTAATCATAAAGGGGTCTTCAAGTTGCGGACCGAGTGAATAATCGTTTTCACCCGTAATAGCGTTTTCATCATCTTAAGGCGTCTTCCTTATACCCCCTTCACATTAGGCGCGATTCGATCGGACGATGAGTCTGCGAGCTCTAAATTACGAGGAGGCATGACCCTGACGGGAAGGGGGAACTCAGCCATTTCTTCGTCGGCATCAGGGTCATGCCTCCTCGAAAATTAGAGCTCGCAGACTCGTCGTCCGATCGAATCGCGCCTAATGTGAGGGGGGTATTAAGAAAACTGCGGGAGCTCAGGAAGCTGGCGATGAATAGGACGCAGTGGAGAGAGATGAAGAAAGACTGAATGCTGATGCAGAGTGTCCAGAACACTGCATCAGCAGAATACAGTGGACTACTACTAAGGCGTCTTCCCTATATTTGATGGTCTCCTTTCCATCACTCGTACCCAGCCCACACCAACACAATCCGATGTCGGCAAGTGCAGTTAAGTGAGAGAGCAATATGTGAGCTGCAGTGTTCCCGTGCATGGGTGATTTTACGTATTCATTCCACTTTCAAAGTAGAAGGCTCTTTCGTGATCACCGGGGGCACCCAATTCTGCCCCAATGTTATGTAGAACTTTTAGCTGCTAGTATTTCTGGATCTGCCACATCCTCCCCCAACACTTCCAGGCGGAAAAAACGCTCCCTCCATTTTTCTCTGCACTTTCGGACGTGACCCTTCCGTGGCTCCCAGTGGGACACCCCGCAGCTACCGGGCTATTTTGGGGACATGGTCGGGCCTTTAGATTTTACATCAACCCGGGACTCGGCGGTAAATAGATGTCGACATACAGGGGGTACCTAACAGTGAAAAAAATGAGATACATGCACCAACCACCCCCATATCCATCAGTCTACCGAGACAAGTGGGTTCTCGTATGTGCTCGACGTGTGATGATTGAGTTATTTATCTAGAAATGGGTACAGTACAACCAGGTAAAGATATTGTCAATGAGATCAATCATTGCCACTGACATTATCTTTATTCACCGCATTTTTGTATTACATCCAGCCATTAAAAATAGATTATAAAATAGGTAAAAACTTAATAATATATATCCCGCATCAAATATATCCTGTTGGGGTTTATTCTTATTCTCATTATTTACATCTCTTAACTACAATTTGCACCATAAACAGCCTGTGTAAAAGATATTATACGGATATACTCACATCATGTTACAGAATTGTTACTTCTGTTGTATTTACATCAATTGTTCATATCTTTCACTACAATAAACCATTGAATACTGGCCATCGATATACTACGACCAATGAACAATCTGTGTGAGATACTGTCACGGAGGTAATAACGTTATACAATGTAGTGTACAAATTATTTGCATTTTAACAAGTTATATAAACATGAAAGGTCAGAAGTGTCATTAAATGTAATTATTCAGTGGTCATAAGTTATAATGTTACATGACATATAGGGTAATGCAAATATTGAAGATACAGTAAGATTTAAGTCATGGAACATGGCAACTTGGCAAACACAGTCTGTACTGATCATGGATGACCACTGAAGTGGAGGCTTCTGGCTTGAGTCAATTGAGATCAGAGTTCGGGGCCCCTAATTAGGTAATCTAATCTGCAGTCAAATATCTCAGTTATCTCAGTAAATTGTTCAGTGGTCGTAAAGTTACATGTAGTGTTACAAACTAGGTGAACTTTAAAATCATAAATACGAGTAGTGAGGAGTGCTTTACGTAAGAAATTTGGAATTACAGACGAGCCTGCCCAACTACAATCCTCCTGTAGACCGTCTCGTCTAGCGGAACGTAGGTTTTCCTGCCGTTGTCGATCACGAACAGCGGATCCGCGACCCTCCTGGGGTCGAACCCTTCCTTCACGAGAGCCGCCTTCTGGTGTTTGAAGGTTCCCGTCACCTGGATCTCCTGCGTGAGCCGGAGGAAGAGCGGCTGTGCGTAGGTCGGCAGCTTTGCCACGACGTACCTGTACCAGCGCCGGAAGTCTGGCTTCTGCCCGGGGAGGGGGATGATGGAGGCCATGCCTGCCCGACCGTCCTGACCTGAAAATGGTTTTCATACGGTTTCATATGGTTTGCCTAGACGACATAATGATTTGCGTAGATGACATAATAGTTCTTGTAGAATACATAATGGTTTGTGTGTAACATGACATAATGGTTTGCGTAGACAATGTAAAGGATTGCGAATAAGAAGTAATGCTTCGAAAAGACGACGTAATGGTTTACGAAGACAACGAAAATGGTTTTCGTAGCCAACAAAAATGGTGTTTGTACACATTTTGGTTTGCACAGACAATGTAATGGATTGCGTCAGGGTATACATGGCCACTGGCCAGGTGGTACTTAACCCCCAATTACATGTATAGCATCAATGTTTTGACCTCACCTAAAACCTTTTAGCTCTGTTATCCCAGAAAGACAATTTCAAGAATGTACTCATAACACAACCAAAAGAAAGATTTCTACTGAAAAGTTTCCTGACCTGGCACCTTGACCCCATACACGTTGACCTCCTGCACCCCTTCCATCTTACTGAGAACCTGGGCAACTTCAGTGGTCGCTACATTCTCTCCTTTCCATCTGGGAACACAAAAAATCTCAAAAATTAAAAAATAAAATAAATGTAAACGATTTCCGTATGTTAAAGGGTTAGGGTTGTTAACTTCTAGGTTCTAGGTTTGAATCTCTATCCAGGCTCCACTGCTGTGTCCTAAGAGAAAGGCACTTGACATCTATCTATTTGCCTGCTCAACTCGTATCATATATTCTATAGGTTTGGTAAGGGCTATCCCCTCAGATGGGACGTGAGGCCAGACGTCTGGTGTTTGAGGAGAGCAGCATCCTTACGAGCCATGGAAAAGAGTAGCATCCAAACCAGGGATCAATACCTAAACTCCCAGACTAGGTACCATCCGGAAAGTAGTTCGCTCTGACGATTACTATACACTATATACAGTCACTTCTCTGCTATTCCGTCTGGGAACCTTGACATCTCTAATGCCTGTAATCATCCAAGTTTTGGACGAGGGTGCTGATTGGTCCCTACAGATCAGCGAATTAAGTAACGAGTTCAAGCGCTCGCTTGAACAGGCATTCCAACACCCGAAACTCCGTCTGCTTGTGGGAGGCCTGTTGTCAACAAACAAGTGCTCTAGATTTTGCTGATTAACTGACATCACCACCAAAAGGTTGGAATGCGCAGTTCCCCAGATGGGTAGCAGAATCGAACATAGGAGCGAACTACTACACAAATGGTACCCAGGCTACTATAGTGCAGTACTACAGCATGATTTACACACAGTTTGACTGGCGTCACAATCCCTACCTGAAGGTGTCCCCTAGCCGATCCGCAAAGTAGATGAAGTACTCCTTGTCAATCATCATCAGGTCACCTGAGTTCAGGTACGCGTCCCCTTCCTCGAACACGTTGCGTAAGATCTTTTTCTCGGTGAGTTCTCGCTTCCCCAGGTATCCCATAAAGGGAAGACCTTCAGCTAGTTTATTCACAAGAAGGCCTGGCTTTCCTGTTAAGCAGAATTTCAACAGATGAGATACAAATAACAACACAGGCAAAATATTATTATTAATATTAAGAAAGTTCATGTGCTTCATTTTATGCAGAACAAAATAAAAAAAGATGGTTCTAACCATCTATATGTAAATCTAAATCTAAATCTAAATCATGGATAGTGAAAGTGAGTGAGTGAGGTTTGAGTGAGATTGTGACCCAGAAACTAAACATAATGCAATGTAGAGAGAGGCCGATACCGACCTTCAAGCACCTTTGACCCTTTGCTGATGTCACTGTTCCAGTCTGGATGTGTGACATAGGCTTTGGGTCATTTCAACTTGATAAGGATCAGAGGACTGATCGAAACCTTGATGGTAATCACTTTATTTTGAGAATATTTGAGTAGTATATAGAGAGGCATAAGTGCTGGGAACTGACCTAATTTGACCTCTGTACACCTCCCATCCTGTCCTCTGATTGGCTCCCCCGTGTCGATGTCACACTCGATCAGACTAAAGGGTTTATGTTTCTGCAGGTGGGAATAGGGAAAGTAAAGTGAAAGTGTTATCGAACCAGCTTAGCTCACTGAAGTAGTCATTTTCCAGTGGCAGAGTCCTCCACAGAGGATGGAATAACGGGGGCCCTCCACTATACTCCTAGCCCAGCTCCACTATACTACTTTTGAAATTTAGTTTGTTTTTTCTTTATTTTCTTGGTTAGTTTTGCTAAAATGAAGGAAACTTCACAGACTTTTGTGCCAAGTGGCATCACTTTTCCAGTGGGAATTGTCTGAAAAAACTTCTGAATGGGCTATAATGAAAACAATAGTCGTTTTGCCACTTCACAACAAAGGAATCACTATAATATATTATACTTGTAGTATTTGACACCCTCTGTCATGCAAATTGCAGCCATTTTCATAAAAGCACAGCGCGTTGGTTTGGGTTATTTTTGACAGCCCCTTCACTCCACTAAAATTCCTGGGGAGAACCCTGAGTGGTAATGACAGAGAAGGCAGACGATATGTTTTTTAACTACTCAGGTAACAAGAACATTCCCCCAAGTTGGCCCAACTTCTTATCGAGAAGCACAGTTGAACATGTTGTATAGTACATGTGGTTTCATAATTATAAGGTTTTGTATAATCAATGGTATTTAATATGTAGAAGTAGCACAAGTGTTATTTGCAATGTTGATTGAATGAACAAATAAACAAATCAAATTTTCTGTCTGAAGTTGCTCCACACCTACCCTGTTGCTCCACACCTACACTGTTGCTCCACACCTACACTGTTACTCCACACCTACCCTGTATCGAAGCGAGGCCACCCCGACTGCCCCGACTTTGTTGTGAAGGTTGATGAGTGCCATCGTTCCCTCCGTCATCCCGTAGAACTCCCCAATCCGCGGAATCCCGAACCGGTCCTGGAACCGCCTCCAGATGTCCGGGCGGAGACCGTTCCCGAACGCCAGGCGGACGTTGTGGTCCTTATCGTCTGGGCGCTGGGGGAGAGAAATCATAATGAGTTGAAAGTTTTAACTCAAGAGCAACAAGCAAGTTACATTATCTAGCAAAAGTGAACAGACAGTGAAAGATATAACGATGATCTAATTCAGTTTTATCTTGACCCACCCCCAAACCCCACCAACACCCACCACTCCCCCATACTTAAGAGTAATTTGATTATCATGTTTCAAAGACTTGTTACTCAAATCGATTCAGGATAAAAGAGTATCTTCATGATTACCCTAAACTTAGCACAGTACTAATAAGTCAAATCCACTGAGTCAGACTCCGTTAGACTCAGAAAACACGTGTGTAAACCCAGCCATCACCTTCCTAGTAGATCATACTCCTGTGGGCATATATATGGTATAGGCAAGGATACCTTATTACCTCAGGTGCAGTACATAGATACCGCAGCAGCTCTCCGATGTAGAGAATCATCGTCGCCTTGTAACGTCTGCAGTCGTCCCAAAAATGGCGCACAGAAAACTTTTGCCTCAACGCCACTGTCGCACCTACAAAATACAGAACATGCAGTCATGGTTTACTCTCCAAGCACAGGCTTTGCTCTGGCTGATTTTGACGTGTTTTAGGCGTTTTTTTGTGTGTGTGTGGGCGGGGGGAGCTTCATATTCACATTTTTATATACTGTTTTCTTCATGTTTGCATTTGGTCTGTGTCAAATAGCAGCAGGGGCTGAACCTCTGCTTGGAGAGCAGTCAAGGTCTGCATCAAAGAAAACATGATCAAGTTAATTGACACTAGCTTAATGAACAGTGCTTAACGACTCCCTAAAAACTACATCCCTTTCTAGTAGCCAGGCATGTGAAGTGAGTGACGCAGCCAGTATTCCAACTCTTTGGTCCAGAGGCCATTAACTGATGAGTGCCTTTACTCAGAGTTTGACTCTCTGACTCACCTATAGTTATAGCTGTCCCCAGCCCAAGCGTGAGCCCGCTAGTGTGGTACAGAGGTAAGGTGATGTAGAAGACATCGTCTGACTTGACATCCGAATAGTGGACAAGTGTGTTGCTCACTGCGGTAAACTTCGCATGGAGTATAATGGCTGCCTTCGGGAGACCTGCACAGTGGGGGTCACCAATTATGCAAGAAAACAAGAAATCTCATTATATTATAGAACAAAGACGGTGCATATGGAGGCCCCCCATCTATAAAACAGTTTCTGTAGCCCTGGACCACACAACATTTGTGCAATCACTACAGCAGGGGGCTAGTCCACTGGTAGTGGTGACTGTGTGTTCAACCGCCATGCTCTTTCCTGAATGCTGAGTGCTGTTTAATATTAAGCTGAGAAAGTAACATCAAGCATTTTAAAAGTCTCCAGCATGTCTCAGCCAGGAATCAAGCTCATGACCTAACGAATGCAAGGCGAACACTCTACCCACTTGGCCACTGCACCGGTATTAAAAACCTCTCTTAAAGGCATACAATACTGTGAAATATGTTGTATCATACAGCACTTTAAGTCATACCTGTGACGTGAAAACGTTCAATACGGGTGTTCCGGACCGTGTGATAACTTCCGTATCACACAGGCTCAAAGTTTGTATCACGCAGGCTTTCTTCGAGTAAAAGAACCATTTCGAGCGGGCCGAGTGTGGCACGGTTGGCAATTCGAATACCTGATTCGGACGTTGGAACATTGCTGTTCGAGGGCACCAAATTTGTTCAACTTCTGGCACATTTCGCATCAAAATATGGGTTTTCTGAGATGGGTATGACATAAATAAAATACAACACGGTGTATTCTATATGTATTGTATTGTTCTCTTGACGTATTACGTATTGCACAGACTCACCAGTGGTTCCCGAAGTGTAAAAGTAACACAGAGTGTCTGCGGGAGTGATGGTGACCTGGACCTGCAGTGGTTGGTCGGATTCTCGCTGGACCGGTCCATCCCAGGCAGACAGCCCGGCAGGGGGGTGAGCAGGACCCTGCAGCCAGATGGTAGCACCTTCCGCCTGCAGTTCCGGCAGGACCTCCAAGGTGGCGTCGAGCAGTGGTTGTCCTGAGGTACCGTGGTATGAATAATTGAATAAAACATGGGTAACTTTGTAAGATGATCAACATATCACTTGCATATCAATATACAAATCAGGACCATCTTTCCTCATATTAAAACTCAGATGTTATTTGAATATCCTTTGAATACCTGCCAAATTGCCTGAAGACATAACACACCAGGTTTGTACTGAACAGTACAAATGGCATATCCACACCAGAAAGATCTATTTCATCCATTCACACTCTGAATGATCCCTACGCCATTTAGTGGCAAAGGGGACTGGAATGACTGACTGGAATAGTACTATATCCTGCCTGACCTCCGGGCGTGCTCCGAAGAGAGTGTAAGGTATGGGCAAAAAAGTCCGGAGCAAAACGCCCGGATGGTCGTAAACGGCGGGATAATGAAACATACAAAAAATCAGGGTGGGGGGGTGGGCGTTCTGGAACAGCAACTTTCCTTGACCCCCCCCCCCCCCCCCCCCCTTCCTTGATGACACCAACCACACGCATCTAGCCACGCTCATCTGCTTGCTTCCCCTAAGCTACGGTGGGGTCGTCCGCTCCGAATGACAAAATGCAAGATTTCTCAGTGTAAAAAGTACCCCTGTGTCAGGTGAGTATGTCCAGGTGTAATTGAGGTCACGTGGCGCGCCCCCAACCTGTTTACGCTTCTTAAGGAATGCGCAAACAGGCTGGGAACGCTAACTTGACTCAATTAGAATAGTACTATATCCTGCCTGACCTCCGGGCGTGCTCCGAAGAGAGTGTAAGGTATGGGCAAAAAAGTCCTCCGCAATCTCCCTTCCGTGTACGTAATGCGGTATGCTAAGGCACACACCAGTATAGATAACCTCTAATACCCCATACCTCCATCCTTTCCCATTCTTCTATCCTTCCCCAAACCTCAATTCTTTCCCAAACCTCAGTCAAACTTATCCCAAACCTCTATCCTTTGCAAAACCTCTATCCTATCCCAAACCTATATCCAAACCCTTCTTCCAACCCAAACCTCTACTCGAACCTAGAAAAAACACCCTTTAGCTAAGTCAAGTACTAATTTCGTCCCAAGGCTGACCCTGAGATGACAATTCTCAAACAAAAACAACTCACTTTTACTCTTACTGTAACGAAAAAGGAAAATTGCAAACTAAGAAATGACCGTCTCTCTCAATAGCTGACATTCCAAACAATAAATACACGGCAAGCAGACTAGAAACATGCAATTTTAAAAATAAAGATTAACCCAGGGTCAGCCCTAGGACGAGCACCAGCCCCCGGTTGGTGGGCCTACCGAAGTAGAAGGGTAATAATAGGAAACCCCGGTGCCCGCCGTCGAACATCCCCCGAAAAAGGAACTAATAAACATTACTTACTAGGTCTAAAAACTTCTGAACAATGCTAACCATGGAAAAACATACAGAAATAAGCCGCCTCGTAAACTAGCAACAATCGGTAAATAAACCTATTCACAGTAGATGCGTTCCACACAACCGATAAAACGTCTGCATCCGCAAAACATGGATATCGTACCCCAAAAGAGATCAAACAATTAAAAACAACCGTGGGTATACTGTCCCCACAACAGGCAAAATGAATCAAGTGGATATCTTCCACACAAAAGAAGATAAAACACTAAATCCTCCACACACACGAATAAAATTGACAAATGGATTTCCCTCTACATAACCAATCATTTACGTGCCATAGGAAACCCACCACAAAAACGATAAAATATACTATCCTCCACATAAACCAGTTCAATTAGTACAGGCTTTCCCTAAGACCTCACCTGCCAAATTGGAATAAAGCGCACAACTATAAACCACACAAAAATGCCATTGTTTAAACTAATCATTCGCCACGTGGTCGTCAGAGGAATCAAATTATGCGCCACCTGCGCCATGTTGGATTACAGCGTACAGCTGCAAACCACACCAAAATGTAACTGCTAAAATTAATGACCCACCACATGGTCGTCGGAGGATAAAAAACATAATACCCTCCAAAAACTAGAGATCACAGCTAGTGGTTGCCCACCACATAAGGCGAGAGAACATTATTACTATCAGACTTCTTCCACGGAAACGATAGACAATTTATTAGTGGAAAGCCTCCACAAAACAATAAAACATTTACTTGTGGTTACCCACCACATAAGGCGAGAGAACATTACTAGCAGACTTCTTCCGCGGAAACGATAGACAATTTATTAGTGGAAAGCCTCCACAAAACAATAAATCATTTACTTGTGGTTACCCACCACATAAAGCGATAGAACATTATTAGCGGACTCCTTCCGCGGAAACGATAGACAATTTATTAGTGGAAAGCCTCCACAAAACAATAAATCATTTACTTGTGGTTACCCACCACATAAGGCGAGAGAAATTTTACTAACGGACTCCTTCCGCGGAAACGAAAGACAATTTATAAGTGGAAAGCCTCCACAAAACAATAAATCATTTACTTGTGGTTACCCACCACATAAGGCGAGAGAACATTACTAGCGGACTAGTCCTTCCGCGGAAACGAAAGACAATTTATTAGTGGAAAGCCTCCACAAAACAATAAATCATTTACTTGTGGTTACCCACCACATAAGGCGAGAGTACATTATTAGCGGACTCCTTCCGGGGAAACGATAAACAAATTATTAAAGGATAGCCTCCACAAAACAATAAATCATTTATTAGTGGCTACCCACCACATAAAACGAGAGAACATACTAGCAGAATCCTTCCGCGGAAATAAAAAACAAGTTCTAGTGGATAGCTTCCACAAAACAAAAAACAATTTACTAGTGGTTACCCTCCACAATAAAAACGTTAAACAATACTAGCGGAATCCAAAATCGAAAAAGCAGCACTGTGGACATGCTCCACAAAAAAATAATACTAATAGGAACAACAAATTTAAAGGAACCTAATCAAGTCTCACCTGTGAACCCCAAGAAGAATGCTCTAAGTCGGCCAAAACGTTCAAGTAACTCCGCCGCCAGGCTGCCACGTTAAACTGCCCGTCCTGGGCTCTAAACTCGGGCTCTCCGACCCGACCAACCGTAGTCTGCAAACCCCAGGACGATAAGTAAGAGCAAAGAGCTATTAAATCTCCTTGGTAAGAGTAAACCATCCCCCAAACCTGACTACAACACTGGGCTCTCAAAATCAGCATCTGTCGCGCTGGGAAGACCTGGTCTAAAAACAAAGTCGAGAGCACGTGAAGAAGACGAGAAACGTGGTAGCGAAGCTTCCCCTACGCTGCGGTGAGGCTCGTCCGCTCCGAATGACAAAATGCAAGATTTCTCAGTGTAAAAAGTACCCCTGTGTCAGGTGAGTATGTCCAGGTGTAATTGAGGTCACGTGGCGCGCCCCCAACCTGTTTACGCTTCTTAAGGAATGCGCAAACAGGCTGGGAACGCTAACTTGACTCAATTAGAATAATATCTGGAGTCACTGTGAACTTTACCTTGCCCCACGATGATGCCTTTCGCCCCAGAGACCCTAAAGCAGTGCATGAGAGCCTGTCCTGAGATGTTGTTACAGATGTTACCTGTAGATGTTAGTTAACGTCAGTTGTACCTTGCCCCACAATGAGTCCTGTCGCCCCAGCGACCCTAAAGCAGTGCAGTAGAGCCTGTCCCCGCAGGTTGGTGTTGAGAAGCGCCATCTTCACCCCGACTCTCGCCAGACCCAGGAACGTCCAGATGAAGGCAGGCTCGTTGTAGATCAGCAGGGCGACCGTGTCCCCCTTCTGGAACCTAGTGGAATTGCAGTTGTATAAGCCTGTATAAGTCTCCAAACGGACCCTAAAGTGTAGAAAAGCTGGCCAAGGAGTATTGCCAGCCAAAGGGAGTCAGGAGGGCACTGGAGCCCCGGTTCCCGGCTGTACTCCTTGGCCAACTTTGAAAGTTTGATACTATCTTATGCGGCACTGTAAGATCTGCTTGGAGATTATAAGCCTGTGTGGTGACAGGAATTCTAGGTCATACGTCAAAGGTCCCCCAAAAGAAAAAAAGTCCTAATCTTGACCATTGTTTATAATAACGTCCAGATGGGTTTTGTTGTCTTTTTCTAGGTGCCTTTACCTTTGACATATTACCGTCCTGATGTTTGAAAGGGCAATATTCGAATGAAAGGTCATGATACCTCGGCAGTGAGTGTGTTGATTGGGAGACCCTGGTTCAAACCCTGGGTAGGGCGTCTCGGTTGGGACTGCATCCATCTTTTGGAAGGGGCATTTTAAAATAGGGGTCCTGTGTTAGAGGTGCCCCGAGCAAGGAAAGGGGGAGGAAAGGCTAGCAACTGCTTGCAGAAAGAAACCTTGCTACTGAAACAGCCATATGTTCCACTCCGGGGTCAACAATAACAAGTGTCGTAAACAAAGTCGCTTACCCCCTGCCGTGGAAGAGGTTGGCGACCCTGTTGGCCATGGCGTCCACCTCCCCGTACGTGTGGGCCTCGGTACCGAACAGGAGGAAGGGCTTGTCGGGGTGCCTCCTCACCGCGCCCGCGAACTCCGTTACCACCGAGCCGCCGGCTTGCAGGACCTTTCTGAACACCGCTGTCCTGGCTAACTCCTGCTCAATTAGCGGGCCGTCCCGCAGATCGGCGGCGGCAGCAGCGGCCTCGTTCCCCGCCGACCCTGTCTCCTCGTCCCGGGACATTTCGTCTGGCTTCACCTGAAATGTTCAGACGTAGGAATTGTTTGGCGGTGTCTGGTGGTGTGTCCGGCGACGAATGAAGCCGGTATCATCGGACTTTGCCCATTTGGTAACCTTTGGAGCTCTGATAAGTGGACATATGTCACTTAGTGTCCCAGTTAGTGTCTAAGTTACTAGTATGCAATGTTAGGGGTGCTGCATGCGCTCTTCTTATCATTATTCGACACCACGCCCCCTTTTTGGAACAACCCATTTCGACAGCGCAGAACTGAATCGAAATTCTACGAGATAGAAAACACAATATGGGGTATTAACTCACACGTTGTAAATAGAAAGTAAACCTGTGAGCATAACGTAGTCATTGTTTCACAATTCCACAGTTTCAAGAAACATAGGTGAATATTCAATATGATTGGAAAATAACTTGACCTAGATCGCCCCTGTTAGCCTAGTGGTTTGTTCCCCTAAGAGTAAAGTTCGGCGGGGCGATTTTAGGGTCACCACACACTGCCGAAGGTCGGTGAGAAAGCTGATCTGTGTGACCCTGTCCGCTCCTGTTGCCTCCAAGCTACTTCTAGCGCGTTCCAGCTCTCATTATCGTCCACCATGGGCTGGGAGACGGTCCTGTACAGCGTTCTAGCTGGGGTGGTCACCGCACCGATCCTGATCAAGCTCTTCTACCCGCACTTCCTCACGGACGCCAGGTTCATCCTCAAGGCATGTGCTCTTGCTCATTTTTATTTGGTGACCCTAAAATTTCTCTTGTTTGTCTGCTAATTAAGAGCGGCTCTACGGGTGGGATTTGGGGCCGACTGTGCTTTTTTTCCTGATAGCATATCAGTTCTGTTGTATTCTCTTCTGTCTCATGTGCCAAACCATCGTCGTTCGTAGCATCGTGCGGTCCGTGGTGTTGTAGTGGTCAGACCAGCTCCACAACTTAACGTTACGAGGCCAATCATAATTATGCAGGCTCCACATGTCTGGCACATGCTAGGGATGTAGTTTTTGGCCGCTATTTCCCTGATGTTTTCTCTATCTATTTGGCCAATTTCTGCTAGTTTTCCAGCGACACATGGAGCTTGGTAGAGGCTAGTCAATGGAGGCAGGTTTACAGCAAGACTCCTACCCAACCGAAAGTCCTCTACTCATAATTACATGAAACTGGGTACAATCAGATTGCTATTAGAAACAAACTCACACACACACGCACACACACACACGCACACACACACACGTCACACACACACACACACAACACAGACACATAACAGTCACACACACACACTCACACACAACACACAAACACACATACACAAACACACACACACGCACACATACACACGCACACACACACACGTAACACACACACACACAAACACACACACACACACACACACACACATGTAACACACAGACACACACACACTCACTCACTCACTCACTATCCATTGTACACACGTGCACGTAACCCCGAAAGCCAGCCTCATGCCATGGAGCCTGCTAAGGTGACAATAGCATCTTTAAGTGACAGTGCATTGTCTCAGTAAAGCGACCTCTGGACTGTCAGCTCCTGTTACAAAAATGTACATTGCACACTGTGCGAAGTAATGCACGCCTAATGTTAGATTCTGACATGTTCAGAATTTGCTCAGAATTGTTTTGTAAATATTCCCTGGAGGCCCACAGGCATAATTATCAACCTTGGTAACATGATCCCCTATGAAATCATGTGGGAGCCCCATTATTACAGAACAAAACAGGGTCCTATGGAGTATAGGTAAAAATGCTGTTCAGGGCTGGAAAATACAAATTGTTTTCATAGCTGAAATGCTGACAGTCAATTTGGAAATTACCTACACTAGATAAACTCTACATGTCAAAAAAGGTAGCTGTGGCACCATTGTTATTTGTACTCTTGTCATCTCATCTTAAACTATAGAGTAATAGTACTAGAAATTGTTTCAGCTCTTTGTTTTGCATTCTACAGGTGGTAAAATCAGTGTAGCAAAGTAAAATCTGTGTAAACACACACACACCCAACCAAGGCCATCAGGTGGCGCCCTTGACCCAACACTCATTAGGCATGAGGAACAGGAATGTTCTGGTTCTGGTTACCCGACCAACCCTCAGGGCAAAACCTGCCGACTCGAGCCTTTCGTGAGATCAACTGCTGGGAGGGGACAGAAAATTTTCAATCTTTTTCAATTCTAAATGACAAACTAAAAAATTTTCCCCCCACATTTCACACTATGTTAATAGAGTTATAAGAGTTGATTTAAGACTGTGCAGTAAACATTTGATACGTCTGTTTCCAAAATCTATCCACTTAACTGTAACTGTTGTCTTCCATTTATTGTGTGGAAGCAAAATGATAAATGTAAAGACCTGGAGAGAGACGTACATGTAAACAGCTACTCTGTCATTATTCATTATCATTATTCATGTATTTATTAATACTAATAGTCTCTTTTGCCTTGTGCCCACAGTCCATCCCAATAACCAAACTAGAGAAGAACATCAGCATCATTGTTATTATCATTATTCATGTATTTATTTATCTATTGATAATCTCATCTTTCCTGTGCCCACAGTCCCTCCCTATAACCAAACTAGAGAAGAACATCAGCATCATTGTTATTATTATTATTCATGTATTTATTTATCTATTGATAATCTCATCTTTCCTGTGCCCACAGTCCCTCCCTATAGCCAAACTGGAGAGGAACATCAGCATCATTATTATTATTCATGTATATTTATTTATCTATTGATAATCTCATCTTTCCTGTGCCCACAGTCCATCCCTATCACCAAACTGGAGAGGAACATCAACATCACTCATAGTCATACACTCACAATTATTATTCATTATTATTATTATTCATTTATCTATTAATGATCTCATCTTTCCTGTGCCCACAGTCCATCCCTATCATGAAACTGGAGAGGAACATCAAGAACAACGTCTCCATCATCACCCGTTTCATCCAGCAGGCTGCGGCCAGGCCGGACAGGCGGTTCCTCATGTTCGAGGAGGAGGTGTACACCTACTGGCAGATGGACCGCTGGTCTAACAGGGTGGGGAACTTCTTCCACAGGCAGGGGCTGCGCGCAGGTGAGATATAACATGTGTGCCTACACGTAACAATAGGTACAGGTACGGGCAGATGAACCGCTGGTCTAACAGAGTCGGTCACTTCTTCCATGGGCAGGGGCTGCGCGCAGGTGAGACATAACATCAGGTACATGTACGGGTACAGGTATAGGTACAGGCACAGGTACAGGTACAGGTATAGGTACAGGTACAGGTACAGGTATAGGTACAGGTACAGGTATAGGTACAGGTACAGGTACAGGTGCGGGTGCGGGTACGGGTACGGGTACGGGTACGGGTGCAGGTACAGGTACAGGTACAGGTACAGGCACAGGTACAGGTATAGGTACAGGTACAGGTATGGGCAGATGGACCACTCAGTGGTCCAACAGGGTGGGGAACTCACCTGCGCACAGCCCATGGGCATGGGCTGTGCGCAGGTGAGGCTAGGGATGTGTAACTTAATGTAAGGTACATCAGGTGCAGGTTCATGTACAGGTACAGGTACAGGTACAGGTACTGGCAGATGGACCGGTGGTCCAACAGGGTCGGACACTTGTTCCATGGACAGGGGCTGCGCGCAGGTGAGATGTGTGTATCTAAACATAACAGGTACAGGTACACCTACCGGCAGATGGACCGCTGGTCTAATAGGGTGGGGCAGGGGCAGGGGCTGCGCGCAGGTGAGAGTTAAAATGGGTGCCTAAACACATCAGGCACAGGTACAGGTGCATGTGCAGGTACGGGTACTGGTACAGGTACAGGTATTAAAGGGTACCCAAACAGTTTGACAAAGTAACCTACAGTACAGGTCTTCAATCATGACAGAAGCATTTGAATAAACAGTTTAAAAAATGCTTATTTACTCCAAATATCTCATGCAGATAACCCATTTCAAGTCAAAGGTTGTGCCAATTTTAATGACTGTTTTCCTCTTTTCCATTGGTAATAATCTTTGTAGTAGGAATTATTTTTGTAGTTTTTAGTCACAAAAGAAGTAAAAAAGTTATCTTCTTGTCAATGAGTGTTCATCTTCTCTGCTTAAGGTATGTTTGCACCTCCCCAGGTGAGACAGTCGCCATCTTCATGCTGAACGAGCCCGCGTACCTGGCCGTGTTCCTGGGACTGTCCAAGCTGGGGACGACCAGCGCCTTGCTCAACAGCAACCTCAGGTCCAAGTCGCTCCTCCACTGTTTTAACGTCAGCGGGGCCAAGAACCTGATTGTGGGGAAAGGTGAGCTTGAACATTCTGTACAGTGCCTTTAGATGTCATTGGACAGGCCACTGATGGCCAGTGAACGCCAACGGAAGTCTGTATTGGCAAAAATGTAAAAATAGGCAAGTTCAGGGTGTCATAATCTCATCCGGGAACATTCCAGGTTATAAGAACTCACCCCACAGAGCTGCCCGCTTTCTCAAGAGTCTAAAAGTCAGACTTTTTAAAAATTCCTACCAGCGAAAGTCACCGCAGCCCTCAAATATGCTGCCATCTTGCCTTCTCATGACGTCAAGTTAGGGACTGACCACTTCAAATTAGGGGTCAGCACAGGACTAAAAAATTAACCAGAACCTTGTTATTTTGCCTAATCTGAACATCCGCACCCTACACTGTATCACCAATAAGAAATGTTTCTTACATTTTCCTGCTACAAGTTGAAAATAGGCTAAAATACTGTATGGACTCGAAGTGCGGCTGTGTCAATTAGGGTCATTGCCCTGATGTGAGATATATCAGATTATGCATTTAGTAATATGATAGAAGAGGTAGAGGCAACCAAATTTCATCTGTGCAAATATATCCATAGAGTAGTGATGGCTAATACTGGTCAATATTATGCATCCCATTCCAAGTTAAAAGTCTTTGGTTTCATTGCAGTGTTAAGAATAATTTTTTTTCTTCAGATAATCACAATTTTATACATAATGGTGAACCTTACATTTGTGTATAGATGAAGCCCTGAGAAGCGCCATCTTGGAGATCCTGCCAGAACTGCAGCCACAAGGTGTAACAGTGTGGGTCCTGGGGGACCAGGTTCAGGAGAATGGGCTCCTGCCATTGGAGGAGAGGGTGGAAGCAGCATCTGGTGAACCAATCCCAGAAGAGCTTAGAGCAGACATCAAAATGAAAGACATTATGGCATACATCTACACCTCAGGCACAACAGGTTTGTCAATGTTTCAAAGTTCCTGAAATAAAAAAAACTGAACTAAACTTACCCCATACATGTAAAACATATAGGGCTGGGTATCGGTACAGCGTACCGGTACAAAACCGTTTTTTCTTATTGGCCCGGTCCAGAAAAACCGGATCTGAAAAAATTAGGTAGACCGGATGCTGGACCGATTAGAAAATTAACAGATTATTTTATCAGGCATTCACACGTTTTGGCGCTTGCAGGTGGAAGAAAATAACAAGAGTGAAGTAGAGTAGAGTTAATAGTAATTTCTACAAAGTTTAACAGCCAATTGCACAGGTGCAGTTAGCGTTGTAGGATTTTAAAACGCCAGTGTAAGTCTAATACTCCACTAGGGACTTTTATTTATTATCATTTCTCAAAAGTACATAGGCAGGGGGAGCTATACAAGCCTCCCTGAATTGAGTACAATATGTACAATAATTTAACTAAACAGTCATAGTCAAAACATTAAACATTAAACAGATTCTTTGTAGTGAAATGGGCCATTGGTATGAGTCATACTGAATAAGGTCCAGGTTCAGGTCCGGACCTGGACCTGATCCTCTGGACCTGAACTGGACCGGGACCTGAATTTTCTGTACCGGTACCCAGCCCTATGTACATGTAGTTATTACCAGTGTATATCAAAAGTCATTCAGGTAGTAGGTAAAACTGTGCACCCCCAAGTCTTGCGGGGCACAGCAAGTACAACAGAAGATAAACCGGATAGTGTGTATGAATTTTAGTACTAAAGTAACAAAGAAAGTTATTCTTTGACTTTGACTTTATTAAGATCCACAATTAGCATACAATGGAGTACATTGAAGCTACTCTTCCTGTGGTCTTTATCAACAAACATAACAGGACAAAAACTTGATACACAGGAACACACACCACCACTGGCCGTTACGGTGAAAACGTCCTATAATGGGTGAATGTTGGTGAAACACGGTGAACTACGGTGAAAATGTGTCACCCGGTTTCGCATTGTTCCCATGTAAATATGGAGGGGTGAAAGCGAATCTTGCACCTACGTGACAAAAGAGTAAAACATGGTGAAATGAAGGTTTCACCCCTAGTAAAACAAACAGCAATTACGTTATTGTGTGCGTTGTTTCACGAGCGCTAGCGACGTGCCCGGCGCTGTCTAGTCTACGGCACTGGGACAGAAGACTGCCCGCCCAGTTCCTCAGCGCAAGCCGGGGATTTTTTACGCTCCCTCCGCACGCCGGGCAAACTTCAACGGTTACAGCTCGGCGCTATCTGTAACGGCACTGGGACTGAAGACTGCCCGCCTAGTTCCAGGATTTTTTTACGCTTGCGACCGAGTCACATATTTCTGGGTCGGAACCAAAGTTTGATTTGCCGCATGCTTGCAACAAGGAGGTTGAAAGAGGGAACCTCCTTGCTTGCAAGCACCTCCTTGTTGCAAGTAATTAATTTTTCATTCTGAAATCGAGAGCGCCATGACAGGACTTGTATCTGACAAGGAGACTAACCCTCTTTTGTATCGAGAGCTCAGACATCTAAGCGCGTCTAATAAACTTATAAAACACATTTTAAAACATGATAAAACATCGTGTCCGGGCGTTTTACCAGTCAAATACGGCGCTAAATCGACTTCGGCCGCCATGACGCCCGCTCAGCGTCTGCAAGCGTGCAAGACGTGCACGTGACCGGAATACGCACCTCTGATTGGTTTATCCTACGGCTGTAGGGGGTTCCCCACTATGATCTGCGCTCTGATTGGTCGAGCTGCAGAATTCTTTCTTTGCTGCCCCATGATGCCTTGCGCCCACCCGCGCGTCAAACAAAATTTCTTTGTATGAAAAATGTTACATTTCTACGCACAAAAACGCTATATTCCACAATTACATTGCAATATTCTCGTAAAGAAATACACAATTACAATAGTCTTTCGAGAAAGCATGCATTTATATCCGCATTTATGGGAGAATTTAAGCTGGGAATGTCAAGATACGGCCACGGAAAATTACGGCTCCCGACAACAACAACAACAAAACTTACTCAGAGGATCTAAAAAAGACGTAGAATATATTTCCTAATGCTGTAAAACTATGAATTATTGGAAGATTTTCCTGCATGGATGATTCGGGCCGGGTAGAAGCTGCATGACCGCCAGCCCAGTCCGGTACCTCGCCAGCCAGCGTCGCTTGGTAGATCCAAGGAGGTTAAAAATCACTTGTTGTTTTTAACCTCCTTCGTGTAGATCTGATATTTTTGCACCAGTTTTTCCATTTTCTTTATTTATATGATAAACAAACTATGATCCAAAGTTGCTCAAAATCATGGTGTTTTCCGAACGCAGTATGGGAAGCTAACGTTAGGTGAATCTCATGGTATGGTATGCCCAAGGACGTTGTATGCATGCCATGCTGGTTTTACCGTCATTTTTCGGGAAAAGAAACACTCTGGTAGCAAAACTCCCCACTATGTCACCACGGTTTTCGATTGATTTTTTTAATAGGATAGGGTCTAATATCAACCAACAGCGGTAAAATTTCCCCAGCTTGTGCTGATGAACTGGGCGGGCGTTCTACACTCCCAGCACCGGCTAGATGGCGGCGAGCTACCGATGGTATGTTTCTTTGTCTATGGAGTTGCGTGCGCCCGTACGATGACACCTTTCACCGGAGGTGTTAATTTCAGCGGGGTGAAACACGGTGAATTTTCTATTGTGTTCTGGTGCAAAGTAAACACTTGGCATTTCACCCCATCCTTGCATAATCTACTCAAAATATGTGATAATTGCTCAAAATTAACCCCTTGCAGAGTAAACATAAAAGGGGTGACTTTGACTCAGAACAATCAGAGTACCGACTTTAACCGTACTTTCACTACCATTCACCCATTATAGGACGTTTTCACCGTAACGGCCAGTGGTGGTGACATACAATCTATACAATGTACATAAAATTCACACTTGATAAAAGATAACTTAATGACTACCTGAAATTAAGTATTCTATCGATAACAACATCAAGGGGAACACAGATGTTTCCTGCTTGGATGTATTACTAGAAGATTTTATTTTTAACCCAAATGTCTCATTTTTTCAAGCAAAAGTAATGATTAACTGTGTCTTAGCCTTGCTATCCTTTGAAATCCAAATTGTCTTCAGCTTGACTTTGGCTTAGCTTTGTTTTCTTTGGAATCCAAATTGTCTTTAGTCTGAATTGTCTTACAACCTTTCCTA
Source organism: Branchiostoma floridae x Branchiostoma belcheri (assembly GCA_019207045.1). NCBI lineage: Eukaryota > Metazoa > Chordata > Leptocardii > Amphioxiformes > Branchiostomatidae > Branchiostoma > Branchiostoma floridae x Branchiostoma belcheri. The sequence continues at coordinate 618,566 of CM033025.1, read as the reverse complement.
TTGGACATCTGAAATTGTCTTCATTCATAGTTAGAGTATAAAAGACCTGTTTCTTCCAGATCTCTTCAGTGTCACTGACGAAGGATAGTGGATTCTATCCGAAACGTCTGACCGTTTCAAAACCATATCCAGTTGCTTGAGTAACTATTTTTGGCGAAAAGCAATGATTATTTTGTCATTAAACATCAAAGTCAATGAACGGTAATGTAATGTTGGTACACACAATGTACATCATGTTCATTCAATGATCAGCTGACAGTAAAAAGCCTTCTTGGTTCCCCCTAGGTCTCCCCAAGGCAGCCAAGGTGTCCTATACGCGGATGGTGTACGCTAGCATGTTCTTTGGCCTGAGTGGAGCTACAAAAGATGATGTAGTGTACTGTGCCCTGCCCCTGTACCATAGTGCAGCCCTGTGTATAGGATTGGCAGGAACAGTGGAAACAGGTGAGTAGTGTACTGTGCTCTGCCGCTGTACCATAGTGTGTACTGTGCCCTGCCCCTGTAGCATAGTGTGTACTGTGCCCTGCCCCTGTACCATAGTGTGTACTGTGCCCTGCCCCTGTACCATATCGTGTACTGTGCCCTGCCCCTGTACCATAGTGTACTGTGCCCTGCCGCTGTACCATAGTGTACTGTGCCCTGCCCCTGTACCATAGTGTACTGTGCCCTGCCCCTGTACCATAGCGTGTACTGTGCCCTGCCCCTCTACCATAGTGTGTACTGTGCCCTGCCCCTGTACCATAGTGTGTACTGTGCCCTGCCCCTGTACCATAGCGTGTACTGTGCCCTGCCCCTGTACCATAGTGTGTACTGTGCACTGCCCCTGTACCATAGTGTACTGTGCCCTGCCCCTGTACCATAGTGTGTACTGTGCCCTGCCCCTGTACCATAGTGCAGCCCTGTGTATAGGATTGGCAGGAACAGTAGAAACAGGTGAGGGGATAGAATATTTTGATATCCGTAACCCTCAGAGACACGTTTCTGCATTTTGACTGCCAAATTTAATGACAGAAAGATAATGCCAAAAATTTTTACTTCTGTACCTATCTGTGTCTATATAGCTGGTATAACTGCCCTTCGGAGTAACACATGATCATTCATAATGCTAGGTTACCTATTTCCTATATCCATTGTATTTGAAAACAGGGTATTTAGGCAAATCATCAAGACGGACGGTGGTTTCAAATTGCAATATTCTAAAAATATTGCAGTTTGAAAGCACCGTCCGTTGACTTGATGTTCCCGACTACCCTGCTTTCAAAAACAACGAATATAGGTTATCCAACGAAAAAAGGTGAACTAGCATTACATCCATCTATTCATTCATCCATTCTCCATGTACCTAGACTTAAGTCTTGGTTCCTTACCTAGGCTGTACCTGGGTCCTGAGGAGGAAGTTTTCAGCCTCCAAGTTCTGGGACGACTGCAGGAAGTACAACGTGACGGTGGTGCAGTACATTGGGGAACTGCTGCGCTACCTCTGTGCTCAGCCCAAAGTAAGCTCACCTCGAATTTTATTCTTCATCAGAATGTACTCATCTTATCTCTATAAACAAACAAACAAACAAACTCATCCCATCTGTCCCCAAGTCTAAGTATTTGTGGCACCACAGAACATTTGGCAAACATTTTTTTCCACCCTACTCGGTTTTCTGTTTTACTCTAAGTTAGTGTTTCATTTTGTACCGTGCATGTCCATTTTCTGGTACTATCTTGACTCCCATCTGTCTGCCTCTCTCTTTTTTCTGCTGAAATAAAATTCATCTATGATATAATTGATACATGAAAGATTTCACATGCTAATTCTGTACACATACTTCTCAAGTTGACCCATTACTGATGTCACCTGTTCAGGTCATGTACTGTAAGTGTCGTAGACGGAAAGTTGTCGGTGAGCACTTTTTTAGTAAAGACTTTTTGTGTAAAATCTTTCCAATGCTGCTGAGATCTGACATTTTTCTTCCTGTCCCAGAGAGCGAACGACAAGGATAACCAGGTGTGGGGCGCGCTGGGTAACGGCCTTCGTCCCGAGGTCTGGTCGGAGTTCCAAGAGAGGTTCGGTGTCAGCGATGTGGTGGAGTTCTACGCAGCGACGGAGGGAAATGTCGGCTTCGTCAACCTTCTCCAGAAGTTTGGCGCTATCGGGTACGCCTCTCCTCTGATGAGGGTAGGTGAAGAGACATTCTTATTTATCATTTATTTGTTGTAGACGAAAGGTAGTAGATTCTACCTGAAATGTCTGACAGTTTCCCAAATCATATCCAGTTGCTCGAGTAATTGCTAATGATGCGGCAATATTTGTCTCCTCTCATTTTCAGAGATTCACTGGTCCAAGTATTGGGCAAGGCAAACGTTACACGACCATTTCCACTTGCCCGAACCAACTTTTCCAGTTCCCTGACCCTAAATTTGAATGATTCAAAGCTAGAGACAGCCCTGATTAAGTAGTAATTCACTAATTAATCTAGTAGATGAGACAGTTCTATTCTGTCAGCTTGCCAACTTGCTTTTGAACAGTTTGACTTTAAACAATAATACTCCAGTCTTTCACACCACATATTTCCCTAATTTCCGAATTACTTATTTGTTTAAACTGTAGATCATAGTTTCTAGTGTTTCTTGTTATTGCTGTCTGTAGTCATGGTAACCCTTTTGATCTCTCCTGTAGAAATTACGACCGTGCAACTTCGTGAAGTACGACGTGGCAACCGGAGAACCCATCAGAGATGAGAACGGCTGGTGCATCGAGACCAAGCCAGGTGAGGTTTCATCTTTAGCATTTTCTCTAACACAAAGGCTTCAGTTTAAGTTTTTTCAGTATGTTAACATTTGTCGCTACTTGCATATTTATCATGGAAGCTCATCTGTGTTGGTAGTAAACATAATACAATGCTAAACTATCTTCTAACACAAAGATGTGATTGGTCATCAGTATTGATCCTGAAGAAGGCAACAGTGGTCGTTGAAATTATGATCCGAGAGGCACATGGAAATCACAGTCCATATTTGGTGATAAGGTCACCTTCAGGATATATATCCTCCAAAGCAAACATTAGCAACCCTTTGACTTGAAAAAAAGTGGAAGATATACACAGGAGATATCTCCTCTTCTGCTTGGTGTGTTTCTGCTGTGTTTCCCAAGTTTCAATTATTTCATTGAGGTTTAGAAAAATATTCCAACATTCCCCCTTCCAGGTGAGAACGGCCTGGTGATCGCGCCCATCACACAGAGGACGTTTTTCGACGGCTACGCGGGGAAGAAGGCCCTGAGCGAGAAGAAGATCCTGCGAGACGTCTTCAAGAAGGGAGACGGCTACTTCAACAGCGGAGACGTCCTGTTCATGGACACCGACTACTTCGTTTACTTTGTGGACAGACTCGGAGACACGTTCAGGTAGCGTTTTGGAAGAATCTTAGGGCATCAAAGTTGAGGTCCCCTGAGAGAAGAGCAAAACACATCTGAACATAATCAAGCATGATCTAGAAAAGTGTTCTAGCCAGCCTGATTTTGTTTTCAGTCCCCTGGACTTTTAATGGAAATCCTGTTGTGTGCAAAAGGTGCCTCCTATGGAGGCTGGAAACATTTTGAAATCTAGAGCTTCTGAAACACTATTTCCTGCATTTTGAGGGGCAAATTTTGCTCTTAGAGTAGACCAAGCTTCATTCCATGACATCTCTGATAAAGTTCTGGTCTTATTTATGGAAATTTTTTTATAGCATCACATGCCGATTTTGTCCATCACAGAGAACAGGGAATTTTTGTCCGTCCCCAGCTGCAAAATTCTGTCAAAGGCCGAAAGATAGCACACAATACATTAACAAACATGAATGGGTGATGCCTGTCTCCTTACTGTGTGCTACATGTTTTACACATTTTACATGTTATGTATGTGTAAATGAATAGATAAATAAATAGATGTATCCCTGCAGGTGGAAGGGTGAGAACGTGGCGACCACTGAGGTTAGCCAGGTCCTGTCCGAACATGAACCCATCCAGGAGGCAAACGTCTACGGGGTCAAAATACCAGGTGGGTTACTATGGAAACTGGGGTATAAAAAATAACAGTCAAACGTCTATGGAGTCAAAATACCAGGTGGGTCACAGTATAGGATGTACAGTCACACCTGGCTCAATATCAACTCAAGGAAAATGGTTGGTTAGTGGGGCTGGTTGCTCCAGACATGAGGGGTTTTGTTGTACACATAACAGAACAGTGGACCAATATCAATCCATATCAAAATGTCACTCATGAATGAAAAAGTCTTACTTGCCCAGTTGGGCAAGTGGAGCATGGAACGTGCTTGCCCGGGACAGTCGGACCAATAGACTTAACTTATTCAACCCTGCATTGTAACCGTTGGATCCTAGAATATGCAAAGCGCAATGTGCATTGCTTTCTAAGGCTATAAGGAACATACACCAAATGATGGTAACAATAGAGGAACAAAATCATGTCTCCAAACTCTTTTGATTATATCAAGGTTAGAAAGTGTCATCAGATTGATGACTGAACTGAACTGAACTAGAAAGTGCCCATATCTCCGGCAGGTTACGACGGCAGGGCAGGCATGGCCTCGATAATCGTCCGCCACGACCACAGTCTGGACTTCCCAAAGCTGTACGATCACGTCACACAGTACCTCCCATCCTACACTGTCCCACGATTTATTATTAAAAATGTTTGTCAATTCTTCCGGCAGGTTACGATGGCAGGGCCGGAATGGCGTCGATAATCGTCCGTTCCGACCACAGTCTGGACCTCCCCACGCTATACAAGCACGTCACACAGTACCTCCCGTCCTACGCTGTCCCTCGATTGGTTATTAAAAATGTTTGTTTGTTTGTTTGTTTGTCCATTTCTCCTGCAGGTTACGATGGCAGGGCGGGAATGGCCTCGATAATCGTCCGTCCCGACCACAGTCTGGACCTCCCCCGGCTGTACGAGCATGTCACCCAGTACCTCTCGTCCTACGCTGTCCCTCGATTATTAAGAATGTTTGTTTGTTTGTTTGTTTGTCCATTTCTCCTACAGGTTACGACGGTCGGGCGGGAATGGCCTCTATAATCGTTCGTCCTGACCACAGTCTGGACCTCCCCCGGCTGTACAAGCACGTCACACAGCACCTCCCGTCCTACGCCACTCCTCGATTGATTATTAAAAATGTTTGTTTGTTTGTTTGTCCATATCTCCTGCAGGTTACGACGGGCGGGCGGGAATGGCCTCGATAATCGTCCGTCCCGACCACAGCCTGGACCTCCCTAAGTTGTACGAGCACGTCACACAGTACCTCCCGTCTTACACTGTCCCACAATTAAAAATGTTTGTTTGTTTGTTTGTCCATGTCTCCTACAGGTTACGACGGGCGGGCGGGAATGGCCTCGATAATCGTCCGTCCCGACCACAGCCTGGACCTCCCTAAGTTGTACGAGCACGTCACCCAGTACCTCTCGTCCTACGCTGTCCCACGATTGGTTATTAAAAATGTTTGTTTGTTTGTTTGTCCATGTCTCCTACAGGTTACGACGGGCGGGCGGGAATGGCCTCGATAATCGTCCGTCCCAACCAAAGTCTGGACCTCCCCCGGCTGTACGAGCACGTCGCACAGTACCTCCCATCTTACGCTGTCCCTCGCTTCCTACGTCTACAACAAGCCATCGACGTTACCGGCACCTTCAAACAGAAGAAGGTCTGTTCATTTCTTTTATCAAGTTTTAACACATTTGTGGAAGGATTGACATAACAGGTGACCTTGTCGAGATGTCAATTTTAGTCAGGCTACTGTGTCTGCATGGAATTGGTACCCTGAATCTTCTAGTTCACTGTACTTTTGTCATGTCAATAAAGATTTCTTTGTAAAGATTTCCACTGGCTGGGGTTAATGAACTGTAAGGTCGGCCACTAGGAGCACGATTTTAGGTGTCTGCATGGGATTGGAACCCAGAACCTTAAGTTAGATTCTAGTCCACCACCCTAACCACCAGGCCACCTTGCCCCCTACAGGTCGCATCTGTAGAGGAGGGCTTCGACCCACGGCAGGTCGTTGACCCCCTCTACTTCATGGACAGCAGCAGTAAAACCTACCGGCCGCTGGACCAGGACTTGTACGACAGGATCATCAAGGGAGAGGTGACCGTCAACTGATGAACTAGACATGCCATACTGTAAATGCATTTAAGTTCGCAGGGATTTAATTTCGCGGTAGCGGGAAAAAGGACTTTTGCTAACATTTCGATGTCTCTCAGATACCTTCCTCAGAGCTTTTGACTGGAGTTCTGCTTCTTGCCGCTTTATGTAGCCGATGTATTCTATAGGTGGCGCTTATGCAAAGAGAACACAATCCCAAACGTGGCTGAGTTTACAATCATGTATATCCCCCCTCATGAGAACAAATTGGATTGTGTAAAAGAATTCCCCAATATTCTAGAAGCACAATACTACGGTATTTATTGTAGAATTTGGAATGACAAAAATTAGAAGCCCTAATTAGCTTGGTGACCAAATGACCAACATTTTTGGTGACAAAATTACTGACAAATAGACCTATTTTTATCTTTTTGTTGGAAATCTGCACATTGATCTAAAAAATTATGATGATAAAAAAGACTTTTGAGGGGATAATATTCTTGGTCTCAATATATCATTTAAGACATTTATTGACAGATTATTATTAGTACTATAAACAGACAAGGCAGCTTTTTTGCAGTTATTGCAGATAGCTTAAAAAGCTTAGTTTAGTTTCTTTATTGTAATGTACATGTAGATAGGAGTAAATATGGTGTAAGAAATTTAAAGTCATTTTCTAGCCAACAAAAATAAGATGTAAATTTCAGATACAACTGTAAATCTTGAATTGTGGTTTTGTTTTTGTCATTTATTTCTGTATGCAATCTCCAGCCATGAAATCATAACACTGCAAAAATGTGATTTGCCGATGATCCTACTTTACTTCAGAATTCTTTCAACTACAAACCTCAAACACTCTGAAAACGTTTTCCGAAATCATGAAATAATTTAGAATAAAACCACTGTACAGCAAAAGTCAATTGATTAACAGTGCCACTATTACAATTCTGCATGATGTACATTTTTTACATGCTGCATTTTGCAAGTAGATACATGTATGCTAGGCAATGGGTAGCCTATTGAGCAATGCAATTTTGTACCTTGTATTTTGTCTACCTCTAAAGAATCAGAAAATAGTAAATTTGGCTCGCCTAAGGGGAATCACATTCATTTAGGTACCAGTAATTATAAGCACTTTGTTGCTGTATTGGAACTCTGGTTGTGAATTTGCTAAAACTTTGGTGCTTTCATCATGGTGGTAAATTTGACACTTTCTGTACATTTGTACAAATGTATATCATTGCCAATGCATCTAATGAGGCTCCTTGGAAATGTGTCATATTTGTCCCTTTGCGTTTTAAGAAGTCATGCAGTAACTGACAATGTGCCATACAGATATTTCCAGCCTTCCACTGTTACACTAAAGGATTGAAAGACTGAGAATTAACAGATAACTTTGTGCTAATCATGAATAATTGTTCACCAGTAAAACAAGCCAGATCATGTCATTGATAAGGTCATATTTTATTATGGGATGTAGAACATTTATCTTTTTCACAGAATATCTTTTTTTCCAAAAAAAAAAAAAACAACTGATCATTTTCTTTTATAAATTGTACATGTAGTTGGGTCATCCTTTTAATTTACAAAATTCCCTTCAGTCATATCGAATATTACACTAACAACTGTAAATGAAGAAGAAATGTCTTGATTACATTCTTTGTGACCTCACATTCTATCAATTAGGGATCAAAAAATCAAAGTTTGTTGTTGAGTGAAGAAGAATCTGAACATTCAAGTTGAATGTAATTATGTTCAAAGCCAAAATGACAACTTCAGAAAATTATGATCTGCACAACGATTATTGTGATGAAAACAGTCGACGATATGTGTATAATTGGAGAAAGAATATTGAGTACGATTGAATCAGTAAATTTGTGTGTACAATTGGAGTAAAAATCCCTGATAACCCCCCCCCCATTGTACCTTCTACTAGTGCCTTACATTGTGTAAAATTGACACATATATAATATACATTTGCAGCATTTGCTGAGATCATGATGAAATAAATGTCATAACAAGTCATTTCATGCTACACTGGGTACCAGACTTTTCATCAGGGCGAGCAGAGAATCTGTTTGGCAGCCATGTCAGGTATTCCCGAGGAACTCAGATATCATAAGCATACCAGGGATAAGCAGCTGGGCAAACTCTCCCTGTGTGACACCACCCCGGAGTGCTTCTCTGAAGTCCACGGGAAGACCTGCCTTGGCTGCTGAACAGACTCTCTGCCGGCCCTGGCTGAAAGTCTGGTTCCCAAGATACTTCATGTTGAGTGTTGCAGTGATGGAGTTCAAGTGAATGATGTAATGTTAGTTTGACTTCCCTAATGTCTAGAGACCCAAAAAATTCAGCCTCTCGTCTTGTTAAGGGTAACACAGTTTTGATATACTCATGTACACAATAAAAAAACATCATGAACAGAAAACTAGCTATCATTGTTTTTTTTTATTCAACATTGCTTGTGTGCTCGATTCAGTACATAGTATTGAGTTATAACTATGCAATGCTAACTGGCTGAGATTATTAACCATTATAATGTGAATTTATAAACTTGCACTGGAATGTAAAAAAAATGAAGTAATTTCACTATTTGCCAACATTCACTGGTAGAATTCATAAAATATTATAAGCATTCACTAGATATGCATAGTCATGATAAAAATATGTCTTTGTCTCCTTTAATCTTTTAATGATAATAAATTCCAAACTCCCTAAAACTACATGTACACCATTTACATGACTCTTTTGATAAAAAAAGAAGAAGTAAAAATTCACTGTTCACTGTTTGATCTTGATTCAATAGATTCAATTTTAGGTAAACCCCATTTGTCTATATGCACATAAAAAGATGTGAAAAAAATGGTTTTACAAAAACATGAAATTTTTTTTAGTAACAAGCCCTTGATCAGAAAATAGCAGTGAAAATGCAAGAAAAGATCCTTTGCTTAGTAGTAATATTATCCAGTATTTGATTATACTTCTGCTGGGGTCCCTGGCATGACAACATGATGTCATTGGTCATCGTCGATGACGACGGATGAACAAGAAGACATGGGTAGGCAGCAGTCAGCTAGTCTTCACACCACGCTTCCATGTGGCTCTGTCCAGCGGGCTCACCCTTATAGATGAGTATGTCTGTACAAATATGTGAGGTATCAAAGCCCCCCTCCCCCTTCTGTAGTTGTATACTTCTGAGTGGCACGTATATTTCTAAGTTGAATTGGCCTCTTGTTACATTCTAGAAGCTACAGTACACCAGAACATAAACAGAATTCTATCAGAAATGTCTTTCGAGTGCTTCAGAGTACGTATTAAAACATACGGGATAAAGTATACCAAAACAGTAACAGAATTCTATCAGAATCATCTTCAGAGTACTTAAGACATACCAATCCTAACTACAGCCGGGCATGCCCAACCACAATCCTCCTGTAGACTGTCTCGTCTAGCGGAACATAGGTTTTCCTGCCGTTGTCAATCACAAACAGCGGATCGGCGACCCTCCTGGGGTCAAACCCTTCCTTCACGAGAGCTGCCTTCTGGTGCTTGAAGGTTCCTGTCACCTGTGATTGTGCATATTATGGACTTGTAAGACTCATTAGGACTTTAAACTATATAAACTGTATCTCTGTTTTTGACAAAGATTTAAACGCATACACACGACTGAAGTTCAATTAGCTTGGGGAAGCTTTCGAGACGAACTCTGTCTCTTTGTCAACCCGGAGGTCTCATCTTGGAGTTTCTTTGTCATGTGACGTTTGATGGACATCATCACGTGACAAGACACAGTATCTCTGTTATATATGTTGTCTGACCCTTGCCTCTTCCCTCATGACCTCAATGAAAAGCGACCTGCAGGCCGATTAGAGCTTTCATGACTAAACAAAGGTTCAGACAAACAAACAAACAAACCTGTATCTCCTGCGTGAGCCGGAGGAAGAGTGGCTGTGCGTAGGTCGGGAGTTTCTCTGTGATGTACCTGTACAAGATATACATGTATGTAAGGTAAAGATCTCATAACTTTCAGAAAATGTGCAATAGTAGTAAAAAGGCTGATAAGTTCAGCCATTTTACCTCGTAGAATTGCAACAAAGCAATTATTATCATGATAAGGAATTCAAGTAAGTTACCAATTCTATCTGAGTGGAGTTACTAAAGTCCTGGAGTAGTTAAAGTGCACTTTTCCCAAGAACACACCATCTAACTAGGAATCGAACCCGCGACCTCTTGATCTCAAGTTTTCTAGCCGAGCCACTCGGCTGTTGATTCAGCAATGTATATTGTATGTAAACGTTCAGCACCATGATACATGCGACTAGGGGTGGGTACCGGTACAGAAAATTCAGGTCCAGGTCCGGTTCAGGTCCAGAGGATCAGGTCCAGGTCTGGACCTGAACTTGGACCTGCTTCAGTATGACTCATACCAATGGTCCATTTCACTACAAAGAAATCTGTTTGGTGGAGTATTAGACTTACAATAAAAATCCTACAACGCTAACTGCCTCTGTACGATTGACTGTAAAACTTGGTAGAAATGACTATAAACTCTACTCTACTTCACTCTTCTTATTTTCTTCCACTTGCAAGCGCCAAAACTTGTGAATGCCTGATCAAATAATCTGTTAATTTCCTAATTGGTCCAACATCCGGTCCACCTAATTTTTTCAGGTCCGTTTTTTCTGGACCGGTCCAATGAGAAAAAATGGTACAGTGTACCGGTACCCAGCCCTAATGCTGACATACCTGTACCAGCGCCGGAAGTCTGGCTTCTGCCCCGGGAGGGGAATGATGGAGGCCATGCCTGCCCGACCGTCCTGGCCTGAAAACACACGAAAAACTCTCAGAATAACATGAAAGTTATTTGAACACAACCAAGCAGTCAGAAAGCGACTGGATATGATTTTGGAAACGGTCAGACATTTCAAATAAATCTGTTATCTTTCGTCAGGCATGTATCCACAATTTATGTTTGAAAAGTTTCCTGGGTGTTAATTTCTACCTTACTAGTCATCCATTGTCCAGGCATGTACCCACAATTTAACAAAAGAATGTAATTTTAGAAAAGTTTCCTGACCTGGCACCTTGACCCCGTACACGTTGACCTCCTGCACCCCTTCCATCTTACTGAGAACCTGGGCAACTTCAGTGGTCGCAACATTCTCTCCTTTCCACCTTTTTAAGGAAAAAAAGTCAAACACAAAGTAATTCAAATGAAAGTATAGAGTCGAACCAGAGTAAAATAAAATTTACCAAAAATTTGTGACTGACCCACGACAGTCTTCCTCATAGTTAAAGAATCCATTCACGTTACCAATTGTGGACATGTTTCTTGCCGCCATGTGACATCAGTAAAAGGTGACACTTCTAGACCTATAAGTTGCTGCATGGCTACTGAGCTATTGCTGACAGTTAATGAGCACAAGAGACCAGGCACAGTTTTGAATTAATCATCTTACACTATTTTTATGTAATACTTGCCACCATAGCAGTCCCCTCATTTACTTTTCTCCATGATGCTGCTGCTGCCGTGACCAAGCATGAATTTGGTGCCAAAAGCTGTAAAACCAGTTATTAATAACTGTACTTGCACCATATTCATATCTGATTCCCCTATCTGAAAAAAATTAGACCCACAGTTTATCAGACATCCCTACCCCCAGTATGGCAGATCTAGATCATCCCCCACCTGAATGTGTCTCCCACCCGATCCATGAAGTAGATGAAGTACTCCTTGTCGAACACCATCAGGTCCCCGGTGCTGAAGTAGGCGTCTCCTTCCCGGAAGACGTCTCGTAAGATCTTCCTCTGGGTGAGCTCGGGTTTCCCCAGGTAGCCGATGTAGGGCACGGCCGGGTCCGTGGGACCAACCAGGAGGCCGGGCTGACCTGGGGTGGGTAAGGTATTTATTAACATCAACACTCTGGTTTCCCCAGGTACTCTGGTTTCCCCAGGTACTCTGGTTTCCCCAGGTACTCGGGTTTCCCCAGGTACTCTGGTTTCCCCAGGTACTCTGGTTTCCCCAGGTACTCTGGTTTCCCCAGGTACTCGGGTTTCCCCAGGTACTCGGGTTTCCCCAGGTACTCGGGTTTCCCCAGGTACTCGGGTTTCCCCAGGTACTCGGGTTTCCCCAGGTACTCGGGTTTCTCCAGGTAGCCGATGTAGGGCGTGGCCGGGTCCGTGGGACCCACCAGGAGGCCGGGCTGACCTGGAAAAGGGTCATTGATTTTGTTGGGATAATCTTTTATGCATATGGCATCCAGTGGAATATTAGATCTTAAATGTCTCTAAACGTATTTTATACCTGCATGGGCCGTGATAACATTAGGTTTTGATTTTCTGGCCCAGGTAATAACTGCATAGTCATCACATGGGCTTCTACTGTTATCAAACTGGCTTCCATTGATTAATTTGAACAGACTTCACGTGCACCACGCGCGCGGCTTTGGAAAATTTGAAAACCAGATTTAGACTTTTAAGAATTCCTGTTTTTCAATTTCTGTGGCAATTTGCACTGCAGTTTTGTTCTCTTGGGTAGGCTAGGGTCCGCAGGTTTTAACTTGGGTTGGTCGGATAACTGGAAAATAATAACATTTTTTCCCACCGTCAGACCACTAACCTCTGCATTAGAATAAAAACTGACCTATTTTGACCTCCTTGCACCACCCGTCCTTCCCTCTGATTGGCTCGCCTGTGTCGATGTCACACTCGATCACCGACGACGGCCGGTATTTCTGGGGTCAAAGAACATCAGTCAGCGGCAAATCTGGTCATGATCCTACTTTATATCATCTATGTGGTAGTTTGCAGGTGAGACCAGGGCTCTAGCCAGCTCGATTTTTTTTTCTGTCAGCCAATTCCCATTGTCGCAAAAACCGCAAAAATTAAGTTAGAAAGACGGAACTGAGACCTTGAAAAACGGGGTTTTAATGAGATTATCGTATGCAAAAGGGCCCCGGCCGACACACTAAGTCAACAATCATAACAATAGCAAAACAAACAGTGTGTGGCTTACCGACCATGGACAGTGTCCCCAAGCCGCCTGTAGCTTCCACCAAGAACTTTTGTCCGTCAAGGTTGACGGATTGGTTTTAAAAATTTTCCGTCACACGCAGCAAATTTCCGTCAATTGACGGAAAAACGGACGCTGGCTAGAGCCCTGGGTGAGACTGATGTGCTCTATGTAGCAGAGACTGTCATTCTCGTATACAGCTGTAGGGCTGATGTTAGAGTAATAGGATTTTACCTTCAGTTGATCAATACCGACCAAAGGTATGTTAAGGGTAGGTATGTTTTTGGCTGATACAAGACGGGATACGCTAGCTATATTGGAATCCCGTCTGGGTGAATGATGTAAATCACCGTATTGTATGGCCGATATGAGAAGCAGGTTCACCAGGCCTCCATTCGGGTGATTTGTAGTGAATCACCAACTCCAGACGGAAGGATTTGTACCATCGCACACCAGGGCATCGGACCAAAGGAGGCCAAATATAAAGTATACACTTACTTGAAGGAAGAGGTAATGGATTAAAGATGCCTGGAGCGACATTATTAGTGGCACCTCATACGAGGATGAACTGAACTGAACTGAACACTTACCCTGTACATAGGCGAGTACACCCCCACTGCTCCGACCTTGTTAGAAATGTTTGTCAGTCCTACGTTTCCCTCCGTCATGGCGTAGAACTCTCCAATCCGCGGAATCCCGAACCGGTCCTGGAACTGCTGCCAGATGTCCGGACGGAGACCGTTCCCGAACGCCAGGCGGACTTTGTGGTTCTTATCATCAGGGCGCTGCGAGAGAGAAATCAATCACAAAGCTCAGTCATACAGTACACACATACTGGAATACTTTTCTATTTTGATTCCAATGCATGACTGAATGATACACATGTGAAGCTCAATGGAAAACATAGCTAATATCCATGACCAATAGCTCCACCCACAGAAACACACGGACCTGTCAGCCTGCTGTCTGCTATGCTCTTCTCCCAGGAGTGATTGATTACCATGAAACTCATGAGAAACACATAGGAATCACAGTCTCTAATTGGCAATAAGGAAACCATAAAGGAAAAAGATACAGGAACTATCTCCTCTTCTGCTGGGTGTGTTTCTCCAGTGTTTCTCCCTAGTTTTGACTATTGAACTAAGCTTCGCAATTATCATAGATGTTCCTTGCTCATTCCTTGACAAGACTGGAATCGATCAGACAAAAATTTGGGTTGACAAAGCCCGCTTTTTTGTGTTGGAAGTTACAGCAGCTGTTCAACATTGATTGAGAATGTTATAGAATGATATTCTTGAAGAAGAGACAGAAGAGACAAGAGACTTTTTTGTCATCTCAAACAAGTTAGTATAGAACAAAGCAAGAATGACATTAAAATATATATACAGCAGCAATATATTTGAATTGGGTTTACGGAAAAGCCTGGGCCCAGCAGGCTAGCCAGGCCACCCTTTTGGGGCCCCAAGGCTATGGATGGGGTTTTGGCTCATAATGGAGTTTTTAAAACCTTAAACTGGTTTACCGACAATTCCAGTGCATGCAGTGGACAGAAGGCAACAGCTTGGTAATATCTATGGGGAATTGGGGTTGGTTTATAGCAATGAACAATCAACATCCACTACAGGAACTCCCAGGCATGTCTCCCGAAATTACATGTCTCAGCCCTACCTCTGGTAGAGCGCATAAGTAGCGCAGCAGCTCTCCGATGTAGATAATCACAGTGGCGTTGTAATGCCTGCAGTCCTCCCAAAAATGGTGGGCAGAAAATTTCTTCCTGAGCGCTATCGTCGCACCTACAATGTACATGGGACAAACAAGCAAGTATGTGACAAGTTTCTCTACATATCAAGTTTATTCTTATGAAATCTGTATCCTATAATTATATATACATATAGGAAAGGAATTCCCAGTGAAGGTTGTATAATTAACACATTGTATAATGTGGTATTATGTGTTAATTTGTAATGTTTAGACCAGGTTCTACCACCTTGCAATGCCACTCTATCTTCCTCTTGTTATCCAAAATACAATCATAATTGGAACTGGAAGAGTTGTGCACCTTTGCTTATGGTTATCCTGACGCTGAGCATGAGCCTGCTGGAGTGTCATGTTATCCCAAATTTTATAGTTATTGATGAACAGTGGTGTGACGACTAGCTGACTGCTGCCTACCTGTGTCAGGGATCCCAGCAGCAGTATATATAGAATACAACAGTATATATAGAATACAACGTGATATGTAATACACAGTGTTGTATTTTATTTATGTCATACCCACCAAAGGAAACCCATGTTTTGATGAGAAATGCGCCAGAAGTTGAACAAATTTGGTGCCCTCAAACAAAAAGTGTTGCAACAGCAATGTTCCAACGTCCGAATCAGGTATTCGAATTGTTAACCGTGCCGTATTCAGCCCGTTCAAAATGGTTCAATTTACTCGGAGAAAGCCTGTGTGATACGCCTTTCGAACCTGTGCGATACGGAAGTTATGGCCTGGTCCGCTATAACTTGTACCTTTGCTAATGGTTGTCCCGATGCCCAGCATGAGCCCGCTGGAGTGGTACAGGGGCAGGGTGACGTACAGGACGTCCTCCGAGGTGAAGCCCTGGATCAGGAGGAGGCTGTTGCCTCCGATGATGAACTTTGTGTGCGGAATTATCGCTGCTTTGGGGAGACCTGTGTGCAGTCAACACTTTGAATCAGTAAAGAGGCTTTATTAGCACAAACAACAGAA
The DNA here is from genome assembly GCA_019207045.1 of Branchiostoma floridae x Branchiostoma belcheri. NCBI lineage: Eukaryota > Metazoa > Chordata > Leptocardii > Amphioxiformes > Branchiostomatidae > Branchiostoma > Branchiostoma floridae x Branchiostoma belcheri. The sequence continues at coordinate 602,695 of CM033025.1, read as the reverse complement.
AAACATAGTACAATTTGTATTAAATCAGGAAAATCACTCATAACAAAGCTCTGTGTTTATTTATCTATTCGGAAATGTGACACAAAGCTCTGTGTACACAAACATAGACTCAATACCCAGCTAATTTTTCATTGTCAGAGTATCATGGCATATATGTTTGCACCGCAGCAGTGACACCTAGCTGCAGTGGAAAGTAGAGTTAATGTTACGATAAGCATTGCCCTGAAAATTGGCTGGGTATTTAATAACTCTGGCTGGGTACAAAGTCTCAAAGAACTTTGTAACCCATTGTAGTTTATCACTTTCCAAATGAATCAGGTTGAAAGGAGCTGAGAAAAGGATGTTTTTGAGTCAAATCCTGCTGTGCCAATGTAGACAGGCCTAGGAGTGAAACAACAGAGCGGTAAGATAGAACACAACCACAAAGCAAACACTTAAATGATTGTAATCCACACCTCTTTGTTTACTGAGCTTCTGTGTTACATGGAGTAAGTCTAATTGCTTTAAAAAACAAATCTTATCCTTTTTAAAGTAGTGAGTCTTCCTACATGCTTGATTAACCCATCCATAGTAGGGACCTGCCTGGGAACCAACAATACCTGGTCTATGTGGACAGGTGAACACCTTACAGACAGGGCTTCTTATATGCTTGTGTTAACAGGAAAATTCTATACAAACCAGTGGTTCCTGATGTGTAGATGTAACAGAGAGTGTCTGCAGGAGTGATGGTGACCTGGACCTGCAGTGGTTGGTCGGATTCTCGCTGGACCGGTCCATCCCAGGCAGACAGCCCGGCAGGGGGGTGAGCAGAACCCTGCAGCCAGATGGTTGCACCTTCCGCCTGCAGTTCCGGCAGGACCTCCAAGGTGGCGTCCAGCAGTGGTTGTCCTAAGCAGAAGCAAAGAGCAAAGTCAGTGATGAGTAAATAATAAAGTTTGTACTTCTTGTGAAGAAGAGTTTGGAGATCCCATGACTCTATTAGAGATTATCTTGTATGTCTTGTTTTATTGTATTTCATTCATTATGCAAATAATGCTTTGATTAGCATGATATTCATGGTTAACATAATGTTGAAAATATACAAATATTATAATGTGAAAAATTATAGCAGTGAAAACACAGACAGGCAGACAGACCAAAAACAATAACTCTCTGTAACTTGATAGCCTCTTTCATGACCTGGACTGTCATGTATGATTAACGACTAGTTCTGTCACCTCTGACCTGTTTTACCTACCAGTCTGACAAGTTATAGACTCTGACTTTTAGTATATAGATGTTAGTTATAGAAGTTTGATGTACCTTCCCCAACAATGAGTGCTGTCGCTCCTGCGACCCTAAAGCAGTGCATGAGTGCCTGTCCTGAGGTATTGTTACAGATGTTTAAGTTATAGAAGTGCAGTCATAGTTTAATACCTTGCCCCACGATGAGTCCTGTTGCCCCAGCGACTGTAAAGCAGTGCAGTAGAGCCTGTCCCCGCAGGTTGGTGTTGAGAAGTGATGTTAGTTGTTGATGTAAGTTACAGATGTACGTACCTTGTCCAACGATGAGTCCTGTTGCCCCAGCGACCCTAAAGCAGTGCAGTAGAGCCTGTCCCCGCAGGTTGGTGTTGAGAAGCGCCATCTTCACCCCGACTCTCGCCAGACCCAGGAACGTCCAGATGAAGGCAGGCTCGTTGTAGATCAGCAGCGCCACCGTGTCCCCCTTCTGGTACCTGTTGGAGTTGCAGGAGTAATATACATTTGTATTGGAGTCAGTAAGTTATGTTGATTCCATTATATGGATGACATCCACTGGAAACCCAGAACTGATGCGAGCTGGCAAATAAAGAAAAAGGTTTGTCAATAATTAAGGTGCCTTTACCATGAAATTCAAGTGGCTGCAGGAAGGTTGAAAAAATGAATAAATAGTAAGACAAAGTATGATATGCAAAATACTGTAAATGCTTCTTCTTTCTTCTTTTTGTGGTGGTTTTAATTTTGCGGTAGCAACATGAAGTGTAGTCTCGTACTACCATAATAAAATGTTTGCGGTGGTTTTAAACTCGCGGTAAAGTGGCCACCGCGAAAAACGCAAACATTAATCCACCGCGAACATTTCTGCATTTACAGTAGTAGATTCTTCATTTTTGTTCTTTCTTTGACTTTTGAATTGACTTTGGCATAGATACTACATCATTTTGCAACTAACAGCATATAACTTTTCTGCAGCTGTGTGCGATTGACAGTAATGGTCGAAAATTGTTAGGTCACAGGCTCGTGTTAAATCCAGGTACACCAGACCGATAGACCATACTGTCCGGGAGGCTCCCTCCCATACCCAAACTCATTTATATACCCACCCCATGCCGTGGAAGAAGTTGGCGACCCTGTTGGCCATGGCGTCCACCTCCCCGTACGTGTGGGCCTCGGTACCGAACAGGAGGAAGGGCTTGTCGGGGTGCCTCCTCACCGCGCCCGCGAACTGCGTCAGCACCGTTCCGCCAGACATGATGATGTTGGTGAACTTCTCGATCACCGCGAGCTCGAGCCGGACCTGGTGACGGTCCCGGAAAGCGTACGGGTACATGTAGCTGTACAGCCCGGCAACAGCCGCTACCGCCCCGCCCACGGCCCCGGTACCGTACAGCACCGTCTTCGGGTTCACTCCGTCCGGCCACATCTTCGCAAACTCGCCAATTCCCCGTGAAACAATCTAACAAAACCGTTCGTCAGAATCTGTAGGTTCTCTACCGCGGGGAGTAACGCTCATGGCTGCCTGAACGGTGCAAAGTTCACTTCTAACTTCTGTGCAAACCCGCGAAACGGCCTCGACCCTTGACCTTTGTCCTGCGGTAACCTTGACGCTTGAGTTGTTCAATACAAGTTGGGTATGGCTGAAGGGCGTTTATATAGTCTAGCTGGCCACAAAAGGTACAAATTTCACAGCCAAAAAAATCGACTATCTGAAACATTGAATACGCACAGAGTAACGAAGTAACGAAATAGCTCCAAACGCTTACCAGATGTTTTAAAGATTAACGTTGGATAAATAAATAAACACCATGCAAAGGATGGTTTACGTACTGTAAAAAGGCCAAATATTCGCGAAGATTTAATGTTGGCGGTTTTCTCTTCGCCACGACCTTTATGTTAAATCCAACTTGAACATTTTTGTTGTGTCTTTGGAACCATTGAACTAAATCCACGCGAAAATTTTCCCCTTTACAGTAGGTGACCGGACTTCCCACCATGGGGTGCCTGTTATCAGTTGAACAGTTGCTCCGGAAGCCTCTTCTCAATTATGGCTGTCCAAATTCCACCCGGGTCATTGTTTATTCAGCGCTGAACCACCGCGTTGTTGGTCATCAGTACTCCCAATCCATTATGTGCATCACATGGGGTTTGCTGTTTCATCTTAATTAATTTTGTTTTGTATTATTTCATTTCATTTACCCTATTCTATTCTATTCTATTTCATCTCATTGCAATTGCAACAGCCAGAGGCCATCCAAGGCAGCAAATCTGAGTTTGGGAGCCATCAAACAAACAGTTGAACATTCACATAAAACAACACAATAGTGCATCAAACCATTCACATATGGCGTTATGTAGAACAGCAAAATCAAACTTGCATAAAAACCAAATTTCAAAATAGATAAACCTGTCCCTAGGGCTGAGCACCATCCACATACAAATAGACCGGCGCCTGGTGCTGAGCACTTTCCACACACACAAACCTGTCCCTGTTGCTGAACACCATCCACACACAACCCTGTCCCTGGTGCTGAACACTTTCCACACATACAAACCTGCCCCTGGTGCTGAACACCATCCACACACAACCCTGTCCCTGGTGCTGAACACTTTCCACACATACAAACCTGTCCCTGGTGCTGAACGCCATCCACACACACACAAACCAGTCCCTGGTGCTGAACACCATCCACGCACAAGTGAACACATACCTGTCCCTGGTGCTGAACTCTATACACACGCTAAAACACCACTTTGATATATCAGAGAAATATCCAAAAGCTATAGCTAGGAAATATGCAAGGCACAGCGGAACAATTTGGAGAAATACTAATTGCAGCTGCGGGACTTCTCCGAGGGCCGTGGATGCAGAACAAGTAGATTGCAATTCTAGTCAAAGTTAGAAATCTCCGCTCTGAGAGGAGATAGCAATAGAAAGAACCGACTGTGCTGTCGAACTAATATGTTAAGAGCTAACACCTCATGATCGACGGTAAAGATGTAACAATATAGAAGACCGCACGGAAGCGGCCTCTAGCGATACACCTGAAGTTGCAGTTTAAGAATTGAAAGTCGCAGAAATGTTCGTTTTTGCTTGTTTTGCGTTATATCATATTATGGTCAACAATACCACCTTTCCATCATAATGTAAGGTTTTATTACTATCAGCTGTATAAAGATAAAACAGGGTTTTCAGTGTGGGGGAAACAGCGCTAGCATATGTAAGAGTAAATTACTTTGTGACGTTGGTGACAATCGTGAGTATTTTTACACATGACTGTAACGTTATAACGTTATAACTGACAGCAAGTAAAACAAATTTCCAATTTCATATGATTTGAATTTAATGGCAATAATGTATAAGTATTTCAGACTTCTTAATGTGAATGGGTGTCAATAATACATACGTTTGTTTGGTTTTAAATTGTTAAATGTTCTCTGCAAATACCGTTAAATGCAAATACCGTTTTGATAAACTCCCATGAAAAGGTTGACATCAACAACAATAAATATCACACACTTGGAATAGCTTTTTCATATCGTTGTTGAGGACAGGGAACGTTGGAAGTAACTTTCCTTGTCTTGAGTCAAATTGAAGATTCTTGGCAGACGGCTGCATTTTTTTTCTTGCTTCTTCTTTTTGCCAACTGATCCTATTTCCATCTTGCGTTCTACCTTTTCTGTGTGATCAGACGATATAAAAGCTGCAACGATCAGACGTGCTTTTGACGTGATTTTCTTACAGGTAACGTGAGTAACGTACAGGTGCGCTATACAGGTGTTCGGTTTCTGCGCTAATGGGGGCAGCGCATCACAACATAAACAAAAACAATTCCATATTTTCAGTTGTATTCAAGCTTATTTTTCCTACCAGACAAATCAAACAAATCGTAGGCAATGTAACAAAATACTTTATGGTGTAGCTGTATCAAAATAAATCATTTGGTGCGTTTGTTGTTGGTGTATCCTCCTTCGCGTTTCCCCGCGGTGCCCGTATGTCCCAGCCTCAGGCGACCATGCCGGAAGGTAGTTCCGTGGATTATTGATTTTTTGCGCCGCTATTTCTGCCGGATAGAAAACACCCGAAGTGAGGACATTTCTGTGGGTAGGAGGCGTCGGCAGCGAGCCGTACTGACATCCGTGCTGTGGTGGGAAGGGAGCGAGCTGCTGGGGCGAGGGGCCGGGGAAAGGCGCTACAGTTAGCCAGTAAGGAACACCATTTACCGTTATCACTGCGTTTCAGTATCTGTCAGTAGCTTCGCCAAGAGTGTGATGTTTCGGGTGTCGTTTGTTTGTGTGTTTGGCTGTTCGTAGACAGCATTACTCGAGAAGCTGTGGATAGATCCTTATGATATCATATTATAAAGAAATATTTAGTAGGTGGTTCGGGAAAACGCGGGCCAAGTTCGATAACGAAAGAGGGCCTCCTGTCCTGATTTTGGAAATGTGTAAATGAAATCAACATAACGTTACCCTTGGCATGAGAGGATGGGTATGGGATGGTAACGTTAGGTAGCTGATAATCTGTTTACATGTAAGCAGGATTACCGCAAAGAAGAAGATTGTTTCCCTATCATGGCTCACGACAGGGGACATGTTAGGCCTCTATGGAGGGTATAATTCATGCCTTTTGAAGAAAGGCGTTTAGCGGGTCGGCGGAAAATCGTTTGGACTCGGTTTCTGTTTACAAGACAAATATGTGCTGTACGGGAGGGTGGTACACTACCGGCATGTAGGCCGCTCAAGGGACCGGTAATTCTGGTGTATGTGGACAGGTGGTCGCTATAGACAGGGTTTGTAATGCTTTAATATCAAAGGAAATGATCACATTATCCAGGCGGTCCTTATGTAGAGGTGGTCACTAGTACAGGTTTGACTGTATATCAATGGCCATGTGGTCCTTATGTAGAGGTGGTCACTAGTACAGGTTTGACTGTATATCAATGGCCAGGTGGTCCTTATGTAGAGGTAGTCACTTGTACAGGTTTGACTGTATATCAATGGCCAGGTGGTCCTTATGTAGAGGTAGTCACTTGTACAGGTTTGACTGTACATAAATGGCCAGGTGGTCCTTATGTAGAGATGGTCACTTGTACAGGTTTGACTGTATATCAATGACCAGGTGGTCCTTATGTAGAGGTGGTCACTTGTACAGGTTTGACTGTACATAAATGGACAGGTGGTCCTTATGTAGAGATGGTCTCTAGTACAGGTTTGACTGTATATCAATGGCCAGGTGGTCCTTATGTAGAGGTGGTCACTAGTACAGGTTTGACTGTATATCAATGGCCAGGTGGTCCTTATGTAGAGGTGGTCACTAGCACAGGTTTGACTGTATATCAATGACCAGGTGGTCCTTATGTAGAGGTGGTCACTAGGACAGGTTTGACTGTATATCAATGGCCAGGTGGTCATTATGTAGAGATGGTCTCTAGTACAGGTTTGACTGTATATCAATGGCCAGGTGGTCCTTATGTAGAGGTGGTCACTAGTACAGGTTTGACTGTATATCAATGGCCAGGTGGTCCTTATGTAGAGGTGGTCACTAGTACAGGTTTGGCTGTATGTAAATGGTCACTTGTACGATATTCAATCTCGGTCAGAAAAGGGTGGCATTGACAAATGGTGCAATAAGAAAAGGTTATTTATATTGATTGCTATTGGCCAAATCGTGGGTTGAAGAGGCCGCGAGGGTGTACATGGGGGGATACTTCAGACAATGCGTTGCTCAGAGGACCAGCAATGCTTATGGTAAATTCAGGAAGGCTAGCATACGTAGTTTCTTGTTTAAGGTTTTGGGAGCGAGGCTTGTTCCTTTGCACTCACAGGGTATCTGGCATAACTATAAATATAAAATGTGCGAAAAGCGACAGATGCCCTGTCACAATTTTTGGGCATACAGTCGTCGACTTCGTGTTACTAATGATTTGTCAATGATTCTTAACGTTAACGATCAATTCAGGATAGCATTAATAACGTGCTACGTTGAATTAAAGGTACCAATCATGCTTCACAAATAATTTCCCTATTATGCCTTTAAGTTGAAATATAAATCTCAAAGAAAATAATAACATAATAACACCTCAAAGAAAAAAGCATGTTTGCCTGCTTGGCCCCTTGAATGCGGGCTGAAATCCCTTGTTCCATAGATGACAATAGCCAATAGCCACTGGGATGTGGTCCAAAGTAGTGATCAGATTTTCAGTTGTATTGATGTTTTCAATCAGCGTTGGTTGTGACATCAGATCGGGATCTGTCCCCTGATTTCCTTTAGGGCTTCTATTGAGAGTAATGTCATTGTAAATCTAATGGAGGAAGTGAGCAAATTGCTCCTTGGAGTATTCTCCAAGCAGACGTAAGTATACTGAGAAAGTAAGATTTGTTCCACTGGTGTAACTACATCGTTATGGTGACTACATCGTTATGGTGACTACTTTGTTATGGAACAAGCTTCCAAGGAATTGCTTCCCCGTGGTGTACATCTAAAACTTTTAAAGACAAGCGTAAACAAACATCTGTCTTCAGAATCCAGTAGTACTGTAACGCAAAATGCATGAGTGGCTCCATGGGCCTTGTTTTGTGGTGAACTTCAGATAAATAAATAAAAATAACACAAGTAAAAAGAATGCAAGAATAAATATAAGCCTCAGCTGAGCTGTATACTCCAGCTAAAATAGCAACATAAAATGAAATAAAACTAAACATCTTTTTTTTATTCTCTTTTATTGTTTGGTGCCACAAGCCTACATTGTATAGTGGCCAAACTGGCAAACTCCCCTACAAATGTTGAAATTAATTGTTATAGACTTAACTTAAGTAACTCCTGACTCATGGATGCTTACAAAAATGAAATTGTCTTCCATGGAAGTTATTGTAGCTCACTGGATGTACCTGCTACTTTCTTAATCTCCAAGCTGATCCTAAGATAGTATCAAAAGCTGCCAGAGGAGTGAAGCTGGCCTAGGTGGCCTATACTTTAAGTAATACACTCCTAGGCCGGCTTCACTCCTCGGACAGCTTTTGAGACTATCTTAGGCTAATGTAGGATCTGCTTGGAGGTCACTACTTTCTCCACAGTAGAGCCCAGCAAACCCCCAGACTCTCCCCTCTCCCCTTAGGTGACCTCTGTCCTTGGAAACCCTGGCTGCCTTTACTGTTTAATCTGTCTATCAGTCATCGGGAAAGGTAGCGACTGATTGGTCCTCCAATCCGGAGGGTCACTGCTGGTCACCAGTCATCTTACTCTTTATTTGCTTCAGGTCATTTCACCCTGTTTCACCTTTATCCGAGGGTAACCTATATTCGTTGTTTGTACCAAAAACGTATTTAGGGATATAAAGTCGACGGACGGTGGTTTAAGATCGGAACATTTTGAAAATATTGCAAATTTGAAACCACTGTCAGCAGACTTAATACTCCTAAATGTGCTGTTTTTAAGGACAACGGATAAAGGTCACCCCACAGATAAAGGTGAACTAGCGTTATATGTTGATAATAAGTTAGAGAGAGAAGAAGCATGTAAACTGTAATATATATGTATAGCTTTCCGATTACTTACTATGTACCAAACTGACTGCATTTAGCCCCAATGGGGCATGAATATGCAATAAACTTCATTGTCATTGTTAGACAAGCAAGTTAGCTGTGGCAGGTTGTTCAGTGTAATAATATACTGTAAATGCATAAATGTTCGCGGTGGATTAATGTTCGCGGTTTTCGCGGTGACCACTTCACCGCGAACTTAAAACCACCGCGACTATTTTTCTATTATGGTATTAGACTGCAGTCTATGGTGTTACCGCGAAATCAAATCCACCGCGAAAAGTCATTTTTCCCGCTACCGCGAAATTAAATCCCCGCGAACTTAAATACATTTACAGTAGCCAGCTGCTGCCACGCTGTGCCTACAAATCTGATGTGTTGTGCTGAAGCAGTCATGGCTATCTACATACAGATGCAGATATAGATACAGGTACAGGTCACATTCTCAGGGCTAAAAATGCTAGGTGCTGTGGAGCTGTGCACTTGTGTTTATATAAAGCTCTTGTATTACTCGTTTAACTATAATGTTAGATATAGAAAGAAGCTCACCTACCCAGCAACCATTTCCAGAGACACAGGGATTGACACTGAGGACTTGGGAGCAGCTATGAACGACCGAGTGCTGTGGAGAGACGTTGTGCAGCGCCTCACCCCGCCCGCCAGTGACGACAGATAGATAGTTTTATTGCACAACAATTGTACGGGGTACAAAGTATGGCATCTACATAACTACAGTTCTATAACTTAACGCTTATCTAACTAATACAGAAGTTGTAGTATGGGATAAGTTTCTTACAGTCATTGGAGGCTTTTACAATCATTGGAGGAATTTCTAATGTGTAAACCTTCTTTGATATATTTTCCTATATCTGCCATGCAGGGATTGTCACATGTCATGATGTATTTGAATTTGCACTTCAGGTCCATTGAGGTAAATCCTTGTGTATAAGATGACAGCCTTGAGTACAGAGAATTTCGTATATCAGAATATTTGGGACATACTACTACTACTACCATGAACTGATATTCGTCTTCAATTACAGATGATGATGATAGATATAGGATTTCTGAAGAGAGGCAGTGAAGTTTATAATCAGGGTTTCTTGATGGTCTACTTTATTTTTTGTTGTGAACCCAAACTTTTCTCTTTGCATATTTGTTATGATTATCAAGTGCACCAGCTATTGCAGCTATGGCAAGAAATGAATTTTGATACCTTTGTCTCTGGTACTAGTATATTTACTTCTTCCGCCAGTTGATTGTAATGACGCTGGATGGATGTCACTCAAAACTTCCAGAAGTAATCTCTGTATCTTAGCCAGTCATATAGATTGATTTGCCTTTATATGTCACCATGGACATGCTGTATGGGACCCCAGAGACCACTTGTGATGTCTGCCCCCCTCCCGCAGGGGTGGTTTGGTCACACATCATGATGATGAGATGCTTCCACAAGTTCCACCACACAAATTGAAAAGAGTAATTCGAATGCTGGGAAATAACATTAAGGTGATCATTGAGCCAAAATTTGTCTGACTTATCTACGAACAGTAAAATTAGATCTTTTCATTTTAATACAATGTTGCTTTTTCAGACTATACTAGTAATCTTGATGCTGTGCTCCGAATACAATTGCTGTTATTGATATAGACTCTTATTTTCAATCTCTGGGACCAACAATCCTGGCATTGTTCTTGAATCCAATACAGTTACCTGAGCTCTGGCGATTCAACATGGCGTAACATCACTTGGTACTCTCATTTAGAAATGTGCTTCTACATGATTATAAAAAATAACGATATTTTGACCATGATAAAATGTTCATTTTTTTTAATCTCCGCATTTTATGTTAATTTCAAGCCAATGATGCACTATCTTGCTACCAAATTGCTAATTGTTTTCGACATGGAGAGAAAATGCGAAAGAACATTTTTGTTCTCAGTCGAATTCTGTTCACATTTGTGAGTATTGATCTTTTGGTGGTGTTGGACGACTCTAAGATCTTATGTAACATGAACTGGATCTTATGTAACAATGGTGCAGCAGATGACCATCTTGTGATGTGTACAGGAGTAAAATACTGTAAATCTATTTATTTTAACAGGGAAGTACAGTAATTTTACAGTAGAAGGAGGTTATCCTGTTGTTTTAAGTAATCTCAGTTGAAAGTTTGAACCCTCCATTCTGTTATACATTGTGATGTATTATGTAACACATTATCAGTGTCATGAAATTGCAGCGGAGATGTTATTGGAAAAACGTAAGCTATAGCATGAACAAAAAGAATTTTTCCAGCTTTTGCGGCGACTAAATAGGATTCTAGAGTCTACAAAAGACTTGAAGCAAACTGAAGAGTTGCTACATAAAGTACAGTCAACAAAGTGTTTTTTTGGGGCCTTTTGACGTAAACACGTGCCTTCCTGAGTTTGCTCTCTTCTTTGAGTGCTGACTCCAGCAAATGTGCTCAGCTGCTGTCTGTAAATGTCAGATTCTTACATTGTTGAGTGGAAGGTTCTCAATGAGAGTATTACCAATATACTGCATAGAGACCAGTTTATGAAAAGAGCAGGGCCCGTGTAGAATGGAGGGGTGCCATGCAGGGGAATGGTTACTCAATGCTCTTTGCTAAATTCAGGAAGGCAGTGACTTTGTATTAGAGGGTCTGTAATCAGAATAACACCAGTACGTTTTACACTGAACATATAAAAGCCAAGAAAACTTGCCAGTATGTAAAATTGGCACCACTGCGAGTTATGGGAACAATTATACGGCCATGGCTAACACCAGGAACAATAAATCGTGAGTAGTCTGGATATGAATTATATGAACAACAGATAATGCTCTTTGAAACAGTGCACACAGCCATCCCCCTCCCCCAATCACTACTTAAAGCATACAAATGACTGATGTGTATAAAAATTACAACAGCTTGTAGAGACATGTCAGTTAGTAGCATGTTTTATCATGCTGACCTCCTGGACTGACCCCCCACTGAGCCATGGTGGTATATTATCTGTGGAGACCTTATTGAGTGGGAGGGCCTGTATGCATTATCACACCCCTGTACCTTATTGAGTGGGAGGGCCTGTATGCATTATCACACACCTTGGCTGTTTATGATGTCCCAAAGATTAGCGTCCAATCCCTGTTTACATTATGCCTGACACCTTGTGTTGGGACATGCCTTGGTTATGTAATAACTTGTATCTAGATTTGATTCTGATTCTGTGGCACTTTTAATAATATGAATGAATGAAGACCTTTATATAGGCTTTATTGCACATTTCTGCTCTTATAAGCTAACTCCAGACCAATATGATAATGTTCTAAATAATTTAAATGAAATTTTGTATATTAAAAAAGTATATTATCTTAATTTAATTATAACATGTAACTGTAGAGTCTAATGTACACTGGTTCAACTTCTTCTCACTTTTTTTATGCTATTCAGATACAAATAGATTGGATGGGCCTCCCCAACCCACTGATGTAGTTTAATCAAGGAGGTTATATAGTCCTATACAACCTCCTTTAGCCCTGTATAACCTCCTTGGTTTAATGTATATAGTGTGGCTGACACTTCACATTGTTTTTAACTTTTTGTTCTCATTTATTGCACCTACTTTTTTTGCACCACCACCGGCTACACTACCGTGCACCTACCTGGCCGGGATACCCCGTAATGGGCTTTGGCCAGTATTGATATAGATCGATAGATAGATGTATGTACCACTACAGTCTGTATCCCAGGCATGTGTACTTATTCTGTCACGATGCATCACTCAACACGTCAGTGGATCAGGTGCCTGAACATTACCCTGGAAATTATGAGCCTATCAATTATTGAAGCACAGTTCATTTCCACTGACTAGTGTACAGTGTACACGGAGAGGTATGGATAGGGTTTGGCATTTCAGAGTCTGAGGGTAAGGATTCCCCCATGGAGACCCTCACAGTTCAGTGACAATGATTTACACTGAATTCAGAAGAACCCCCTACGTATTACACTAAATCAAGGAAGGCAATTACGCTGAATTTGGTCGCCTCGCTACAAGTTACATAGATAAGATGGTTTTCCCTATGAGTTACGAGAAATAAAAATAGGCTGCCTACGCCTTATGTAAAAGAGCATGCAGGCCCCCTTCAGTAAGCTAGAAAGGGTTTCCAGTCAGGGTAAAGGAATCCCCCATGTAGACCCTCACAGCTAAGTTTGACAGTCATGGTTGATGACCCCCCATGCAGACCCTCACAACTGGGTTTGACAGCCAGGGTTCTCCACATTGTGCAGAGTTGACTTACTACAGTACTGTAGTACTTGTGCAAACAGGTGAACAAGGCCAGAAATACCACCCGTAAGCCTGGAGAGGACGGTCCTTTGTTGGCATGTTTCTGCAGCGACTTAAGTAAAAAGAGAAAGTATGTCGTGAATTATTCAGTAAGATGGACAAACATAATCTGTAGTGAAATCTTTCCACATCTTATGAAATGCATTTATTATTATTTTTTTGAATGGCCATTGATACTGTCATCTATTATGTTAGTCTTCTGGCTGTGTGAGATTGGTTAGAATATTGAATCTGCAGCTTAACCAGTAAATCTGGGGTTTACAATGTAAACGGTTATTTATTCAGTCATGCCTGAAGTGTCGCAGGTCAAGGCTCCTGTACATGGTGTATTTATGATGCAGCTGAAGCTTGTCAGACCTGGTGGTACATTGTACATGGAGTAAGTTACTGTGCTGAAGAATGGACATGTCATCATCTTCTCCCTGCTGCCTAGCCCCATATCCAGTAAGGGGGAGGAGCCAAATGGCTGCTTCAGGGTGTCAAAGATTAATGATATAAAAAAATAAAGAATCTAGAATGCATGTATTAAAGACTTAATCCTTAAGTAAGTTGAAGGGCTCCCTTGGAAGTCAGTTTCTCGAAAACTGAAGGAACGAAATGTATCTTACATTTATGATAATAAGTAGAGTTCAATTTTTATGTGGTGCCCTTGCAATCAACTCTTCCAGAAGAAAAGATATTCTGGACTGAAGCATGGTCAATTTTTGGACAGAAGTGATTTTGGAATGGACTATTTTGAGAAATCCATTCATATATGGGGGTCAAATTTGGATTGGTATTTTTGGAATTGTTGTTCTTTTTTTTTAGATGCAACTTTGGAATGTTCCATCTTTTGGTCAGGGGCGGTTTTGGAACATCCCATTATTGCATGGGTTTATTTTGAAATATCAAGTGCTGTATTTCCAGTTTTGAATTATTCCCAAGATTCTTTTTTTCTATACAAAATGACATTTCTTTGCTAGTTTTCATTTGATTAGTAATGTGATTAGTAAAGATGTGTTCATTGTATATACAGTACACATGCCCATTTCCTATGAAGAAAATGTACGCATTGAAGATTATAGAGTCTTGACATGTTCCAGTCTAAAGTGCCAGTCATTGTGTGGAGTGTTTCCCTGGAGCTCCCCTCACCAGTGCCCCTCCCCCCTGCTTTACTGATCAGCAGAGGTAAATAAACAGTGTCATCTCTCCCAACAAGGCACAGCCATCAGTCAATCCACACTCCAGGCCTGACACTCAATCAGTACACACACTCCAGGCCTGACACTGTACTGTACAGCAGGAAATGTTGGTGGGGTTTTAAATTGTGATAGGGAAAACATCAAGTCTTTGAGGTGGTTCAAATTTTGAGGTTGCAACAAGGGGGAAGACAAAAAAATTGTGTGGTAAATTTAAGTTCAGGGTGAAGAGCCCACCTTAAAAAAGATGAACATAAAACCACCATTGCTAAGACTTCTGTTTCTTACAGTAACTCTCAAGGCACCAGGCCTTAGGCTACTGTACTGTAGATGGCACAATTTCTGCAGGGAGTAGGGAGAGAGTCGAGTGTTAAAGTTGATATTGATAGTTTAAGGTTTGTGGTTTGAACAAGGCAAACAGGGGATAGAAAAAAAACTATTTTTATGGTTAATTTACATTTGCTCTGGGGAGGTCACCATGGAAACTGTAAACATAAATCCACTGCAAACATTTTCCCTTTTACAGTAGCCCCAAGTGCCACAGGTCCTGCCACTGTGCTTAGCTTGCAGACATCTGGACAGGGTTATGTTGAGAGGGGCACCAGTGTCCTCCCAGTCCAGACTTCCTGTCAACTGTGCAGGAACTTTTCCTCAGGTCTGTAGTTGGGTAGTTGGGACCCTGGTTGTGTGAACTGTGCAGTAACTTTCCTGAGGTCCCTAGTTGGGACTCTGGTTGTGTGAAATGTGCAGGAACTTTCCTGAGACTCTAGCTTGGACCGTTGTGCCCACAGGCTACATTAGCTAATGTATCTATACTGGAGAGGTGAGAGGTCACTTGGCAGTCCAACCAGGTAATTTTCCCATGCTTCATCACCCCACTGAGAAAGCCGGAAGGACAGTTCTACATTCAAGTTACAGTACAGTGTATACAAGAGCTGAAGTCAAGAGTGTCTTCCAGTGAAGGGAAAGGAGATTTCAAGGCCGTCGTCATGTCGGATGAGTCAGACTCGGACTCAGGCAAGTCTGTCCTGTTTTGTCACATTCCTTAGCTTTTCTTTGTCTCTTACTGCAGAGCTACTAGATTAGATCTATATGTTGCTCATGGAGATAGGAGTAGAAACTGCCTATTAGTAAACATGTCATGTAGATTATATGTCAGAGTAGTTATAAGCCTGTTTATTTTGCAGCCTAGCATTGCCAATTTCAACTACATTCCCAGCAACTTGTAGCAGATAATTTGTTCTGCTACATTCCTTAGCTTTTCTTTGTTTCTTACAGACCTACTAGATTCATGGAGAAAGTGGTAGAAGCTGTCTGAATACGTAGATTATAAGCCAGAGGAGTTTGCCCGTTTATTTTGCAGCCTAGCATTACCAATTTCCACTATATTCCCAGCAACTTGTATAGTCTTGTAGAGACCAAGTCTGCTGTGTGTGCTGCTGTAAGAAAGCCTGTGTGCAGCTGTTTGGTGAGGCCTTGTTAGTACCACGGTGTGTGTACACACATTCCTGCTCATGCCTCAGCATTCTGCACAGTCCAGAGCAAATAGCAGCTTCCCTGGGCGAATACCGGCGTGTATGTCTTCATTACGCTCCACCGAGAGCGCTGGTATCCACACTGTCCTGTAGAATTATCCACACTGTAATGCAGAATTGTAGGGAAGTTGTACAGAAGTTTGAGTTTGCAGTAGGTTACAGTAGTTGGAGGTTATCAGTGCAGAAATACCTCATGGCTGACTGGGATGATAAGATACAGCTGTGGCTTCCTGTCAAGGGGGTTCTCTTGTAGTACCTACTCTGTGCCTTTCTCAATGAAATATGGGTACTAGTACTTTGTAGAGATTGGGTCTGCCGATATCATTGATTTTGGTCAGGATTGATAACAATTGGAGTTTCTGTTGACCTTGAGGATCAACATGAATGAAAATAAATGAATCAAATTTGTTATGGGTCTCCCTTTTTATAACATTTGAGTTTCTAGTCAATCCATAAATAGTCAGACGGAGTGGACATTTATGAAATCGAAGTCGAAAAAAAGCTGACTGCTACAAACTGACTTTGTGACAATACTTATTTGTACTTGTACCTAACTATATGCAACATCTGCTTGAAGATCTAGATAAACTATAATCCTCTCAGTTCACTCCAAACATCCAATGAAATGCAGGCATGGCTGATAGTATTTATTGATTTATTTCATTATAGTGACACTGCCCCAGAAACAGAACCTACCAAACATGCAACATCTGCTTGGAGATAAACCATAATACTCCAGCCTATCTTTAATACTCCAAACATCCAAGTCTCAGAGATAACCTCCTTGAAACATCCAATGCCCTTCCTGAAGACTGACAGTGCAGACAGATACAAATATGAATAATATAGATGTAATGCATGCCATATGGCCTTACATTTCATTCCTGACAGTTTTTGCAGCTAAGAGCTGTCAATCAATCAATCAATCAACCAATCAATCAACATTTCAATCATTCCCGCCAAATACTAACTGAAAGAGCAAGTGTAGTTAGGTACATAATGTAGTATAAATCCTGTTTTGCCTTATAAAGGCTACAAAATGTACATGTACCTTACGGTATCTCTCATGAATTTGTGCATGTAGCTCACGAATCTCTCATGGTCTTACCCTTACTTTGTGCAGTTTATTTCATTTATAAGATTATGTTGAATGATACACATTTGCTATAAGAAGGTCACATTAGTAATCCTACTGTCCTGATTATTACAGTAGTAAGAATGTCCTAGTTTTGTCTCATTGTCACAAGTGCATGCCATTTCAGGGCTCAAATTATACACAGGTAAAAGTTGGGCTGTGCAGGCATTTCTGATGTCTACCTGCACCTAACCTGCACCAGACTTTTGAGACTTGTAATTCCTATACGTGAGAAATGACCCAGCTGATTACCATGAGGACATTAATGATGATGATCACTGATAGTTTGTAATTGTTGTGAGTACATCAACATGTAACTTTCTATCACGTTTCTATGCAAGGCAGTTTTCCTTTCCCTTACATACTTTTTGTTAGTAAACAGGTGTACAAAGTATGTTCAAAAGTTTGTTTTATCCCCTTTTGGAGTATACAGTATTTGGATGGTGCAGGTAGACAGACGTTGACTTAATTTTGATCCACATTTAGCTTAACAATGTTAGCTATTCTTAAACCTGTGGTCCTCCACATAAACATAAATCACTCACACACATAATCATGATAATGGATATGACAGAAAGATAACAAAAATAAACAGTCACTAATTATAAAATTACATCAGATACTGTATACATCATATATACTAGTATGTACATTACAACTGCAGAACTAAGAGAAATACATTCAAGTTCATGTAGTATCTGTCCTATCAAGTGTTGTGTTCCAATTAGTAAGCCATACGGTAGAGGAAGTGCTTCCTTTCTGCATTTCTGCACAGGCAGAAGTATTTTGAGCCCGGCATTTTAACGATGATGAATGGCAGTTTGGGAACTGATCTCACTCCAGGAAGTGATGAGCTTTTAACAGCTAATAATAACAGATGTCGATGTGCACACCTGGTGCGGCATTAGTGCACAATGACCTTGAGCAATTAGTTCAAGGTCAGGCAGGCTTTTTAGCTGCAATTTTATTATATTGAACTTTATTGCACGACAATTGTACATGATACAATGTATGGCAACGACAATTACACAAAGTACAGAATAGAGGTATAGGATAAAGCTTAACAACCTAGTTAACATAACAACAAGGGCTAACATAATTCATTGATATACAGTGTACATAGTATTACAATGGAGTAGGCTAATCATTAGTGTCAGTATTTTTTTAAAGAATGTTCTCAGAATATATATATGTAGCGAGTGGCCGAGCCATCACATATAGGGGTCCTGGTCGTAAAAACAGTTCTACTTGCCTGATGACGTTTGTTGTTTGTTTATTTGTTTGTTTGTTTACATCTCTCCAAACTTCCCAGTGGCAGAATCAAGAGATGCTGGCTTCAACTCCAACAGTGTGGCCCTGAGGGCACAAACAAAGGTTCTCAGGAGTCAGAATATTAAAAAATATCCCTACCTGTCTGACGACATTTGTTTATTTGTTTGTTTATTTCTCCCCCAAACCCCCCACATTCTGGCAGAATTTTTTTTATCTATTTACTTGGGATTCACCACAAAACAAAGCTCATGGAGCAGCCGCTCAAGTGTTTTGGGTAACAAAATTTTGGAGATGCTGGCTTCAACTCCAAGAGCATGGCACTGAAAGCACCAAAGAAGGTTAACAGAATACAAAAAGATATCTCTACTCACCCGATGACATTTGTTTCTTTATTCCACAAACACACCCCCACCCTCCCCACAGTGGCGGAATCGGAAGGGGACACTGGCTTCAACTCCAAAAAGTTTGGTCATGTGATCGCAGAAGAAGGTTGACACAAAGTGCAAAAAGTATCCCTACCTGTCTGACAACATTTG
This sequence comes from Branchiostoma floridae x Branchiostoma belcheri, assembly GCA_019207045.1. NCBI lineage: Eukaryota > Metazoa > Chordata > Leptocardii > Amphioxiformes > Branchiostomatidae > Branchiostoma > Branchiostoma floridae x Branchiostoma belcheri. The sequence goes on along the minus strand of CM033025.1, from coordinate 583,915 downwards.
TTTATTTGTTTGTTTATTTCTCCCCACAGTGACGGAATCGGGAGGGGACGCCGGCTTCAACCTGTCTGACAACATTTGTTTATTTGTTTGTTTGTTTATTTCTCCCCACAGTGGCGGAATCGGGAGGGGACGCCGGCTTTAACTCCAAGAATGTGGCCCTCAGGGCGCAGAAGAAGGTCCTCAGCAGAATGTCGACTCGGAAGGTGGAACTTACCTTTTTATGGATGCCTGATGACAATATCGTGTAAAGCACTAAGGCACTAGCCTGGGTACCATCCGGATAGTAGGTTGCTCCTATGTTCGCTTCTGCTATCCGTCTGGAGACTTGCACATTCAAACCGTTTGGTGGTAAAATCAGTTAATGAGCGAATCAAGGAATGGGTTCTAGAGCACTCGTTCGATTACAACAGGATAGAGGGCTTGTCCGGTGTTGGAACACCGGTTCGAACGAGCGCTTGAACCCATTCCATAATTCGGTCATGTGTAGGGACCAATCAGCGCCTGCTTCCATAATTTGGACGATTCCAGACGTTAAGATTGTCCGCATTCCCAGACGGAAACACAGCGAAGCGACTGTATATAGTGTATAATGAATGTCAGAGCTAGAAGCGACTGTATGTAGTATATAATGAACGTCGGAGCGAACTGCTTTCCGGATGGTACCCAGGCTACTAAGGCACAGCAACTAGTCCTGTTATAATAAGTAATTGGCAGATTTAATCTGACCTTTCAGAAATATTTCAAAGCTGTATTTATTGTTTTAAAATTTCTTTTATTTAAAATGATTTCCTTACTGCAAGTATCAAATATGTCATTTAAATTTCAGACCAGTGAAAAGTTGGTTTGTCCTAGTAGATTTTTTGTGCACTTACCCTATAGCTATAGGGCAACTGAATTTTTAAAAACTTGTACAAAATGTAAAACCTGGTTCCGAAAATAATTTCATCAGGTTGGTAGATCATAGGACATAAGAATTTCCTCTTACACAACCAGTTTATCTCACCTGCTGACGTTTCGATGTCTGTCAGACATCTTCCTAAGAGCTTCGGGGGAGGGGGGGGAACAAGCTTAGCCACGTTTAGGATAGTGTTCTTCTCGCCGCAAAAGCGCCACCTACATGTATATCGGCTACATATAGCGGCAAGAAGCAGAACTCCAGTCAGAAGCTCTGAGGAAGATGTCTGACAGACATCGAAACGTCAGCAGGTGAGAAAAACTGGTTGTGTAAGAGAAAATTCTTATGTCCTGTAAAACCTGGTGTGTTTGTTTGTTTGTTTGTTTGTTTGTTTGTGTGTGATGGAGTAACCCAGCTCCTCCCTCCCCTCGTCAAGGTGGCCAAAAGTTTCATGGACGACACAACAGCCGACCTGATGGACAACCTGTACCGCATCGCGCGTAACCACTGCGGCAACAAGAGAGAAGCCGAGAAGGTCATGAAAGACGCCGTGAAGATCGTTGTGAAGATCGGAATCCTGTTCCGCAACGAGCAGTTCAGCGCCGACGAGCTGAGACTCGCCAACGACTTCGTGCGGAAGTTCCGCAGCCTTGCCATGACTGTCGTCAGCTTCTACGAGGTGGAGTTTACGTACGATAAGATGTTCCTGGTGCGCACGCTGTCCGAGTGTCGCGAGATGCTCCACAGACTCATCCAGGGCCACCTGACGGAGAAATCCCACGGGAGGATCGATCACGTGTTCAACTTCTTCGGGGACGGAGCGTTTCTGGACGCAGTGTTTCAGCGGGAGAGCCCGCACAGGAAGCAGCTGGGGCTCATCGTGAAGAACTTGCACACGCTCATGGACGAAGGTACGGTGTGAGACCTAGTGACGAATATAGAACAAATCTTCCTGTTAGTATGATAATAATTATTGCATTGCCTTTGAATATCAACATTTGAATAGCATACCTTTCTGTGTGTGTTGTACTAGCCAAGTGATAAAGGTACGGTTTGAAATCAAGCAACAGAAAGCAGCCTGGGGCTGATCGTGAAGAACTTGCACACGCCCATGGACGAAGGTACGGTGTGAGATGAGTCTAGTAACAAATATAGACTCCAAATCTGCCTGAGTGATATTATGATAATCGTGTCTCTTTTGAATGTTGAACACCTTCCATACCCTCTTTATACCACATTTCTGTGTATGTTGAGCTTGCCAACTGATGAAGGTACAGTTTGAAATCTAGGAACAAAAATATATTTTGTAATCCAAATCTGCCTGATATCATGATATTTGTCTTTCCTTTGAATATCAATCCTTATCTTTTCAATTTTATACATTTTGTAACACATTTCTTTGTATTTTGTACAAGTGATGAAGGTACGTTGTGAAGTCTAGCAGCAAAAATAGTTTAAACCTGCCAGATTTTATGATAATTGTGTTTACTTTGAATATCAGTATTCTTTTTATACCACATTTCTGTGGATGTTGTACTAATGCCTAGTGATGAAGGTACTAGTACAGTTCGAAATCCAGCAACAGAAATAGTGTAAATCCGCCTTTTTGGTCACATCATTTTGATTACATGGCGGATTCAGATTTAGAAAAATAATGCTGAACTGCCAGTTCAACATGGAAACAGAGTCTGCCAGAGAGGAATGTCTCTCTCTACCTTGGTGCACTGTTTCATATTATTTATAATCAGCTTCTCTGCCTGTCAGCTGTTTTCATGATGTTTTCTTGCCAAGATATCAAAAATATGTAAGAATTCTGATATGTTGTTGCTCTGAGTAAGCATAGTTGGTCTGAATACCAATGATTTCCCTATTGTTTTTTATACTGCATTTTTATGAACATTGTATTTTGTCAGAAGACATGATGCATTCGAGTGATGCAAATAAGTTATGATATAATGTTCTATCAGAGATATGACTTTAGGATAAGCAGGGTTTGAAACAACGAAGCCATAGAAAACATTTTTGAGATGATGTTAGCTCCTTTCTGGAACATGAGACTTGAGTATATTGAATTTCACATCCACTAGATAAGTGATAATTCATTAAGTTACAATTAGCTATAGAGGGAAAACACAATGATCTCAGTTGGGACCAACTTCTCATAACATGCATTGGTGGGTCAACAGTGTGTTCCTGATCACTAAGGCCACACCAATTTAATTTCTTGGTTCACAGATTCGCTCGCTCCTATTTTTTGGAAAAAAAATAAAAATAAAAATTACCACTCATCAAATTTTCACCATTAATGAAACCATTCACCAGCTTTCTGCCATGGTGTAGCAAATTGGCCTTGATATTATAAGCACCTTAAAGTGTGGGTACAGGTGCTGTTACTGTACAATAATAGTGTTTTTGTACTTTTTTCAAGCTGAAAACTTTTTTCTTTATGTTTTGGATTAGCTGTTACCTTTACCCCAACCATTTTACAATTTTTATTTTTATTTCGCCCTCTCGCTCCATATTTTTTATGAAAAAATCCGTGAACCAAGAAATTAAATTGGTGTGGCCTAAGTATGTATTGTAGCCTTTGATATATATTAATGCATAAACACAACCAAAATCAACTTGGGTATATTCACAATCACAATAGTTGCTAAATTTTCTTGAATTTGATGTGATTTACTTTGATGGGGGCCAGAAAAAGCCCCATGCCTTTTTTTATAGCATGTCTTCCTTCTTTTTCTTTCCTTTATGTTTGTTTTTAAAAATGTGCAAATAAACGTCAAAATATGACTTTAGTCTTCATGACACACAAAAGCAAAATCTTAAACTCAATCTAAACTTGAGCCAACTGTCAGTTGCCTTAAAACCATTACGTGTCTATGTGCAGGTTTCGCTGTTGTATGATAGACATGCAGTGTTTTCCTGTGTGGTGTTGAACTTGGAGATAGTCTGCTCTCGTGTGCTTTGCTTAATCTCACTCACTGATGTTGCCGATGTGTCTTACCCACAGCAAAGTGCACCACAACCAGGGCTCTGGCCAGTCATCATTCTTGTATCTGTTCAATCTTCCAAACATCAGGGTAGCCTTCTAGTTCTACCTAGGGGGCTTTAAAGGAAAAATCCTAAAAAGACATTCTGGCTTTGTGTACAAAATTTCTGTTAATCATTGTTCAATTTGCAGGCCGTCATTTGGGCATTTTTTTTTTTACTTTATTTGATAATCACCAGGTGTATTATTTATTTATTTCCTTTTTTATTAAGACTCCTGGCCAATACAGTAGAAAGTATGGTGGAACAGGTGTTTCTTGTTAGAGGACACCTTTTCAAGGCCGCCATACCAAGCCTTAACATTCATCTTCAGTTTGTTCAAATTTGGATATTTTCCACCAATTTCTGTCCGTCAATGTTGACGAAATGGTCTAAAAATGTAATATGCAGCAGATTTCTGTCAAATGCCAGATTTTCGGATTAATTGCCCAGAGCCCTGGTTACAACATTGCAGCATTGTTTGTATGTTGTTACTTACCACCATGTAGTTACGCTGATTGACGTACTGACTGTGGCTTTATGTGGCTGTGTATAACGTGTGGCTACCAGGGTGCTATCCATGACACATCCCCCTCCCCCCCCCCCTTAAAAAAACAATAATAAAGAAGACCTCTCGGTTACGGATAAAATCTGGTATGTGGACAGGTGGGCACTATATGCTTGTGTCCAGGAGAAACATTTTCTAATAGACACCAAAAGTGACAAGTTGGTCGTATCTGGAGATGGTCCCATGCACAGATTTGACTGCAATTATAATGATGTTAACTGTATATACATTGTCTGGCCCTTACCTTTCCTCATGACCTCAATGAAAAGTGGCCTGCAGGCCGATTTGAGCTTTCATGAATAAACGAAAGTTCATTAAACTGTTAATGCTCAGGCCCTAGTGAAAGCACTGTGTACCACAGTACTGGTAGATTCATGTGATTTCAGAAGCCTTACTAGTAGAGTTGAATTAGAGTGTTTCTTGGCCATGGAAGATGCCTCTAATATATAAGAATGCAAGAATTTTACACAGGCACCTGAAAAATTTAAAGACAGCTCATTTCAAAATTCCATTAAAGCTCCACATGTCAGAAAACATTATAATCACAAAGAGGAGTCCCAAACCAATGATGTGTGAGTGTAAGAGCTTTACTTTATCAGCATCTATCATAATGATGTAGCAAACGTCTGAGATACCCGTACAAGGCCCTGAACATGTCCTGAGATTTCTGTAATTCCGCCAGTGCCTGAGTTGCCCCACTATCGCGGACAGACTCCTGAACCATTACAGATAAGTAACATCTACTAAGTACTCTCCAAGCAGAGACTGATAGGGAAAATTGTGACCTTCTTCTCAGAGGTGTATGCCCCACTTTTTGAAGGCTGGTTGGTTAGGCCGAGGCAAGTCGGTTTCTCTCTTTCGTCCCCACATACAAGATAACCAAAACTTTATCACAAAAACTCCTGGTAAACGATCTTCCTTGATTCATCCTTTAAGCTTGCTGCTCTCCAAGCAGAGGTTGATTGTGACAGACAGACAGGCGTGAACTGCAGTTGTGCATGAACATACCCCGTCCCCTCCAGGGGTCGACTAGTGGTGGTGGTGGTGGTAGATCTTAGCCTGAGTACCATCTCTGTAGGGACCGCTGAATCAGAACTGTGCCCCTTTATAATCAATCACCTCACACATCACGGTACTGTACATTTTCTAACTGGTCCAAAATAGAGCCTTTTTTGCAGTCCGTTTTTCTCAGACTGGTCCACTGCATGAGAAATGCCCACCCCTCCCCCCTGACCCAAACCCTGGATAGCACCCTGGCTGGCTGCGATGCTTCTGTCTGTGGTTAATGCATGGCTGTTTGTGTTCCAGTAGAGCCCGCCCAGACATGAACACCCCCACACGCTCCAATGGTATGGCCCCTTTGCTAACGGGATGACTGACAGGTGTCAAGCTAACATGATTGACAGGTGAAGGGACATGATTGACAAGTGAAGGGAACACGTCCCCATCAGGACCGGTATCAAATTACAGGGAACTGAAGTGAAACTAAGCGCTGTGAGAAGAAACCCAGCTTGCCAATCATGTTAATGTCAGTTCACCTTTATCCACGGGGTAGCCTAAGTACGTTGTTTTAGAAAAAAACATGTTTTTAGGGATATCAAGTTGACAGATGGTGGTTTCACACAAATTAACTGCAATATTTCTAAAATGTTGCATTTTAGGACCACCGTCCAACAGGTATTCCTAAATACCGTTTTTAAAACCAACGAATATAGGTTACCCCACGGATAAAGGTGAACTAACGCTACATAAGTTATACATGTAGGAACTATATAGGAACAGAACTATTGTAGGAAACACAAGTAGGAACCATTGTAAGCACTAACAGGTGACGAAACTAACATTAACTATGGTGTAACAAAAGTTAAGGGTTTAAAGTTAACTCATTCCTACCCATTACACAATAATGAAAAGGCATGGATTTAATATAAGCTATGTACAAGTTATAGTCACTGCCAACTCTAGTACATGTTCTCTTGTAAGAAGTAATAGTTACTGCTTAGCTCTAGTTAGTTTTGACTGTACATTTTTAGCAGCAGACATTATTTAAAGAAGACAGAATTTCATCAGAGGTTGCCGTTATGATTAAAATAACTTGCAGCTCCCATGCACCCTCCCATATAGTTGATATACCAGAATGTTTCAGACATTGCCCCAGCTGACTTCCATGTGTTCTTGTGAATGGGATAGCTGTGAGTGTGAGCAAAGGCATCGATACAGCTCCCCACACTTACCCGAGTATTTGTGTATGCGCAGCTGTATGCACTACATGTATCTACTGTATAATACCCCCCACCCCCATCAATGGTTGTTCTGCATTTTACCATCAACAATGCTTGCAGTGTTATTTTATTTAGGAATACAACATTCATTGTATATTACTTGGCAGCTTCGTCAGATAATGTTGGTGAGAAAGTTTTTAAAACTGTGCCTTTTTGTGTATCCTGTACATGTAAGTTTAAGTTCATTATTAACAAACTTTGCATGAATTCTACTGACTTCCCCTTGTATCCAGAGATTTCATGGGACAGCTTTACTGTTGTCATCACTCAACAACAAAATTCAGCTCTAAAATACTGGGGGGGGAAATAAGACCCTGAATGAAATTGTGATCACAACAACACTTCTGTAACTCTGTGAAGGTTGACAATATCAATATTGTAGACTTCAGTTCACATTATCATGTTGTAGGGTTTGTTGCAGCTGGTCTCTGAGAATTTTCTAGTTTATCTCAACCATGAACACCTTTGGAAATGAGCCTAACTTTATATGGACCTTTTATCATGAGCATCAACATCATCATCTTAAACTATTAATACATATTAACTGTAGACTCTTACAGCTGAAAGAGGAAACAGGCATACCAGCATTGTCAGGTATCTAAAGGGACAGAAATCACTGTACAGAAATGAAAATGGAGATATTTCATATCTCTACGACGACCTCTTTGTGCATGATCAAAATATCTGTGATTTGACAGAGTGTCACTGTTTGCATAAGCGGGAAGCGGTTAGCACTGTTTGCATGTTTGGGGCTGTGTTTCTCTGCTTCACACCAACACTACTGTAACAGCGTTCTGCAGTACACAAAATCATTGTTCTAATCCATTTACATTGTTTGACATCACGGTAATGTTTGGTATTGACAGGAAATCGATACATTATGCATATAGATGTGATAGAATGGCAGAAAGGAAGAGGTAACAGAACGAATCATGTATGAAATTATAAATGAACACATTTCATTTTCATTTCATCACAATCATCATGCAGTGTTATATGCGCTCACATATGCTGAAATACACGAAGACTTTCTACCTGCATGTAAAAATAAATAGTATTTATTATTACAATAGTACCCTACACAGGGAAATAGACAATACATGGACTTAAGTACTTAAACAATTGGAGATTGAATGTATGACACGTCTGCCTAGCACACTAACAAACACTGTAGAACCCACTGATATGGATGATATGATATGACCCACCCAATTTGATACACATGTTGATATAGTGATGATGGATATACGGATATGAAAATGTACTAGATTACAACATACGGCACTATCTTATACAGAATACTACATCAGCCTTCACTCCAGATAACATCATGAAATGCCTCTTCTCCAAAATAGCAAGATTTGATGAACATAACCGGAGAGCATTGCAAAGTCTACCGATAGAGTCAGGGTTCTGTAAACAGACAGACAAACGACCAGGATGACAGGAATGTGCTAAGAATGCATCAGTCTTTTATAATTTTGAATCTGGTGTCAATCCATTGAATCAGATCTATTTGAAGTCAGTTTATCCTCGTATTACAAGGTACCCCAAAAAATGCCGCTCCAGACTTCTTGAACCAGCATTAATTTTATAATCTTGAATTTGAATCCATTGAATCAGATCTATTGAAATCAGATCCATTTGAAAGTGAAATAAATGAATCGAAGTCGAAAAGTTGTGAATGTCTTGTACTGAAGGGAACATTGTTGAATGTACAGACTCCGCTCAGGATCTCTGTTGGTAGGATTTGCACTGCCAGACTACAGTCTCTGCACTCTGATATGGATAACATTGAAATTCAGCTTTCAAATGGTTTCATGAAATTATGCTACTCTCTGTACTGTTTCTGTTGTGAGGAGGTGATGTGGAACATCAGAATACATTCCACAGTTTTTTTACAGCACTAGAAAGTTTATTTTCAGAAACATTTAAGTGTTTTTGTTCCTCGTAATGGCAGCTAAGGCCTTGACTTCTGTGCTTCTCTTAGTTGGACATTTCCAAATGCATTTGAAATTATGTTGAATACTTGAAGCAACTTCTGTTTCTATAATAGAATTTCTATATGATTGATAAATAATCTGCTTCCGCTGTGATGTTATTTGTCCAAAATGTACGTAGTGCAACCCAAGACAAACAATTGTTATATTTCACTTGTCACTAAAACAATGGGGTGAACTATGGAATGAATATGACTAATGAATATAGGCAATATTATATTGTAACAATGTTAGCAGAGTTATTAGGACATGAATGATGAGAACAAAATGTATATGCATAATTGATATTGTTATATATGAAAAAAGGAAACTTGGATGTTGACATTTTAATAATGTAGGTATAAAATGCCGGTACACAGTATATACTGACAATCATGGTGACGATTCCGGGGTCCATTTTATGTGGAGCACTTTTGTTTTTTATCTCCAAGCAGATGTTGGTCACAGATGATGCAGTATCCATGGCAACCTGTTCTTCTCTTTTATCGCAGATTTTAATATTGACAGTTAATCAGCTGGTTCACAGGTTGTACTGCACATGCCCAGTTTGGTGCACTGTGGGTAATGTGTCAAAGGTTAAAGCCCCTGAGACAAAAGTGAAGCACGTCTGTTCAATTTTCCAGCATGGTCCAGACAAGAACTGTTAGGTGTGGGGCCTTCACCTTTAACCCCTTCACCTTTGACCCTTTACCTTTGACCCCTCACGTGTGCATTTCAAACTGTGAACTGGCTTGTTAATATGAAAACCTCCCTTTTGTATCCACAATTTTCCTCTCACTTTGATGTTGATTTCTGCATTGAGACAATACCAACATTTGACAGGTAGACTTACCTGTGCAGACCAACAAAATCTCACAGCCGTACTCTGTTGTAGCAATGCACATACATGTAATACTGCTCATCCTCAAGCAGATCCTTGCTGGTGAAATTTTGAAAATTTTACCTCTGAAGAGCTTGGAGAATTCTGTCAAAGGTTCTGCAATGTATTTACTTTACATGAAGCCAATAGAACTTACAGTGTTACCAACTCTCATGCTTAGTGATACAAAAAAAAGTTGAGAATAATGAATTGATAATGTTACACATAGTTAGGAACATTCTAGATAAGGTTATTGAGGATGTGAGAGACGAGTGTGTGATGATTGTATGATGTTGTCTAATAAAATGCATCATGTCTTGACAATGGTTTTGTGAATAGTTTCTCCTTGAATGTTGAGTGTCTCCCTGGTAAAGAATTTTGAATAAAAGTGCAGATTTATGATTATTTGTACCTGTCCTTAGTGCTAATGGACCTTCCCTGTCCTTAGTACTGAAAGACCTCCCCTGACCTTAGTGGACCTCCCCTAACTTAAGTGCTGGTGGACGGGAAGGTCCATTACCACTAAGGACAGGGAAGGTCCTTCAGCACTAAGAACAGGGAAGATCCATTAGCACTAAGGACAGGGAAGGTCCTTCAGCACTAAGGACAGGGGAGGTTCTTCAACACTAAGGACAGGGAAGGTCCATTAGCACTAAGAACAGGGAAGATCCATTAGCACTAAGCACGGGGAAGGTCCATTAGCACTAAGCACGGGGAATGTCCATTAGCACTGAGGACAGGGAAGGTCCATTAGCACCAAGGACAGGGAAGGTCCATTAGCACTAAGGATAGGGGAGGTCCTTCAACACTTAGAACAGGGAAGGTCCATTGGCACTAAGGACAGGGAATGTACTTCAGCAGTAAAGCAGGAAATGTCCATTAGTACCAAGGATAGGGAAGGTCCATTAGTACCAAGGATAGGGAAGGTCCATTAGCACTAAGGACATGGAAGGTCCATTAGCACTAAGGATAGGGAAGGTCCATTAGCAATAAGGATAGGGAAGATCCATTAGCAATAACGATAGGGAAGGTCCATAAGCACTAAGGACAGGGAAGGTCTATTAGCACTAAGGATAGGGAAGATCCATTAGTACCAAGGATAGGGAAGGTCCATTAGTACCAAGGATAGGGAAGGTCCATTAGCACTTAGGCAAGAGAATGCCATTCAGCACCAAGGACAGTGAATGTCATAAGGAATTGAAAGTAAAAAAATCACAAATAACATTGTAGATTGAGCTGCTATTGCTAAGGTCGGTTCGTTCCTCGTTTGTGGTGTTTTCTAGTTGCGGATCAAATTCTTTGGTTTACTTTAACTGCAAATTGAAATTAAATCCTTGACCTTTCTCTGCATTACCCCATAATCACTACGGAATTGGTTCAGTAAACTGAAGGTTACGATATAAGAGTACAGATTTTTTTCCTTGTGCTGATGGTTTTCCTCGATACCCCTGGTCCGCCATGTATCCTAAAGCCCCCTTTACAAATCAAGAATTTAGCTCGGCCGAGTTGTCAGCGAGCTCTAAATTACGAGGAGGTATGACCCTGATGCCGACGAACAAATGGCAGAGTTTCTTCGTCGGCATCAGGGTCATACCTCCTCGTAATTTAGAGCTCGTTGACAACTCGGCCGAGCTAGATTCTTGATTTGTAAAGGGGGCGTTAGGACCACATTTGTAATGTAGCCAAATATCAAAGATTCTGTCTGTTGGAACCTTTGTTTATTTATGGGAGGCTCCAATCTGCCCGCAGGCCGGTTTACAATGAGGTCATGAAGGGCTTCAAGGGGCAGGCAAAACATTACACGATTTAAGTCCTGATAAAGACATAAAATGTAATTATTTATATATAAAAACATATATAGCTCGCTCAGATGAATGGAGAGACCAGGCTAGAAAGAACGTCTGCTAGTGAATGCTTAATATTTTTTCTTGCATCGATCAAGTAAATTTTACATAATTCCTGATCGACCTACAATGTGGACAAAATAGGGGGACTTGAACAGCGGACTACAGAAATTAAACTTTGAAAAGGAGTTGATGCTGGATATAAAATAATGTGGAAATACTAGTACTACTGTACTGTACTTTGTCCGACACTGGCATGGTTTTCAGGGCACATCATTCAACTGTTTAGCACGCAGACACGTTACATTGGGCCCCTAACACAGTCTCTGGCAGTCTGGCATGGGATCAAATCACGCTTTATCCGAACCTTGCCGGGCCTCTATCGGAACCAGGTCATCTAACCGCCTCCCAATAATATCGACTTCAATTTGACGGGTATTTGTACCAGACATATCGGTGCACGAGCGCCACCGTGCGATATTGGGCAGCACAACACGCCTGATTTGATGAGTACCAACAGTCCATTTCCCACCATGGTATCTTCACTGCCTGTGCAATAACGCCCTCTCTCGATTTCTTTTGTTAGTCCACAAACTGTTATGCAAGGGTGTATTGTGGCTTAGTATCCTAAAACATTGATCTGAAAGCGCTATCCTTAACTAATGTAAAGCATGACACTTTTTTCAAGTAGCTAGTAAATATTGAAGAGTGGCTTCGGTAACAAGTACATCCAGGTTTAAAAAGGCTGAGGCATAGCCATTCTATAACTCACCAGTAGGGGGGTGGGGTGTACCAAGCACTGCTGCCCCCCACCCCCACCCCAAGGGAACTGCTGCCCCCCACCCCGAGAGAACTGCTACCCCCACCCACCCGACCCCGAGCGAATGTTGATCTTTGTGGGCCGAAATTTCCAAAGGCGGATGGTGATCAACTGATGATCCCACTGGTGAGGCACAATTCATCAAGTGTATATAATTCAATTATTGCAGAGTGGCTTCGCTAAAACTCGAGTTTTCAGCCGAGCACCCCTGGGCCTTAGTACTCTACACGATACGTGTGTAGGGCCGTTGTACGTGATAAACGAGATTATTTTGTCTATAAGTAATATAGACAAATTTTTATTCCTTGTGAATTTAGACAAACCTTTACTTATAAAGCATATCTGTTTCTATATTTTCAATATCACAAAGAAACGAGAAGAAGTCGAATAGTAGAATTCGATTCTTGAGTATTGTAGATTCATTGTACATATTTCATGTATCTCTTGTTACATTTCATGTATCTCATGTACTGAACCCAGTGGGTATGTATGTACAATAAAGGTCTTCACTCATTCATCCATTCATTCATTGAACGCAGCCTACCATAAATCTAGGCCTTTGGAAAAGGCACGATGCAATGAGCGTGTGGGCAGCAGAGAGCTTAAAGCCTGGGGCACAACCCGCCGTACGTGCAATTTGTCCGTACGTTTTTTGTGGAGGCCACGTCCGCCACGTATTCCTGAAAACGTTCAGTCTGTACATGGCAGGTGCGTCGCCCGTACTGGCACGTACGGAGGGCGAATCCACAGCCCGAACGCAGAGAAAGTTCTGCATGCACTTAAATTTCTACGGCGTGTCTGCGTGCTCCCAAATCCGTTGGATTCGCCACGTGTTCGTACGGAGACGGTACTTACCACTTACGGATACCAAAAGATTGCCCACTTTTTGGCACGTAGACAGCACGCACTTGCAAGTACGGCGGGTTGTGCCCCTAGCTTAAGCTGCATGGACAGGCGTGCACAGTGATTTCTTTTCTCAGCATCTGAAAACGCCGAGATATTAAAAAGTAAAATAGAATTCTCTATACGCTCCCGCCTGTTGGATAATGAGGTGCGGTGGTTGGATGGTCTCCTTCGCCGGTTAGAGAGTGACGGAAAGAATGGACAGCTTGACGCACAACATGTACAGAGCAAGATGCAGGTCGCCAGAGACTAGCAGTAACCAAAATTGAGTATGGGCAGCACATATTAAGCTGTCTGAACAGGCTTCCACAATAGTTTCTTATTCCAGCTATAACGCATCTTGAAGCTAGAATTCTCGATCCCTTTCCACCGTGGTTCGGTTAGTAATGTGCTGTGAGGTGAGGAAGGTCTCCTTCGTCGGTTAGAGAGTGGCGGAAAGAATGGACAGTGACGCACAAAATGTACAGAACAAGACGCAGGTCGCCAGAGACTAGCAGTAACCGTGTTAGAACCAAGATTGTGGCTCACAACTATAGATTTATATTGATATTCCGAGCATGTCCCATCTCCATCCTGCCCTCCGCAAAACAAACCCTGTCAGACGGTCTGAGAGCCGCTGCTTGTGTTAGTGCGCTATCGATTTAGTCCATCAAGCTGGGCGACTGAGTATTCTAAATTATACACCGAAAGGTAGAAGTAAAGCAGTTATCCTCAAATGGAGTTAAGCATGATGGTTTTCAAATGGCTGATAATTGCAAATGACTAATAAATAGAGTGTGGCTTCTCAAATAAGGCTGGCGTTTTCGTCCAAGCAAATTGGTCACCACTTCTCTTGTTGATAAGTGCGTTTTGCGTACAGAGGTTTAACTCCTGAATCCCTCTCAATCACCAGGCCGCCAGCTTTACGTCACCATCTGAACTGACGAGTTTAATCCCTTACAACATGCCCGAGCTGGCTTCGACCCTGGGGCAAACGGAATCTGGTTCTAATGGCGAAGCAGTTGGATTGCACCACGGGTACCAAAACTATGGATTGAAAATTAGAGCAAAAACTATTTGGCCCTGACATGGAGCGTAAAGGTGGGTTTACACCTGCGTATATTTTCATGCCGCATGAGTTCCGTTTTGACATTTTTCGACATTTTGACTGATTTCTTCAATACGCGGCCGCACGCACAAGTCGCACCTCTATCGCATCTGAATCGTCTTTAGAAAGTTTCACGTACGCAGGCAAACGAAAATGTACGCCCAGTTCGCCTGATAGTTTTGGACATGCACAAAACTATCATTCGTACGCAGTTTGGTGCCCAAAACGTTATGGATGCGCAATACAGTGGTCCCACGTCGGTCGATTGCGCTATGAAGACGCTACATGTTTGCGCTTTATACGCAGTAATACGCGGAAATCGCGGTATTGTGAGTACATAGCGTTCTTACAGCGCAGACACAACGCACCATGAGCGACCGTATAACGAATGCACACATAGATCACGATTTAGTACCGTGCGTTCTGCGATCGCTTTGCGCATACTACGCGTACTGATAGCGTGATCGACGCACACTCCAGATTTGGAATAAATACGAAGGTGCATCTGACTCCAGACAAAAAAAATCATCTCAAGATGTATATAACTTTATTGCACAACAATCGTACGAGGTACAAAGTATGGCATCTACATAACTACAGTGCTATAACTTAACTTAAGGCTTATCTAACTAATACAGGAGTTGTAGTATGGGATAAGTTTCTTACAATCATTGGAGGCTTTTACAATCATTTGGGGAATTTCTAATGTCTAAACCTTCTTTGATATATTTTCCTATATCTGCCATGCAGGGATTGTCACATGTCATTATGTATTTGAATTTGCACTTCAGGTCCATTTGGATAAATCCTTGTGTACAAAATGACAGCCTTCTGTATAGAGAATTGCGTATATCGGAATATTTGGGACATACAACCATAAAGTGATATTCGTCTTCTATTAGCTCTGGACAGAATGGACAAATCCTCTGGTCGATAGGGATTTTTTGGAATCTTCCGGTGTATGATGTCAGATCCAGGCCAGGACCGACGAATTTGTACCGGGGGCATGGAGAGATGGTCACAACTTGCAGGACACCATGAATGCAGGACACTGGTCCCAACAGAGCCTCCGGGGACGCGAAGATGTAGAGGAACCTGCTCAAGCACTGGGTCAATTTGTGTGACACACGTGCCATTTTGTGTAACAGATATTTGACTTAATTTGCTGATAATGGCACTTTTTTGTGTGTAGAACCACATGATGTAAAGGTGCAATATAGAGCCATATTATAACTTTGAAAGAGGGCGTAAGGTTTCATAATTGTTTAATTTACGTGTTTGATAAAGATCTTGAATACGTTTTGTGGTGTGTATGGGTGTGATTTTTATAGTAGTTGAAATACTAAGATGATAGGAGAAATCATTAAGGACAAAGTGAAAACAAACACAATCTTAACAGTGCACATAACTTCTTAAGGTAAATGATGGCCCACATTACTGTAAAAGCACAGTGTCACTGCTTCACTGCTTCGCAAATGAATAAAAAAAACCTCTTCACTGTTTACTTGCCAATGTTCTACTTGCACTGCCTGTAAACAAAAGCATACGTAGTACAAAGGGTTCCTCTAACAAAAATACTCTATTGGCAATGCTCGCAAACAAAAGTATATGTAACAGAAACTGTTCCTCTGACACACCTGAAATGCGTTTGGAATGCAGTTAGCACCAGGTGCGTCAGGCATGCGGTCGGTAGACGTTGTGTGCGTCCGGAAAACGCCCAACATACGTACCCCATACGAATCTATTCGCAGTACGGAAAATTTTGTTGCGCATTTCAGTTGCAATCATACGCATCTCATGCGAAATGAAAACGCTTAAGTCGTAATTCAAACGCCAGATGGGCTCGACGTACAATTTAAATTATTCCCAAAAAAATCCAAGGTGGGTTTACACCTGCGTATATTTTCAAGTGCGCGTGAGTTCCGCATGAAATTTTGTCAATACGCGGCCGAACGCCCAACATTTTGAATTTTTTTGGAATAGATTAAATTGTACGTCGAGCCCATCTGGCGTTTGAATTACGACTTCAGCGTTTTCATTTCGCATGAGATGCGTATGATTGCAACTGAAATGCGCAACAAAATTTTCCGTACTGCGAATAGATTCGTATGGGGTACGTATGTTGGGCGTTTTCCGGACGCACACAACGTCTACCGACCGCATGCCTGACGCACCTGGTGCTAACTGCATTCCAAACGCATTCAGGTGTGTCAGAGGAACAGTTTGTGTTACATATACTTTTGTTTGCGAGCATTGCCAATAGAGTATTTTTGTTAGAGGAACCCTTTGTACTAAGTTTGCCTTTATTTACAGGCAGTGCAGGTAGAACTTTTAGAGTTTTTTTATTCATTTGCGAAGCAGTAAAGCAGTGATACTGTGCTTTTACAGAAATGTGGGCCATCATTTACCTTAAGAAATTATGTGCACTGTTAAGATTGTGTTTGTTTTCACTTTGTCCTTAATGATTTCCCCTATCATCTTAGTATTTCAACTACTATAAAAATCACACTCATACACACCACAAAACGTATTCAAGATCTTTATCAAACACGTAAATTAAACAATTATGAAACCTTACGCCCTCTTTCAAAGTTGTAATATGGCTCTATATTGCACCTTTATATCATGTGGTTCTACACACAAAAAAAAGTGCCATTATCAGCAAATTAAGTCAAATATCTGTTACACAAAATGGCACGTGTGTCACACAAATTGACCCAGTGCTTGAGCAGGTTCCTCTACATCTTCCCGTCCCTAAAGGCTCTGTTGGGACCAGTGTCCTGCATTCATGGTGTCCTGCAAGTTGTGACCATCTCTCCATGCCCCCGGTACAAATTCGTCAGTCCTGGCCTGGTTCTGACATCATAAACCGGAAGATTCCAAAAAATCCCTATCGACCAGAGGGTTTATCCATTCTGTCCAGAGCTAATAGAAGACGAATATCACTTTATGGTTGCATGTCCCAAATATTCCGATATACGCAATTCTTTCTACAGAAGGCTGTCATTTTGTACACAAGGATTTATCCAAATGGACCTGAAGTGCAAATTCAAATACATAATGACATGTGACAATCCCTGCATGGCAGATATAGGAAAATATATCAAAAAAGGTTTAGACATTAGAAATTCCCCAAATGATCGTAAAAGCCTCCAATGATTGTAAGAAACTTATCCCATAATACAACTCCTGTATTAGTTAGATAAGCCTTAACTAAAGTTAAGAGGTACAAAGTATGGCATCTACATAACTACAGTGCTATAAGCAGACAATTGTTGTGTGATAAAGTTATATACATCTTGAGATGATTTTTTTTGTCTGGAGTCACATGCACCTTCGTATTTATTCCAAATCTGGAGTGTGCCTCGATCACGCTATCAGTACGCGTAGTATGCGCAAAGCGATCGCATAACGCACGGTACTAAATTGTGATCTATGTGTGCATTCGTTATACGGTCGCTCATGGTGCGTTGTGTCTGCGCTGTAAGAACGCTATGTACTCACAATACCGCGATTTCCGCGTATTACTGCGTATAAAGCGCAAACATGTAGCGTCTTCATAGCGCAATCGACCGACGTGGGACCACTGTATTGCGCATCCATAACGTTTTGGGCACCAAACTGCGTACGAATGATAGTTTTGTGCATGTCCAAAACTATCAGACGAACTGGGCGTATATTTTCGTTTGCCTGCGTACGTGAAACTTTCTAAAGACGATTCAGATGCGATAGAGGTGCGACTTGTGCGTGCGGCCGCGTATTGAAGAAATTAGTCAAAATGTCGAAAAATGTCAAAACGGAACTCATGCGGCATAAAAATATACGCAGGTGTAAACCCACCTTAAGATTAGCAGTGACAGGTCGTTCAGTGTTTGCGTGTCTGCGCTGCGAAGCTGGTGCGTTAAACCGAAGGGTGGTTATACCGGCTATATAGATACAGATACAGAAGCTGGTGTGTTATGCCGAAGGGCGGTTATACCGGCTATACAGATATAGATACAGAAGCTGGTGTGTTACACCGAAGGGCGGTTATACCGGCTATATAGATATAGATACAGAAGCTGGTGTGTTACACCGAAGGGCGGTTATACCGGCTATATAGATACAGATACAGAAGCTGGTGTGTTACGCCGAAGGGCGGTTATACCGGCTATATAGATACAGATACAGAAGCTGGTGTGTTACGCCGAAGGGCGGTTATACCGGCTATATAGATACAGATACAGAAGCTGGTGTGTTACGCCGAAGGGCGGTTATACCGGCTATACAGATACAGATTCAGATACAGATACGGATACAGATACAGATACAGATATTGCACAAAAATCCGCATGACGATGATGTTACGCTGCCCGCACGCCATTGCTATCCCGATCAGGTCCCATTTTCTTACTGCCCTTCACAAGACAAACACCGTCTGTGTTGTCTGAGATTCTTATGAGATTATGTTTTTCTTCTGAGCATGTTTGAATATGAATATCTTCCTTGTAGTGACGCATGCGACAGTTGTCGTAGCATTTAACGCAGTTTGATTTTGATGTACATCGTATTCCAGAAGAAACTAAGATTAATATTGAGTCTGAAATTCAATCAAAATAGGTCAGAAAAGATCAGCGGTCATATTAAAGGTTTTAAAGCAGGAAATGTTCTTATTTATCTGGGTACGTTTGAGAAGTATCCAATTTCCTCTCCCATGACGCAGTTAGTTTTAAAATGGTGTCCTAGAAGAACCGAGGGCTAATCTTTCGGCTCTCCGAGTCTAAAATTCGATTTTACTGTGTCAGAAATTTCTGCGAGCCTGTCGGGGTTTTCAAAGCAGGGCGTTGTTGATATATATACTGACTTGTCCACGCGTTTGAGAATGCAATGACGCATTTAAAATGGTACATTGCATCCCATTAGTAACCTAGGACTGTTTTTTCCTAGTCTGAGATCCCAAGTGGAAGAAAGGCTCAGTGTCATACCCTGTGCGAAGTTTCCAAGCGGGAAGTTGGCGTAACGAGAAAATGATGACGCACGTATTATTTTAGTGCGCAGAACAAGTCCGGGGTCATCAGAAAACAGTTCCATTTACACAAATTGTTCAAAGTTCTAAGGTCCTTACCTAATAGTAAAAAGTTAACATGAGATTGGTTTTGCAGTATCCTGTGTATACACTTTTCTTTATCTATGTTATTACTATATAAAAGGATTTCTGTACTTATGATATTGATATTGACCACCCACCCACCTGTGTAAGAATGTTTTCTGGAGTCTGTCCTGATCGTCCAGTGTGACTCTGGCCACACCAACAGTAACCTGATAACCTGCGCCAGGTGTGATATTCGATGTTTATTCAAAATCCATTAGACTAGAATGATCCAGTGTATTCTTCCTAGATTCTGACATTAGAAAATAACATGTACGCAAATGATAGCACAAATGATAAACGATAGAGAATGACATAGGTGAGGAGATTATTTTGAAGTCTGACATTAATTTGTTTCGTCTATTGAACGCAGCCTACCATAAAACTAGGCCTGCCAGTAGAAAGGCATGATGTAATGAGATTGTGGGCAGCAGAGAGCTTAATCGGCCTGGACAGGCGTGCACAATGACTTCTTTTTTCAGCAATAACGCATCTGAAAACGCCAAGCTGAAAGTGTGGTTTTGTTGGATAATGAATGAATGAAGACCTTTATTGTACATTCATACCCACTGGGTTTAGTACAGGTCACAACAAATGATACAACATGATATAATGATACAATGAATCTACACTACTCAAGGATCGTATTCTACTGCGTACATTCGGCTTCTTCTCGTTTCTTTGTGATATTGAAAATGTAAGAACAGATATGCTTTATAAGTAAAGGTTTGTCTAGATTCATAAGGAATATAAATTTGTCTATATTACTTAGTTGTATGAAGTGGGGGAACATGGATTCTATTAGTCTGTAGAGTTCAGCTCTCTCTTTCTTGTACAAACTACATTCTACTACAAAATGATGTTCGTCTTCTAACTTATCTAGATTGCAGTATCTACATATTCGTTGTTCTAGAGGAGTGCGGTTATGTCTTCCGGTTTCGATGTGTAATTCGTGGCAACTGACTCGTAGTTTTGTGACGGCCGTCCTGTGCCATAATGAGGTGTGAGGCGGGGAAATTCAATGGTGTCCTTCGCCGGTTGGATATGACAGAAAGAATGGACAGTGACGCGCAAAACGTACAGAGCAAGACGCAAGTCACCAGAGACTGGCAGTGACCAAGATTGTGTCTCACATTCTCTGCTATAGATTCCCAAAACTCCCAAGATTCATTCACCCGGACGGGTGTGTCACCCCGACGGTAAGGGGCGGTATAACCCGTCGTTGTGCGAACATGTGCGAACATGTATATAGGGCTCCCTTGGAAATCAGTTACTACGTTAACTGAAGGGACTACCCTAAAGATCAATCAATAAAAAAAAAAAACAACTCCCATTTTGTTCACACAGCCTCCCGCCAAACTCCCGACATACCCAGTGTAGGTCTGGAAAGGCTTGCACAACGTTTTCTTATTCCAGCAATAACGTATCTCAGAACACCAAGCTAAAAGTAGAATAGAATCATCTCTGCCTTCCCGCCTGTGGTTCGGTTGGTAATGAGGTGTGAGGGTAGAAAGGTCTCCTTTGACGGTGAGGGAAAGAATGAATAGTGCACTCGGTTTTCATTGAAATGTAAAAAATGAGATATTTTTGGTCGAAAAATAAATCGGCTTTATTTTCGGTGAAAACTACCTGGTTGTTTAGGAAAACTCCTCTTTTAACCATAGCCAAAAATGGCAACTTATTATTTTCGGTCCAAATGGTAATGTATTACAGGGCATGTAACAAACATTACCGGTAACGTTTGTTACAACAGACTTCACCCTGTTTTCTTCGAAAGGACTTACCTTACAGTTCGATGGTATATTCTATCCCTGAAGTAACAAAGGATTGATATCAAGTGTGTAATTCGATCAAAACGGGTCAGAAAAGATTTGCGACCATGTTGAACGTTTCAAAAGCAGGGAGATGTTGTTATTTATCTGAGCAATTTGAGAAATATCCAATTTTCCCTCCTATGACGTATTTAGATGTAAAAGGTATCCCAGAAGAAACCGAGGGTTAATCTTTCTGCTTTTCGAGTCTAACATTCTATTTAACCGGGTCAGTAGATACCTGCGACCCCGTCGGAGTTTTCAAAAGCAGGGAGCCATTGTTACTGAGCTGGGCAGGCTTGAGAAGTGCATCATTCCCCATGCAATGACGCATCTGATAGCAAATTGTATCCTATCACTGATTTTTCCGAGTCTGAGATCCCAAGGGGAAGAAAAAGCCCAGTGACCCCGTCAAAGTTTTCCAGGCGGGGAGCTGGCGTAACGATGGGATGATGACGCACTAAATGCGCAAAACAAGACCGAGGTCACCAGAAAACAGCTTGTTAAGCTAGGGGCACAACCCGCCGTACGAGCAATTTGTCCGTACGTTTTTTTGGGGAGGCCACGTCCGCCACGTATTTCTGAAATCGTTCAAGCTGAACAGGGCAGGTGCGTCGCCCGTACTGGCACGTAAGGGGGCGAATCCGCAGCCCGATGGCACACAAGGTTTTGCCTGCACGTAAAGTTCTACGGCGTGTCTGCGTGTTGCAAAATCCGTCGGATTCCCTACGAGTTCGTACTGAGACAGTACTTACCACTTACGGATCCCAAAAGATTGCTCACGTTTTGGCACGTAAACAGCACGTATTTGCACGTACAGCGGGTTGTGCCCTTAGCTTTAACGAGCAGCTTATTTTGAAGTCTGACATTAATTTGTTTCGTCTATTGAACGCAATTTACCGTAAATCTAGGTCTTTTGGAAAGGCATGATGTAATGATCGTGTGGGCAGCAGAGAAGTTAATCTGCATGGACAGGCGTGCACAGTGATTTCTTTTTCCAGCAATAGCGTACCTGAAAACGCCAAGCTGAAAGTAAAATAGAATCTCCTCAATGTACAGAGCAAGACGCAGGTCGCCAGAGACAAGCAGTAACCGTGTTAGAACCAAGATTGTGGCTCACAACTATAGATTTGGCCTAACGACTGAATGATGACGCACCAAATGCGCAAAACAAGACCGAGGTCAGCAGAAAACGGGGTTTTAACGAGCAGATTATTTTGTTTTGTCTACTGAACGGAGCCGACCATAAAGCTAGGCCTTTTGGAGGAATGATGTAATGATCGTGTGGGCAGCTGAGAGATTGAGCTGCATGGACAGTCTTGCACAGTGATTTCTTTTTCTGAAAACGTCACGCTATATGTAAAGTACACACCTTTAACACCACCCGGTCGTACCCATTCTGTATTTATATGTATATATATGTCTCCCGGTTTTTAATTGAATGTATTGTTATGGGCCTGTAGTGCCTGAAATAAAGAATAATAAAAAAAAGTTAAAAAAATGGAATTCTCTCTGCCTTCCCACATATGGTTCTGCTGGTAACTAAGTGTGAGGGTAAGAAGGTTGGGAATGACGGAAATAATGTACAGAGCAAGACTCAGGTCGCGAGAGACTAGTAGTAACCAAGATTGAGTATTTCGGGTATAACGCATCTGAAAATGCCAAGCTAGAATTCTCTCTCCCCTCCCGAATGTGGTTCGGTTGATGATAAGGTGTGTGGTGAGGAAGGTCTACTTCGCCGGCCAGAGACTAGCAGTAACCATGTTAGAACCACTTAATCTCTGCTATACATCCAAAATCTCTCGCTTTCAATTTCTTAACACAAACTCCCGCTATACCCAGGCCCTGTGTGAGCAGCAAGGTCTAAGCTGTCTGAACAGGCTTGCACAATGGTTTCTTATTCCAGCAATAACGCATCTGAAAACATCAAGCTAAAAGTAAAATAGAATTCTCTCTCCTTTCTTGCCTGTGGAACAGTTGCTAGTCAGCTGTGAGTGGATGAAGGTCGGTTAGAGACTACCAGTAACCAAGATTGAGTGTGGGCAGCAAAGACTGATCTGTCTGGACAGGCAAAGTGTTTTCTTATTCCAGCTAATATATAACGCATCTGATAATACCAAGCTAGAATTCTCTCTCCCCTCCCACCTGTGGTTCGGCTGATAATAAGCTGTGAGGTGAGGAAGGTCTAGAGACTAGCAGTAACCATGTTAGAACTACGATTATGGCACTAAATATTTGCTATAGATCCAAAATCTCTCGCTTTCAACTTCTTACCACAAACTCCCGCTATACCCAGCCCCTGTAGAGTGTGGGCAGCAAAGCTTTAAGCTTGCACAACGGTTTCTTATTCCAGCAATAACGCATCTCAAAACACCAAGCTAAATAAAACGCTCTCCCTTCCCGCCTGTGTGAGGTGTGAGGGTAGGACGGTCGGTTAGGGAGTGACGGAACGGATGGATGTTGACGCTACGATAGTCAACGTAAAGAGGTTTCAAACTGAAAAATAATTGAAAACTTTGTAATTTGAAATCACCGCTCATAGACATGATGTCCATAGATAATACCTGTTGTAAAGTACAATGGATAAAGGTTACCCCGCGGATAAAGGTGAACTAACGTTAAACCGCCTTTATTGTGTGACGTAGTCCATGAGACCCTGTCCGTATCAAATAACGTTACATGCTGACTCACAGAAGGGACAGATCAGGACACAGGTCAGCACAAAACAGGGATCAAGCCGCTTCAATGATGTGACGGCGCCCTGAGTGTTAATGAACGGTCCCGGGGCTAGTTAATGGGTGTATGCTTTGACCAATAGGATGAAGGTTATCTTGGGAGGCAAAATCGTAATCTTTTGGCTGCTTCTTTTTTTTTTGTCTGACAAACGACTTTCCTGAGAGCCTGGGACGGCCTCAAAAGTTCAAACTTGCACCTCCCAGGCTCTACAGGAAGGTTATGAAATACTGGTAACCCCCGCGTGACCCTCCCACAGATCACATGGAGGGGTTATTAGATTAGTATCTGAATAATTTCATTCCATTCATTTATTTATCCAGGGACAAACGTAATCCCACTTGTCAATGCTGCTTGGATATGAAGTTCCCTATCAGGACGCCCCCCTCCCACTAATCGTAGGAGGGTTATTTGCTTAAGTCTCAGAATATGGAGCGGTTTTAACAGGAATAATCCCAGTCGTTAATACGGCTTGTAGATGAAAACCCCCATCAGAACCTCCCCCCCCCCCCCCCCCTTAGACAAAAACACTTGTCCTATGCAGAACTCACTGACAAGTCGTAATGGGCATGTGGTCCCCTCTCACATAGATGGCAATGAGATTATTTATATTGTAAAATTCGCGAGTTTGTCGTTTAATTGTCAGTTGTAATTTGGAAATGATTGCGGTTCGATCTCATTTGCATGACTTTGACTAAGAACAAGAATAATTTGGCATGAACGATTCCGGACCGCAGTCTTTTGTAAAAGCGTGTATAAAGTACCCCAGTATTTTGTAATTTCACAAATAAAGGGGTTTAATTATATTAATCCATGCAGTTTTTAAACTTAATAGGGGGAGTTTTGTCGCTGACTGCACGTGCAGCTCGCAGATGGGCCATATTGTAAAAACTGCGGATTGTGCGACCTATGCTGATTGAACTTTTACTTGGAGACCTTCTTTAAAAACATTCAGTTCTTATCCAGACTTCAAGATCCTTTTTTTGTAGATGAAAGTTATAAGACTGCTGTGAGCTATATCTTTCAGAGGGCCCTGTCCCCTGCCAACAGAAAGCACACTTCTGTGATTACGCATTATTTCATACATAGAAATCTTAGTAGTTACTGATTATGTTCACGTATGTTGAAATATCCTCTGATCAAGCAAACTGTATGTTATTGTTTGTCTTAAAAGCCCACGCGGGCTGGGCGTTTGTATGGCACCTTAATGAATATAATTCATTCATTCATTCATTCTTAGCAATCAAAACTTCGACAGTGACAACACTGACAAAATATGTATTTTCAGATATGATTGATTTTATTATACAGCTTCAATCAACTGTTCTCGGCGGTCGTAGGAAACGCACAGATCATTATGACACCATTTACACTTCCGAAACACCGTTTTTTTTACGTCACTGCCAAGTATGAACTCTGTCCGACGGACTTTTGTTCTGGTCAATGTTTAGAACAAAGCCTCTCACAACACATTTTACATGACTTTGTACATCTGTCGAATTCAGTAGAAAATATGTTACATGTAACTTCGTCTTGTAAAAACATCGTCTCGCACTGGTTCCTAACTGGAGACACCGCATACAAACGCACAAGGTAGAAAAATCGGATAGGTTATCATTGTCCTCTAAGCGCTATCGTTATTGTTGGCTAATGGAACACGTCGTCGTTATTACAGGAGTTTCCTCTGCTTCTGATGAGCTTCTTCAACGTGCTGATTGTTTTCGACGCGCTCGATCTTCTCTTTTCTGAATTCTTCTGTTTGTTCGAGTCTCTGTTTTCGCACGTTTCCACGCTGTTTAACAAGGCCAGGAAGATGTCGTAGACGTTCCGGTTGTACTTGGCGCTGGTCTCCAGGAAGGGGCAGCGCCATTCTTCTCTTGCCGCCGTGACGGCCTCGTCTTTCTGCACCTCCCTGTCCACGGCCAGGTCCGACTTGTTCCCCACCATCACCAGAGGGATGTTCTCGGTACCTGAGGAGGCAGGAACAACACATCTGTTAAAACCGGCGGCATTCAGCGTTCAAGTAGGGAACTAAAGAAACACTTAGGTTTGGCGGCTGTTGGGTTCAACTGCGCATGTCTAGCTAAATACATTGTGGACAATATGTCAAAGGTGAAGCCCCCTACCCTGTTAACAGTTCTTGTCTTGTTTGACACACGGGGCATTAACCTTTGACATATAACCCGCAGACGCAGTTGGAACAATGAACAGCCTTATTAGAAAATAACCAGTAAAACATGGCGGACGTGGCTACTGACCTTTGACATTGACGACGAGCTTGCGCAGTTTGTGCGCCTCCTTGAAGGACTCTGCATCGTCGATGGAGTAGACGATGATGAAGCCGTGGGCAGTCTTGATGTTCAGCTCCTGCATGGCGGGAAACTGGTGCGTGCCGCCCGTGTCCAGGATCTCGATGCAGTGCATGTTTCCGTCTGGAAAGGCAGGAGAGCAAACTGGTTCATAACTACGGTCATGTCATGGACAACAACATCAGTTTACACGATTTTATTTGTCAACAAACCACATAGGATTACTCCATTGCTGTTTAAAAAAGCACTTCCGATATTTCTGAATCCCAAACGTTCGTTTGTGCTTATTTCAGAAATCCCCAGCCCGGGCGACTTCCGTTCCACTGACGGCCAGGCCGCTAGAGTACGCACTGTGACGTCAAACGCGCGAACGGCAGAAGACTTCACAGGAGCCGCCGCTGGCCGACATGCCGTATTTGGGGGTAAGTCAATCCTTGCCTACGTCAGCTGGCCTCTGGGCACCGCGTCAGTACTAAACACAATCACCTTGTCACTAACTCCACTAGCGCAGGATTATATGCATTATTTATTGCGCGTTGGACGTTTCCGAATGGGATATCTACCAAGAAATGGTGCTCTTGTGGTGGAAAAATCAATTACAACAATTATCACCAAGGCTGAATACGAAATGATAATGCGACGTGTTTTCTGCAATCTAAAACCATGAAAGCGCGTTTAAAATCAGTTTCTTCCAAAGGGAATGACACCGCGGGGATTCTGTCAGTTTATGAACATATCTGAAAGGACTGAAAGGACTTGTGTTGTCTGTCTTCAGGTCTGAAGTGGTCGCTGGATTCTCAGATGCCTCCGTGGAGAGATAATTGTACACCCACGCCCGCGCTGTGCACTGATTTGTACGGGTATTAAAACACGAGCCTCAGACTCCTTTCTAAGATGAGCGCGCTTCTCGTCAGGGTAGAAGGCCAGACGTCAAGACAATTAGTGCTCCACAAAGGGCTTCAGACGCTTTTATAATGACTTGTAAAGGTCAGACGCTTCAACTATCAGAAACGCCTGTCTTCAATGGAATACATTTTGCTAAACGAGGTCGCCCGGGCAAAGCAATGAGACCACTTCTGGGCACTGAACATAGTTGGTGTATGGGTACTTCTATTCGCACCATGAGATAACGATGAATGTTGGTTATGAGAGCTTGTGGGTTGTGTTCCTACGCGAAACACTTGTTAGTGAGAGAGTTCTATAATATAATGAGAGCTATAATCTCTCTATCATGTTGTAAGCCACTCACCATTCACGATAGCAGCAAATAACCACCGTGCGAAGTACATACTAACTTGGCACCGAATCTGCGATGTGGACCTCCCATATGATTCATCGTGTTATACAGAGTGGTGATACAGAGTGAATGGTTGTTACACAATGTAGGGGGCGACCTCTACTCATATCCACGAAGTAACTTTCCTGCTTAACTCCCAAAGGTTGAGGCTTAAGTGTAAGGTTATTGTGTGGGAATCGCGTAGGGTTAATCAGACTCCAACTCAGGGTTATTACAAGGATGAAGCATTTAGCACTTTAACAATCAGTAATGGCGGCATATTACCAACGCCTCTGCAATGGGCTGTAATACTCTCAGACGACTCTCAGACAGACACGACGTTCAGCTTCAAGTGATTTTTTGTCTGAGAGATTGCAGCACTTTCAACACTCCATTTGAAATTCCCACTTGAGCGAGTCTACACACGAGTAGATATGTGTTATCACAATCTCAGTTTTTCAGCTTGAAGTTTGGAGTTTGCAGAAAGCTGTCATTGACAGTGAAGAAACATTTTGATCAAAAGGGCTCTCTAAGGTTTCAATGTGACACGATAACAGTGACAATCATCTACACACTTTCATCGTTTCAAAAGTACGCCGATGAGAGAAATCATTATGATCATTTTCCTTTCGTTCCACTGTGTGCCAGTATGGGTAGTTGAATCTGAATAGTAGCTATGGCTGCTATGTTCTAAAAAAAACACCGCCAAATTGCATTTCTCAGAAAGGGGAGAGATTACCATGCACAAGGACACATAGAGGGGAGAGATTACCATACACAAGGACACCTATTCTGCTTCGCACCTCCAATTTAGCCTGCCTATTAATCTAGCTTTGATAAATGCAATGGACCTTCAAAGAGTGGGCCGATTTCACGAGTCTAAGCCGAGGGCGAAGCCTTTTTACGGAGGCTTTAGTCTGAAGGCCCAGCGGCTGCTGCCGTGGATTTTTCGCCCTAGTTTCAGGAGAACGGCGATTATGCTTCTATCGGCAGCAGCGAGACAATAGGAGGCTTAGTTTACATGTTGTCTGGACATGACGTGCTTTCTTGCCGGGTGGAGCTCATAGCACGAGTGCTGTTGTACACCCATACTGATCTGTACATGTCTGCAAACTATCGCGTGGTACAATTCAGGAGAAAACAATTTCATTGCCAACTTTTAGAGCAGCTCCTGCTTCTAGCCGCCTGTGCTAGAATCTCGGCACTTACTGCCCTTGACTTTTACTGCATAAATCAAACGGTCTTGCGTCAAACGATGGAGAAAAAAGGACCGCGCTTGTTTGGATAGGAATAAAATCAATCTCGGGATAAAACATTTTTTGTGAGATGCATTTGTTCTTCTGTAGGTAAATGTTACACTGACGTTATCGCGGTTCAGACAAAGCACCGAGCAGACAGAAACGTCCCTGGGTGCCGCCAGGATTAACAACCCGCCTAAATCTTAAGTTTCCTCCTCATCCGTCTGCAAATATCACCATTGCGTCTTCAAACAGTCAGACGCCATCTCTCAGAAGTCGGCGGGGGAACTTGCGCAAGCAGTTCCTACTGTGCATGTGGTTGTATATTTACATTACCCCACAGAGGCATAGAGGGATTTTCCTGTGGAGGCCTTTTATGGGGATAGAATCAGAGTTCCACTTCTGTTTTCTGATAAAAGACCGGTTTACACCGGCATGCTATACTCAGTATCGCGCCTCCTGGTGAGCTGTCTAAACCAGGCTTCAGAGCTACTGTTCTTATACAGTTCGGTAGTTACCGAGATAGAGATGGACGTATTCATAGCCACTTGTTAGAATCGGATCATATCATGCGCTATCGCCCGAGTTTCACTTCAGTATGCGTACGAAGCCACTGGCAGGTGAAGCATTGTTGCTTTGGTTTACACTGTGCTTACATCAACAAGTGTCCGCCTAGTGTAAAACGCCCCACTCCAGCCGTACCTTACGGACAATTTCCAAAGCTTTTGCAGTGATCTCACATTTGCATCTGCGAGCTAAGGGGCTGCAAAAACAGCACCTAGTGCTAACGTCGGTGCTGTACTAGCAGTTTTCAACAAGTTAAAACCCGGTGCACAATAACCAGGTGTTTAGCACTAAGGACAGTCCCTATGGCAAACCGAGCTTCAGTGGAACGGTGTCTATACCATATCCCTGAGTAGTTCTAATCCGTCGGGTTGAACGGTGAGGGTGAACAACAACAGCTATTCAGCACTCCGGGAAGCTCCAATGGTAAACTGTCCATTGGCTACTACGTGTAGCCTCCAACACTATAGTGCTACTTTTTAGAATATGACAAAAACTCACCAGGGAGATGCAGGAAGTGTCGGTAGCATTCCTCCACGGTGGGCTCGTAGAAGGTGTTGAAGACGCCCCGCATGAACTGGCTGACCAGCGAGCTCTTCCCCACCCCGCCGGCACCCAGCACAACCAGGCGTACCTGCTTCATCGGTCCGCGCATTTCAAGTCGTACGGCTTGGAGAAAAAGATCTGCACGGGAGGAGGAGAAAAGAGCGTTAGACAAACTGAACTGGCCTGGATGTATCTTTGTAACCATGTCTAAACATTGATCAGGAAAGGTATGCCTGCACCAGACCCGTACCTGAGACACACGGCCAGCCTACTGTGCAGGCCCTACGGTGTTTAGAGCTTTAACACGACCAGCCTACTGTGCAGGCCCTACGGTGTTTAGAGCTTTAACACCAGACTCTGTGTGGGTGGTGCCGCATGGAAATGTCTCTAAATGTCACAGAGATGAGGCAGACTCTGGTACCAAGGCTACGGCGATAAAGTCTTAACCACCGCGAACCAACGCCAAGATCACACCGGCCCCTGCACAGGGGGGCGGGCTCGAACCGAGCGGGCCAATTGCGAGACAAGTCCAGCAAAGTCCAGATAATGCTAGAGAGCTCGACTATGAAGCAGCATTATCGGAACATGCACAGATTCGCTAAATTAACGTGCATCAGGCATTTTCTGGCTGATTTTGGAATAAAAATGAGAACGCAATGCTTCGAATATATCACAGAAACAAAACATCCAAAGCATACCGAGAATAGAATGCTTGAACACGAATACGAGCGCACTCCGCGCCCCTAAGCTGCGGAAAAGCAGAGAAGCGCACTTACCACTTTGTCTGACGTACAAGGTCCGTCTGATGCCGACCCCGGGCTTCTGGCCCTTTTAACCGTTCCGCCCACTCAGATAACAGATCGTCCCATGGACCTGCCAATCAGCCCACCAGATCTCTCAGCCAATCACAGGCGCCGTAGCTGGTAATTTGATGAACCGCGTCATCGCTATCTCGGGGCTATTTTGTCATCGCGCGTCAACACCTCCCGCGCAACAAATTTGTTACAAGTCCCGTAAATTAAGTGTTGCAATTTGTTATTCCGTTTACGCACAGCCACGTTACACCCGAGGCGAGCCCACGCACTCTTATTACCGGTTTGTGTAACTGCTTTGTGATTTCACAGCCTTCAAAGACAAAACAACAGGGATGTTTTTTGTGCAAATATTCTCTCAATATAAGGAGGGGGATCCAAAAACACTTTGGTCTAGGGGTGACGTTAGCGTTTTATGAATCACAGTGTACTATAGACATGATAGAATGACATCTGTCTGGCACCATACAAGGGAATTCGTACTACGGGATAGCCTCCACCAGGCCTTTCTGAACAGTATGGATACAGTCGCCCTCGAGCTCACCAGTAATTCCAGAGGAGTTATGGATATTAGGATTTTGCATTTGTTAGATAACGCCAAATAGAACAAATATCAACAGGTAGAACCCGCTATTCTGTTTCGACTGTCAAAAACAGTCACAGTGGGACAGAAATGGCCAATTAAAAATACTATGCTATTCTTTGTTGAAGACTACGTCCACCAAGCATAGTTGTTTGGGAGGGAGAACCACTACATAGCATTACGTACTCAGCCAGTTCTGAGAGGATTTCATGGCCCAAAAAAGCTAAACCGATGTCAGTCGGTACTATCGGGTAAGAAGCGGTGGCGACCAGTTCTGTCCGCTGTTTTTGACAGACATGTTAGAAATAAAACATGATCGAACAAGGGGCGGGTTTTCAGGATCGGCTCATTGGCCAGAAGAGATAGTCCGCGGTGAGCGTAACATTTCCCATTGTAAGCGTATTCTCTACCAGACCTGCGCTGATTATAGGGAAAATAATTTACTAGGATTTAGTACACCTTTGGCCACCATAGAATTTCATTTTCGCAGATTCTCCTTGCCAATTGTTCAAATAAAGGGGTGTTGTGTGCACATCTGTGAGCATACAGCATGCAAAGATATGTATTCCTTAACTATATCATAAGCGCCCTCTAGAAGATTCGTAATACGCGGCTACTAGAAGTTTCGTAGGTACCTCTAGAAGTTTCGTAGGCTGCCTCTGGAAGTTTCATCATCTTCCTGACTTCCCAAAGACAGCTCCAAGGTGGCCCAGCTACCTCAGCGTTACTCGGATTGGAGCAGCACAACACAACGTTAGTACCCAGGCAGGGATAGCTGGTATCGTGGATCGATCACGCATTATTCCCCACCAGGCTAAGCATGTTGGATATATGGAAGACAATCTGTTAGGTTAGCAACCGCTTGGTCCAGGGAAATGTTACCTTTCCAGCTGACTGAAAGTTCTGTCTAATTATTCTATCCGTGATAATGGTCACTGCTGTGGACTCCCAAACATGGTCATGCAAGCAGAGGTAGACCACGCAAAACTTACGTACAGCAACTTTGTGAAGATTCTTGCTGCTCGGCTGAAGAACTACCCAAGGGTATGGAGGATAGGGAAGGATGGAGCAAGAGAGTCATGGCCATCCGTGCAACCAGCACACCCGGATGATGATGAATTCTACCATTCACAGCCCCTTGGGAAGGCCTGTTGGAGACTAACAACACATTGTCAAAGTGTATTGTGTATCACACGTTGTTCTCTACGCTGACTTTTATTTGCCCGATCAGGTCCGAGGCGAAATATTAGGGCGTGGTCACATAGGTCGTGAGATCGTCGTGCGAACTTCGGGCGGTTTGGATTACAAAAATGTACGTCTTCTGCAAAGTTTAATTGTCTTGGTACACAAAAGGCTGTTTTGGATCCATGTCGGTGGTTGGTTCTGTCACGGCCTGCTCGAAAAATCCTATGGTATCAAAATCGTTCGACGATCGTACCACCTAAGTGACCACACCCTAATACCCCCCTCATATTAGGCGAAAATCGATCGGACGACGAGTCTGCGAGCTCTAATCTACGAGGAGGCATGACCCTGATGCCGAAGAAGAAATGACAGAGTTCCCCCTTCCCGTCAGGGTCATGCCTCCTCGTAATTTACATCTCGCAGACTCGTCGTCCGATCGATTTTCGCCTAATGTGAGGGGGGTATAACCCTTACCAAAGACTGACCCTTGTGACCAACTCTAACGTTCCTAAATTCTGCTATCCATCATTAGAAATTAAAGCATTACCATCCTGTGGCAGACATTGCGCAGTATAAGCCAAGACGGACCAGGTTAATTGTCTGTTGACCTATCGCTGCAGGGCGCGGGATGATCAGACTCAGACGATAGAAATATTGTACATAAACTGTTTATTGTGGATCGCAGAGACGCACGCACGCAGATTGATGTGAGAAGGATTTCCCCTCGTCGCCTCTATAAGAGGAATAGACTTTTAACAAGACCGAAGTGACAAGAAAAGACCCAGACGATAAAAAATATTGTACATTAACTGTTTATTGTGGATCGCAGAGAAGCACAAACATTGACTGATTTAAGATGGACACCCCCTCTTCGCCTTTATCAGACGAGTTGGCTTGTAACAAAACCGAAGTGATCGGACCCAGACGATAAAACATATTGTACATAAACATAAAACGCAAAAAACGGAGGCACATTGACTGATGTGTCTTCGCATCTATCAGAGAAATAGACTTGTAACAAGGCCAAGGTGTCTGAGGTGATGAAATACTGCAGGGTGCGTCTATGGGGGTGTCATCCATGGTGCACTAATCAGACCGATGCAAAAACTCTTCACTTCTCTGGACCGTAGAATAAGGTTTCTTGGAATTGTCCATAGCGGCTTCTTATTGGGTGGTCTTGATGATCGATTTCAAAGCAAAGCACCTGCGGGGTGTCATCCATGGTGTACTAATCGGACTGGTGATGGTCTGAAAGCAAAACGTCTTCACTTCTTGGGACCGTTGAATAAGGTTTCTTGGAATTGTCCATAGCGACTTGTTATTGGGAGATCTTGATGATCAATTTCAAAGCAAAGCACCTGTGTCTGAGGTGATGAAATACTGCGGGGTGCCATCCATCAGACTTATGATGGTCTGAAAGCAAAACGTCTTCACTTCTTGGGAATAAGGTTTCTTGGAATTGTCCATAGAGGCTTGTTATTGAGTGATCTTAATGAGCGATTGCAAAGAAAATCTCGATTACATACATCGATT
Source organism: Branchiostoma floridae x Branchiostoma belcheri (assembly GCA_019207045.1). Taxonomy (NCBI): domain Eukaryota; kingdom Metazoa; phylum Chordata; class Leptocardii; order Amphioxiformes; family Branchiostomatidae; genus Branchiostoma; species Branchiostoma floridae x Branchiostoma belcheri. The sequence goes on along the minus strand of CM033025.1, from coordinate 549,909 downwards.
CCCATCATAAAAGACTGGAGAATAGGCCAAGTAATCCACTCAAGCTGCACAGAGAAGGTATTTACGTCATCAGACACCCAGAGGTCAGGGGTTATCTTCCAACGCACACTCCCACGGTAAGGCTTCAGTGCCGAGAGTTGATCTTAACCTTAACCTTTTGGCCTTGTAGTTACCCATGCGAGCCAGCGGCAGCAAAGAACTAACAACAATGTCGGTTTGGATAGGTTATAAAATGTCGGGTAACCGTTATAAAGAAATTCATATTCCTTATGCAACCAGATAAATCCTGTAGTATTGATTACACCTGCCCATATGTAAACACAACTGTCTTAAGAAGCGAGAAGAAGTTGAACCTGTACATACCAGCACATAGAAGTCTCTGTAGATGAAATTGTGTGCCTTATCGTTATGACCTGTACTTAGCTTGTTTGAGCATAAATGTACAATAAGGTCTTTTATCCTGTAATATCGTCCAAGATGACGCCTTCGATGCTGATCCAGTTTCCATGTTTCAACAGGTACACTTGAATAGATATCAGATATACAGAAAAACACACAAGAAAATAACGGACAATAGTACTTGATGTAGGAATACGAGATACTCTGTATTATTGATAATTGTACAAGCCTAGGATTTGTATTTTCTCAACATCCGTAGTCTTGACAATAAACTTCCCTGCGTGGGTTGTTTGGAGCGTAAGTCTCCGATGGAAGAATGACGGTTTCCTGGATGCAACGTGACGGTTAGGACACGTTCCCTCGGTATAAATCAGTAAACCGACTGTTTGGGAAGTGTCTGTGAGCTGCTCATAGATTCAGGTTTCAAAATAGCTTTATTGGTTTGCCACAGTTCAAAACTGAATTATAAACCAATGTAAGATCTATCGACATGCCGGAGAAAGCTAAATATCTCTTGCAGAGAAAACTCCAATTGAAGATATATTGCCTTATCAACGTGATTGAGTCGACACGTTTCCTGCGAATGTACCTATAAAATGTGCCAACAGCCGGATTTTCAAATAAAGTCTCAAAGTCTCAAAGACTGAGAAGTACGTAAGAGAGATATTTTGTGAGCTCCCCAACAGAGAAGGCAAACATGATCCAGGCCCAACGTGACAGGACCTGCACGTTGTCTTCATGAGTCAACGTGTATAACTGGAGTTCACGAATAGGTGTGCTAGCTTTGTCTACGTGAGGCTTTATAGAGAATTGCTAAACTTTCTTTGCAACACAAAGATAATGTAGTGACTTACCCCTTGAATTTTCGGTCGATCTCCGTCGACCTTGCTCACAGAATGACCCTTTCTCACTCTAGCAGTGACGTCAGGAAGACAACACTTTTGCAGGAGGGGGTCATAAATATCAGAAAGTCTATGTCGCCCCCCGTCTCTGTTGAGTGTGGGCCGATGAGCTCTTGTGTTGGAAAGAAAGTTTAGCAATTCTCTACAATGTATTCTACCAACACAGATGAACTTTCATGCTAAGTACGTGAGGAATTGTGCACAAGCAAGCGGTTTGTGACATGCTGGGAGCCCGTTTGTCAAGGATGACACCGTCTCTACACCTTTCCTCATTAGTGTCTGGTAAACATCCGACAAGTGCCTGCAAGTGAGAAACAGAGACGACTGTTATTGGAAACAGTAGAGCTACCTAAGACAAACACTTGGCTCATCTCCATGTTTTGGAGATCAACCATGGAGTTGGGCTTAATGACTGACCTTTATTCTTCAACGTGAGATCTACTCGCAGGAAAACGGACAGTTGGACTGACCAATCAGCATTGCCCATATGTCCAGGTGAAACCTGATATGTCTGGGCCATGTTGAACCTGTCATGGAAGCTGACCTTGACAAAATGGGTCAAGGTTAGGTTGAGAAAATGTTAGTGTGGAAAGCCCTGAGCCAGGATTTAAATGTTCTTTGTCAAGTACCACATTAACCAACACCGACCTGCATGAAAAACATCATTTCCCCATTATAACCTGGCAAACACTCTACAAGTGCAATGAAGTGAAAGTCAGAAACAGCTGTTATTGGAAATAGAAGGATGACCTTCTACGCGATGTTTGCGCGAACAAGTGGCTCGGTGCCACGCTGGCTTCTCATGTTCCCTGTCAAGTACCCAATTAAGCACCACAGAACTGACGGGAAAACACGCCCTCGCACAGCTTTTCTCATTAGAACCCGACAAACATGCTACAAGTGCCAGCAACTGAAAAGCAGAAACACCTGCTAACTTGAAATACCCGACACTCAAATTCTTGCCATATATAAACAATACCTACTTGCAAACAAACTGATTTGCCAGTATGTTTTGCCGGTATTTCCACCATTATGACCAATGTCAGTTGCTGATTTTCTATTGCTGTAATTCAATTGTCCGGCACTGTTCCTGTACACCATCATCAGACGTTCCCGTTTACATGTTTTCTGTTATATAGAAGAACTTAATTGCGCAACGATCGTAAACGGTACAATGTATGGCAAAAAAAAACAAAAAAACTTATCATCCTAATTAATAAAACAAGTATCAAACTTAGTACATATGCAGATTATTAATATACATGTAGAATGAAATTGGCATCCTAATTTCTAGAATAATAAGAGCTAGCCCAAATCATTGATATTGTATTACAATCGTATATGTCATGTGTCATGTTTTGTCCAGTGGTGCCGTTAATATAAGCCAGTCTGCTTGAGTGCGGCACCACTGTGTACTGTATGCCATTTTTGTGGTAATAAACATAACTTGAAATAGTAGGAACACTCCCTACAAACATGGCAATTGATCTCGTTGTGAAGCTTAACATTCTAATTTTCAATTTCTCAGGTTCGTACGCTTTCGATTCAATTCAATAGTCATTTCTGTTGGGCTTAACGATTGATCTAACGTTGCTTCCACGAACAGGTGTAAAAGATGCTTAAAGTCTGATCTGACGTGACGAGCAGGTGTAGGAGGGGTCTTCATCACAACTAGACCTTTCTATGCGCCCACGCGCTGCCCGCTGTGCCCCACGTAGAGACGTCTCAGTCTCATCACGCCGACTGGGGTTTCTTACTAATGAAAATCTTTACAAATCTCAAAAAAAGCAGATTTGTGGTCCAACGTCTGCAGTCAATAACCCCATGGTTCTAGAAATATCCAGGCCATTGACCTGTTTTTATTGTCCTTTAGTTTCTGCAGCAAGATTCACATCGCTATACTGTTCAATTGCCGGTTTCCAAGTCCTTCTACAGCAACTACTAGTTGTTGTTGTGTAAACTACGCCGCAGCTAAAGTTAAGATTCGTAACCTTTTAACAGAGTATTTTCGCCCCCCTGATGTCCTGGTGTGGGTGTCATGACGATGGCGAACTCTCAACTCTCCAACTGATGTTTGTTACTTATGGTTATCTTTGGAAAGCTCGAGAAGACTAAAGCAAGGCTCCAACTTCTTAACGTAATGTCAACATGGCTCTAGAAATGTCCAAGTCATCGACTTGACATTACTTTTTGCTCTTCAGCAATCCAATAACACCCCAAATGGTGAGGGTAAAGGTGGGTGTTATCCATTGTGTTTAGAGAAGGGGCAGTAGGTGTTCTCCATTGTGTTTCGAGCATGGTATTGGAGGCGGAGGCGGAGCACATCTCTCTGCTTCCACGGCCTTTTAAACCGAAGTCAGGTATCAATCTGTACACCTTTGGGAAGTGAATAAAGCTGCCCTATGAAATAGCAAATATGCCGCCGACGGTGATAGTCTAGAATTGTTTCATTAGCCAAAACAGTTTCCAGGAACGAAACTGACGGTATGTAAATGAAACATTATTTTCCATCTAAAAAGAAACCATTGGGTAAAGTTTATGCTTGTGCTTTATTCTACAAATAGATCAATAAAACTTTCTAATCTCTAACCAGCACGGGATAAAGAGTTGCATTTTTCCACGGATTAGTTAATCTGGGCTTCTTGTCTTATTAACTGATTATCTTTTTTATTTATTTATTTATTTCAGCACATATACAGTAATTAAAAACAAATTATAAATAGAATGAAAAGAAAACACGCAGGGGGCGACAAAAGCCTGTGAGGCTTTTCATATCTCCCCCTCAGAAACTAGGTAACAATGAAACGTCATGTACATAATCTGAATAATGAAACACGATATACATGAATCTTAAACTCCGACACTGCTGGACTGTTTGCGGGAATCAAAAATTAAATTGTATATCAAGAAATATTCACATCTCTTCTTATGTTTTTGTGTTTTGCTGTCGTCTTTTATATCATGCTTTTTGTACCCGTGAACTAACGTGAAACACGATTAGATAATATCATGATAGGTTGATACTATAAAAACACCGGAAGATTTACTTAATTTGATTTGAAATTGATTGCTAATGCCAGCCTTGTATGCGCTTCAGCCCGTTTTTGTTGTTAGTATTTATGTTATTCTTATGTTGCAAAATGACGTTTATGTTCATGTCATTTTAAGTTATACGCTTCGTTATAATCTCAATTTTGTTACTTTTGTTTGTCATTGTATGTAATACAGAGCAGAAGAACTCCATAAGCTCATTGTAAGCTTCTTGTCCAATGCTCAAAAAACGAATGCGAATAAAATAAATAAATAAACACACTTGCATATATAAATATATATAAAGCGGCTTCCATGTGGAATACGATCACTCCCATATACAGATAGATTGATAGGTGCTTAGATGTATAAGTAAATACATGAATGTGGGTGACGACTGAGGGGGTGGAGAAACCATCAGCAATAGCGATGTGTTAATAATGGAGGATAACAGCGGTAATTACATGAACCCAAAATGGCTATTGTTAATGAGCACCACTTGATGATGGTCTGAGTGGCAATCAGTGCTGATGCCTTACTCCATTACAGGCTGTCTATATTTACCCACCAACATTCGTGTTCACGACGTGGGTCCGCCCACATGCAGTCTGTAGACAGTAACGAAGTCCAGGAGGAGCAAACAAGCGTGCAGTCAGATCTGTGTGTGTAACTACCTCTACATCAGGACAAACCTGGCCATTGGTATACAATCAACCCTGTACAAATACCTTCAGCGACCACATCTACAGGACAGTCAATGAGTTCCAGGAAAAATGCCAAACTACACTATAAACTACAAGATGAACCGTTGAAGAAAATTCTCTGGACGGTCATTAACCCCAAATGAACGCTGCTCGGCAAGCCGACAAGAGCTGTGATGTTTTATTTACTTGATACTCCTTCATCTCCCAAATGCTCGTTAATCGCCATCAGCTCATCAAGTCTTCCTGGCGGATCTTGGCTACTAAATATTATATATTGCATACTTCTTATATTGCAAATTTGCAATAGATGTAAAGTTATGTAAACCTTATAGATGTAAAGTTGCTATCCTATCGGGAAGACGCAAAACGGTAACGATGTTTATTATCAGCTTAACAAGTACACAGCCATCAGGTCTGCTCGAAAAAAGATTGCTAAGAGAGTTGACTAATCTTCACTAGAATCTGCTGATCGTTACTAGAATCTGCTAATCTTCACTAGAATCTGCTGATCGTTACTAAAGTCTGCTGATCGTTACTAGAATCTGCTGATCATTACTATGAATGAGAATCTGTTGGTTGTTATGACAATCTGCTAGTTGCTATGAGAATTTGCTGGTTGTTATGAGAATCTGCTGGTTTGTTATGAGAGTCTGTTGGTTGTTATGAGAATTTGCAGGTTGTTACGAGAATCTGCTAGTTGTTGTGAGAATTTGCTGGTTGTTATGAGAATCTGCTGGTCCTTGATAGAATCTGCTGGTTGTTACGAGAATCTGATGGTTGTTATGCGAATTTGTTGGTTGTTACTACAATCTGCTGGTTGTTACTAGAATCTGATGGTTGTTACTAGAATCTGCTGGTTGTTACAAGAATCTGTTGGTTGTTATGAGAATCTGCTGGTTGTTATGCGAATCTGCTGGTTGTTATGAGAATCTGATGGTTGTTATGAGAATCTGATGGTTGTTATGAGAATCTGATGGTTGTTATGAGAATCTGGTGGTTGTTATTAGAATCTGCTGGTTGTTACTAGAATCTGCTGGTTGTTACTAGAATCTGCTGGTTGTTACTAGAATCTTCTGGATGTTATGAGCATCTGCTGGATGTTATGAGAATCTGATGGTTGTTATGAGAATCTGATGGTTGTTATGAGCATCTGCTGGTTGTTATGAGTATCTAATGGTTGTTATGAGAATCTGATGGTTGTTATGAGAATCTGGTGGTTGTTATGAGAATCTGGTGGTTGTTACTAGAATCTGATGTTTGTTATGAGAATCTGCTGGTTGTTTTGAGAATTTGGTAGATGTTATGCGAATCTGCTGGTTGTTATGAGAATCTGATGGTTGTTATTAGAAGCTGCTGGTTGTTATGAGAATCTGATGGTTGTTGTGAGAATCTGATGGTTGTTATGAGAATCTGATGATTGTTATGGGAATCTGATGGTTGTTATTAGAATCTGCTGGTTGTTATGAGAATCTGATGATTGTTATGAGAATCTGATGATTGTTATGAGAATCTGATGGTTGTTATTAGAATCTGCTGGTTGTTATGAGAATCTGATGATTGTTACTAGAATCTGATGGTTGTTACTAGAATCTGATGGTTGTTATGAGAATCTTATGGTTGTTATGAGCATCTGCTGGATGTTATGAGCATCTGATGGTTGTTATGAGAATCTGATGGTTGTTATGAGAATCTGATGGCTGTTACTAGAATCTGATGGTTGTTATGAGAATCTGATGCCTGTTACTAGAATCTGATGGTTGTTACTAGAATCTGATGGTTCTTATGAGCATCTCCTGGATGTTATGAGCATCTGATGGTTGTTATGAGAATCTGATGGTTGTTATTAGAATCTGATGGTTGTTATGAGAATCTGATGGTTGTTATGAGAATCTGATGGTCCTTACTAGAATCTGCAAGTTGTTATGAGAATCTGCTAGTTCTTACTAGAATCTGCTGCTCCTTACTAGAATTTGCTGGTTGTCCCCGGAATCCGCTGATTAGAAAATCGCTGTCTATAATATACAATTTAGTACATTAATCTGTAATCCGTCAGAGACAGGGCCATCCTTTAGCTCATCAAGAGTCTCGTTACCAAGAATAGGGCTTGTCTGTTAAGCTGTTCCTTAGCTCCCAAATGAAGTGATGTTTACACACATGGGATCAGCAGCGCAGTGCAACAGTTTTTTTCATGTCACACTGGGTCCATATTTTCTGTTGCCGTTCCCTTCTTTTTAAGTATGTTGCACAATACAACTAGCTATATAGTACACTCGTTCTCATTGAAATGTCGAAAATGGCATTTTTTTGGTCGAAAAATAAATCGGCTTTATTTTCAGTGAAAACTACCTGGTTGTTTAGGAAAATTCCTCTTTTAACCATAGCCAAAAAATGGCAACTTATTATTTTCGGTCCCATTGGTAATACATTACAGGGCAGGTAACAAACGTTACCGGTAACGTTTGTTACAATAGTAAACTTTACTCTGTTTTCTTCTAAAGGACTTACCTTATTGACGACATCATTTAGGTATACGTGGATGTCCCAAGGGACATTTGAAAAGTGGATACCTTGTTTACACCAAGTCAAATAGAAAGCTTAGATAGCATCGAACAATGGTAACGTTTGTTACAGTCATTTCTGTACAACATTCTGTTAAGCAAGGTGGGATACAAATTACAGTCAACAACCCTTTCTTGTTTCTTTAGGAAGCCAGAAAAACTGTGCAGCGTCACAAAAACGGTCATTTCTAGTCTTATACGTGGATAGTAAAACCGTGGCAACCATCGTACTCGTGGTGGTAACGTTTGTTACAGAATCTGGCGACAGGCATAAACCACCTCACACAGCCTCCAAGATCAGTGACAGGAGCGATCTGACGTGATCGGGCAGAGGGCCTTGGTAGCTGGTTTCACCTGCCGAACAATTATTCTGGGAACTGAATTGTTACATTTTTGGCTACTATTTGAATTCTTAGTTTCTTCTCAGGCGACAGCCATTTTTTAGGGTGTGAAATCCGATCCGTGGCTATAATAACCGTCTAAGCCATCAACCAATACGAAAGTTGTTGTGCATCTTTTGTAAAACATTACAGGGGTTATGGAAAAATGAAGGAACCAGTGATGTTGTCTATAATTTTCTCCATATCAAGCCGTAAAGTCAGGCGACAGCATTTCGACATTTAAATGAGAACGAGCCAGTAACATTAACAGTTAATGGCGAAGGTTAGACTTCCAGGTAATAAGAGATGCCAAAAAGCAGTAACTCAAACAAATGGATATGATTTTGGAGCCGGTCAGAAGCTTCAGATAACATCTCTTACTGCTGTATCAACAGATAAAACGTTTGTATACCGTAAATAGCAGGTCCCTTATGTAAGGGTGATTCTATTCCTGTCCATGGAAAGTACCGTTTGTGCTGCATATCCGAGATAATGAGGATCCGCATTGTGCCGAGACCAGGTGCAGCTGGAGGAGCTTCGTGCTTGACACTGACGGACTCAAGTTACCAAACGGCGCCCTGTGATTGGATGGAGGAGATTCGTGCTTGACATTGATTGACTCAAGTTACCGAACCGTGCCCTGTGATTGGCTAGAGGAGATTCGTGCTTGACACTGATGGACTCAAGTTACCGAACGGTGTCCTGTGATTGGCTAGCCTCATGCGTCTAATTATACCATCGTTACTAATAAGAGAATAGGCTGAAAGGAGAAACAGCTGCTAGCTACAGAACCGCATTTTTTTTAAATTTTCACAATATAAGAGAAAAGAAACAAACTACATGTGACACACGAAGTGAAAATTAAATGCTATAGACTAGACCGCACAGCAAACAGTCAGAAAGTAGCCTACCTGATGTAATAGCCTGGTATCCAGCTGTATTATAGCTCCCAAGTCTCTTGTGTCCTGTTCGCAAATACGAAGAGGACAGAAGAGACTCGGGAGCTATAATACGGCTGGATACCAGGCGGATTATGTAATTGACTTTCATTTGTACATTTATTCGAAAATACATAACTATGATCAGATTTTAACTGTGCAGTGGCCTTCTAGGCTAGCTTTGAGCCAGTTTTGTGGATTGTAACATTCTTAGTTTGATGTGGTGCACGATGTAAAAACCCCTGTAATGGGGTAATTCAGGTTTCATGGCCGCTAGATCCTTCGTGAATAAAAACCAAATGAAGAACCGTTGAACCATAATGAAATAACCATCAATGCTAGTATAGTACAATTTTCACATCAAACTTTCTATCTCTTTTCTTTTTTTAGAAATATCTAATTGCGTTTGTAAGTGTGCAGCTGCGATCGTTAAAGGCTGAAGAGAAGCTCTTAATGCCAGCGAATGTATTTTTGTTGTGACATGGCAGTCAAGGCGACCCCGAGAAGTTGTTATGAAGAGCGGCGTTGGTTCATGGAAATGTCAGATGAATCAATGTTCCCATTATCGGCTTAGGCGGTAAGACCGCCTGCAGGCGACCTGTCGTTCAGCTCGGGAAGTCTCCGCTATTGTGCAAGTAGCTGTAGGTTTGTTGTGTCACTTACATAAGGTCGGAGAACGGTCACCATAAGGTCGGGGTACGGTCACCATGACCCCAGCACACATGCAGCGGATAGATATCCCATGTGAGGAACTTAGCCCTTGTTGGATCTAGGAGGGGATAGGGACTGAGCTGCGGTGCTTTCCCTTTGTAACAGTTCCTAAAATTGTATTCTACAAAACTACCCTGAAGTACTACTCATAAGGCCGATAAAATCCGGTATTTGTGGACAGATGAGATTTATTGTAGAATTTTCTTTAATTTGATGCTTGTTTCCATGAATTCCAGAATTGACATGGTACTACCAAAAGTGGTCTAATTAGCAAGGCGGTCCTCAAGTAGAGGTTGTCACAGGTTTGACTGTATATGAATGGCCAGATGGTCATTATGTAGATGTAGTCACTAGTACAGGTTTGACTGCATATCAATGGCCAGGTGGTCCTTATGTAGAGGTGGTCACTAGTATAGGTTTGATTGTGTATCAATGGCCAGGTGGTCCTTATGTAGAGGAGGTCACTAGTAGTACAGGTTGGACTGTATGTCAATGGTCAGGTGGTCCTTATGTAGAGGTGGTCACTTGCACAGGTTTGACTGTATATCAATGGTCAGGTGGTCCTTATGTAGAGGTTGTCACTACTACAGGTTTAGCTGTATATCAAGGGCCAGCTTATGTAGAGTTAGTTACTCTAAAGATTTGACTGTACGCTTGTTCGGTCCTCACAGATCACCATGTCTTGCCGCAGAAGTCATGGCGACCCGTTGGCAGCCTGGTGACCACCAGCAGGTTCTCGGAAGCTTTAGGGGGAATCAAGTTCAGGTTTGATATGTACATCAATGGCCAGGTGGTCCTTACGTAAAGGTGGTCGTTGCTTGCCGCGGAAGTCATCGCGACCCGCTGGCAGCTTGCAATTGGTGACCATGAAAGAAGGTAATCAGAAGCTTCAGGGGAATCAAGTTTCAGTTTTCACTGTACATCAATGGCCAGGTACAGTTGGTCGTTGCTTGCCACAGAAGTCATCGCGACCCGCTGGCAGAGCTTGGTGACCATCAGTGCCCTTTCCTAAAAGCTTCAAGGGAATCAATTTTCCCATTATCGGCTCAGCCGCTAAGCCGGCCTGTCATGTCACCCCGCGCTCTGAAGCGGCCGTGTTACTGCACAAACTGGGGCTTACATAAGGCTAAAGGGCGGTAGGAGTAACCTTATAGCTAAACATACCTGTGCGATGGGCACAAAGAGACAGTGTCAACATGAATTTTATAAAAATACTCTCGTTATGTAACATGAAGTTACATGAATGACAGGCATAAGCTCTGTAAATGGTCGCTAAACTCAGGGGTGTCTAAGCGCTTCACCCGCAAGGTGAGACTGAGAATCCGTGATAGTCAGACGTTGGTACCCCAGATTAGTTAGCAACGCACGTATTCACGTTAATATTGGAACTTGTTAATTCTGTAAAATTAGTATGTTTTTCGTAAAATACGAGTGGATATCAAGACACCTGTGCTATCTATTTTACGTATTCAGGACCCACAAGCCCATCACCGTAGTCAGGATTTTGTTTGTATGCACAAGCATACAAACAAGGCTTTGTATATAGTGCATGCTTTTTTTCTGAATAAGCAAATCATTATTATTTTTGGTGAGAGGGGGTGTGTCTTTTGCAGCTTTTTTTTAGGTTGACCAGCGAGCGCCACGGGCGTAAACTTTCTATCTAGAGGGTCCATGCACCCGTAAAACGGTGAATATTTATCTCTCAGAAGTGCACGTGGTATTTTCTACGGGTTTAAGATGATTTAAAAGTAAAAAAAGACAATAGCCCTGTGAAAACAGGATTCATTGATGGTTATTTCTGGTTACCGCTGAGTGTTCGTGTATGGGGCTGGGGGTCGGGCACTCTCCCCTCAAATACACATTAGAAGATTGTTGTTCCGCCACCCCAACATTTAACCAACATGCCCTTCCTCGGATGCCTACCGAGGTGTCTTTGTTACCAGCTACTTGGATCAATGAGCTCGACTGTAAGGCTACTACCAAAGGAGCTATAGAGATCCACATACCCTATATCTTTTTTTGTTGTTGGTAGTTTATAGTTGACCTTAGAAAAGTGACTGTACTTTTTGTTGTGTCAACAAAGCCTGTATGCACCATTTGACATGGGACAGCGTTCTGGTGTGATAGACAGTGTTGGGATTTGTTTGTTTGTTTATTTTCAAACACCTAGGTTGGCCTATTCAGTTTGGAGAAACTGGTTTTCAATAGGGCCCAGTATTTACATACAAGGAAATAAAAGCATGTTACAAAGAAAATAAATAGACATTACACTTCGGAACATACAAATACAAATGAAATATTGAAACGGCTGACAAATCAAAATCACAATCCTTAAATCCAATCCAGTTCTACAATTTGGTCAGGAGATCAGAGGTCACTACTGTGAATGTGTATGGAGTTTCAGTGCTGATTTGAATGACTGCAGGGTTGGAACTTGTTTGTAATGTCAGCTGGTGGTGAGTTAAAGTGTTTAGCACCTCTGTAGGCAAATGTACGGGATCTATGTCCAGTACCTCTTCTTCCTGGCAATCCTTACCGTCTCAGCCAGTCGATACACAGTACAGCAGGGGCATTCATCGTGTTGTATAACTGGGACAAGCATCTCTGCAGGACGTCCACATTTAATCTATCACATGTACAGGGACGACCAGTTATTGATGCAGTACTGATCACCTTGTCTAAAGGGAAAATTTACCTCTATAGAATCAGCTGATGGGTTATCTACCACTTGAGTTAAAAGCTATATCAACATGTCCAGAGACGAGTGTTCCATTCTGGTGCGCTGTCTGCGTTATGTAAAGAGAAACCATTATCTCTGGAGGCCGTGATGGACCACTTTGGGGATCAAATCTGTCCTTGGGCGACAACTGATAATCATGTGCACCCGCCAGGCATTTCATTTGCTGAGACCCAGCTCAGGATTTTATTGCTTTGACTTTGACTTTGACTTTAGTCAGATCCACTTTTAGCTATTACAACATTATGTTGCCAGCTATTCTTCCAGTGGTCTACATTTTTCTTATTTCGTCATCTCGAAAGTTTTGCCACCATGGATTGCCGACTTGAATATTGGAGGTTAGATAAAGGCACAATGAAACAAACAAAACAAACAAACAAACAAAACAAACAAACAAACAAAACAAAACATTCCTTGGATCCCAACCTGACTACAGACCTGTGAGAGAATGATTCAGGGACGCTTGGTTCTTATATAAACACAACTTGGCAGGTTCATAGCATCACCACGATTCCCATGTGCTCTTTGATTGGAAACAGCTAAGCCCAGGTAATGGCCATCAGCTTTAATTGAGGCAGTTTGCTTATATATAGCATTCCTCAGGGAATCAGAAGTAGGTGTAAAATGCCTAAAATAGTGCTGGTCCTTATATAAACACGCCAGACACGCCTTGACTGTTTTTTTTTTCAGTACCACGATTCAGATTTTTTTAGACGGCAGCTATATTAGCCCAGCTAATGATCAGCTGTAATTGGGGTCAGTGTGCTTATATAACATTCCCCAAGGCACCAGAAGTAATGCTGGCAGGTTTCTTTGAATATTTCTTCACAGTGACAGGGGTCAGCGACCGGGGACAATGTTACGGCCTCTTGTTATCACGAAGGTTCGGCCGTCTGACATCTCTGAGTGCTTTTGGGATTCCCGGACAAATCTGTTATGTGATTTCCGACAGATCAGTCAAAAATCACATTGCTGCTTAAAGAAGTAAGCACACATCCAAATGACGTATCTTGTGAAAGACTACTTAATGACTCCTTAATATACCCTTTGTCTATGGTCGATTAACTCAAGGGTGTCTAATTATTCATAGGAGTGTCAATCCCAGGGTGAGACTGAGAATCGGAGAAATATTGTCCTATAGATCTGCAAGCGTCTATCGTACTTGCGGATACTCAGGAAGCCCTGAAACCTGTACTACCTGGTTTGTATGTATCCAGGACACACAAGCCTATCATATTAGTCGGGATTTTGTTTAATTGGCGGGATTTGATTAGACTTTATCTATTCTGGAGTCCATTTAAGATTACAAAATAATCAAAAACATAATTCAACGTAAATGTACAAGTATAACACCAGTGACCGCCACAGGCGCAGACTTTTCTATGTAGGGGCCATGCACCGAGTAAAACGGGTATAAATCCATCCATCAGAAGTGGCTTAAAAGAAGACTTAAAAGTAAAAAAAAAACAGACAGTAGCTCTATCAAACCAGGATTCATTGGTGATTCTTTTTAGGTACCGCTGAGTGTCTGTGTATTGGTCAGCATTGTAAATTTATAACTGAAACAAGCATCTCTACAGGCCGTTAACATCGAATCTATCTTCACGTGTAGAGGGAGGATTGGTTGGTGATGGTGCACTAGCGGCCTTATGCAAAAGGCAAAATTTACCTCAGTCTATAGAAGCCGCTGATGAGTTATCTACCACTTGAGTTAAAAGTTATATCAACATGTCCAGAGACAAGTGTTTGCTTCTGATGCACTGTCCGCGCTATGTAAAGGGAAATGGCATCTCTGCAGGACGTGATGGGCCACTTCAGGGGTTAAATCATCTGTCCTCAGGCGACGATTGATGATCAAACACATGCCCGGCGTTTTATTTGATGTTCTCTTTGATAGAGGGCAGTTAAGCCTGTATCATACATACTGCCGCCACTTGTCACAGTTTCCTTGTGTAACAACATCTCTCACCAGAGGTAAGATCCAGGCTAGGTCGCAGCGACCCAAGATTTTCTGGATCCAGGCTAGGTCGCAGAGACCCAGCTAAAGAGTTTAGGATGCCCCTCTCATTATTGATCTGAAAGGTTAGCTCATCCAGGAATGCCGACTTAATCGATGAGTTCGTATCAGACTACAGATGTGTGGAAAATGATCAGGGTTTTTTTCTCGCTGCAAAAGGTGGCTAGTGCACCATCACCAACCAATCCCCCCTCTACACGTGAAGATAGATTCAAATGATAAACAGAGAAAAATGTTATACAAGGCAACTAACTGTCCCCAGTGAACAAGATGTGCTGTAAAGCATAAAAAAATTGGAGGTATGCACCTTACCTTCAATAAGTGCCACTATTGGAAGAAAATTAGTTGTAACTGTATTTATACGTGACTGATTACCCTCCTCAACGTTAGACAGAGACACTTTACAGAAAGCAGACAGTGCACCAGAATAAAAAAAAATGTCTCTGGGCATATTGATATAGCTTTTAACTCAATTTGTAGTAACTGTATTACATACGTGACTGATGAACCTCTTCAACGTTAAACAGGGACACTTGGTCCTCATGCGACTTGACTGCTTTATATCTTAACCACGATTCTGGACTTGACTGCTGTATATCATCACCACAATTCCCATTTGCTCTTTGATGTACGGCAGCTAAGCATACATAACTACCGTCAGCTGTATGATCCTGTATTTGGGTACAGTTTACTTATATAACATTCCCCGGGGCATCAGATGTTTCTCTGGTAGATTTAAAATGCTTGAAATAGTCCTGGCAGGTTTCTTTTGATATTTCTTCACAAACAGGCCGGAAAAAGGAGATCAGGTCACAGTGACCGGACTCCAGTGTTGCTGCTCATGTTATCACCAAGGATCGGCCATCTCCGAGTGCCTATGAGATCCCAGGATACAAAAGATCAGTTGAATATTACATTATCGCGTACTACTTAAGTTAAAGTAAGCACACATCCATATTAAGTCTTTTGCGAAAGACTACTGAATGTCTACGTGACAACCTGTCTATTTTTTCTATTCTTATCCTACATAAGACAAACAAAATCCTTTCTTGGTGGCGGTAATTCCAAGAACCCTTTTAAGTAATCATTATCTTTAAGTTTTAGATCTGATAGTATAACTATGTATTTACCACGCTGTTACCTGTATATTAGACTATTATAGACTTAGATGGCGTTGACCAATGAGAAGGCGCCATGTCACTCACTCACTCGGTGGTTTATTCCATGGTTACAGAAACTGTCATGCATTATTTATTTATTCAAGTTGCAACAAGGGCAATACAATGTGGACACATAGGCAGCATGCTGATATGCATTATGATACAATATACACCTCAGGCGGGTCATTAACCTATGTGATCTCTTGTATATCATGCTTACAATAACAACGGATGCTGTTTCAAACGTCTCCCGTCCAAAGTCATATCTAGCTGCTTGAGTAACTGCTTTTTGGCGTATCTTATTACCTGGTTGTCTAACCTTCATCGACGTAACAACGGATGTTGTTTCAAACGTCTGACCGCTTCCACCCAAAGTCATATCCAGCTGCTTGAGTAACTGCTTTTTGGCGTATCGTATTACCTGGATGTCTAATCGACATTCTGACAATACATACATTCTTAAATCCTACCCTAGGTCTCCCCGAAGTATACTGGGCAAAAATCTGTTTTCCGTCTGTCATTATGGAATCTGGCGCATCCCCGTCTTGTATTCAGCTAGAAGAAAGGGCATGCCACCCCGTAAGGGGCGGTATAACCCCAACGATGCTGTAATACACCGTATGACTATGACTGACTGACTGACTGATGATGGAATACACGTTAGTCTCTACTGCCTTTAGCTGGACAGACTCGTCGGAGGCGTCGGCATTTAATGACAGGATAATTAATTAGGATACACATGGAATTGAAATATTGCATTATGTAAAGCGATAAAGAGATCTTGTAGATATGATCTAACGTTACCTTTCCCTGGACAGACTTTGGAGGAGATTGATATTTGATGACATTTGGGCACACTTAAAATTGAAATATTGCCTTACATAAAGCGATAAAGAGATCTTGTTGGCATGACTACGCTAAGCATAGTGGGGGCATCCTCTCTAGATTTTAGCATTATAAAGTGCTTAGGATTAGATCTGTAAAGGTCAGGATGCCCCAAGTACAAGGAAGGAAGGAAGATAACATTTAGTGTGACGAGGGGTCATGGTTCTATGGCATTTAAAAGATGTGTGAACCGTTATACAACATAAAAACTGGTGTGACCTCAGGTAGTTATATCATAGATAGTGCAGATGCAAATAGAAGTAGTACAGACAGTGCATATGAAGATGTACTGATGCAGATAGTGCAGATGCAGATGCAGCTGCAGCTGATCCATTCAGACTGAACATGAAGTTATAGGGTAAATTTCGGTATTTAGACTGCCTATGGGAATCATGACAGGAAGAGGCTGTCAAAAATCACCTACCTGACTTTTAGAACATGAAAAACTCACATTGGCATGCCTATCCGGCCTCTAAAGTGTAATTTGACGAGAAAAAAGGAGAAAATTTACGGCGGAATTTTGTTATACGGTACCGAAACATAGGTGGTGACCTTTTCACCCCTTTTCATTGCCTGTCAACAACACCAAAACACCTAACTTCTGAAGCCTACTGCAACCACAAATATCGCTAAAACCCTGTTTTGTCAACACAATATAGACCCTTACCTATAACACGAATCTCCAAAATCCAAACATATACCAAGAAAAACAGTTCTACAGGCACTTTTGCCAAGGGTACCTAAGCATTTTGAGTAGGCTGAAACTGGGTCCTCTGCGCCTGTCCGGAAATACTGAAATTTGCCCTATACACAGTAAATCTAGCGACTGGTTAATTTCTCTAACCATGAAGATAAAAGCTTTGCATTTTGATGAAGTCTATACGAGAACCGACCGGGAACCATCGTCATGCAACAGAGATGAGAAATGTCCAGGCGTTGTTTGGATGCCTTCCATTGAACGCTGGGAAACGGAGTGTTTGTTTGTTTGTTTTATTGGGATCTCCATTAGCGGTGCCACCGAAGTGGTACCGCTATTCTTCCTGGAGTCCGACAAATATAGGTATATACAATAAAAACGTACATTATCAACAAAACTTATACAATTGGTAAACAGAAAAGTAACAAAATTAACTGAGGCAACTTAAATTGAACGTGAGAGGTCAGAGGTCAAAATAAAACGTCAGAATTATCTTCTGGGATTTGTATGCAGAAAATAAATTTAAGGTAGAATGCTCAACAAACGTTGACGAGTGCTCATCGCATCCTTATGCGCTTTATTAAGCTGACTATAACCACACATGGTTGCCATTGTTTTTGCGATACAATGCAGACCACACGTGGTTGTCGCTTGGGCTTACTGATCGGGCAGGCATGTCTATTGTTTCTCTGAATTTAATTTATTAATGAGAAGCTCAAATTGGCCTACAGGCCACTTTTCAATGATTATTAGAGTAAAAAAAAGTATCAGAAAGAAGTACAAACAAATGCCGATATGGCGAAATAGTTCACAAGTAAACAAAACAAAACAAGGGAACTATGTTGATAGGCACTTGGATGTCTAACCTTCATCGACGTAGCCTGCATTTGAGGCGATGCATGGTACATTTAATGAAAATAGAATATATTATTCTTTTTTTTTAGTTTAAATCTGCACTAAATCGGCATACAGCCGACATGTCTGAAATGAGTGCATGACTTAGCACGTAAAGAACTGGACAGAGTCAGCCAGGAACGTCCGAATTGGGAATGGCGCTGGTAAAGTAGCACGCGCGGTTCCAGGGTTGGAATAAGGCAAACGTACTGTGGAACTGTGTGCACAGTGTCGTTCTGTTGCCTCTCTCATTATAGTAGCTGCAAAGGAAGATAGGGGATTAGGACTAGTTACTGATTAAGGACTGTAGGGCTAGCGGGTCCTGTTTTACACTCACAGAGGAAACTCGCTCCTGTTCACACGTGAGATTTTTATGTTTCAGTTCTACACTCAGGGGAACTCAGTCGTGTGCACGTGGGATGTCTATGCCGCATATCCCATTATTGTAGCTGGAAGAAACGGGCAAGTCATTATGAAACTTCAATTCAAAAGAGGAACGGGTACTGCTTAAGTAGAACACGTGGTTCGCTCATTTGCCTGCACGTGAAACTTCTTGGTGGCGCTATCACATTGTGTTAGCTATAACTATTGTAAGGAATGGAAGCGTGACTTGAACAATGCCAGAAAAAGGTGAAGGTACTTCTCGGTGGCGCTATCACATTGTGTTTTTTTATAATAATAACAATATTCTTTATTGCAAACTCATGCCCGAAGGCTAATTGCAACGATGTATGAAAGTACGATGATAATGATACAATAACAAAGTGAACATTCAGTGACATAGGAGTCATCAACTAGTAATACTTCTAATCTAAAATAAATGCTATTGGGTTTGATTTCTTTTCTGCATACTGTGGATGATGAAATTCCCGACATTTTGGGAGACATATGCGTCGGGTGGTGCTACCAGAAAGACAGATGTAAGGAATAACTATAGTAAGGAATGGGAGCGTGGTTTGAACAATGCCAGAAAAAGGTGAAGGTACTACTACTGGTGTTTTACACTCGTTCAGGTGGTCCCATGGCTGTGCATATTTCCACTACCCTGTCAGGCTCCCATGAATATTTTACATATGCCATTTTTGAAAATATTTTGAACATATTAAAGAATATCTCTGTTATTTCTTTATTCTTTATTTCAGGTTAAAAACCCATAGACACACAAAAGATACATACATATACATTAAAATCTCTACCTGTACAATAAGTCATAACAGTTCTGGAAAAAAGAATTTCTGTAGAACATGTCTGACGTCAGCAAGTGCTGGACAATGATATTATTGGAAGACGTTAATCTTTGCAGAAAAGAATAACACATTTTCCTTCGCCTTGCTTCAAAGCTGTCGGTCGAATTTTGCTAGCGCTGCATCGTCGTGGAAGTGGTATAATCATACTAGTGGGCATGGGACCACCTGACCATTATAGAGTGCTCTTTGCTGAAACATACATGCCACATTTGTGTCAAAAAAAGTTCTGGGGTGTTGCGCCGAGAGCCTATAAGGTATAAAATCTAGCTGTGTCTATCTATCATATTCATACTTTAATGTCAGTGAGCCTTTTATGAAATCTATATGGTCTGAAAATATGCTATGGGCTTGTAGCTCCAGTTCCTGTTAAAAAGTTTGGCAACTTTTTACAGCACATCAAAGTTGATGGATCAGTTATTCAGGCAGAAGGGAAAAAAGTGTCTTAACTCAACGAGAACACTGACGTGTACGTGGAGCGTCCTTGTGGCCTCCTCCCATCATGGGCGCTGTAAGGACCGGACAGAGGAAAAGTGAAAAAGAAAAAGCAGGAAAAAGTAGGACGTGCGGTTCCTGCTTTACGCCCACAGGATAGACCCACTTGTGTGCACGTGAGGTTCTGGATGGTTCTTTCTCATTGTTGTAGCTTGGATCAAGAATTTCAGGTTGAACAGGACGCTGTTCATACACATTTGTGCACTTGTGTGCACGTGAGTTCTGGATTGTTCTTTCTCATTATTGTAGCTTGGATCAAGAATTTCAGGTTGAACAGGACGCTGTTCACACAGGATGAACATTGTGCGTCATAAAAGTTAATGGCCCTCACGTGGCTTCACATAAGCCACAAAATCATCCAGGCTATTGGTAATTTGACTTTGACTTTATTCCGATACACAATCAGCTTCATCTGAAGTCGATACGGCCATGTATCAGCAGGTAACGACTTTTCAAAAGTCTTTCAGGCAGCCCAGTGATCTGGAATGGGGTTTGTCCAATCTGAAGAGTCCGAACAAATGTAAAACAGCATGTTCCCACACGTGAATAGCAAACATTCACCCCAAGGATTAGCCTTGGCATATTGAGTTTATGGAAATGATCTGTGCCCTGATATCTTTATCCTGCACAACTGTATCCTGGTAATATGCCCGGTTCGCTTGTAACCGCTTTCACAACACCTCTAGTGTGTCAAATATGCTAGATTCTTTGGGATGGGAATCGTTAGAAAAAAGGAGAAGGCTCACTCGAGTTGGCATGTTGTACAAAATCCAGTATGACTCTGCCCAGTGCCCCATTATTAAGAACAAATTGGTCTCACCACCTGCAATGCAGAGGAGGGCGCATAGCCGATAACTGAAAAGGATAAACACAAGAACCCAGTACCGCAGTGGTTTCTTTCTACCCAGGTCAATCAGGGACTGGAACGCCCTTCAGTGTAGTACCGTGGAGGCGGCGACTTTTAACATCTTTAAGTCGCTGGCTGCCGCGGAATAACCCAAGTTACTACAATCCCGGACAGCTCAATGGTGATGGACCAGGCAGGCATGGTAAATGGACTAATGTGTAACGGATCATAGTTGATAAGACAGAAGTAAACCGACGCGTATGCGCACCACAAAAAGCCATAATATTCTACATGAAGAATGTGGGCTTTCAAAGAAGAAGAATATGTTAGGCAGGCGAGGATGGAAGTCTAAGTCTAAGGGAAGATATAACTCAGTAGCTTCTTCCTTCTGCTTCACAAATTGCCCAACGCCATGAGAAACGTACTTGGAATCACTACATTCATGTCTCAGCAGCTAATGACTAAAGTCTTTCAGATAGCTCAGATAGGTCAGTGATCTGGGATAAGTTTTGTCCCATCTGACGAAACGTAGTAGGACATGTTCCCACACGTGAATGACCCCAGCAAGGATTTACCTTAAGATTGTGAGCTTGGGATGGGAAAGCTCTATGCTTTGATGTTTTCATCGTTCACGGGAGCCAGTTATCCTCGATGTAGGTCAGACAGGCAGCCTGGATGATGCAAGTCTGAGTCTAAGGGCAGATAACTCAGTACCTTCTTCCTCCCACCTTCTGCTTTACAACTGGTCCAACGCCATGAGAGATGTTAGACGCTTCAGTTGGTAATGACTTTCAGATAGCCCAGTAATCTGGGATACGTTTTGTCCCATCTGAAGAGCCCAAACAAACGAAGTAGAACATGTTCCCACACGTGAATGACAAACAGCCACCCCAGGGGTTTGCCTTACTGCTAGGACAATGAACTTGTGTAAAGGCTCTGTACTCCGATATCTTCACCCTGCACGGGGGCCAGTTATCCTCGCCGTAGGACGAACAGACAGGGAGGATGGAAGTTTTAGTCTACGGGCAGATAGTTCAGTGGCATGCCATGGGCTTGAGTAGCCACATGAGACATCCACGAGCAGTAATTGAGGCTCGATTGAATTGAACTGACATTAACCTCATTGCTCGGCCACGAGTAAATACCGATGATGATGATCTTTCTCCCATGAAGAACATGTTAAGCCCCGTTTACAAATCAAGAATTTAGCTCGGCCGAGTTGTCGGCGAGCTCTAAATTACGAGGAGGTATGACCCTAATGCCGACGAAGAACATCTGCCATTTGTTCGTAGGCATCAGGTTCATGCCTCCTCGTCATTTAGAGCTCGCTGACAACTCGGCCGAGCTAAATTCTTGATTTGTAAACGGGGCTTTACCACACGTGAATGACAAACATGCACCACAGGAATTTGTCTTAGGATGTTGAGCTCATGGGATCAAAAGCTCTTTGTCCTGATATCTGTATCCCGCACGAGCGCAAGTTATCCTCGCGGTAGAGAAGACAGGCAGTGGAGAATGTAAGTCTGAGTCTTAGAGCAAATAAGTTCATTGGCTTCTCCCTCATATCTTGTACTTCACAAAGGATCTAACGTCATAAGTAATTTGTAATCAGTACATTCATGCTTCGGCAGCTAATGACTTTTTAAGACAGCCCAGTGAACTGTCCCAACTGAAGGGACCGAACAAACGTATTAGAACATGTTCCCACACGTGATTGACAACCTTTCACTCCAGGGATTTGCCCTATGATAGTGAGCTTATGGGATTGAAGGCACCATGACCTTATATTTTCATCGTGTACAGAGGCCAGTTATCCTCGCTGTAGGACGGACAGGTAGGATAGGACGGAGTCTAAGGAAAGATAGCTCAGTGGCTTGCCCTGGGCTTGAGTAGCCACATGAGTCACCCACAAGCAGTAACTGACATGAACTTAATATATGCTCGGCTACAAACAAATGCTGCTGCTGCTGCTGATCTTCCTCCTAACTTCGTACTTCACAAATGATCTTACGGCATGAGTAATTTGGAGTCATTTATCCATGCCTCAATAGCTAATGACTTTTGTCAGTATTTCAGACAGCCCAGTGAACTTGGAGCCCGAACAAATGTAGCAGAACATGTCCCCACACGTGAACGATAACTTTTTTCTCACGGGATTTGCCACATGAGACATCGTCATTCACAGACAATAACTGAGGCTTGATTGAGCTGACATGAACTTATGATGATGCTACTAGCGGATGCCGATGGTGATGATCTCCCTCCCAACTTTGTGTTTCACAAATAATCTAACGACATGAGTAATTTCTAAACAGGGCATCCATCATCATCATCATCATCCGGGCGTGCTGGTTGCACGGACGGCCATGACTCTCTTCCTCCATCCTTCCCTATCCTCCATAGCCTTGGGCAGTTCTTCCGCCGAGCAGTCAGTATCTTCACAACAGGGCAACCATGCTTCAGCAACTAATGACTTTTTCCAAAAGAGTCCCCCAGATAACCCAGTGAACTGGGATAAGTTTTGTCCCATCTGACGTGCCCGAACAAACGTAATAGAGCGTGTTGACAGTTTCCACACGTGAACGACAAACAGTCACCCCAGAAATTTGCCTTTGGACAATGAACTTGTGTAAAGGCTCTGTACTCTGATATCTTCATACCGCACGACAGCCAGTTATCCTCGCTGAGAGGACAAACATTTTAAAAAAGCTAATTTGGAATCAGTACATCCATGCTTCAGCAGCTGATGATTTTGTAATAAAAGTCTTTCAGATAGCCCAATGATCTTGGACAAGATTTTTCCCACACGAAGAGCCAGAACAAACGTTCCCAGGGATGGGAAAGCTCTATGCTTTGATGTTTTCATCGTTCACGGGAGCCAGTTATCCTCGATGTAGGTCAGACAGGCAGGGATGATGCAAGTCCAAGTCTAAGGGCAGATAACTCAGTAGCTTCTTCCTCCCACCTTCTGCTTTACAACTGGTCCAACGTCATTAGAAATGTTAGATGCTTCAGTAGGTAAAGATTTTCAGATAGCCCAGTGAACTGGGATAAGTTTTGCCCCATCTGAAGAGCCCGAACAAACGTAGCAGAACATGTCCCCACACGTGAATGGCAAAGCTACGATTCACTCCAGAGATTTGCGTTAGAAAACGGAGCTTATGGGATCAAAAGCTCGCTGCTCTGATATTTCCATTCTGCATGGTTGATATTTCCATCCAGTAGGGGAGGCAGCTCACGCTAAGGGCAGATCGCTTGATGTGGCTTTGCTGCCACAAACACCTGTGACATTCATGTAGACAGACATCAAGGAGAAAGCCAGATCCTTCATAAATGTCACGGGAGTTAAGTACCACATGTTCTCCATGTGTGGTACCGATGGTTGCCTGTGATATTTTTAAAAGTTGAGTGATGTTGATTTTATACTCTACGGTCAAAGCTGCCCCAGAATACAACTCGGGGATCGAGATCTCCTTATGTGGACATATTATCGCTGTCGACTTGGGATAGACTTAGCGTAGTTTCGTTCTGTGAATGGGATATTATCTAAGGAACCACCATTGCCACATTGGCCAGGTGGCTCTTATGCAAAGATGGTCACTAACAAAAGTTTGACTGTATATCAATGGCCAGGTGGTCCTTATGTAGAGGTGGTCACGTAGTCCAGTGGTTAGCGGCCTTGCCTCTGGAACTAGAAGCCGTGGGTTCGATCCCGGCTATGTCGCTCACCCGACATGCACGCTACTGGAAAGGGTTGCAGTCCTTAGGACAGGACGTTAAGCCGTGGTCCATTCATTGTTCATTGTGCTTGTCGAAAAGAGCTAGGGGAATTTCCCTGGTACAATGAACCTGTAAATACTGTACATAGTGTCTGTCCTCTCTGTCACGACCAGTGGAAGATTAGCTCTTCAGTGAGCTAAAACTGGATCGAGATCACCTTCCTTTTTTGTCACTAGTACAGGTTTGACTGTATATCAACTGTCAGGTGGTCCTTATGTAGAGGTGGTCAGTAGAACAGGGTTGACTGTATATCAATGGTCAGGTGGTCCTTATGTAGAGATGGTCACTTGTACAGGTTTGACTGTATATCAATGGCCAGGTGGTCCTTATGTAGAGGTGGTCACTAGTACAGGTTTGACTGTATATCAATGGCCAGGTGGTCCTTATGTAGAGGTGGTCACTAGTACAGGTTTGACTGTATATCAATGGCCAGGTGGTCCTTATGTAGAGGTGGTCACTTGCACAGGTTTGACTGTATATCAATAGTCACGTGGTCCTTATGTAGAGGTGGTCACTTGTACAGGTTTGACTGTATATCAATGGTCAGGTGGTCCTTATGTAGAGGTGGTCACTAGTACGGGTTTGGCTGTATATCAATGGTCAGGTGGTCCTTATGTAGAGGTGGTCACTAGTACAGGTTTGGCTGTATATAAATGACCAGGTGGTCCTTATGTAGAGGTGGTCACTAGTACAGGTTTGGCTGTATATCAATGGCCAGGTGGTCCTCATGTAGAGGTGGTGACCAGTACAGGTTTGGCTGTATATCAATGACCAGGTGGTCCTTATGTAGAGGTGGTCACTAGTACAGGTTTGGCTGTATATCAATGGCCAGGTGGTCCTCATGTAGAGGTGGTGACCAGTACAGGTTTGGCTGTATATCAATGGCCAGGTGGTCCTCATGTAGAGGTGGTGACCAGTACAGGTTTGGCTGTATATCAATGGTCAGGTGGTCCTTATGTAGAGGTGGTCACTTGTACAGGTTTGACTGTATATCAATGGCCAGGTGGCCCTTATGTAGAGGTGGTCACTAGTACAGGTTTGACTGTATATCAATGGCCAGGTGGTTCTTATGTAGAGGTGGTCACTTGTACAGGTTTGACTGTATGTAACAATGATCAGGTGGTCCTTATGTAGAGGTGGTCACTAGTACAGGTTTGGCTGTATATCAATGGTCAGGTGGTCCCTATGTAGAGGTGGTCACTAGTACAGGTTTGGCTGTATACGGTAGTTGTGCTTCATATACTTTTGTGTGATTTAAGTTTCAAGATATTTCTGATCACCGCACAACTTTCGAAACTAAATTCATATCTGAGCTTTAAAAACCCGAGATTTGAACACATGTGACAAATGACAAGTATACTTCGTAATTGTTACGTGGGCCCATGAGCTCTGACAAGCACCTCGGGTTATCCGGCCACGTGCTTCACGATCTCTGTTCAGTTAATCAATATCCATTGTTCTAGTGTTCGGCACCAACGTCAATGATTCTGGTGGCACCGTTGATGAGTCTGAATTGCCCGTTGAAGCTGTGTTGGAGTGTCATCCGGGTCACGACGCCCCGTCCTCTTTGCTGCCACTTCCGCCATCACGTAGGTTCGACCATTTTTGTTAGGTTAACACCCCTATTTTAAGTTGGTTCAGTCCGATCACCTTTAGAACTTTATTCTTTGCTTTCAGATAAGATATTTCCATGGAAATGTAACAAAATATAAAATATAACAACCACAGTGATAAACGTCACGCGAGTTACGGACACGTGATCTTACTAACACGTGATCTTACGTAGAAGTGTCGTCAGCCGTATCTTTAATTATCTTTAATTGTTTATTAGAGCTGATTGGTTTGTCCTCATTTGCCACAAATTACACATCGAAACCGGAAGACATAACCGCACTCCTCTAGAACAACGAATATGTAGATACTGCAATCTAGATAAGTTAGAAGACGAACATCATTTTGTAGTAGAATGTAGTTTGTACAAGAAAGAGAGAGCTGAACTCTACAGACTAATAGATTCCATGTTCCCCCACTTCATACATCTAAGTAATATAGACAAATTTATATTCCTTATGAATCTAGACAAACATTTACTTATAAAGCATATGTGTTCTTACATTTTCAATATCACAAAGAAACGAGAAGAAGCCGAATGTACGCAGTAGAATAGGATCCTTGAGTAGTGTAGATTCATTATATCATTGTATCATGTTTTTATCATTTGTTGTGACCTGTACTGAACCCAGTGGGTATGAATAAAGGGTTAATGCCCCGGCCCGAGGTGTATATGGTGAGATAATCCCTGGTCAGGTGCGATAACCACCGAATAAACCGCCGAGTGAGCGTAGCGAACGAGGTGGTTTATGAGGTGGTTATCGCACCTGACCAGGGATTATCTCACCATATACACCGAGGATAAGGCGGGGCATTAAAGTTATTATCATATAGCCTTCCCAAACTTGCAAATTCCCGTATGACGCATAGATCCCTTGGTACTATACGTGTGAATTCCTTTGTCGAATTTCTGAAAGTTCACATTTGGTACATACATATGTAAGGAGATTACAGATTGCATTTTGAAACCAAAATTTCCACAGAAAATATTCGAAACATTGCAGGCTTTTTAGAAAAACAAAACTCATTATCAATGTTAACAGAAGGAGCCATTCCCCCTTGCAGTCCGGCATATGTTTTGCTCCTTTTTATTGGCCAATGCCTGCATATACCTTTCTTTCGTTCCTTTTGATTGGTCAAAATGAATTAACACCCGCACCGGTGTTAATTCAAAATGAATTAACACCAGCACCGGTGTTAATTCAAAATGAATTAACACCACTGGTGTTAATTTGCACCTGCCTGGCCGGAATCTTTGTGTTACGGCGTCATAACCAACGTGGAACGGGGCCTTCTGATTGGTCCGCGGCGCCTGGCTATATGATAATGTACAATAAAGGTCTTCATTCATTCATTAACCCGCAGACATGGTTCAATACAATCAAGAATTAAGACATACTTCACAAGACCTCATATCTCGTGAGTATTGTGAACTGAAGCAATGTGAAGGACTCGTCCTGAGAGTTAGAGTACTGAGCTCTTACAGGCCACTCGGGCCAACCTGTGACGTGCTTTCGTGAGTACTCTCCTATTACTCATTAGTAGGGCTGGGTATCGGTACAGCGTACCGGTACAAAACCGGTTTTTCTTATTGGACCGGTCCAGAAAAACCGGACCTGAAAAAATTAGGTGGACCGGATGTTGGACCGATTAGAAAATTAACATATTATTTTATCAGGCATTCACACGTTTTGGCGCTTGCAGTTGGAAGAAAATAACAAGAGTGAAGTAGAGTAGAGTTTATAGTAATTTCTACCAGGTTTTACAGCCAATCGTACAGGTGCAGTTAGCGTTGTATGGTTTTAAAACGCCAGTGTAAGTCTAATACTCCACCAAACAAATTTCTTTGTAGTGAAATGGACCATTGGTATAAGTCATACTGCATCAGGTACAGGTTCAGGTCCGGACCTGGACCTGATCCTTTGGACCTGAACCGGACTTGGACCTGAATTTTCTGTACCGGTACCCAGCCCTACTCATTAGTCGATGTCGCTCCCTCCCTCCTTCTTCTGTGGATAAGGTTACGAGTAGAATCCACACTGGCCCGGGCATGTCCAAGACAGCCCACTAGATATAGTCTGTGGGGACTATGGCGTAGTTTGACGACTTCTGGGTGCAAATGTTTTAAAGACATATACACGGTAAGCTTAATATGCGACATGCCACAAGAACACAAGAAAGTTTGACACAGTTTAATATATATACATGTAAAATATGCAATAGATTTTGTGTTGCCTTTATTAGCAACATGTTGTTGGCAGGAATGTTATATGAATATAAATGAAACATTTCTCAAAATAAAGGTATAACAAACATAAACTTATATCCGGGAGCGCCATACTATTTGAAGAGCAAGACATTTCAAACGAATACTTCGAATCAAAACGTCTAAAAATGGTTGTTGGCAGGTTTGAACAGTGTGTAGTAATATATTTGTACTCGCTCTGATGTACATTTAGAACTCACGGGCCACATATAGGACAAGTACCACAGCTTTTAGCGACGATGTGATCTTTTAGAATAAATCTACTCAAGCAAAATATGTCTCGAGTTGCTATCCATTAATAATAGCCTTTTCTCAATGCGCATTTTAAACTCTTTTCCTGGTGCTCTCCCCAGAAATCGAAACTTCCATTAGAACGCCGTTGACCCCATGTCAGTTCCACGTGGCGCCAGCGCACGTGTAGTAGAGGCTGGGGCACGTCACACGTGATTCTCTCCAACCTGTTGTTCGTTAGCAAAGGGATGCGGATAACTTATTACGCAAGAAAACTTTCTTCGTCCATTTCTATTGCAGCTACTTGAACGGGCTGACTTCTTTTCTGCAACATTATAAAATCTTTAATTGGAGCTCAACAAAGAAAAATTAGCCATATAACAATCAACTAAGAAAAACGTGTCTATTCATGCAACCATTATTCCCAGTCAGAAGAGCAATATTCTGATATCTATTTTTCCGTTCCCCAAATCCTTCTTGCGTGTTAGCGTCGGCTTTCCACCAGTCATATGAAGGTCTTGACAGTTAGCATGAAAGTTTATCGGTTTTGGTAGAATTCATTATAGAAAAATGCTAGCAATTCACATCCAACACTGGACATTAGCACTATAAGGACTTACCTCTCTAAAAAGACGGGGGCGACATAGATTTTCCGATACTTATGACCCCTCCTGCAAAAGTAGTGTGTTCCTGACGTCACTGCTGGAGATAGAAGGGTCATTCATTCTGTGAAGAAGGTAGACAGAGTTCGACCGAAAATGTAGAGGGTACGTCCCTATAGTGTTAATTCCAGTGTTGAATGTGAAGTGTTAGCATTTTTCTATAGTCCTGAGAGTTATTGTGATGCTGGGATGATCCGTTGTGAACAATGACACTCTCTCCTCCTCCGCTCTGGTACCCACACCAGCTCTCCTCACCCGAGCATGTCCACTTACTGACCACTCAAAGTCCATGTCAAGGGTTCTAATGGCATCTTTGATTAATTGGAATTGTCCATTAAAACCGTCACCCTCAGCTGTAAGGATCTTCTTCGGCTTCTGAAAGCAATCGCGAACAATTCATTGTAAATTCGGGGTTACGTCTTTGGGCACTGTGGGAGAGTTTAACGGCCTCTGCGTGCAAATGTTTCACAGGCATACACACGGTTAGCTTGGGTGATTTTCCACAGTTCAGTCACACGCATCAGGGTGCAATATGGCAAATAAAACAAAGAATCCGTCAATTCTATACCTCAAACACAGTAGAAAATGAGGCACAACGGTACCGTATATTGTGCCATCCTGTTTGGTATCATAGAGAATTCATAGAAAATATACTCATTGACTTTAGACATATAAGTAGTATTGAAATATTTAGATTCCTCAGTCGATTTTACAAATCGATTATTGCTAAACCAATACAACACTATGTTTTTGCCATTAGTAAGCATTACCAATGGTTTTCACCATGACCATTTACATACGCAAGAAGCGAGAAGAAGACGAACTTCTACTAGATCCACGTGTGTTTACGTGTGTGTTTTTAGCTTTATTGTGGCCTGCACCTAGCTCGGTTGGGCAAAACATGTACAATAAATGTCCATGTTATTAATTCGTATAAAGATATGATGCAATAGATGTTGTCTGGGAGCCTTTCTCAGTAACATATTGTAGGCAGAAATGTTGTCAATGAATGTAGCAATATTCATAAGAATAAAGGTCTAACAACTATCTATACCGGTGAGTCATATTGTTGGCAGGAATGTTGTCAATGGATGGAACCATTCTTACAATATAGGCCTAACAACTATCTATCTGGGACATCCATACTACATGAAGATTTTAAATGTTAAATGCTTCTAGTTTGAGTGTATTGCCCTGGAAAAGTAATTCAATACATTTGTTGACAAGTATAAAGCTTGTGACAAGCAGAGCATCTATAGATTTTGGCTTAAATTTAGAACTCACGGGCGCCCACACATTACAAGTACACGCTTTTAGCGACGATGTGATCTTCTAGAATAGATCCATTTGAACAAAATACGTTTCAAGTTGCGACTATCAAGAGCAACATTTTAGCGACACGCATTTATAACTCTTTTGATTGCACTTTCCCAGAAATCGACGCATGAATTAGCAATCGAACCTAATCTATCGAAGCAAAATGCGTTTCAAGTTGCAACAGCTTTTACACAATATGGATTTTTAACACTTTTGTTGGCACTTTTCCACAAAGAGACGGGCACATACGTATTGGGAAGTCTCTGATCTACGTTTGTTCCACGTGTTTCTAACGCACGTGTGTAAGGGAGAGATACTCTGCGCCCTTTTGTGAGGGAGAGATACTCAATCAAGCAAATATTGGGGCACGTCATGCCAGGAGTCGCATGTATCCGGTGTACTCAAGGAATGTGACTAATGAAGGTCTTACGTAAGACAGCTTATTACGTAGGACATATCCTGAGCATTATACATGTGGTCAGACGTTTTGTCATGGCCGGAAAACCTGCTCAATAACACTTCACGTTACTTTGTTCACTTTCCGACCTCAGGCTGGTTGGTGCCGCTGTGGATGGCACTCCAGCGCACGTGCCTTTTTAGGAGTGCCCACATCCTCTGCATGTTAGTAAATGCCAAACGTAATTAATACTGTAAATGCAGTTAAGTTCGCGGGGATTTAATTTCGCGGTAGTGGGAGGGCGGAGGTTTTAAGTTCGCGGTAACACCATAAACGGCAGTCTAATACCATAGTAGAAAAATGTTCGCGGTGGTTTTAAGTGGATGACAATCGACAGAACGAGCATGTTCTGAGTGAGACACATCCTATAGACAACCTCCAGAAGGAATGACCTAAAATCAGCAGCGAATATGTCAACAACTTAATTCTAGAGAAGTTTAGTGCAAAGCAAAACGATGGTATGCGTGAATATGCAACACACACACACACACACTTACGCAACAAACACGATTTATACAAAGCTACATACTGCTATTGACTTTTGAGGTAAATATACATTGTATATAATATATATATATATATATATATATATATGCATTATTAATCAAATTTGAAATAACAAGTATATTCTGCTTCTACTTTCAAAACCTATTTTAGGAATTTGATTCCATTTTGCAAGATTCCAAAATTGTCGCGTTTGGTCAATATAACCAATAGTTGTGACAATGTACATCTCAATTGCTCTCGACACCACAGCGTAAAAATACATTTCTTATATTCTTGTAACCTTTATTCCCGTCAGCAGAGCAATATTCTGGTGTTTATTTTGTCCATGTGGAACATGCCTTTGACGTGATGGCGTATCCAGTGGATTTACACAAGACAGACTTTATTTGCAAACTCATGCCCGAGGCTAATTCATCATCATCATCATCAGTCATTGTAGTCTGCATCTATACACCTTTCTCACGCGGCGGCCATGATAGATCTAAAACGAGTTCAATGAGGCAAAGAAAAGGCTGTTCATCATAATTCAACTAATGATAGCCTGCCAATTAGGAAAGCGACCAATAAGTGAAGTCCGTCAAATATTTGCATTATTATGTTTTTATTTTGCATCTCATAAGGGACTAAGGGACCAGTCTACACTACTCTAAATTGCTACATTTTGAGTGCATTAAACAAGTTATAATGTTTATTATTCTATCTTATATCATGAAAATTTGTGTGGTTTGGGGGGGGGGGGAATAAATGGGACCTGATTTTAGAAATAAGTTTTGTCTGTTTGCCTCATTGACCTCGTCTTCGATCTATCATGGCCGCCGCGTGAGAAAGGTGTATAGTCTTTGGAAAGTCCTGTAGGGCCACTGTAGCTGCATTCAGTCTTTCTTTATATTTTTTCCACTGCGCTTTGCATCCTGTAAGCTTCCTTAGCTCTTGGTGTTTCTTTACTGTTGTAGTACGGGCTCTCCCTCTGTGCTTTAGGTCTGCTTTCAGCAAGCTAAGCAGGTTGACACAATATTTTCCCTTGCGTGCCTTGTATCTGTTGGAATCTAGTATTGAGAATCCAAGGGCTTTTTGTGCAGGCGTGTCTTGTGGCATCCTGAGGATGTGTCCAAGCATAGACCACCTAATTGTAAGGGGGTAAACAGATATGTGGGACGTTTGGCCCCGCTTTCTGCGCCTTCTCTTCCCTTCAGCGCTCTCTCTTCGAGCTGTCTGTCTCCGCGCTTTCAGCTCCTATCTTGGGCTGCCCTCCAGTGGTAATGCTGGAAATTAGCCTGGTTATCAGCCTTGTTAGTTCACCGGGACAGCCTATTAGTCAGTATGGGATCCCGGGTAAACTAAGAAGGCTGATAGTCAGACTAGCTAAAAATACAAACAATGGGCTAAAACTATAGTTTGAGCCAAGTTGGTACGGGAGCTCCGACAAACTAAAAAGGATGGCTAGAGTCTATAGGACCTTGGCTGATTCAAAGGGAAGCACATGTACAGTGTGATATAATGCATTGTTTCTTTCCGTAAATGAATCTATATAGTTTCGTAGTCATGCGTTCTTATTTCCCGACAGACTAAAGATTATGCCTAAAGCTCTTGGATGATACAGAAGGACGACACAGAGTGATAATGCATTGTGCCGTAGTTTTTATAGGTTTATATATTTATATGAACTCCTTGGTACTATATACATATACATGGCCACGTACTACATGTAAATAGGGTGGCTAAATTGGACCCTTGTGTGATTTTACATTGAAACATGCCGTCGAGGAGTTTATGTAATCACCCCATCGCCACACATCCCGGCGTGTATTCTGGGTACTGTGCTTCCCGTGGCCAACACCACTTGGCTAAACTCGATGCCAGACAAAGATCAAAGACCTGTGTGCTGCTGTCTAGTATCAAATAGTAAGGCATTATGTATTTTAGATATTTCTCCGACATATTTATACACTGATATTACTGTGCTAAGTAAGTACTGTTTTAAATGTTTCAACATGCAAAGACAGCAGATCTTAAGAATCGTTGCCGACAGACAAATTAAAACAGTATTGGGATAATTTGTCTGTCTGCAACGATTCTTAAGATCTGCTGTCTTTGCAATGATTTATAATCTTCAATTTTAACCACTTTGATGATATCATGATGTTAACGGTTTGTAACGACATGTCGCAATTCAGCCGTGAGGCTGCCATGCCAATGCCAATGTCAGTGTTTGAATTTCGAAATATCAGGTTCATGTTATCCACACATAGCTACATCACAGCAGCGAAACGCTTGTAAATACGCGTCCTTCTGTTTGCTTTATTTTCTTCTGGAGGTTTAGTTTGGACCTGCGTTCAAACTATGTATTTGTTATGTATTTATGAATAAATTTACCGTTTTACATTTTGCAAAGTGTCAAATTTTCCATGATGCAGGAGTGTTGTTGTGCATGACTTCAGCCGGTCGTCGCTTTGTCTTTGTCCGTTTATATGTTATATTCTTTGATGTTTCTTTGAATAGAAAATGTTTCTAAGATAAGATACAACAAATCCCCGTACTCGTAATCACGGATAACGAGCTACCTTCGCGCGGGCTGGTACTAATTCTATCGGGCAGGCAGCAATTAAAGACGATAACTGGCGATGGATTGTTGTGTGCTGTACATTCACACTAATTACGGAATCACCGAGACTGAGAGTGTGCCTCCATCTCGTTCTGCGCGCTTTTCTTCTGTAAAATGGGCGCCACTTGAAAGCTGCAAAACGCTGCGAATCGGCGCGAGAGTCCTTCAGCTGTTCGCGGGGACTAATTGGTCACATCGGGACGGGAGGAACCGCCCTGCGCGGGCGGGGAGCAGCTGCGGATCGGGTTACGCGGTGGCGAGTCATAAAATAGAATAAACAGTTTAAACTGCGCAAGAAGGTCACTCGGGGTGCAGGGAAATCTGATACGCCTGGACAGGTGGTCATTTGATACAGGATTCCTGATTATATTTCAGTGTTGGACAACTAAACTTTATTTTTTAACGTAAAAATCACGATTCTTTTGATCAATGGGAAAATTACCAAAAAAGTGGTCACAATGGCCAGGAGGTCCTTACCTAGAGGTTGTCACTAGTACAGGTTTGACTGTATATCAATGGCCAGGTGGTCCTTATGTAGAGGTGGTCACTAGAACAGGTTTGACTGTATATCAATGGCCAGGTGGTCCTTATGTAGAGGTGGTCACTAGTACAGGGTTGACTGTATATCAATGGCCAGGTGGTCCTTATGTAGAGGTGGTCACTTGAACAGGTTTGACTGTATATCAATGGCCAGGTGGTCCTTATGTAGAGGTGGTCACTTGTACAGGTTTGACTGTATATCAATGGCTATGTGGTCCTTATGTAGAGGTGGTCACTTGTACGGGTTTGACTGTATATCAATGGCCAGGTGGTCCTTATGTAGAGGTGGTAAATAGTACAGGTTTGACTGTATATCAATGGCCAGGTGGGCCTTATGTAGAGGTGGTCACTAGTACAGGTTTGAATGTATATCAGTAATTCTTATGTAGAGGTGGTCACTAGTACAGGTTTGACTGTATATCAATGGCCAGGTGGTCCTTATGTAGGGGTGGTCACTAGTACAGGTTTGAATGTATATCAATGACCAGGTGGTCCTTATGTAGAGGTGGTCACTAGTACAGGTTTGACTGTATATCAATGGCCAGGTGGTCCTTATGTAGAGGTGATCACTAGTACAGGTTTGACTGTATATCAATGGCCAGGTGGTCCTTATGTAGAGGTGGTCACTAGTACAGGTTTGACTGTACATCAATGGTCAGGTGGTCCTTATGTAGAGGTGGTCACTAGTACAGTTTTGACTGTACATCAATAGCCAGGTGGTCCTTATATAAAGGTGGTCCCTTGTACAGGTTTGACTGTATATCAATGACCAGGTGGTCCTTATGTAGAGGTGGTCACTAGTACAATTTTGACTGTATATCAATGACCAGGTGGTCCTTATGTAGAGGTGGTCACTAGTACAGGTTTGACTGTATATCAATGGCCAGGTGGTCCTTATGTAGAGGTGGTCACTTGTACAGGTTTGACTGTATATCAATGGCCAGGTGGTCCTTATGTAGAGGTGGTCACTAGTACAGGTTTGACTGTACATCAATGACCAGGTGGTCCTTATGTAGAGGTGGTCACTAGTACAGGTTTGACTGTACATCAATGACCAGGTGGTCCTTATGTAGAGGTGGTCACTAGTACAGGTTTGACTGTATATCAATGGCCAGGTGGTCCTTATGTAGAGGTGGTCACTAGTACAGGTTTGACTGTATATCAATGGCCAGGTGGTCCTTATGTAGAGGTGGTCACTAGTACAGGTTTGACTGTATATCAATGGCCAGGTGGTCCTTATGTAGAGGTGGTCACTTGTACAGGTTTGACTTACAGTATATCAATGACCAGGTGGTCCTTATGTAGAGGTGGTCACTAGTACAGGTTTGACTGTATATCAATGGCCAGGTGGTCCTTATGTAGAGGTGGTCACTAGTACAGGTTTGACTGTATATCAATGGCCAGGTGGTCCTTATGTAGAGGTGGTCACTAGTACAGGTTTGACTGTATATCAATGACCAGGTGGTCCTTATGTAGAGGTGGTCACTAGTACAGGTTTGACTTACAGTATATCAATGACCAGGCGGTCCTTATGTAGAGGTGGTCACTAGTACAGGTTTGACTGTATATCAATGGCCAGGTGGGCCTTATCTAGATGTTGTAACTAGTACAGGTTTGACTGTATATCAATGACCAGGTGGTCCTTATGTAGAGGTGGTCACTAGTACAGGTTTGACTGTATATCAATGGCCAGGTGGTCCTTATGTAGAGGTGGTCACTAGTACAGGTTGGACTGTATATCAATGGCCAGGTGGCCCTTATGTAGAGGTGGTCACTTGTACAGGTTTGACTTACAGTATATCAATGACCAGGTGGTCCTTATGTAGAGGTGGTCACTAGTACAGGTTTGACTGTATATCAATGGCCAGGTGGTCCTTATGTAGATGTGGTCACTAGTACAGGTTTGACTGTATATCAATGGCCAGGTGGTCCTTATGTAGAGGTGGTCACTTGTACAGGTTTAACTTACAGTATATCAATGACCAGGTGGTCCTTATGTAGAGGTGGTCACTAGTACAGGTTTGACTGTATATCAATGGCCAGGTGGTCCTTATGTAGAGGTGGTCACTAGTACAGGTTTGACTGTATATCAATGGCCAGGTGGTCCTTATGTAGAGGTGGTCACTAGTACAGGTTTGACTGTATATCAATGACCAGGTGGTCCTTATGTAGAGGTGGTCACTAGTACAGGTTTGACTTACAGTATATACTTTAACTTTAACTTTATTAGAATTGTAACAACACAATACAATATACTGCACCAGGCAGCAGGGTGCTGATGTTGTGCAGATACACATTGAGAGACATACATAATCATAGTACAATACATCATAATCATCATCACACAATAAATACAATACAATTAAAATCTGAGGACTATCTATTAGTGGTTCGTAGGAGGGTGGTGCAGCTGGAATCTTTTAGTTGATACAATGTAAGAATGTAGTGCATCGGACACTTGTTTGTTTGTGGAGAGGTTATGAGCTGTGGATCCCTGGAGTAGGAGGGGCACGGTAGGTTGTTGTTGTAAGAGGTGTTGGACGGTGGATGTGAGGTTATGGCGGAGATCACAGTACAGGGGACAGTGTAGGAGGTAATGTGAGACAGTTTCAGAGGAAGCCCCACAATCACACTTCTTGTCCTTAATCCTCATCTTATGCAGAGTAGAGTTAAGTTGGCTCCATCCCATGCGCAGTCTGGCAGCATAGATGTTGCTCTGTCTTGAGCCGAGGCTGCGATACGTCTGGTGTTTCCTTTGCGTACTTACAGTATATCAATGACCAGGTGGTTCTTATGTAGAGGTGGTCACTAGTACAGGTTTGACTGTATATCAATGACCAGGTGGTCCTTATGTAGAGGTGGTCACTAGTACAGGTTGGACTGTATATCAATGGCCAGGTGGTCCTTATGTAGAGGTGGTCACTTGTACAGGTTTGACTGTATATCAATGGCCAGGTGGTCCTTATGTAGAGGTGGTCACTAGTACAGGTTTGACTGTATATCAATGGCCAGGTGGTCCTTATGTAGAGGTGGTCACTAGTACAGGTTTGACTGTAT
Organism: Branchiostoma floridae x Branchiostoma belcheri; assembly: GCA_019207045.1. Taxonomy (NCBI): domain Eukaryota; kingdom Metazoa; phylum Chordata; class Leptocardii; order Amphioxiformes; family Branchiostomatidae; genus Branchiostoma; species Branchiostoma floridae x Branchiostoma belcheri. The sequence goes on along the minus strand of CM033025.1, from coordinate 512,281 downwards.
ATCAATGGCCAGGTGGTCCTTATGTAGAGGTGGTCACTAGTACAGGTTTGACTGTATATCAATGGCCAGGTGGTCCTTATGTAGAGGTGGTCACTAGTACAGGTTTGACTGTATATCAATGGCCAGGTGGTCCTTATGTAGAGGTGGTCACTTGTACAGGTTTGACTTACAGTATATCAATGACCAGGTGGTCCTTATGTAGAGGTGGTCACTAGTACAGGTTTGACTGTATATCAATGGCCAGGTGGTCCTTATGTAGAGGTGGTCACTAGTACAGGTTTGACTGTATATCAATGGCCAGGTGGTCCTTATGTAGAGGTGGTCACTAGTACAGGTTTGACTGTATATCAATGACCAGGTGGTCCTTATGTAGAGGTGGTCACTAGTACAGGTTTGACTTACAGTATATCAATGACCAGGCGGTCCTTATGTAGAGGTGGTCACTAGTACAGGTTTGACTGTATATCAATGGCCAGGTGGGCCTTATCTAGATGTTGTAACTAGTACAGGTTTGACTGTATATCAATGACCAGGTGGTCCTTATGTAGAGGTGGTCACTAGTACAGGTTTGACTTACAGTATATCAATGACCAGGTGGTCCTTATGTAGAGGTGGTCACTAGTACAGGTTTGACTGTATATCAATGGCCAGGTGGTCCTTATGTAGAGGTGGTCACTAGTACAGGTTTGACTGTATATCAATGGCCAGGTGGTCCTTATGTAGAGGTGGTCACTAGTACAGGTTTGACTTACAGTATATCAATGACCAGGTGGTCCTTATGTAGAGGTGGTCACTAGTACAGGTTTGACTGTATATCAATGGCCAGGTGGTCATTATGTAGAGGTGGTCACTAGTACAGGTTTGACTGTATATCAATGACCAGGTGGTCCTTATGTAGAGGTGGTCACTTGTACAGGTTTGACTGTATATCAATGGCCAGGCTGTCCTTATGTAGAGGTGGTCACTAGTACAGGTTTGACTGTATATCAATGGCCAGGTGGTCCTTATGTAGAGGTGGTCACTAGTACAGGTTTGACTGTATATCAATGGCCAGGTGGTCCTTATATAGAGGTGGTCACTAGTACAGGTTTGACTGTATATCAATGACTAGGTGGTCCTTATGTAGAGGTGGTTACTAGTACAGGTTTGACTGTATATCAATGGCCAGGTGGTCCTTATGTAGAGGTGGTTACTAGTACAGGTTTGACTGTATATCAATGGCCAGGTGGTCCTGATGTAGAGGTGGGCACACATCGCCACAAGCCCATGTCTTACAAATTGTACAGGAAAAAACAACTCCCCTTCGGTGCTTCATCTTCCCACGCCATGCCAGTGGGTGGCTGTCAGTCCACTCCACCCTCCCCATGGGGCTGATGTGATTTTTAATAGAATTCTAAGAAAAAAATAATCCAGACGAATTAGGACAGTTAAAACCTCGGGGCCAATCAATTAAGGAGTGTAAGTGGGAACATTACTGTCTATTCTTCTCTGATATTGGGGACATTACTGTCTATTCCACTCTGTTAGTGGGAACATTACTGTCTATCTCACTGTAATCCCAAGGCCGGCCTATATGCCTAACTAACATCCAACCTTCTGAGGCTACCGAGTCTCGCCGTTCTCCCGTTTGCCCGTGCACATGGACAGAGAGAATTGACAACTAACGTTTGCATACCCTGCCCATCACTACACTCACCTTCTGAAGAAGCAAGCAGCTCTGAACTCCGGGTTAGCTACTGGTGTATCATGTAGAGATCTATAGCCTGTTAAATGAATATTGTCTCTGTGGCTATTATTCACTACTATTCACTACGTTATAGAAACATTACTGAAGACACCACGATCAACCATGATGACTGAGTAGTCAGTGCAATAGAACTGAATGTGATGATTGTAATCATTCAAATCTACCTGAGCTTACATGCCTATAAGTTTGTTTGTTTGTTTGTTTATTAGGAATCTCCATTAGTTACATTGAACTAATCTTCCTGGAGTCCTCTACACATAAACATTAAAATACATAACAACAAATTACACATATAAAGCATAAATTAATCAAAACATCATTAACCATGTCATATTATGCATTACAATGAAGTATACACAATGTCAATCAATTAATTCATCATCATCCTCATTCAATAAACAAAAACAAAAACATTATTGAGGATCATCATCACTGCCTGGCTTACTGCTCAGGTACTCCTATTGACATGGGCGTGGCAGTCGTGTTCCCTGTAATACCTCGGAGACCCGCAGATGGCGTGTTCCCTTGACCAGTTGCTGACAGGGTCTCAGGCACAATGATAGCGATGTTATTTTATTACGTTATATATATAACTGCATACTAAGGCCTACGTCATATTTCCTACCCGGGGCCCGACCGGGCTGTTTGCACGGGAACAAAAAAATGTAAAGTTTATGTCAATAGATCTATATGCACAAGGCATGCAGTTAAATTATTTTGGTCCGTTTGTGTTTTGTTTATATCGTACTTTTCGTTCCCCGATAGCTGCCCGACAGGGCCCCTATTTTTAAATGAGATGCTAGCATTACTCGGGCGCTGTTCTGTACACGTGTGCGTCATCACCATGGATACGAGCTGAGACAAACATTGTCAGGGAAAACATGCAGGCGGCCCTCTCCCCAACTCTCTCATCGTGGCGTCGGGCGTGGCGTAACTGGTAGAGCGTACGGCTCGGAACCTAGAGGTTCTGAGTTCTATCCCCTCCGTGCCCCGCCCCGACGTTGTGCCCTTGGGAAAGGCACTTTACACGACCTTCCTCACTTCACCCAGGTGTAAAAATGGGTACCTTCTGTCTGTACCGTGTATGTGGCACTGTTAATATCAGTTAAAAAAAACTTGAGTGCAGTGCCACATTGTCCTCGTCTGTCCAAAAGCAAAATATATAAAAAATAAATAAAAATAAATAAAAAAAACTCTCTCATTATCGTTTTTCAGGGGTTAACTATACCGGAGTTTGTAAGGTTGTAGATAGTACGATTAACCTTGGCTTCTGGTGACCTATAGCTATGTCTTGTTTTGCACACATATGGTGCGTCACTATCAATCCTCAATACAGCTCCGTAACCAGCACGGGAGACCTTTTCTACCCTTATACCTCATCACAAACCAAACCACAGGCGGGAGGGTAGAAAGAATTCGCTGTTACTTTTAGATTGCTGTTTTCAGATGCGTTATTGCTGTAAAAGGGAATCATTTTGTAAGTCTGTCCGAGCACATAAATATCAACACACTCGCTAATTGCATCATGCCTTTTTAAAGGGATGGCTGTACGGCATGTTGTTTTTAATCGACCAAACAAAATGATTTTCTCATTAAAACCCTGTTTTCTGATGACCCAGGTCTTGTTTTTGTACATTCAGTGCGTCATCATTCAGCCGTTACATCCAAACCCACGCCAGGGTCGAGGAGCGTTCCTGACCCCTGAAATAGAATTTCAGACGAGAAAGTGCCTCGCTATAGCAGGAATCTGTCAGCCGCAATCTGGGCACTACTGTTCGCTTGGCTTCAGGTGACCCGTGTCTTGTTTCGTGCATTTCTTTATGTCACTGTCAGCGCTTGCTACCTATTACTATATCAACGTGTGTCTTTCAGCGGAGGCGTTCTGCCTCTTCACCTACAAGCTGCTTTAGCGGGTGTTCGCTTGGCTTCAAGTGACCCGTGTCTTGTTTCGTGCATTTCTTTACGTCCCTGTCAGTCCTTGCTAGCTATTACTGGCGTAGCGTGTGTATTTCAGTGGAAAGTGTTTCTGCCTCTTCAGTAACAAGTTGCTATAGCGGGAGTTTGCTTGGCTTCAGTTGACCCGTGTCTTGTTTTCTGCATTTCTTGCGTCAGTACCAGTCCTTGAAACCGCCCCTCCTACACGTCATTAGCGAAGCGTGTGTATTTCAGTGGTTAATATCCTGCCCCTGCAACTTGGGAATCCCGACTATTGAGAGTTGTATGCATACTACTGGAAAGGGTCGCAGTCCTTAAGAACGTTAAGCCTTGGTCCACAATTTATTTGTGTAGCTATGGGAAATTTTCCCCGAACAACGGACCTGTAAAATTGTACACAGCGTCTGTCTTCTCTGGCACAACCAACTGTTGAGTTGCTGAAATGTTCATTGAGCTCATTTGCATCATTTTGATCCATTTTTCAAAATATGTGTACAGACGTTTAATATACATTATGATGATAAAGATGTCAACTGTACCTCTGTTATGCATTTATCTGACCCTTGCCTCTTCCCTCATGACCTCAATGAAAAGCGGCCTGCAGGCCTATTTGAGCTTTCATGAATAAATAAAGGTTCAAACGATTTGTTTCACCCTTACGTACACCTTATTAACAGGGAATGTGGAGAAAATTTTCTGCTGGGAGAATAAAAGAACCGTTTTAAAGCCCCTCTAGGCAGATTAATTTGAAATCGGTCGCAGCCAGACTGCGTTTGTTCTGCGCAGAGCAGTGCGAACCCCCTACCGCCCACAAATTAAGACCACAGCATGTCTGCAACGCTAGATATGAAAACCGAAGCTAATAGTTTGTTTGAACATTTATCTATTCATGAGAAACCCAAATTGCCCTGCAGGCCGATTTTCATTAAGGTCATGGGAGAAGTAAGGGTCAGATATAATATAACAGAGATACAGATTACATTGAGTAGTAATAAATCTATCAACATTTATCACTACATACATGGTGCAAAACACAATAACTCGCTCAGTGGAGAACACTGGACAAACCACGAGTGAATTGACTATCTGGAGAACTGCGGTGTTTTTGAAAAATGGGAAAAACTACCTGTGATGATGACTCATACAATCGCAACTCACTTTATGTAGAGTTTTGTTTTCTCGACCCTTATCATTAGGACCCGTCCGTCTTGTCTTAAGTTTCTGTATCTATGCTGTCCACACACACACACACGCACACGCACAAACACACACACACACAAACACACACACACACGCGCACACACGCACGCACACGCACACACACACACACAAACTCACACACACAAACACACACACACAAACACACACAAACACACACAAACACACACACAAACACACACACACAAACACACAAACACACACACACACACAAACACACACACACACAAACACACACACACACAAACACACACAAACACACACAAACACACACACACACAAACACACACAAACACACACACAAACACACACACAAACACACACACACACAAACACACACACACACAAACACACACACAAACACAAACACACACACACTGAAGCTTTAAGCTGTACACACACACTACCTTTACACGTGATAATAAGTACAATTTCATTACAGAGTACATAGGGTTATAGATAAGGTACGAAATTAGGTCTTTGTCAGTAGGGAATGAGATACAGGAATCTTACTTGTTCACGGGTTACGGAATAATCAAATTCATCTACTCACAAGTACGACTGAAAAACAAGTCATTGTTTCATCGGGACCCATCTGAAGCTTCTCTATTTAAGCTGTACTCACACACACACACACACGCACTACCTTTCCACGTGATACGTGGTACAATTTCATTACAGAAAAGTAAGTTAAGGTAAGTTCTTATTAGTGACGAAAGTAGGTGTTCGTCAGTAGGGAATGAGGCAGAGGAATCTTGTTCACGGATTACGGAATAATTACATTTATCTACTCATAAGTAAGAGTGAAAAAAACAAGTCATTGTTTCAGTAGCCCAAGAACTGGGTTTGCAGGCCAAACCGGGCAGATCTGAGTTTGTTCTGCGTTATGGCATTTGCATTGCGAAAACGATATGAACAAGAACACCTATATACCAGCCAAACATTAGGCATATCCATACCACGAGGTATGAAAACCGGACCTTTCGCTGCAGTACCTTAGTAAGCTGCTGGGGGCCATAACGGCACCTATTCAGGCTGTCCACACACACACACACACACACACACACACTACCTTTCCACGTGATGCGTGGTACAATTTCATTACAGAAAAGTAAGTTAAGGTAAGTACTTATTAGTGACGAAAGTAGGTGTTCGTCAGTGGGGAATGAGGCAGAGGAATCTTGTTCACGGATTACGGAATAATTACATTTATCTACTCATAAGTAAGAGAGAAAAACAAGTCATTGTTTCAGTAGCACAAGAACTGTATATATAGCTAGCTAGCTAGCTAGATAGATAGATCTATTTATAACTTAAATAGTAGTGCTGAAACTCCCACTTGAAGAACACAGTATAGCAAAAAAGCTATTACATACAACATGTTAAAACATACAGCATTATGGTAACGTTACACAACATTGGCAGCCATCCCTGCCACTCACACATCATCGCTCACTGTGTCATGTTCGTGCCCTTTGTAAAGGCTCATGCCATCCCTGCCACACACACACATCATCGCGCACAGTGTCATGTTCGTGCCCTTTGGAAAGGCTCATGCCATCCCTGCCACACACACATCATCGCTCACTGTGTCATGTTCGTGTCCTTTGTAAAGGCTCATGCCATCCCTGCCACACACACATCATCGCTCACTGTGTCATGTTCGTGCCCTTTGTAAAGGCTCATGCCATCCCTGCCACACACACACACCATCGCTCACAGTGTCATGTTCGTGCCCTTTGTAAAGGCTCATGCCATCCCTGCCACACACACATCATCGCGCACAGTGTCATGTTCGTGCCCTTTGGAAAGGCTCATGCCATCCCTGCCACACACACACCATCGCGCACAGTGTCATGTTCGTGCCCTTTGGAAAGGCTCATGCCATCCCTGCCACACACACATCATCGCTCACTGTGTCATGTTCGTGCCCTTTGTAAAGGCTCATGCCATCCCTGCCACACACACATCATCGCGCACAGTGTCATGTTCGTGCCCTTTGGAAAGGCTCATGCCATCCCTGCCACACACACACCATCGCGCACAGTGTCATGTTCGTGCCCTTTGTAAAGGCTCATGCCATCCCTGCCACACACACACCATCGCGCACAGTGTCATGTTCGTGCCCTTTGGAAAGGCTCATGCCATCCCTGCCACACACACACCATCGCGCACTGTGTCATGTTCGTGCCCTTTGTAAAGGCTCATGCCATCCCTGCCACACACACACCATCGCGCACAGTGTCATGTTCGTGCCCTTTGTAAAGGCTCATGCCATCCCTGCCACACACACACCATCGCGCACAGTGTCATGTTCGTGCCCTTTGGAAAGGCTCATGCCATCCCTGCCACACACACACCATCGCGCACAGTGTCATGTTCGTGCCCTTTGTAAAGGCTCATGCCATCCCTGCCACACACACACCATCGCGCACAGTGTCATGTTCGTGCCCTTTGGAAAGGCTCATGCCATCCCTGCCACACACACATCATCGCGCACTGTGTCATGTTCGTGCCCTTTGTAAAGGCTCATGCCATCCCTGCCACTCACACACCATCGCGCACAGTGTCATGTTCGTGCCCTTTGTAAAGGCTCATGCCATCCCTGCCACACACATCATCGCGCACAGTGTCATGTTCGTGCCCTTTGTAAAGGCTCATGACTATTTATCTGAGTCAATGCGGCTCCGCACGTGCTGAAGCACGCACTCAGCCATCTGCACACGGGGATGAAGATATATCTTGCCGGATGAGAAACTCAGGCCCAGGGATTGTTTTCTTTCAGCCCCGTATCCCCAGGAACGCTCGGGAAGTCAGCGGCCGTCGCTCACGTGTGCGAACATGAAGACATTGGGACGAACGAGGCAAATGTTTGGAAAATGGAAAAAAATGATACTGATCCTTTTGAAGATCAACTTTATTTTCTTTGATTTTGAAACTCTACTCGGCAAATCCCTGAAATACACTGACCTTAACGCAATCGAACTTGTTTTTCAATACACGGGAGGGTACATGAAGGACCATGTGTAAATGGTGGTTTTAAACCGAAATCAATACGAATATATAAAAAGCGCACTGCAGTAGATCAACGCAAGAAGAAATGCCATATTTCGAGTTGCCGTATGTTGTGCCGGAATTTAGGAAGCCCCACCTCGATTCCCTCCCAGCCAACCTGATACTTCTGGCTGTTCAACCAAGTAAGAGATACACAAGTAAACTTTAAGCGTAATACAGTGGTTACAAATTAGATGATAGTGACTTTCTGTTGATATGTCCTACTAATCAAGCTAAACGTTACGTAGTACCCACATGCCTTGTCTTGAATTAGAACAAATTAATATCTTTCCGAATCGTTTGCGGTGCCAAAAGACTAACGACTGTTGAATCCGTGTGTAAAACTGCCAGCATCTTTTAATGCTTCATCTTTCCTTTGTCCCATCCTCATTTTCTTCAGGGTCGCGGGCTCCCAGCACCAACAGCGGAGAAATGGTATACCGTATACCGTATACCAAGTGTATGTTTATAGTACATGATATCCTCAACCTGCCGCTCTAGCATAATGTTTGTCATACTATCCTGCCATGTTCGTACCGCCAGGGCACAGATGTACAGCCAACAACAAAGCGGAATTTCGAGGGATTTTCTTTAAATCAAAATGCAGGGACCCTGTTCTAGCTTTGTCCCTGGTGTCGACACATATCATGTTGCTCAAAAACGGTTCGTCTTTGTCTGGCTGCCGTTGAGAATAAAAGAGCTTTTCAGGCGAAATCCGCCCACTCAAAAGCTCATTCCCTCTGAGCCCGGGAGAATATAAATGTATGTCGGCTGCCTGCATGCGTGTGCACACGTGTGACATGATCATAAGACTAACATGATCAAAAGAACAGATACAGTTTAACATGGTTTAACGCGTTTTTAAGTTGATTTCGAGCTCGGCGAGCTAACTCCTTTGGTGTGTTATTTGCTATTTAGCTTTTTTTCTTCTGTTTTTACCAGCGACCTTTCTAGCCCGGTAGTGATAAGATCTAAAGGATCAAAGGAGTGCAGGATAACAAGACGAGAAGGCTTGGGTAAGGATTGACGTGATTTCACACAGAGTGGTAGTGTACGACGATGTGTGCTGCGTGATGCCACACGTGTGGTTTCTGCCTGTCTGATGTGAGCTGTGTGATGCCACACGTGTGGTTTTTGCCTGTCTGGTGTGAGATGTGTGATGCCACACGTGTGGTTTCTGCCTGTCTGGTGTGACCTGTGTGATGCCACACGTGTGGTTTCTGCCTGTCTGATGTGAGCTGTGTGATGCCACAGGTGTTGTTTCTGCCTGCCTGGTGTGAGCTGCGTGAAGCCACACGTGTGGTTTCTGCCTGTCTGATGTGAGCTGTGTGATGCCACACGTGTGGTTTCTGCCTGTCTGGTATGAGCTGCATGATGCCACACGTGTGGTTTCTGCCTGTCTGGTGTGACCTACATGATGCCACACGTGTGGTTTCTGCCTGCCTGATGTGAGCTGTGTGATGCCACACGTGTGGTTTCTGCCTATATAATGTGAGCTGTGTCATGCAACACGTGTGGTTTCTGCCTGTCTGGTGTGAGCTGTGTAATGCCACACGTGTGGTTTTTGCCTGTCTGGTATGAGATATGTGATGCCACACGTGTGGTTTCTGCCTGTATGGTGTGAGCTGTGTGATGCCACACGTGTGGTTTCTTCCTTCCTGGTGTGACCTGTGTGATGCCACACGTGTGGTTTCTGCCTGTCTGGTGTGAGCTGTGTGATGCCACACGTGTGGTTTCTGCCTGTCTGATGTGACCTGTGTGATGCCACACGTGTGGTTTCTGCCTGTCTGGTATGAGCTGTGTGATGCCACACGTGTGGTTTCTGCCTGTCTGGTGTGAGCTGCGTGAAGCCACACGTGTGGTTTCTGCCTGTCTGGTGTGACCTGTGTGATGCCACACGTGTGGTTTCTGCCTGCCTGGTGTGACCTGTGTGATGCCACACGTGTGGTTTCTGCCTGTCTGGTGTGAGCTGTGTGATGCCACACGTGTGGTTTCTGCCTGTCTGGCGTGACCTACATGATGCCACACGTGTGGTTTCTGCCTGTCTGGTATGAGTTGTGTGATGCCACACGTGTGGTTTCTGCCTGTCTGGTATGAGATGTGTGATGCCACACGTGTGGTTTCTGCCTGTCTGGTATGAGATGTGTGATGCCACACGTGTGGTTTCTGCCTGCCTGGTGTGACCTGTGTGATGCCACACGTGTGGTTTCTGCCTGTCTGGTGTGAGCTGTGTGATGTCACACGTGTGGTTTCTGCCTGCCTGATGTGAGCTATGTGATGCCACACGTGTGGTTTCTGCCTGTATAATGTGAGCTGTGTGATGCCACACGTGTGGTTTCTGCCTGCCTGATGTGAGCTGTGTGATGCCACACGTGTGGTTTCTGCCTGTCTGGTATGAGCTGTGTGATGCCACACGTGTGGTTTCTGCCTGTGTGATGTGAGCTGTGTGATGCCACACGTGTGGTTTCTGCCTGTCTGGTGTGAGCTGTGTGATGCCACACGTGTGGTTTCTTCCTTCCTGGTGTGACCTGTGTGATGCCACACGTGTGGTTTCTGCCTGTCTGGTGTGAGCTGTGTGATGCCACACGTGTGGTTTCTGCCTGTCTGGCGTGACCTACATGATGCCACACGTGTGGTTTCTGCCTGTCTGGTATGAGATGTGTGATGCCACACGTGTGGTTTCTGCCTGTCTGGTATGAGCTGTGTCATGCCACACGTGTGGTTTCTGCCTGTCTGGTATGAGCTGTGTGATGCCACACGTGTGGTTTCTTCCTTCCTGGTGTGACCTGTGTGATGCCACACGTGTGGTTTCTGCCTGTCTGATGTGAGCTGTGTGATGCCACAGGTGTTGTTTCTGCCTGCCTGGTGTGAGCTGCGTGAAGCCACACGTGTGGTTTCTGCCTGTCTGATGTGAGCTGTGTGATGCCACACGTGTGGTTTCTGCCTGTCTGGTATGAGCTGCATGATGCCACACGTGTGGTTTCTGCCTGTCTGGTGTGACCTACATGATGCCACACGTGTGGTTTCTGCCTGCCTGATGTGAGCTGTGTGATGCCACACGTGTGGTTTCTGCCTATATAATGTGAGCTGTGTCATGCAACACGTGTGGTTTCTGCCTGTCTGGTGTGAGCTGTGTAATGCCACACGTGTGGTTTTTGCCTGTCTGGTATGAGATGTGTGATGCCACACGTGTGGTTTCTGCCTGTCTGGTATGAGCTGTGTCATGCCACACGTGTGGTTTCTGCCTGTCTGGTATGAGATGTGTGATGCCACACGTGTGGTTTCTGCCTGTCTGATGTGAGCTGCGTTATGCCACACTTGTGGTTTCTGCCTGTCTGATGTGACCTGCATGATGCCACACGTGTGGTTTCTGCCTGTCTGATGTTTATTGTTTATTGTTTATTGTTTATTGTTCATTCACTCCTTTAGTTGTTAACATAACAATGCAGCAACTAATCTTCCAGGAGTAATACACATAAAACATATACAGTTTGCAACATACACACATACAACATGTCAATAAAAAATCATTAAACAAAAACACATCCAATAATCATCAATCTTCCAGCCCCTCATGTGTCTTTAGCTAAGTCTCGCATATGTTTCACCAGCTGCCGTCTGAAAATCCTGGATGTGTTCGCAGTTTGCAGCTCATGTGATAGTTTGTTCCAATCTGTTGCTGCTCTATATGTGAAGGATTTTTTCAGGCTGTTTGTTTTTGGTTTTTCAGTTCTTAAGTTTTTCCGTGCCGCGTGTCTCGTGTGATAACTATGCTGGTCCGATACCAAATGTAGTCTACTGTACAATGAAGACGGCTCCCTGGCAAGGAGTACCTTGTGAAATGTACACATGCTGCTTACATAGAGTCTTTCGCTCACAGTTAACCATGATAAGACATTGTGCATATGCTTGATCGGGGTGCGATTAGTTCCCAAGGTAAGTCTGCCTGCTTTATTCTGCATCACTTGTAGCGCGGTGATGTTCTTTTGTGTAGTAGAAGCCCAAACCGCTGCACAGTAGTCAAGATGTTGCAAGGTAAGTGTTTCTGTTAACATTTTTACTAAGGACTGATCCAAGTATGCTGCACTCCTTCTGATGGCGCCCAGGGACCTAGCCATTTTCTTTATGGTTTCTTCTACATGGCGGTCCCACGTGAGACACTCATCCAAGGTGCTCCCAAGTAGCTTCATTGTTGTTACTTGTTGTATAGGGCATCCGTCAGCAAACAAGGTGAGTTTCGGTTTCTTTGACATTTTGGGTCTACTCCCAAGCAACATACACATTGTCTTACTTGCATTCAAGAACAGTCTGTTTAGCCTCACCCAGTTACATATATTATTCAAATCTTCCTGTAAATTGACCGTTACTGTCTCCACTGATGGTGAGCACGTGTATGCAGATGTGTCGTCTGCATACATTTCGGGGATCGTTTCCCTCACGGCAAAAGGTAGGTCATTTGTAAATATTGTGAACAGCAGGGGGCCAAGGCAACTACCTTGGGGTACGCCACAATTAACCTCCCTAAACGGTGAGTTCGTGCCGTTGAAGTGTACACACTGTTCTCTTCCAGCTAGGTAACTGTCCATCCAATGCACTGCTGTGTCTGAGAAACCGTAGCACGCCAGTTTTTGTAACAGAAAGCTGTGATCCACCAAGTCAAAGGCAGCGGAAAAATCCAAGAATATGACCCCGACGATGTTACCCTGGTCGATCTGACGATACCAGTCATCTACTAGTTGCAAGAGTGCAGTGCATGTCGAGTGATGTTTTCTGTAGGCGTGTTGGTGGGGTGACATCAGGTCATTCACTATGAAATAGTCCGATATTTGAGAACTCACAACTTTCTCCATCACCTTACTGAAAGCAGGTAAGAGACTTATTGGTCTGCTGTTCGGCCCGCTTAAGCGAGTCGTAGCCGACTTGGGCAGAGGAACAACCTTGGCTCTTTTCCATGCCGTCGGATACTCAGAGGTAATGAGCGATAAGTTTATGATGTAGCAAAGTGGTCTGGCAATTTGATCGGCAGCCAACCTTAACAGCTTGTTGTCGACATTGTCAAGTCCAGTAGCTTTCCCATCAGATAAGGACAGAAGGTGTTTGTGGATCTGTTCCCAATGTGTCAGTTGAAAGTCAAAACTACAGTCCTTTCCCACCATGACCTTATCCCTTATCAGCTGGAGAAGGTCCCCGTTTGTTTGCGAGTCCAACCCTGCTCTCAGAGAGTTCACCTTCTGCATAAAGAATGAGTTGAAGTAGTCCGCTACGTCACCAGCCTTAGTGAGGATCTCTCCTTCCCGCTCTACAGTACAGGCTGACCGACGATGCCCTCTACCCATCATTCCATTCAGTGTTCTCCACATTTCCTTTGGGTCATTTCTGGACTCAGCTATCTTAGATTTGAAGTACGCGGCTTTCTTTTTCCGATTTAGTTTGACAGCTGCATTCCTTAGTTTCTTGTATATGCAGATGTCTGAAACGAGGCCTGACGCAAGAGCTTCCTTCTTAGCGTCATCTCTGAGCCTCATTACTTCTCGAAGTTCATCGTCCACCCAACCTGCCGGGTTCGACCTTACAGTCCGTCTTTTAGCAGGAGCATGTTGATCGGCTACATTGCAAAACAATGTTGTAAACAGGTGCAGTGCTTCATTTACATCTGACTCATCGTATACAATGTGCCAAGGTACCATGCTCATGTCTTGCTGGAAGTCGTCCGGGTTGAACTTACTGTAGGTTCTTTTATAGACAACATGTGGCTGAGTCTTTGGAACCTTAGTCTTCCTTGTGAGGTAGATGATGTTGTGATCCGTAAAACCCAGAGGCGTTGACTTTGTTGTTGTGCACCTTTCCTTGCAGTTTGTAAAAGCCAGATCGATACACGTAGATGTTCTGTGGCCGTTCTTGTTAACTGTAATCCTGGTAGGGTCTGACACAGTTTGAGAAAGGTTGCATCTTACTGCAGTCTGTGCTAGTCGTTCCTTCAGTGGACACTCTGAGTTAGACCAATCAACATTAAAGTCCCCTAGTACGAAGACTTCTTTGTTCGTGTCTGTTGCGTTGTCAATTGCATCCAAAATGTTATTGAAGTACTGAATTGAAGATCCAGGTGGTCTGTAAACACAACCGATCAGCATCGGTGCAGACCGCGGTATATTAACCTCTAGCCAGAGCATTTCCACATTATCATTATTCAGTTCATTTCTCTCTTTCCAAGATAGCCCGTCACGTATCAGAACGGCCACACCTCCCCCGTGCCGATTCCGATCCTTCCTGACCATTGACCACCCAACCGGACAAAGTTCACTGTCATTAGAGTCCAGATGCGTTTCAGTCAGTGCCATTATGTGAAAGCTGTTCTGTTCTAGTAACTCTTGCAGTTCATGAGTCTTATTTCTCAAGCTACAAATGTTCAGATGGCACAAGTGAAGGCCTTTCCTGGGCAAATGTAGGTCTGTTGGTCCAGGGTTAGTGTCAATATCCCCACAAAGAAGTATCAATACATAAAGGCATGCTATACATGCAGTATTCAGACTGACAAACGAAGGCATCTTACTTGCAAATCCTCAATGTTTGTAAGCAGACAATAGCAGCAACGAAACTTTACTCTCTCTTAGCTAGATTCACATTTAGGCACATTACCTAATACATAATAACTTAAAACTATTTGCTCAAATTGTTGCGTATTGTGTTGCATGTGAGCTGTGTGATGCCACACGTGTGGTTTCTGCCTGTCTGATGTGAGCTGCGTGATGCCACACGTGTGGTTTCTGCCTGTGTGATGCCACACGTGCGGTTTCTACCTGCCTGATGTGACCTGTGTGATGCCACACGTGTGGTTTCTGCCTGTCTAGTATGAGATGTGTGATGCCACGCGTGTGGTTTCTGCCTGTCTGGTGTGACCTACATGTTACCACACGTCTGCCTGTCCGATGTGGCCAGAATGAAGCACTCTGCTGTGCTCGAATCGCCACAGGGGTAGACTAATGGTGAAATACGACATCAGAAGAATTTGGCGAATTTGATCTGAAGTGATCAGATCTAGATGATCAGAAGAAGTCTGTGAATGGTCCAAAGTGATTAGATGTAAATGATCAGATGGACTGGTTGGATGTCGTCATAAGCAGCATGTCCCAACACGTGTGCGCGCTTCTACCTGTCGGATGGAATCAAATTTGAGTCTCGTCGAAAAGGTTTGCTTCTTTTTCACCAACAGCAAAGTTCCGCTGCCAAATCGTTACAACTTGTGACAGTGATTAGCTGTTTGAGTATCGTTGCTAGGAAACCAACAGTTACGTAAACCCTGCTCATTATTGAGCACAAAGTTGGAAGAAAAGTGTCACGAGACTACAATTAAATTGACATCCATAGATGGATGGCTGTATGACGCACATACAGGTGCTCGGCGGCTGGAGGTCTGCCTCGATTTTCCATCTTCTTCAAACCAATGAAAGAAACTTGCGGGTGCATGAGCGAGCACACTCATTAGTCTGAAATTCTAACGTTCTCCTAAGAATTCGATTTTATTTCTGTTTCATCGCCTGGAAAGGCGCTTCGCGTCGGAGTATTCTTCTTGGAGAACTCAGCAGGTCGATTGCGTTCTTCATGAATGAACAAAATGTCAAGCAGAAAACGATGCTGAAAGCAACAACCACTCAAGCAACAGGGTGGGTTTTGTAAAGGGTCATACAATGCAGACTTTTGTAAACCTGGATGTCTAACCTCCATCTACTACAAAAGCTCACAATGCAGTCAAGTTCCGGGTTGGCTACGAGTTATCTACAGATTCCTAAGGAACATGCGTCACGGGCTTCAAGTGGAGATCCTGTTTCCTTCTTCAATTTTCTTCATACAGGCGTCTTCAGCATTTCTTTTTGCCTGCATCTTCCTTACTTGGCGTCATCCTTTTCCTGTTTATACCACATATATCACAAAGTGGCTCCGTCGTGTGGCGACACTGTGGGGCCCAGAGGTCCTGGGTTTGAATCCTGTCATGCTGCCTAACTTCTTCTCTTGGGAAAGGCAACTTTCCTCACTTTACCCAGGTGTAAAATGGGTACCTTATTACTTAGTTAGGGAGGTAAAGACGTTGAGAGGAGAGGGTTGCACTCCGCCTTCCAATATCTCGAAAAGTTACCAGACTACCTTTCAAAGTCAAAGTCAAAGTTCCTTCCCGCGCCTGATGGCGCATAGGGCGGCGCCCATCTCCGTTTCAGTAGCCCTTGGCCCACACAACGCAATCACTACAGCAGGGGGCTAGTCCACTGGTAGTGGTGTGTGTTCAACTTCCATAATCTTTCCCGAATGCTGAGTGCTAAGCAGAGAAAGAAGCATGTACCATTTTTAAAGTCTTTGGTATGACTCGACCGGGGTTTGAACTCACGACCTACCGAATGCAAGGCGAACACTCTACCCACTCGGCCATTGTACCGGTTCAGACTTCCTTTACCTTACATCATATACTATTCCTCCTGCACGTTCTTTTATCCTTTAATTTGTGTTATGTTATCTTTTTTAAACATTGTGAAAAATAAATAAAATCAAAACTATAATGTAGGGGACGACTGTGGCGAGTTTTCCAAACTTCTAGCGTGTTTCCGGACTGCCAAGCGTAGAACGTGTCGCTTTTACGAAGCTTAGCGCACCGAAGAGCTTGTCTTCATGTAAAAATGTCCGGTAATCTTCATGTATCCATCGTCATTTCACATCGACGTTTTCCCTTTTCCTGTTGATGATGCCCGCTGACAGGATGCGCCCTACGTTTGTCAAACATCCGTACTGAATAACCTCGGTAGGTTCCTGTCGGATCTGGCTGTTTCCGTTCAAGATTGTAAGGAGGTGCTGTAATAAGTACTGGGTCTGCGGAATAAACAAGCTTTCAAGTTGATCAGACACAGCACATGTTCTTGTTAAACGTAGACTTATATAAGCAAATAGAGGTCCTTCCTTATGTGAGTGGATCAAACTTGGTCGTACGCTTGTAGCTAGTGAAGGTTTGATCCACGCACACAACGCACACAATGAAGGGTCTCTATGTGCGATAAGTGTTTGTTGCCTGTCCGATCTGACCAGATACAACTCTCTGCGGTGCTCTAATCGCGTGATGCCACACTTGCGGTTTCTGCCTGTCCGATCTGACCAGATATAACTCTCTGCGGTGCTCTAATCGCGTGATGCCACACGTGCGGGTTCTGCCATTCCGATCTGACCAGATTATAACTCTCTGCTGTGCTCTAATCGCGTGATGCCACACGTGAGGTTTCTGCCTGTCCGATCTGACTAGATTATAACCCTCTGTGGTGCTCTAATCGCGTGATGCCACACGTGCGGTTTCTGCCATTCCGATCTGACCAGATTATAACTCTCTGCGGTGCTCTAATCGCGTGATGCCACACGTGCGGTTTCTGCCTGTCCGATCTGACCAGATAAGACTCTCTGCGGTGCTCTAATCGCGTGATGCCACACGTGCGGGGTTTCTGCCTGTCCGATCTGACCAGATAAGACTCTCTGTGGTGCTCTAATCGCGTGATGCCACACGTGCGGTTTCTGCCTGTCCGATCTGACCAGATTATAACTCTCTGCGGTGCTCTAATCGCGTGATGCCACACGTGCGGTTTCTGCCTGTCCGATCTGACCAGATAAGACTCTCTGCGGTGCTGTAATCGCGTGATGCCACACGTGCGGTTTCTGCCTGTCCGATCTGACCAAATAAGACTCTCTGCGGTGCTCTAATCGCGTGATGCCACACGTGCGCGGTTTCTGCCTGTCCGATCTGACCAGATATAATTCTCTGCGGTGCTCTAATTGCGTGATGCCACACGTGCGCGGTTTCTGCCTGTCCGATCTGACCAGATTATAACTCTCTGCGGTGCTGTAATCGCGTGATGCCGCACGTGCGGTTTCTCCCTGTCCGATCTGACCATTTATAACTCTCTGCGGTGCTCTAATCGCGTGATGCCACACGTGCGGTTTCTGCCTGTCCGATCTGACCAGATATAACTCCTTGCGGTGCTCTAATCGCGTGATGCCACACGTGCGGTTTCTGCCTGTCCGATCTGACCAGATTATAACTCTCTGCGGTGCTCTAATCGCGTGATGCCACACGTGCGGTTTCTGCCTGTCCGATCTGACCAGATTATAACTCACTGCGGTGCTCTAATCGCGTGATGCCACACGTGCGGTTTCTGCCTGTCCGATCTGACCGGATTATAACTCTCTGCGGTGCTCAAATCGCGTGATGCCACACGTGCGGTTTCTGCCTTTCCGATCTGACCAGATATAACTCTCTGCGGTGCTCAAATCGCGTGATGCCACACGTGCGGTTTCTGCCTGTCCGATCTGACCAGATATAACTCTCTGCGGTGCTCTAATCGCGTGATGCCACACGTGCGTTTTCTGTCTGTCCGATTTGACCAGATTATAACTCTCTGCGGTGCTCTAATCGCGTGATGCCACACGTGCGTTTTCTGTCTGTCCGATTTGACCAGATTATAACTCTCTGCGGTGCTCTAATCGCGTGATGCCACACGTGCGGTTTCTGCCTATCCGATCTGACCAGATTATAACTTTCTGCGGTGCTCTAATCGCGTGATGCCACACGTGCGGTTTCGGCCTGTCCGATCTGACCGGATTATAACTCTCTGCGGTGCTCAAATCGCGTGATGCCACACGTGCGGTTTCTGCCTGTCCGATCTGACCAGATAATAACTCTATGCGGTGCTCTGATCACGTGATGCCACATGTGCGGTTTCTGCCTGTCCGATCTGACCAGATTATAACTCTGTGCGGTGCTCTAATCGCGTGATGCCGCACGTGCATCGTCACATAGTTGCACTAATGGTGAGATAAGACTTCAAAGAATTCTGTAAATGTCATCATGGCTTAAAGTTCTTGGATCTAAGTGATCAGAAGAATTCTGTTAATGGTCTAAAGTGATCAGATGTGACTACTTAGAGGGATCGGGTGAATGGCGTCATGCGCGCAGCGTGTCCCTACACGTGTGCGGGTTTCTGCCTGTCGGATGTAATTGACTTTAAGACGTCTCGAAAGACGTCGTCTCTTTGTCACCGACGGGAAAGTTGCACTGTCAAGTCGTTATAACTTGTGACGTCAGTAATCAGCTGAAAGCATCGTTGCTAGGATACGGAGGCCATCAGTTACGTAAACGCTCCTCATTATTGAGCAATACATGAGAAACACGAGACTGTAATTAACTTGACATCCATAGGTGGAATAGCTGTATGACGCACATACACGTGTCGGAGGTCTACCTCAGTTTTTTCCTCTTCAAACTAATGACTGAAACTCGCGAGAGAACGGGCGGGCTTATGAGGTTCCCTCATTAGTCAGAAATTTTGTCTTTCCCCTGAGAATTCTATTCTATTCCTGCTTCATCTACTAGAACAGCCGATTCGAGTGGGAGTAGTTTACTTGGCTACCAGCAGGCTGATTGAGTTCGTCACGAACGAACAAAATCTCAAACAGAAAACAAAGCTGAAAGGAATAATAGCTAATCACGCAACAAGATGAGATTGTAAAGGGTCGGACGATTCAGACATTTTGACATCTAATCTGTCTATGAAACTTCCTTCATCTATGAAACAAACATGCAATGCAGTGAATTCCTGACAGTGGAGATCCGCAACCTACCATCTTTAGACATCGAGGTAATAAGATACGCCAAAAAGGAGTTACTCAAGCAACTGGATGTGATTTTGGTGATTTTACACATAGCCATCCAATGTCTTTCATCATATCAGTGACACTGGAGAAAGTTGTTGGAAAGAGTTTTTTATCGTAGCTTTGAATTGATATGCAAATAAGATCTGTTGGAGAACAGGTATACCCTGCCTATGAACTGATGTATTGAAAGATCTAGGAAGACAAATCTTTAATTGTTGCAGTAAGATGCTGTGTTTTGATTACCTTCTAGCGTATTAACGTACAGCTTAGAACGTGTTGCTTTTTGTTTGATGCTCATTGATTTAAAGGACTGTGAACAAAATGAAAATAACTCTTTTAACGCTTTTGCAAGGCTAAGTGCATCGAAGATATTGTCTTTAAGAATAAATGCCCGGCCATCTTCATGTTTCCATTGTCGTCTCAAATCGACGTTATGGCCTTTCCTGTTTATGATACATGCTCGCAGGACGCGCCCTCATCATCATCATCGGTCGACCTGCTTACACACGACGTGCTTACAAACAGGACGCGTCGTACGTTTGTCAAACATCCTTGCGTAACAACTCCGGCAAATTCCGGTCAGAGCTGGATGTTTCCGACATTCCGTTCAAGATGGAATGGTGGTGTTGTAGTTATTCTATACTTGCTTTCGGACAGACGAGGACAACGTGGCACTATGCTCACGTTTTAGTCAAGAATCTTAATAGTGCCGCGTACAAAGTAAGGACAAAAGGTAAAGGTAGTATTTTACCTCCGCTCCACGACCTAAGTCAGGTACCCGGTAAGGCTTAGGTCACATTTCCAAACCGGGGTCCGGCCGGGCAGCTTTCGGGAAGGAAAAGTATGATATAAAAGACATCAAAACACACAAAATGTCTACTCAAGATTCATCGCCAAAATATGTGTATATTTCTAGGTATACATTTTAATTTTTCGCTTCTTTCAACATCCCGGCCGGGCCCCTGTTTGGAAATGTTACCTTAGCCTAAAGTGCATTTTCCAACGGCACAACGTCGGGGCACGGCGGGTATTGAACTCGAGACGTCTAGGTTTCGAGTCCAAACTCTACCAGTTACGCCTCACACAACATCACGTCGTAGTTAGGGGTACTGAATCCGAAGGTTCTGGGCTAGAATCCCCAGCAGGTCCCAATGTTGTGGCTTTCTGTAATGTTTTCTTGTTTCGGTGTCTTTGCGCAAGAAGGCGGGTTACTGAACAAACAAACACGGAGCCTAGACTGACGCTAGGAGTGCCGGTGTCGCAAGACGTTGTTCTGACCTTCAGACGTCCTGTCTTTCCTTTGTCTCCAGATTTCACGTTTCCTGTATATCTAACATCTTCCCGAGGTGATTAATTCTGTTACGTCTGTCAAACCTTCCGACTGAAGTTTACATCACATGTTTTTGGGATGTGTCGTGTCGTGTCCTCATTGTAACTCTATCTTGGTTATGGATTGACGAACGTGGTCCCTCCTTGGTTATGGAAGGATGAGGATACGTAGAGCGTATTATTTTATTTTATCCTTCTACTAACATATGCTATTGCGGAGTGCTACAAGTTACTTAGAGTGAGGTGTCTGAAAGTAGTTCCGATAAAGGCCCCATAGGCGCTATGTTTGCCTGATGAAAACATCTGCTTATGTAACAGGATGATTCATTCGGGTAGGTGTAAGAAACATGCTCAGCGTCCGATCTACTTTATTCCGTATCACAAGTAAGCCGCCATCTAGGCGTTACACAAGTTTTGTTCACAAGCTACAAGCGTAAGACCAGATATGACTATTTTTCTACTCCATCTAAGACGCCATTGAAGTCATCATCGCGGAGAGATCGACACCCAGGGTGGGGGTGGGAATATCTTACATGCTCGGGGTGTGGCGCTCCTCAAACTCTGTACCATGTTCCAACATAGGTTGTATTTGCTGAGCATAGCTACTTATTGTGCTTGTCTGAAGGCGGTTTACCGAGCAATCAAAAACAAGAGACTAGCTCCGAGCTCAGTATCGCGGTTTGCAAGATATTCATGACCAGGAGGTCGTCTTGACCTTCAAACATCCTGTCTTCCTTCTGTCTCCAGATTTCAGTGACGTCATCACGTTTCCTGTTTATATGACATGTTCGAGGAATAATTAATTCTGGCACGTCAGTCAAACCCTCCAACTGAAGTCTATATAACATGTTTTGGGGATGATCCATTCGGGTACGTTTCACGAACATGTGCAGGGTCCGATCAACTTCGTTCCGCCTTGTCTTGTCTTGCGCTTGCAACTAGTAAACAAACGAACTAAATGGCGGCTTACTGCTTTTGTGGAATAAACAAGCTTTGAAGCTGATCAGACACAGTGCGCGTTTTTGTAAACGTACACTTATATAAGCAAATAGAGGTCCTTCCAATCCTGTGAGCGGATCAAACCTATCTGGTTGTACGCTTGTAGCTAGCGAAGGTTGGATCCTCTCACACAGGGAAGGGTCTCTATGTGCGATAAGTGTTGCATAACACAACTCGTACACGGGAGCTCCTGTGTCTCTCCATCTGAACGTCTCTAACCAAATCTACCTGAAGGTAAATAGTTTGAGTGAGGAAATATGTACCGATGTTAACCACCCTTACATAACTACCCTGCAGCCTGCGCGATTTGAGCCTCTCGTGAAAGCAGAACGGTTCAAACCGCCCACTCTGTTTGAGTATGTTTTGGACCGAAATCGCCTCTTATATAAGTCTTAACACATCCTGTCAATTATCTGCAAGAGCTCCAAATTCCACATGAGATAAGAGAGACAACTCTAGCAACTGGATACGGTTCTGGAAGCGGCTAAATGTTTCAGAACGCATCCGCCATCTTTGGTCAGTGACTGGAGGAAAGAACAGGACCAGAGAGAAGCGGATGCTGGCTGAAACGTCTGGCCGTTTCCAAAATCATATTCTGTTGATTGAGTTCATAGTTATTGTATAAAAATGGTCTTCAACAGATCTGCTCAATGTCACTGACGAAAGGAAGTGGATGATACCTAAAATGTATGTCCGTGTCCAAAGTCAGACTATTATGGTTGAGTTCATAGTTTGGGTATTGATCCTGCTCTTCAACAGATCTGCTCAAGTGAATGAATGAATGAATGAATGAATGAATGAATGAATGAATGAATGAATGAATGAAAGAAAGAAAGAATGAATGAATGAATGAATGAATGAATGAATGAATGAATGAATGAATGAATGAATGAATGAATGAATGAATGAATGAATGAATGAATGAATGACCAAAGACCTGAGTTATTGCTGAAGTTGAGTATTGGACGTCGGGACATTAGGACCTCTGGTTGCGTAAGTTTTGTGTATATGTTACTAAGACTTAAATTTCCCTGATCCCTGCCACTGTGTCCATCACCTGCCACTGTGCCCATTAACTCCAAATGTCACATTTATAGAACATTAAGAGTAATCCTGCCCGCCGACATGCAGCACACAAAGGACGTGCTGGCTCCGGTGGACGACCTCGTCAGACCTTCGGGAGCAAATATAGAGCCTTCAAGGTAACGGGACCTCCGCTATTTTAAGCACGTTATTCTGTCTCAGGACCTATGATGGCTTAGTGGACGATTTCTCTTGTCAAAACATGCCTGTCATCATCTATATATAGACATAAATGCTAAGTGTATTAGTGAACGTTACATAAGAAGCGCTCCACATTGAAAAGTCGACGCTGTCATTTCTGATTAGGTCATGTTTATCAAATATCACAGGAGAGGATCATGTTACACATTATATCAGGTCGGTTTGCACGCGGTGGATTTATCGTCATGGGAGACGCGGAACCAGAAGTAATCCTTAGAGTGGAGTATTGTGACCTCTTGGTGTGTAACTGTGCACTGTGTTTGTTTCAATCTACAACTTTTCACTGACACTGTGTTTGTTTCAAAATCTACAACTTTTCACTGTGTTTGTTTCAAAATCTACAACTTTTCACTGAGTTTGTTTCAAAATCTACTATCATTAAATGCCGCATATCGACTGCACAAATCAACAGTTACATGATGTTGTTGATTTTGCCCCTTCTCCGCCTTTCTTTTTCCTGCCCCGTTGTGGGAGCCGTTTAAGTGATAAAACTGTCGGCAGTCCATCGGCGATGACCTCCGGAGATCCCTTCGCGCCGTTACGTAACGCAGGAGCTGCGCCTGCTGTAGCGTGTATCCGGGGTCCATGTGACATGCTGGGTGTCTGTGTGGCGCAACGGCCAGAGCGTTGGAATCGGACTCAGTGGGTCCCGAGTTCGATACTCACCATGCCCGTGACGGTGGAGTGACACCGGCTAATTTGTCAAAAAAAGGTGCCCAAATCCCCGTGTACGGATTTGGTGCGCCAGTCTGTCAACATCTGCACATTTGCCACTAAGACCCGTGAATTTTTGTGTGTGTGTGTCTGTGTGTGTGTGTGTGTGTGTGTGTTTGTGTGTGTGTGTGTTTGTGTGTGTGTGTGTGTGTGAGAGCCTGTGTGTGTGTGTGTGTGTGTGTATGAGCCTGTGTGTGTCTGTGTCTTTGTGCGTCTTATATATATGTGTGTGTGTGCGTGCGTGCGTGCGTGCGTGTGTGTGTGTGTGTGTGTGTGTGCGTGCGTGCGTGCGTGCGTGCGTGCGTGCGTGCGTGCGTGCGTGTGTGTGTGCGTGCGTGCGTGTGTGTGTGTGTCATGGCTGGAGAGGATCGTGAGGTCGGTGTGACACGATGGCTTGCGTGACCCTCCTACAGCACCACGGAGGGTCACGTGATCATGACATGGCGCGACCCAAGAATACACGGAGGGTCACGTGATCATGACGTGGTGTGTCACACGAATACACGGAGGGTCACGTGATCATGACGTGGCGTGTCACACGACACCACGGTCATCTGAGGTCCGTGTGACCTGCCGACTGACTGGAGAGGGTCATGACGTGGCCATGGCGTGTTACGTCCTTGGTCACACGTCACACGGAGGGTCACGTTAGCCCACGCAGGCACGTGTAAAGCGTCTTCCCGCCACTCAACCTCACGTGCCGCCCACTCCCCAAACAAGGGGATAACCAGATACATTTTACGTTCCCTTATGGGGTAACAAGAACGACAATCTACACAACTTTCGTCATTCTAATGTCAATGTAGAAGTCCAGGGAACAAACACCACATGTAGGCTGGATCACCCCGAGCTTACGCGGCGTACGTTGCGACGCTAGCGGTCACGTCGGCCCGCCGTACGGCGTGCGTGGCTACGCTAGCGGTCACGTCGGTCCGCCGTACGGCGTACGCGGCTACGCTAGCGGTCACGTCGACCGCCGTAAGTCGTAGGTGGCTACGCTAGCGGTCACGTCCGTCCCCCGTACGGCGTACGTGGCTACGCTAGCGGTCACGTCCGTCCCCCGTAAGGCGTACGTGGCTACGCTAGCGGTCACGTCCGTCCCCCGTACGGCGTGCGTGGCTACGCTAGCGGTCACGTCGGCCTGCCGTACGGCGTACGTGGCTACGCTGTCGGTCACGTCGGTCCGCCGTACGGCGTAAGTGGCTACGCTAGCGGTCACGTCGGCCCGCCGTACGGCGTACGTGGCTACGCTAGCGGTCCGCCGTACGGCATAAGTGGCTACGCTAGCGGTCACGTCGGTCCGCCGTACGGCGTACGTGGCTACGCTGGCGGTCACGTCGGCCCGCCGTACGGATTTATAGTTATGGATAGTGACGTTAAGCCGACGGTGCCGTTTCAAGGTGTCAATCAGGTGACCTGTAAGGTCAGATCCACTCGCACTGGGAAGGACTCCTGCTCTTTTCGATAAGTTTTGGCTTTCCTCCAACACGGGACCTCCATGTAACGTCCTATCCGTGAGACGGCCCTGGCCGAAACTAGGTACTCATTTTGTTTTTTACCCAAGTGGGGAAAGACGTGTTAAATGCTTTTCCCAAGGGCACAAGATCGGTGGAATATGAACGGATTCGAAGCCAGGACCTCTGGGTTATGAACCGAATTTGATACCATGTGTTATTTTTGGAAATGGGATTTGAGTGGATTAGGAAAAGTCGAGTTAAGCACACCTAGTCCCTCCGTGCAGGTATGACCTGTCAAAGTGACCCTGCCGTGCCGTTTATGTAAGCGGTCTGCTGGCGGCGCCTGTTGGAAGTGAGCTGAGGCTAGGTGTGACATGACAGGTGAGATCAGGAAGGTTTGAAGGGATCTGCCACCAGGTGTGACATGACAGGTGAGATCAGGAAGGTTTGAAGGGATCTGCCGCCAGGTGTGACCTGTCAGAGTGACCCTGCCGTGCCGCTTATGTAAGCGGTCTGGTGGCGGCGCCTGTTGGAAGTGAGCTGAGGCTGACAGGTGGGATGATTAAGGTGAGATGCCGCCATGACATGACAGGTGGAATCAGGAGGGATGATGCGGCTGAGCCGATAATGGGGAAATGGAGCCTTCCTAATTCCTCAGGATTGACGAGGCGGGGCGCGGGTCGGGGTGACTCCTAGCGCAAAGAACGGGATGAAGGTTGCTGTCACCTGCGTACAGGTAGTCCAACAGCATTGTTAAAGACGCCGGGGCGGTGGGTTGTTGTCAACGGTGTCTAGGGCACGCTAATGGAAGGCGGAGCACAACCCTGCCATTACGCGGCCTTTTACCGCCCCAACTGAAGTCAGGTACTCACTTATACACCTTGGTGGCTAAGCAAAGTCATGTAAAGAGCCTTTCCAAAGGGCACAAGCTCGGTAGTGTGCAGGATTAGAACCCGGGACCTCTGGATTCTGCGCCCTGCAGTTACATTACACAATCCGCTACGTTGGTTTAACACTAACCCATATGGGACGCAAGCTACTAAAAGGTTTCCAAAAGAAAGCAAACCACCACACGTAACAACTATATCAGCACCAGGGACAGTACCTTCCATAACTGAGCTCTAGGCCAAACAGTTGCAGTTACGACCACGTCCCAGCCGACATCAGGTACCCATTTTACACCTGGTTGGTGTGGGAAAAGTCGTGTAAAGTGCCTTTCCCAAGCCAAAGGTGCAGGACTGGGAGCATGATAGGATCTCAACCCAGGACCCCTGAGTTCTGGGCCAAACATGACCCCACCAGGTCAACATTTGTGCGTGTAATGACATGACCTATCAGACAAGACTTCCCGACCTGAACACCAGGTTGCCTACAGGCAGACTTATCTCTTAAGCCGATGATGGGAAAATTGATTCATTCTGACATTTCCAACAACCAACACTGTATTCGCGAGGTAGTGCAAGGGGCTTACCCGGGCAAAGAGAGGGTCTAACTTAAGGTCTCGTGCGTATGTCAATTCCGCACGATTTCCTAAGACAATTTCTGCTTTAGCTTTTAGATAAGACATTCCCAATTCTCGCGATTTCAAAAGGCCCCGAACGGGTCAGTGTGACTTCCGGAACAGCGAATGTAGTGTCATAGACGTGTTTGTAGCCGTATTGTCAGTAGGTTGTTGCCCACTGTGTCTATTCACGGAATTGGAAGACAGGGCCCAGTCCTCTTCTTCCATCGCCTTTCACCTCTCCAACCGATGTCAGGTCACCATAGCGTCTCTCCCAATGGCACATGATCGGTAGCATGAATGGATCTCAACATATGACCTCTATGCTCTGGGCCCAACACCTTGTGGCTACGCCACAAGACCCCACTAGGACGATATCTGTCCGTGTGGAATCCGCATGCGATCCCCTGACTATCAGACACAGCTGCTCCAAAGTCGAGACTTGAGCACCAGGTTCCCTGCAGGCATAAGTTTATCTCTTAAGCCGATGATGGGAAAATTGATTCATTCTGACATTTCCAGGAACCAACCCTGTACTCACGCGGCGACACACGGGGCTTACCAGAGAGCAAAGAACTAACCAGAGAAAGGGTCTGGTCTTGTGCGTATGTCAAGTCCGCATGAGTTCAGGAGCAAAGGCCGGGGTTAGGGGGCTGTCACATGTGTAAATATAAAGGCAGTGTAAAACCTTTTCGAAGCCTTTGGGAAGTAGGTTATAATCCACTGACCAACCAGACGCACCTGCTCCAAAGTCGAGACCTGAACACCAAGATGCCTGCAGGCATACATAACTTTATCTCTTAAGACGCTATGTGAACAAACACTGTACTCACGAGGCGACACACAGGTCGAGTTGACTCGCAAAGCAAAGAACGGGTCTAAGGTCCTGCGCGTATGTCAAATCACTGACAAAAAGAAAGCAGTTCACCTTTTAACATCACTAAACCCACACATAATAGAAAAAGTGGGATCTTTCGTCTTCCACTGTCTTCGAAAAAGGAGTCGTACCCAATAACCCAGGATCTAGAGCTAGCTTTTACTAGTTTTAGACTAGAGTAGACACTTGTGCTATTTTATTTTACGCTGTTTGAAACTTTGAATCTATGTTACCTGCAATTAGCCCACGGGCAAGAATTTGCAATAAACTTGACTATGTCAAATCTGCATGAGCTCCGAAGACATTTTCTGTCTTAGCTAAGACATTTGCAACACTGCTCATGTCTTCACGAGCCAAGCACGGGTCAGTGTGACTTTCAGAGCAAAGAACTGGATTAGAGGCACAAACAAACAAACAAACAAAGAGGGGTTGCTTATTATTTATTGTTTATTGAGATTGTCAGACTCCTGGGTAGCCAATTGTCACATATGTAAATGTGAAGGCAGTGTTAAACCATTTTGAAGCCATTAGGACAGTAGGTTATAATCCACTGTACATGCGCGATCCCCCGACCCATCAGACGCGCCTGCTCCAAAGTCGAGACTTGAACGCCATGTCGCCCACAGGCAGTAGTTTATCCCTAAAGCCGATGATGGGAAAATTGATTCATTGTGACATTTCCAGGAACCAACACTGTACTCACGCGGCGGCACACGGGTCGGGCTGACTTCCAGAGCAAAGAAAGGGTCTAACTGAAGGTCTTGTGCGTATGTGAAGCCCGTCTGAGCTCCCAAGACATTCTCTGTCTTAGCAAAGATATTGTTCTGTCTTAAGTTTCAGACTTAAGAAGTCAAGATGCACAGTGGTAGGTGAAAAAATATAAAACTTCTCCCTCGCAAACGTTACCTGATATACGCTACAAATAATGTCATTGCGGAATTCAGACGGTCTTGATAGACTCACACGTTCGATAGCCCCCTGCAATTAACAATCCTAAGCCAACTCAAGACAACCGGACGAGTGGCATAAAATCGTTTAAGAACTAAAAATGTAAAGAAATCCTCCCGCTCACGGATTCAACCAGGGCAAATCACGCTGGATATCCATCCGCCTTGCATGTGATGCGGTCATGTCACCCTGACCCAAGAAACCTGCCAGACAGTTGAGATTTCCAGAGCTGAGCGCCACGTTGCCTGTAGGCAGACTTATCTCCTAAGCTGATAATGGGAACATTGATTCATTCTGACATTTGTAAGGGCCACAAGAGCGTCTTTGGTTACCGCGACTGCCATACTACAGCAGCAACAATAGAAAAGTACAGTGAAAGTGAAGATTCTGGCTGGTCGACTGAAGATCTGCTGTGGAGGATAGGGAAGGATGGAGGGAGAGAATCATCCATCCATGCAACCAGCACACCTGGATGATTATGATGTTGCCCCCCCCCCCTCCTCTCAACACACACCTCGGCTCAAAATAAGGGCAAAATCCCCCTCACACGGGATATCCCTCCGCTCCAGATGTGATGCGGTCATGGTGACCTTTCAGAGCTGACGTGTTTTCCGCAGGTGCATTTTTGTATCTCCCAAGCCTATAATGGGACCATCCTGACATGAAGGACCGACGCTGCTCTTCACACAACGTCCTGAGTCGGGATGACCGTATAAAGTGCTTTTCCCAGGGACGTAGCCTTTATGTGTTTCCCGTTAGTTCTATAATAGCACCACGCACGGTACTTAGAATTATCTCCTAAGCGGATGATGGCAAATTGCTTCATTATGGCATTTCCAGGAACCAAGTATCTCTCAAGCCTATAATGACATTGGCAATGACGGACGCTGCTCTTTACAACACCGTCCCTGCGTGAGGCTGACGCACGTGGCAGGTAACGGTAAACACTTCAGAAACACACGGTCAGAAACACACGGTCAGAAACACACACTTCAGAAACACACGGTCAGAAACACACGGTCAGAAACACACGGTCAGAAACACACGGTCAGAAACACACGGTCAGAAACACACGGTCAGAAATACACGGTCAGATACACACGGTCAGAAACACACGGTCAGAAACACACACTTCAGAAACACACGGTCAGAAATACACCTCTGGACTGGACTTCGGCGGTTTAGTATCCACAATTAGCCTGACATTTCTGTTAGCTATTCTCCTTGTAGTGCTACGTGTACTGCATAAAGCACGTCAATGCAATATCACACGTGACATATAGGGAAACGTCAAGACAGTCGCACTCAGATACATAAGATACATAACCATAACCATACTTCAGAAATAAAAGAGAATTTTCAAAATACCACAAAAAGATTGTTTTTAGATTGTTTGTGCAATGCAATTTTGACAAACTGTTACTAGCTATATAGGGGAAGCAGCGCCGTGGTTAAAGTTTTTTTTAGTTTTACTTTTAGGTCTTATAACGACACCAGAGTCCAGAATGTATAACTAAGAGAGACCCACGCCCAAAAGGAAACCGGCAGGCCAAAACCATAATTGTGTTTGGCCGACACTGTTCCATCCAATTGCCCGACACTGCATCAGACGTTCCTGTTGACGTGTTTTCTGCTATATGTCATCATCATCATGTCGTTCCGTGTCAGTACTGCAGCCAGGCCACGGCCTTCACGTTAGCTTCCTGCAGGTCCCAGCTGGAGATACCATGCATTAGGTTTTGTCCAGTCTGCTTGAGTGCGGCACCACTGTGTACTGTATGTCCTTTTTCTTGTGATAAAAAAGCAATTCTCATCCATGGCGGAGACTCCCAGACCCGAGCGCCAGCAGGCATACTCAGTTTCTAAGACGATAATGGGAAAATTGATTCCGTTCGACGGTTGCCAGGGAAACCAGCCTGGCAGGTGACAGTGACGTCCGAGTCTCGGCTGGGATAGGTCAGCTGTGTGACCTCACCAGTATTTCCTCAAGTCGCCGTGAACTACTGACACTGACAATGGCTCCCGTTGTTCTGAACGTGAAATGTCCCCAAGGCAGATTTAGACACAATTAGCCAAATTTCAGTGACAACTGTGGTTAAGTCCAAGGTTCTCTTCCGCCAAGGATATTATGTGTTCATTGGCGTTGAGTTCCAATTTTGACGGAAATAAAAAGGTCATGCTTTTTTGTTTTGAGCGTTAGTTGATCTTGTAAAAGCTCATCTGTCACCGTGAGCCTAACAATAACAACAGCTCCAGTTGTTCTGTACGTGAAATGTCTCCAAGGCAGGTTTAGACTCAGTGAGCCCAGTCTCAGTAACAACTGTGCGCTAAGCTCACATCGAAAACAAAGTCCAAGATTCTCTTCCGCCAAGGTTATCATGTCTCGGTATTGAGTTCTGCTTTCGACGGAAATACACAGGTCATGCTTTCGTTATGAGCGTCAGTTCGAATTCGCAGAATAAGGTAACGGGCGGATATCTCTCCTTTTGTACGAGGGGCGGTCAATAAGTAATGCCCCTGACCCATTTTCCATAGAAGGAGATTAATGAAACTTGGCACAGTTAGTAGTCTTTCTCTTCATAGGAACCACCCAGAGTTGTGCATTTCTCCCATCGTTTGATGCAGCTCTGGACACCGTTTTTGTAGGACACCCCAGGTTGGTCCTCCAACAGATGCCTCACACCATAAGTTTCTTTCATTTCATCAAAAGTCGTCTTTGGTGTGCGTCCTTTCAAATACAAAAACCGGATCACTGCGCGACACTCAACTGGTTCCATTTCACACCTGGTCCATTTCGCACCTGACTCAGTTCAAACACAAGTAAATCAGAAACCACAATTAGTTCAGAGCTGTTTTTTGCCACATAATCCATAAAGATATGAATCATTACACATACAAAATTTCATCTAGATCAGACGACTGGAAGTGGGACAGGGGCATTACTTATTGACCGCCCCTCGTAGCTAGGGTTTTGACAAGAAGTGATCAGATGATTGTCTAACAGGTAAACCTGAGAGTTATAGCAAAGGTAAGACACGTCTGTTTTAGTTATTTATATAGTTAGGCCCTTATTTAGTTACTCAGAGCAGGGTCTACAGACAACAAGGCTTGGACAATGCTCTTTTGTCTCACATAACAGAAATCAGGAGCGTTACAGTTTGCCATTGGCAGCTGCATCATAAATTTCCAGCCAGCTGATTCAATTCATAGTTCCGTGTTTGCTAGTGTTCTTAGTCCAATGAATATACAAAGACAGAGGACCATTGGATCCAACAACACTGTACGTGTATGACGGAGTTATACTTGGAGCGTAACGCAACAGTTTTCTACATTACGTGCAGGTATAAGCTGGGCGAGAACACATTCCTACTACAGGTAACATATGCCTGGATAGCACGGGACACAGATCAGAACCTACAGAAGAAACAGAGGATACCCCAAATGCAGTGAGATACCAGCTTAACTGAACCTAGCTGTTCACTATCACCTCAGTCATGTCGTGTGAAAAGCTTGGTCTAAAGCGCTTTTCCCAGGGACGGAGCCTGATTGGCGGAATCCGACCCGCTCTTGAAGTGTTTTCCAGTTAGCTCCGTAATTGTGCTTTAACTGCCAGGTGTTCAAAATAAGATTTGTGGTGGCAAACTAAATATCCAATTAGTTTCCTAACCAGTACGCCTTTTATACTAGTAACCTGAATGCACAAAGTAAAATGGACCCAACAATGGCAAATATATCTCATTAGTTTGCTAACCAGTGCGCCTTTTCTAATCTGAGTGCAGAAAGTAAAATGCGCTCAACATTTTATTTCTAATTAGTCCCCAGGTCGCTCCAACCAGTACGCCTTTTCCAACCTGAGTGTACCATCGTCTGCGCATGCCTGCATCTGGTGGGTTCACACGATTGTCTGCACATGGAACCAGCCTCTACCAGTCTCTACCAGCCTCTACCAGCCTCTACCAGTCTCTACCAGTCTCTACCAGTCTCTACCAGCCTCTACCAGTCTCCACACGCAAAAATAGTAGAAATTGTCCAAGTAGACAGATAACACACCAGGGGAGGTTAAAGTTAAAGTTTGCCCATGCATCTACAGACGCGTAGGGTGGCGCCCATCTCCACTTCGAAGCCCTTGGGCCACACATTTGTGCAAGTCAATACAGCTGGGGGCTGGTCCGCTGGTAGTGATGTATGTTTAACCAGGGGAGGTAGCCGGCTCAAAACCACTTTTCGACCCCCTACTATCGTAATTCCACCGGATGCCATGATACCACCACATGAGAAAAAGGACACGATTTAAGAGATGTGCCGATGCAGGGCCAGTTGGTGTTGGTATAACAGGGTTTCTTTCATCATTGAATACCACAGCTTAATTTTTCAAATTGTTTAGGTGATGCTAGAGTTATATTTCCAAACTAGAGCCCGGCCGGACAGCTTTTGGGAATGACAGACATGAGAATAACATTTGTTTTTTCGTTTCCGCAAGCATCCCGGCCGGGCCCCGGTGTAAACTTGTGCCGTGTGTAAACCTCTGCACGTGGGTCTGCACATAGCCCTGATGTTATGTCTTGGTGATCGTGACGAAAAAGACACCAAACTACACAAGACGTAAAGAGAATAGTTGTGGGCATTATTTTTGTATATTTATCTACGCATACCTTTCTATTTGTCGTTTCCACGAAAAGCCCAGCCATGCCTATACTGCAGCACTGTGGTCATCATGACGTGACCAGTTGTGACAGGCTCTGACGTGGGAGGTCATCATGCAGAAAATTTCCAGGAACTTGACTATACATAGATCGCCTGGGAGCGGAATGATGCCGGCATGTGATAATGGTAGTAATCAAATGTAGACAGTCTGTAATAGAGAGGGCTTTCATCAGTTGGACGCACACTGGGATCCATTCAAAGCTATAAACGGTGCAAAACAACAGCAGATTCGGCTTGAACAACAACAACTGTGGCGTCGTGTTGCATAACGTTAGGATGTTTGGCTCAAAAGTCCAGAGATCGTGGGTTTGAGACCCTGGATATGCTCGGGCGTTGTCATCACTCATAGTTTTTTAACTCATGCGTGTATTTGGGAACCGATGGAAAAAAACATGCAATTCAGCCAGATGGCTGCTAAATGTTTTAAATAAAGTTACGTTGTGCAATAAATAAACTATTCATTGATTCATTAATTCATTGATTCATTAATTCATTGATTCATTGATTGATTCATTGATTGATTGATTGATTGATTGATTGATTGACTGATTCATTCATTCATTCATTCATTCATTCATTCATTCATTCATTCATGCATTCACTCATCCATTCATTCATTCATTCATTCATTCATTCATTTGTCATGCTGACTCAACAGGTAGTTATTCCCCTGGTGGCGCCTTGTCCTCTCCAGGGCATGGGGAGTGATGCAAATCAGTGCATGGCTGAAACGAGACGGAGGTTCGCCAGGCCTCCATCCGGGTGATCTGTAGTGAATCGCCAACTCCCGACAGAAGGGTTTGCACCAGCGCACCCCGTGGTATGCTCCTGCTGTGATTGGACCAAACAATTAACCTGATACTTGAAACGTCTGGCCGTTAACAAGATTTATCCAGTTGCTTGAGGATCTTTTGCACTGAGCATCTTTTTCCCTGGCTGTCTCATCTTGATCGACCTGAGGGGGATTCCACTAATTTGCGCAAATGTCAGGTAATTAGAGTAAAGTACTCCAATGCCCCCGGGATACAATCAGCCTTCAGAAGTCTCGTACTGCCCTTTTAAAGTTTTGTCAAGCGGCCTATTATTGAGAATTAGGCTAACTTTCATCACGGAGGAATAAAGAAAATGTAGAATTCGGCATTATAAAAGACATTTCTGTACAAAGACAAGTACCTCAAGCAATGATCACATCAAGGAGGTAAATGGAAAGTCACGAGGAAACATTTACATGTACACCCAACATAAAAGAAATGGCTCAATACATGACAAGTATTTGGGTCAAGACACATACATGTCTGGTCTGGGTGTAATCCTAGCCAGTTTTCGAGGCAATCAAGAAATAGTTCCATCAATTTTTGCAACGTTCTCTTGTAATTGTGTGGTTCTTTTGAGTAGTTTTAGGATCTATATGTACGAATTGGCGAAGAAATTTAAAAAAACATGAAGATTTCTTAGCCAGACTTTACATGAGCCAAGGCCTATTAGCAACCAACACTTGTCCATGTTTACGAGCTTATAGGAATATTGACATGCAAAACAAACAATTGACATGATAAACAAACAAATAAACAAATGCAAAGTTAGATTGCATTGATGAAGGTATGTCAGTTTCTTAGAATTGTTACATATTAGCGATATCTCAACTGCCATGTATGAACAAGTATCTATAACTTTTGTACGTGTTACTATGGCAATGCAGATAAATTCTTTCTTCTGTATTTCCATCTCCCCAGCAACAGTAGTTGAAATAGAGTTTGAGACCATGAAAAACACGGTTTGTAGAGGGGGTATTTTCGGCTAGACTTCGGTACCAAAACACGTCTGACGTCACCTGGTAACAGCCGCTACTGTTGTTCACCGCCCGGGCTGTTTTCCCGCCGGCTGGCGCGTCTGCTTTTGGCGCGATGACGTCAGAACGTGACGTCAGACCCTGCCATTGCCGCCTCTGCTCATCGTCGCGCCGTTCTAAACAGTCCGTGAGGTGGTCATGGCTGGTTGAGTCACGTCAAAAGCCACCGGCAAGCCGTCACATTAACCATGTTTGGAAGGACGCTTATGTAAAGTTAGAAATTACACGGTCTGTGACATTTCCAGTTCGGTAACTCTCTCTGCAAAGCACTAAAAAAACATCACGATGTATCTATTTTTCATCATAGCAACGGACAGTGCTATATATGAGCTGTCAACAGACACGTTTTCACACACAAGTAACTTAGATAAATGAATCATAAAAAGAGAATTATTCTATTTTAAAAATGTCTTCTCTATCTTCTTAATTGAAACATGTAGACAAATGTGTAGACAAATTTACAGTTTTCTGTTACAAGATAGTTTTTAGATGGCGTCAACATGTCGTACTTGTGCACATTTCTAGCAACATTATGGGAGGATTGTACAACAGCAGAAAACAGGACTAGTTCACCAGGCACACAACCTCCATCAATCCATCTGTGCTCTCCATAAACAAGTTTGATTTTTTTTATCATGGAAGCTCATCTGTGTTGCTAGTAATCATGGTACAATGATAAAATTTCTTCCAAAACGAAGGTGTACACGCATCAAATTTTCAATTTTTCAAATTTTCAACGACCACTGTCGCCTTCTTCAATACTGATCACTAACTCTTCAGAACGTAAATTCGCGAGAGTTTTTTTTTTTTAAGTTGATCATCTTTTTTAATTTGATGTTTGTGTTATCAGCTACTGTCTGCAACCATTCTTACCTGTTCATGATCGTTTCTTTAACCTAACCTCTCGTTTTTTCTGAAACTCGTTCGAACCGGCTGGGCCAGGGATGTGTACCTAAATGTGACATTGGGTCAGGCTCAGGTTTAGGTACAGATCACAAAAAGATTGTTTTTAGATTGTTTGTGCAATGCAATTTATTTTGACAAACTGTTACTAGCTATATAGGGGAAGCAGCGCCGTGGTTAAAGTTTTTTTTAGTTTTACTTTTAGGTCTTATAACGACACCAGAGTCCAGAATTTATAATTAAGAGAGACCCACGCCCAAAAGGAAACCGGCAGGCCAAAACCATAATTGTGTTACAACCTTTCCTATTGGACATCTGAAATTGTCTTCATTCATAGTTAGAGTATAAAAGACCTGTTTCTTCCAGATCTCTTCAGTGTCATTGACGAAGGATAGTGGATTCTATCCGAAACGTCTGACCGTTTCAAAACCATATCCAGTTGCTTGAGTAACTATTTTTGGCGCATAATTGTG
Organism: Branchiostoma floridae x Branchiostoma belcheri; assembly: GCA_019207045.1. NCBI lineage: Eukaryota > Metazoa > Chordata > Leptocardii > Amphioxiformes > Branchiostomatidae > Branchiostoma > Branchiostoma floridae x Branchiostoma belcheri. The sequence continues at coordinate 475,613 of CM033025.1, read as the reverse complement.
TTTGGCCGACACTGTTCAATCCAATTGCCCGGCACTGCATCAGACGTTCCTGTTGACGTGTTTTCTGCTGTATGTCATCATCATCATGTCGTTCCGTCAGCCAGGCCACGGCCTTCACGTTAGCTTCTTGCAGGTCCTGGTTGAAGATGTCATGTGTCATGTTTTGTCCAGTGGTGCCATTGATATTAGCCAGTCTGCTTGAGTGCGACACCACCTTGTACTGTATCCTATAGTTCCGAAAATAACGTCATCAGGTTGGTAGATCATAGGATATAAGAGGTTTCTTTTCACAACCAGTTTTTCTCACCTGCTGACGTTTCGATGTCTGCCAGACATCTTCCTCGGAGCGAGAAGCAGAACTCCAGTTAGAAGCTCTAATGAAGATGTCTGGCAGATGTCTGAAGATGTCGAACGTCAGCAGGTGAGAAAAACTGGTTCTGTAAAAGAAAACTTTTATGTCCTGTATCATATAGTGTTATTTTAATAAGAAAACCAGTTCTCGCTGGCGGAGACTCCCAGACCCGAGCGCCTGCAGGAATACTCAGTCTCTAAGACGATAATGGGAAAATTGATTCCGTTCGACGGTTGCCAGGGCAACCAGCCTGGCAGGTGACAGTGACGTCCGAGTGGCGGCTGGGATAGGTCAGCTGTGTGAGCTCACCAGTATTTCCTCAAGTCGCCGTGAACTACCGACACTGACAATGGTTCCCGTTGTTCTGAACGTGAAATGTCCCCAAGGCAGATTTAGACACAATTAGCCAAATTTCAGTGACAACTGTGGTTAAGTCCAAGGTTCCCTTCCGCCAAGGATATTATGTCTTCATTGGCGTTTAGTTCCAATTTTGACGGAAATACAAAGGTCATGCTTTTTAGTTTTGAGCGTTAGTTGATCTTGTAAAAGCTCATCTGTCACCGCGAGCCTAACAATAACAACAGCTCCAGTTGTTCTGTGCGTTAAATGTCTCCAAGCCAGGTTTAGACTCAGTGAGCCCAGTCTCAGTTACAACTGTACGCTAAGCTCATCGAAAACAAAAACCAGGATCCAAGAATCTCTTCCGCCAAGGTTATCATGTCTCGGTATTGAGTTCTGCTTTCGACGGCAATAACAGGCCATGCTTTCGTTATGAGCGTTAGTTCGAATTCGCAGAATAAGGTAACGGGCGGATATCTCTCCTTTTGTAGCTAGGGTTTTGACAAGAAGTGATCAGATGATTGTCTAACAGGTAAACCTGAGAGTTATAGCAAAGGTGAGACACGTCTGTTCCCTTATTTAGTTACTCAGAGCAGGGTCTACAGACAACAAGGCTTGGACAATGTTCTTTTGTCTCACAGAAATCAGGAGCGTTACAGTTTGCCATTGGCAGCTGCATCATAAATTTCCAGCCAGCTAATTCAATTCACTTTCACTTCACTTTATTTATTTAACCAGGAGTAATAACCTAGATCAAACCTAGACCTGTTTTTCAGGCAACACTGGGCAGAAACAACACAATAACATTAAATAACAACACTAAATTCATAGTTCCGTGTTTGCTAGTGTTCTTAGTCCAATGAGTATACAAAGACAGAGGACCATTGGATCCAACAACACTGTACGTGTATGACGGAGTTATACTTGGAGCGTAACGCAACAGTTTTCTACATTACGTGCAGGTATAAGCTGGGCGAGAACATCTTCCTACTGCAGGTAACATATGCCTGGATAGCACGGGACACAGATCAGAACCTACAGAAGAAACAGAGGATACTCCAAGTGCAGTGAGATACCAGCTTAACCGAACCTAGCTGTTCACTATCACCTCAGTCATGTCGTGTGGGAAACTTGGTCTAAAGCGCTTTTCCCAGGGACGGAGCCTGATTGGCGGAATCTCTCCCGCTCTTCAAGTGTTTTCCAGTTAGCTCCGTAATTGCGCTTTAACTGCCAGGTGTTCAAATTAAGGTTTGTGGTGGCAAACCATATCCAATTAGTTTCCTAACCAGTACGCCTTTTATACTAGTAACCTGAATGCACAAAGTAAAATGGACCCAACAATGGCAAATATATCTCATTAGTTTGCTAACAAGCGCGCCTTTTCTAATCTGAGTGCAGAAAGTAAAATGCGCTCAACATTTTATTTCTAATTAGTCCCCAGGTCGTTCCAACCAGTACGCCTTTTCCAACGTGAGTGTACCATCGTCTGCGCATGCCTGCACTTGGTGGGTTCACACGATTGTCTGCACATGGAACCAGCCTCTACCAGTCTCTACCAGTCTCTACCAGTCTCTACCAGCCTCTACCAGTCTCCACACGCAAAAATAGTAGAAATTGTCCAAGTAGACAGATAACACACCAGGGGAGGTTAAAGTTAAAGTTTGCCCATGCATCTACAGACGCGTAGGGTGGCGCCCATCTCCACTTCGAAGCCCTTGGGCCACACATTTGTGCAAGTCACTACAGCTGGGGGCTGGTCCGCTGGTAGTGATGTATGTTTAACCAGGGGAGGTAGCCGGCTCAAAACCACTTTTCGACCCCCTACTCTCGTAATTCCACCGGATGCCATGATACCACCACATGAGAAAAAGGACATGATTTAAGAGATGTGCCGATGCAGGGCCAGATGGTGTTGGTGTAACAGAGTTTCTTTCATCATTGGATACCACAGCTTAATTTGTCAAATTGTTTAAGTGATGCTAGAGTTATAATTCCAAACTAGAGCCCGGCCGGACAGCTTTTGGGAATGACAAACATGAGAATAACATTTGTTTGTTTCGTTTCCGCAAGCATCCCGGCCGGGCCCCGGTGTAAAATTGTGGCGTGTGTAAACCTCTGCACGTGGGTCCCCACATGGCCCTGATGTTATGTCTTGGTGATCGTGACGAAAATTATGATGTTAAAGACACCAAACTACACAAGACGTAAAGAGAATAGTTGTGGCATGGGCATCATTTTTGTATATTTATTTATTTATTTACGCATACATTTCTATTTGTCGTTTCCACAAACAGCCCAGCCAGGCCTACATTGCAGCACTGTGGTCATCGTGACGTGACCAGTCGTGACAGGCTCTGACGTGGGAGGTCATCATGCAGAAACTTTCCAGGAACTTGACTATACATAGATCGCCTGGGGGCGGAATGATGCGGTTATAATGGTAGTAATCAAATGTAGACAGGTGTAATAGAGAGGGCCTTCATCGGTTGGACACACACTGGGATCAATTTAAAACTATAAACGGTGCAAAACCAAACAGCAGATTCGGCTTGAACGACAACAACTGCGGCGTCGGGTTGCATAACGTTAGGATGTTTGGCTCAAAAGTCCAGAGATCGTGGGTTTGAGACCCTGGATATGCTCGGACGTTGTCATCACTCATAGTTTTTTAACTCTTGCGTGTATTATTTAGGGAACCGATGAAAAAAACACATGCATTTCAGCCAGATGGCTGCTAAATGTTTTAAATGAAGTTGCGTTGTGCAATAAATAAACTATTCATTGATTCATTAATTCATTGATTCATTCATTGATTCATTCATTCATTCATTCATTCATTCATTCATTCATTCATTCAACAGTTGCCATGCTGACTCAACAGGTAGTTATTCCCCTGGTGGCGCCTTGTCCTCTCCAGGGCATGGGGAGTGATGCAAATCAGTGCATGGCTGAAACGAGACGGAGGTTCGCCAGGCCTCCATCCGGGTGATCTGTAGTGAATCGCCAACTCCCGACAGAAGGGTTTGCACCAGCGCACCCCGTAGTATGCTCCTGCTGTGATTGGACCAAACAATTAACCTGATACTTGAAACGTCTGGCCGTTAACAAGATTTATCCAGTTGCTTGAGGATTTATTGCACTGGGCGTCTTTTTCCCTGGCTGTCTCATCTTGATCGACCTGAGGGGGATTCCACTAATTTGCGCAAATGTCAGGTAATTAGAGTAAAGCACTCCAATGCCCCCGGGATACAATCAGACTTCAGAAGTCTCTTACTGCCCTTTTAAAGTTTTGTCAAGCGACCAATTATTGAGAATTAGGCTAACTTTCATCACGGAGGAATAAAGAAAATGTAGAATTCGGCATTATAAAAGACATTTCTGTACAAAGACAAGTACCTCAAGCAATGATCACATCAAGGAGGTAAATGGAAAGTCCCGAGGAAACATTTACATGTACACCCAACATAAAAGAAATGGCTCAATACATGACAAGTATTTGGGTCCAGACACATACATGCCTGGTCTTGGTGTAATCCTAGCCAGTGTTTGAGGCCATGAAGAAATAGTTCAATCAATTTTGTAACGTTTTCTTGTAACTCTATGATACTCTAGACTCATCATGTTGATATTTTGATACTTATTCATAGAGGTTCATGTACAACGTACACATGTTTGTTCAGATATATAGTTGTAGTAGACCTTACGAAAGTCTCTCAACTTTTGGTGTACTGTATCAATAAAGATCATCTGATAGTATGTAACTTGGTGGATCTTTTAAGGAGTTTAAGGATCTATATCTACGAAGTTGCGAAGAAATAAAAAGCATGACGATATCATAGCCAGGCTTTACATGTGCCAAGACCCATCAACAACCAACACTTGTCCATATTTACGGGCTATAGGAGTTTCGACATGCATAGTTAGAGTGTATCTACTGTTATTCATGTAGTGTTTTAGTTTCTTAGTCAGATATTATCGATATCTCAACTGCCATGGATGAACTAGTACAGCATCTATAACTTTTGTACCTGTTACTATGGCCATGCAGATAATTTTTTTTCTTCTTCTGTATTTCCATCTCCCCATCAACAGTAGTTGAAGTGGGGTTTGAGAGCACGAAGAAGACGGTTTGGAGAGGGGTAAGGAGTATTTTCAGCCAGACTGTTGGTACCCAAACACGTCTGACGTATATATGGTAACAGCCGCTGCTGTTGTTCACCGCCCGGACTGTTTTCCCGCCGGCTGGCGCGTCTGCTTTTGGCGCGATGACGTCAGAGCGTGACGTCAGAACCTGCCATTGCCGCCTCTGCTCATCGTCGCGCCGTTCTAAACAGTCCGTGAGGTGGTCATGGCTGGTTGAGTCACGTCAAAAGCCGCCGGCAAGCCGTCACATTGACCCTGTTTGGAAGGACGCTTACGTAAGTTAGAAATTACACGGTCTGTGACATTTCCAGTTCGATAACTCTCTCTGCAAAGCACTAAAAAAACATCACGATGTATCTATTTTTCATCATAGCAACGGACAGTAATAATGAGCTGTCAACAGATACGTTTTCACGCACAAGTAACTTAGATAAATAAAGCATAAAAAGAGAATTATTCTATTTCAACAATGTCTTCTCTCTCTTATTAATTGAAACATGTATAGACAAATTTATAGTTTTCTGTTACAAGGTAGTTTTTAGATGACGTGAACATGTCGTACTTGTGCACATTTCTAGCAACATTATGGGAGGATTGTGCAACATTGTGGAAAACATGACTAGGCACATGACCTCCATCAATCCATCTGTGCTCTCCATAAACAAGTTTGATTTTTATCATTGAAACTCATCTGTGTTGGTGCTGTCATTCCTGTTCATTGTCGTTTCTTTAACCTCTCGTTTTTTTCTGAGATCGTTCTGAAACTCGTTCTAACCGGCTGGGCCAGGGATGTGTACCTAAATGTGACCTTGGGTCAGGCTCAGGTTTAGGTACAGATCCAGATCTGGGCCAGGAATTGGAGATCAGAATCTTTATTGAGTCTTTGACATACGAATACAAGATGAAAGACGGATTAGAATACCTAGGTCAATCTTTTTCTGGAGTTGCGACGTTTAGAGGGTGCAAGGTAAGACATTAAAAAGAACAATCATGTGCGTCTGTAGTGGCTGGCACTTGTGTGGCCCAAGGGCTACTCGAAATGGAGATGGGCGCCACCCTAAGCATCTGCACAGATGTACGGGCAACTTTAACTTTTTTAACATCACATCAGGCGTTGATGTTTAAGAGCCGATTCTGACCTCTGGATGTTATGCCTTGTCTGTCCGTAAAATTCTCCATATTTCCCAGTTTTTGCAATCAGGCCAATTCTAAAACTGTCAAGAGCCAACTGCAGTACTTAGTCTCGGCTGGGACCCTTCAGTGGGCGTTGATCTTCAATCGGCAGATAAAAATCTAGATTTCATCTCTTTTTTGGCCATAAATGTTTTATATCTTAACCAGTACTGTATCGGAGATCCGAGCAGTTCTAAAATTGTTATGAGCAAAAATGAGAATATAGTTGTAACTCACGAGTAAACAAGACGCTGAGTAGGTCCAAATCTGTACCGAGCAAAACTCGGTGCTTTATTCGGAGCTGTTAAACAAGACCCAGAGGAGACGCTCATGCTGAAGCAGCGGAATCTGACATCTGGATTTAGCCTCCGAACGTCAGCCTCTGACGTCAGACAGACTCTTCTCTCTGATGTGCCGCCCTAATTTGGTGACAAATAAAGACAACTTGGCGGGTTCGGAGAAATGGAGACGGTCTATAATTGCGTCTTTACGCAGAAACTGTCGCTAAGTCATTCCGACATCCAGTCAACACCGCGGCAACTTCTGCTGTTTGTGAAGTGGCGAGTGGTAATCTCCAAGCAGATCCTACGGTAACATTAGATAGTATCAAAAGCTGGCAGATGAGTGAAGCCGGCCTAGGAGTGTGTTTCGCTACTTGGCCAGTTTGGTACTATCTTATGCCATCATAGGATCTCCTAGGATAGAATGTTGCACCAGAGTTTGATATCTACAAAACATGGCGACTTTTTGGGGTCTCGTGATTCAGTATTTAAATCCCTACAATGCACCGGCTACCGGCGGCACAAGACAGGCCAAGCAGACTCCATTAGCCACCGGTGGGGTTTGAAACTGCTTGGCCGGCTCTTGATACTGGCTGATGCCAACGGGAAAACTGCATCTTCATCTGTGTTCAGAAGTTCGCAGGAATTTGTCAGATCATCAGCAACCCTGTCGGGCACTTCCGGGTTGTCACTTTTGCAAATACAATATCCTCATTTACCGTGGAAAGTCGCCAGGGGGCCCAAAAGATGACATCTCCCGTTTGATGTCACAACCTGCCAACAGAATGGATATAAAACCAATCAATCTATGTGGGGTTTCCTTTTCAATTATCCTGGTGAACAACAAAGACACGCACACAAATGCTGCCTAAAGTATACACCCTTGTACGAGAGTAACCATGTTGTGCGAGAGAGCAGGGAGGAGGCAAATGTCCGACATTTTCACAGAAGGACACTTTCGGATTTCACTTCAACAAATGTAATGTCCTCTCGGTGAAGAAACAGCCCGAATGGAAAGTAGATTAGATTTGTATCTGAAGTTTTACACCCACCTTTCGGCTTTTGATACTGACTGATGCCACCGGCGAATCTCTTTGGTTACATTGCACACTAAGGCTTTCCTCAGAAGTTAGCAGGGACTTGTCAAATCACCAGCATACCTGTCAGGCACTTCCGGAGTTCCACATTGGTAAATGCAATATCCTGATTTACCGTGGAAAGCCGCCAGGGGGCCCACAAGCTAATAATGTCCCGTTTGTTATCACAACCTGCCTACACATCCAATCAATCCTTGCATTTAACAACACATGGATAAATAGAAAACCAATTTACTAACACATTGATGAATAGAAAACCAATCTATGCAGAGTTTTATTTTTTATTTCTTTCAATTACCCCGGTGACATACAAAGACACGCACACAAATGCTGCCTAAAGTAAAACCTTTCAGACGACGGTAACCATGCTGGGGAAGATGTGGTGAATATCCGCCATTTTCACAGCGGAACGTTCTCAGTTATCAACTTCAGCAAATTTGATAGCCTCTCAGTAATGAAACATCTGTCAAGCCTGGTAGAGAAGTAGATTAGATTTTTTTCATCTCATATTTCACACCCACTATTTGATGATTTACACAATTCGGCATGTCAGAACAAAAACCTACTTTTTGCTACAAATAGAACATGTAACAATTCGTCTTGTTACTGAATAAATATTACGCGAAGAAAGGATCAAACGCACGCGAAATAGGTTACGTCATCATCGTCGCGGGCTACTTGCCCGGACCAGGTCCACTCTCTCCTTCCAAACGTCTCTGTCCCCCAAAGCGTTCTCTAAGTCCTCCCGTAGGTTACGTACACCGACGTAAAGTAATATCTGCCTCTTGATTAGTGGACATGTAAGACAGAGGCTTTTTCATCTGGGTTTCCATTACCTTAATTTTGTGTAGGAAGACGTTAGTGAATATTACTTAGTCAGGACAGAAAGATAATAACGTTAACATCAATCCAGCCTTTACAACTGGACATTAAACAATGTCTGACGTTTTAGATGTCTTCTGGCAGTTACAGGAACAGACAGCACTTTGGAACGGTGGTCTAACGTTACCAAAAGTATATAAATCTGTATATATTCTAACACGTTTGATAACTGTAAAAGATTCTAAATGTCCACGATATGTTGTCCATGATACATCTATGTTAGTACATGAGCAATTCAGGGCCAATTTCTGAATCCTGCGAATCTGTACTTTTTAATGGACCCAATAAACCATTATTATTATTAAAAGCAGGCTCCAGCTTTGTACCATGAGAGGAAATTCTACAATCAAGAATGACAAACATCAAACAGTTGGTGAAATTCCTCCAGGCTAGACTGTATCAGTTACAGAGTGATATGCCAAGCAATCAATCAATGAACCGATCAATGAACCAATCAATAATACATCAGATGGTTTATCGATAAAAAAAAATCTTTGCAGTCTAAGGCTGGATAAAATTGTCCTTCTGCACATGAAGATATTTCTGTGTCGTGTCGTCAACCTACAGTCGTTTAGCTGGCTGTATGAAAGATTCCTGCATGGCGTTGACGTAAACCGTCCCCTTGCCGGCAGGTGACACAAAATGGTAGACAAACAATCATGGCAAACAGTATAGCAAGCGACTACTCTAAAGTCTAACGCTAAATGTAACTTCTTGGGTTTGACTTCTTTTCCTGAGACAGTAAAAGTGACATTTTTATAGGAACCCCATTGTACAGTCATGATGTACGGTATTGCCATTATAACATTAACTTTCAACTGTCTTCGAAGAAGAAGTCAAACCCCTTAACCTATTCTGTACCGTATGTGCATTCATCCACTTAATATTTGTATGTTAGAATTTAGATGTATTTAGACCTCATTCATTCATTTCATGTACCTAGTCTTTCTTCACTTGCAATTAGCCCCATGGGCATGAATTTGCAATAAAACATTATCATTATTATCGTCTCCCTCTGCTTCCAAAAAAAGAAGTCAAACCCAACCTGTTTAGAAATAGCAACTCTAGTATTACAGTAGAATATTGTTCATAACTGTCCATTGTCACTTGTATATCTACTTTGTTTATACCATGTACATGTGCTTGCAATTAGCCCTCGGTTACGAACTTGCAAATAAATAAACTTCTTCTATTAATGTCTGCCATGTTCCCGGGTGAGCACAGCCACCACTGGGTGCCCCACGGTGATGCTGAAGAGGGGAACCTGGACTGCAGCCGCCTCTGTACACCGCTAGGTACGTCTGGAGTTCAATCATAAACACTCACAGAATATCATGTTGTTACAGTTCGTGCAGTTCATCCTCGTAGTACGAGGTGCCACGATGGTGCCATGGTGTCATACACTTGCTATATTTACTTAGAACATTTAGAATATATCGTGTTGTTACAGTTCAGTTCATCCTTGTAGTACGAGGTGCCACGATGGTGCCATGTTGTTGCAGCCTTGCTATATCTAATCAAAACATTAAAAACATATCATGTTGTAACAGTTCAGTTCTTTCTCGTAATACGAGGTGCCACGAAGGTGCAATGGTGTTATACACTCGCTATATTTTCTCAGAACATTTAAAATATATCATGTTGTTACAGTTCAGTTCATCCTCGTAGTACGAGGTGCCGCGATAGTGTCATGGTGTTATACACTTGCTATATTTAATCAAAGCATTTAAAATATATCATGTTGTAACAGTTCAGTTCTTTCTCGTAATACGAGGTGCCACGAAGGTGCTATGGTGTTATACACTCGCTATATTTTCTCAGAACATTTAGAATATATCGTGTTGTTACAGTTCAGTTCATCCTCGTAGTAAGAGGTGCCGCGATGGTGCTATGGTGTTATACACTTGCTATATGTACTCAAAACATTTAGAATATATCATTTTGTTACAGTTCAGTTCATCCTCGTAGTACGAGGTGCCGCGAAGGTGCTATGTTGTCACAGGTTTGCTACATTTACTCACACAGAAGACCTTTGGTCCAATTATACCCAGTTTTAGCCAGCTGCCGCTCTGTGAGAATTTCATGAAGTTGACGACAATCAAGATAAATCAATCCCATCATGCCCGCCCACTCGCGAACTGCCACTATGGATCCGTAAATAGTTTCATCAGGCTGGTAGATGAAAAACAAAGTCTCCTTCATTATGATCAGACGACATTATCCAAACACATCTCAAGCTACATATTTAACATTATTAAGTCTTCTTCATTCTGATCAAACGACATTATCCAAACACATCTCAAGCTACATATTTTACATTACTAAGTCTTCTTCATTCTGATCAAACAACATTATACAAACACATCTCAAGCTACATATTCAACATTACTAAGAAACGAGAAGAAGCCGAACAAATGTATTAGAGTAGTTTTAGAACCCATGTTTTAGAAATAGTCTTAGAAACCATGTGTACTGTATTATTACCTTTTGTCTCTATATGCCTGTACTTAGCCCGATAGGGCATGAATGTGCAATAAGGGCTACTATTTTTATCATTATTATTTAAGCAACCTTCTTAATTAACGACGGCTGTGTAACGATAAAGAATTTGTTCAAACATCACAATAGACATGTTCAGACATCTGTCCAGTGGTGGATGGAATCCGATTTACAGAATTACATGCAGGTCACTACCTATATGTTGATTTATTCATACCTATAGATATCCATATATGTGTTATTAGTTGTACTGTAAGTAGCTGTTATACATGTAGACCTTACGAAAGTCGCTGTACTTTCGTCGTGTCTCAATAAAGATCTATTATTTGTACACCGTCTCTGGCTACAACCTTTTCTAACATTTTCGTACAGTCAAGTTGTACAATAGTGAACAAAAAAAGCAGCAGGATATACCAAGAAAATATCCAGGTTCTCAAGATGTTGAAGGTGTTATCGGGATTGACATCCTGACGCAGACTTCGTAAATCAATCGATATCCACGATTTGTTCAATCAGCTAATGGAGGAATGTCGCCCCCGCATTTGAAATCTAACATCTCATCTAATCAACTCATCCCACCCTTAGTCTCGTTACTTTTACATAACCACTGGCTTCACAGAAGATCCCCTCTCCGGTACAAACTACTTCTTTCTTTATTCTTTATTTCAGGTTAAAAACCCATAGACACACAAAAGATACATACATATACATTAAAATCTCTACCTGTACAATAAGTCATAACAGTTCTGGAAAAAAGAATTTCTGTAGAACATGTCTGACATACTTCATACATTCATCCGTTCATAGTTTGATTCCTCCCTTTCATTCATTCCTTTCATTCATTCATCCATTCAGTCTATCCATTCATTTCCTTCCATTCATTCGTTTTTTATTTAATCAGGAAAAACTCATTTGGACGCCTTATATTAGGGCCATATCTAAGAGCGAAAAAACGTTCGGTGTTTAGAAAGGGGGAGAAGCGCCGAACCTCTAGGAAATGTTTTATTTTTCAACTACACATTTTACACCACATGTCGATAGGATAAAAAGATAAGACAAGAATGCTTGTATACATTCTTCATTACAACTTGATAAGAATCAGAGGACTGATCGAAAGGTTATTGGGAAGCGCTTTATTTTGTGTACGGATATCAAGTGTTAAAATTGTAACATAATGTTTACTACCGTCACAGATGAACTTACATTCAAGTAAAAAAAATGGTTCTATTGAGTGCTAACCTGGCATGGTGCAGTGTTACGGGAGTGTTTATTGAGTTAGTGCGCTGGGAGCGTGTGGGCGGACTGATGCTGGTACAGACACGTAGGCCATGTTAACCTGACTATCATTGCTTCCATGTACGGTTTGGTGTGTCAATATGGCTATTTAGATACACTCTCCCTTTTTCTATGCATTAGTTATTTTCCATTAGCCATGTGCAATATGTTTACAGTGTAGGTGTTATGAATTGCAATTATACCAATAGATTTTAATTCCATGTGTAGCAATGAACATATAAAAACACGTGCAACTCATCCAACTGGCTGGAAATGTTTTATTGAAGTGCAATAAATCATTCATTCATTCATTCATTCATTCATTCAGTCAGTCAGTCATTCATGCATTCATCCATCCAGTCATTCATTCATTCGTTCATTCTCTCATCCATCCATCCATTAACCCAGTAATTCATTCATTCATTCATTCATTCATCCAGTCATCCATCCATCCATTCATGGAGCTGGAAGACGGCGTCCTTGCAAATTAAGGTAAGATGTTTGTATCCAAGCTGAGTTCTTGATCCTCATGGAAGAAAAAACATAATCATTGAGAAAATGTCACATTTACATCTGCATTTTCTTCCCCTTCAGCACACCTGCTCATTACTACCTGTACAGCAGCTTAAATACGTTTTTGTTATAACATTGCTTAAATACAAATGTACTATTTGTTTTTAAGAATAAAGCTTGGAAAAAAACAACACCTGCTCATTAGCACCAGTGAGCCGTACACAGGACCCATTGACACGGGGCATCTCTGTTTGTGACTAAACAGCCGCTGTGACACCGGAGCGCTCGGTACGCTATTGTGTGAGAGCTGCCATTGTTGATCGGAGTGTTCCAATTATAACCATTACAGGATAGAACTCTTTCTTCGCTCGCATCTTGAGATCACTCCATGTTTAATGAGAACTCCGATTGTGCATTTAACAGTGGAGAGCATAATAAAAACTGAGATGTTATGTTCACTTGTTCCGTATGTGATTTTTTAAATGATATAAACTCATAAAAAACTTTTCTTCCTCTGCGTCTTTCATGTCAATCACGGACACGCTATGAAAAGAACTCCAGTTGTGCACGTAGGACTATAGAAATGTGGACAGTGACGAGAAGTCAAGATGACCTGTTTTGAAATGAAATTGTTGAATGAAAACGACTCTTGGAAAAATCTGGTTGGAGATTCGTCTTGAAATGTGCGAACTTCCTACTGCCGCTTGAGTTGTCCATCATGGCGTCCAACTTTCCTACAAACCAAAAAAAACTTGTTAGAACGCAATAGAATTCTTAATAAGTTTGTTACAGTCCATTTGCGGTGATTTTTTATCCCTGCAAAGCTTCAAAGATCTCTTACCACAACGGCCAATTCTCCAAACCTTTACTGGACCAGCCCCGGGCTGACATATTATTGGTGGGCCCATTTGGGCTTGTTTCTGTGCCCAAAGCATAAAATAACGATACAAATGATGTACTAATATGGTGAAGTAAATGTCAATATTATAAAGATTGTCTGATTCTAAGAATATGAGAAGTATAAATGATCTAATATTGCGTTGGGCTTCTTTGAGAAATATTTAGAGAATAACTCTACAACAGACCTGAGTCACCTTACAGATATACCCTATGACTGTGTGGCAAAGACTGACATTCACGTAGGGTTTGTGTGACTTCGGGTTTTACCTTGGTCAATATTGGCCCACGGAGGCTGCATACAAATCATGAACAGTCTATGTGCAGTATTCAAATACAATTCAATCTCTACAACTGGATTAAAAACGGATATTCACTTTCGGACGTTTCGAGTGACATCCATCACTCTTCTTCAGCGTCACCAGAATGAACTAGCAGAACAATTCCGTACAACTACAGCTAACTAGGAAAACTGGTTTAACCACTAAATCGTTAGGATCATATGCAAAAAAGTTACTCAAATGTAAATCATGTTAGCATAGTTTCCTATGGTCAGGCAACACCATAGGAAAAACTAATGTCCTTTGTGATGTAAGGCGGGGTCCCAAGTGCAGGTTTTCATAGACTTTTATACTGGTCTCTCCTGATAATCAGGTTTGTATCTATTCCCAGCCAAACGTTTATAGACGCAGATGCATACAAATGCTTCTAGTGAAAGTGAAGGTTCCATAGTCTGAGGCCCCGGGTGCAGCGGGCGGTCAATCCGCTGTGTCTGAGGCACGGTATCAAAATGTGGAGCCCAACCCTGTCCTTCCACCACCTTTTCCCTCATCAATCGAATTCATGTTCTCAGTTTTACACCTGTAAAATTGCCTTTCCCAAAAACACAGCGTCTCGGAATGTCTGAGGTCGAGCCTGTGATGTCTTGGTGCCACTTGAACTAAACGCTGTTACTGCATAAGGCATTCCCTTGTACGGGATCTATCTTTCACAATTCTGCCAAGTGCTGTCACGTCAAGCAGACGGGAGCATGACTCACAAAAACACAAGAAAGACAAAAAACACAAACAGCGCATAATGAATTCCTCCTCCGTAGATGGCGATCAGGTCTGCCTGAATGATCAGCCCCGTTGTTTTTCCTTTGAAGGCGATGAAATCACAAACCAGTAACACAAACCGGTAACAAGAATGAGTGGGCTCGCCTCGGGGTGTAATGTGCCTGTGCGTAAACGGAATAACAAATTGCAACGCGCGGGAGGTGTTGACGTGTGAGGCTCCAACATAGCGATGACGCGGTTCATCAAATCATCAGGCACGCCGCCTGTGATTGGCTGAGAGATCTGGTAGGCTGATTGGCAGGTCCATGGAACGATCTGTTTTGTGAGTGGGCGGAACGGTTAAAAGGGCCAGTAGCGCGGGGTCGCCATCAGACGGACCTTGTACGTCAGACGAGTGGTAAGTGCGCTGTACGTTGCTTATTTCATTGCCTACTTTGCCTGAGCCGCACTTGTATTTTTAATCCGTCGATTTGGATGTTATCAGGGTTTCGATGGTGCTAATCCTTATTTTGCATAGTGCTACATTGTACTATAGTTTCCACATCCAAACATTGCGCTATAGTTCTAACCCCAAGCCAAGATCATGACAAGAGTACTTGGATTTGGCAAAACATTATATGTTTCGGTAATGCTGCTTCATAGTCGAGCTCTCTAGCATTATCTGGACTTTGCTGGACTTCTCTCGCAAGTGGCCCGCTCGGTTCGAGCCCGCCCTCCTGTGCAGGGCCCGGTTTGATCTTGGCGTTGGTTCGCGGTGGGTAAGACTTTATCGCCGTAGCCTTGGTGCCGGATTCTGCCTCATCTCTGTGACATTTAGAGACATTTCCATGCGGCACTACCCACACAGAGCCTGGTGTTAAAGCTCTAAACACCGCAGGGCCTGCACAGTAGGCTGGCCGTGTTAAAGCTCTAAACACCGCAGGGCCTGCACAGTAGGCTGGCCGTGTTAAAGCTCTAAACACCGCAGGGCCTGCACAGTAGGCTGGCCGGGTGTCTCAGGTACGGGTCTGGAGCAGTCCACAAACATTTCCTGATCAATGTTTAGACATGGTTACAAAGATGCATCCAGGCCAGTTCACATTGTCTAACGATCTTTTCTCCTCCTCCCGTGCAGATATTTTTTCTCCAAGCCGTACGACTGGAAATGCGCGGACCGATGAAGCAGGTACGCCTGGTTGTGCTGGGCGCCGGCGGGGTGGGGAAGAGCTCGCTGGTCAGCCAGTTCATGCGGGGCGTCTTCAACACCTTCTACGAGCCCACCGTGGAGGAATGCTACCGACACTTCCTGCAATTGCCAGGTAAGAAAAGCACTTTATATTTCCCCGTTATAGAACGTAGCACTAGTGCTGGCAGGCTAGCAATAGCCGGAGGTCAGAATACCATTGGAGCTGCCCCCGGTCCTGAAAACCCCGCTATTGTTGCATTGCACTGTGGTGTGTAACTCTATAGCACACTGGTTCACCGGAGGGCAAAATACCATTGGAGCTGTCCTTGGCCCTTAAAACCCGGTTGCTGTTGCATTGCACCGTGGTGTGTAACTCTATAACACACTGGTACACCGGAGGGCAAAATACCATTGGAGCTGTCCTCGGCTCTTAAAACCCGGCTGTTGTTGCATTGCACCGTCTGGCTTTCCTGCAACTTAACAACACGCCAGTACACCGGTAGAGGGCAGGCAAAGGAATCCCTCAGGCCACAGAGGCTCATTTCACTAGTACTAGTTTTTAGAACGTAACAATATCGCAGGAAGGTTGCCTCCTGGTAACGAAGGTCATTTTGCAATCGAGCTGCCCTGGGTGCTGAAAATCCGGCGGTTGTTGCGAAACTATCTCACAGCACGGAAGGGCTTATAGTAACTGTATCGCATGTAATACACCGGTCTCCGGAAGACGTAAAACCCCAGTTCAAAGGGGCTGTGGTCAATATATACGTTTGAATGTGGTGTACGTGGGGGCTGTGGTCTTTATTTATCTATTTATTCATTGATCTTGTAAGGTCGTCCCTTCAGTTTTCGAGAAACTGGTCACTAGATATGTTTGTGAATATGGTGTACGTGGGGGTCGTGGTCACTATATATGTTTATAAATATGGTGTACGTGGGGGTCGTGGTCACTAGAGAAGCTTGTGACTGTGGTGTCCGTGGTGCGGGAATGGACATTTCGTGGCATTTTTGAACACGATCCACAATTATGTAATATAGGACTCGTTTGTGCTGGAAAACGAGTGGGCAGAGCTTATCTCGGTCAGTCACCTTGTCCGTGTGTCAAGTAGGCGACTGGAATTGGAAGAAGGGTTAACTGAAGGACCCTTACTGAGAAATAACATATTCTGATGTAAACTGGCGCAAACTGGTCCCTGGTCAGTCACCAAGGTTGGAAGTACAGACCCGAGGTAAGCTGAAAGCCGTTGCGAGACAGCAGAAAACAAAACCCTGTCAGTTTTCTGTGGTTAATGTAAACATACGCCTCCCACTTACAGCCGGCACCGCTAGCGCAGGCTCTGTGGATTCCGAGACATGACATTTAGATGTTTTCGCGAGAACCAAGGCGGCGTTTACAGAAGGATGACTTAGGAACCTTGACTTGTCTTAGGTGTGGGCGTGTTTGTATGTGTTTTGTCCTCAAAAGACTCTAGGGAATATCTTATCCTCTCACGCGAAATGCCATTGAAATGCTTACGTTTGGGAGAAAATATCATAGAAGTAATTATAAACTTCATCCTGCGATAGTTCTAATTCACAGCTGCAGACTTTTTGACCATTTCCTGCATTGATTGAAATAAGACTATTTGATTTTTATGCAGAGCTTTAAGACTAATCTAAAAATCTCGTTCTGTAAAAGAAACAAAGACTGGGTGCAAATAATTCTCCTTTCTTCATGGGTCGGTACGTATACCAGTCTGTGGCCCTGTGTATTGTGACTCAGTAATAGGCACTGTTCAGGTCAGTTCAGTTCAGTTCATCTTGCACTGCACGAGTAGGGAAACATGCATTAGCTTTGCTTTCCAACCTTGCGGTTCACGTTGCAGAGCTGTGGTTTGATAACGAGAGATCCAGGTGTAAAAAAACGTTTTCCTTTCTATGGTTTTTTTCTACAAAAACACTCGAGCTAAAAGCCAAGCCCGCTTCTCCCCAGACAGACGATAACACTCCAGCTCCGGAGAGCTCTGTGTGAAGCGGAGGTAGCGAAGCCACGTTAAGTTGCGCATTGCTGTTACTAAAGTTCAGTGACTCTTCATGAACACCAGGGTAACATTAAGTGTTCAAATGGCTTTTTGTTCTACGGTTACCCTATAAAAACACTCATGCTAGGTCTGAAAGCCAAGTCCCCGGTAAGATCATAACACTTCAACTGGAGAGGAAGATTGTGGGAACTGCCATTACATAGCTCCGGCGGCTCTTCAGCCTTTTAGCCCAAGTGGAAGTAATCCTCTGGATGGTGCTTCGCTCAGACACTCAGCACGCACGGGGCCTGGTACCCGACTCGAACTCAACCCGGTCATTGGCAACACTGTATCAGAATGTGTCTCCACCAGTCTGTTACAATTTTCAGTGCACGGCTTACTAACGAACCGTGTCCGACGAGGCAAGCTTACAACGTGTCCAACAGAGAAAAACAACAACAACAATACGCCGATTGTTTCTAACGTGGAGATAGGTTTTTACATGGTGTTTCCCACAAGGGGCGTAGCTCTCATTATGCGATCGCCTTGACAAAGCAAGCTTTTGATAACAAGAAAGCCGCCTAACTATCACCGCATTTCAGACGTATTGAATCCCCTTGTAGGTCGCTAATGACTGTCTAGACCGTCAGCTTCTAGCTGTTGGAGTCTTACAAAGTCTTGAGCTGTTGTCTAACATTTCTAACATGGTGCACTGGAGAGGCGCGAGCGAGCCTGCCACATACGGCTGCATAATTCATTCATTCATTCGATCGTTCGTTAATTCATACATTCATTCGCTCATTATTTATTCATCTATTTATTTATTTATTCATTCATTCATTCATTCAAACATCTATCCCTTATATCATTCATTCACTTGAAATAACCCTCCGGTGGGTTGATTCTTATCTTATTACTGAACGTAATTGATGCTGTTTAGCTGTTAGAGGGGATGATTTTGTATTGTTATTTCTTTCTATTTTCTTCATCAATTCGTCGATGTAGGTTAGACATCCAGGTAATAAGATACGCCAAAAATATTTACTCAAGCAACTGGATATGGTTTTGAAATGGTCAGACGTTTCGAATAGAATCCACTATCCTTCGTCAGTGACACTGAAGAGATCTGGAAGAAACAGGTCTTTTATACTCTAACTATGAATGAAGACAATTCTTCATCAATTTCTAAGTATTCCAACATTTGACGGATACCATTACTAGTTGGGGATTACTAACTGAATTGTAGCTGCTGTAAGGGAGTAGCCATACGTGTTTTTGTTACGCTCGCCGCATCAAACAAGCGATGGAGAGCATCATAAAACCACTTCCGGTGAATACGATGACAAGGTGATTGTGTTTAGTACTGACGTGGTGCCCAGAGGCCAGCTGACGCAGGCAAGGATTGACTTACCCCCAAATACGGCATGTCGGCCAGCGGCGGCTTCTGTGAAGTCTTCTGCCGTTCGCGCGTTTGACGTCACAGTGCGTATTCTAGCGGCCTGGCCGTCAGTAGAACGGAAGTCGGGCAAATAAAATATATCGCAGACTGTCAACACGTGGGAATATTTTGACGCTTGACGGAAGTGCTTCGTTGAATCTAATTAGCAAAGACCAATTGAGCTAAAAAAAAGTATGCAGAATACAAAAAAAAATGAAAATTGTGTGCAAAAAGAGATAGTAAATAGATGCACGGTTTGAATTTGACTGAGCTTTCCTACTCATAAACCGTTCAATATACAACATAAAATTCTAAATATGACAATATTTACAAACTTAATTCAATCGTGCAAGCATATGAATAGATGCTGTTGTCCGTGTCAGAAATTTCGGAAGTGCTTTTTAAACAACAATGGAGCCATCCTGTGTTTGTTGATGAATAAACCGTGTAAACTGATGTTGTTGCCCGTGATATGACTATTGTTGTTAACCAGTTCGCTCTCCTGCCTTTCCAGACGGAAACATGCACTGCATCGAGATCCTGGACACGGGCGGCACGCACCAGTTTCCCGCCATGCAGGAGCTGAACATCAAGACTGCCCACGGCTTCATCATCGTCTACTCCATCGACGATGCAGAGTCCTTCAAAGAGGCGCACAAACTGCGCAAGCTCGTCGTCAATGTCAAAGGTCAGTAGCCACGTCCGCCATGTTTTACTGGTTATTTTCTAATAAGTCTGTTCATTGTTCCAACTGCGTCTGCGGGTTATATGTCCAAGGTTAATGCCCCTGACACATAAAAACATGTCTGGGCATGTATCAAACAAGACAAGAACTGTTTACAAGTTAGGGGCCTTCACTTTTGACAAATTGTCCACAATGCATTTCGCTAGACATGCGCAGTTGGATCCATGAGCCCCCTTATTGACGAACCTTGTTGTCGAAGATAACAGTAGTCTGACTACTGAATGTCCCCGGTTTTAACAAATCCGTTGTCCCTTCCTCCTCAAAAGTAGTAGTTGCCTACCTGAACGTTGTTTGACAAGACCGTTAATAGAAGCATTTCCCCTTCCTCTTCAGGTACCGAGAACATCCCTCTGGTGATGGTGGGGAACAAGTCGGACCTGGCCGTGGACAGGGAGGTGCAGAAAGACGAGGCCGTCACGGCGGCAAGAGAAGAATGGCGCTGCCCCTTCCTGGAGACCAGCGCCAAGTACAACCGGAACGTCTACGACATCTTCCTGGCCTTGTTAAACAGCGCGGAAACCTGCGAGAACAGAGACTCGAACAAACAGAAAGCATCCGAGAAGAGAAGATCGAGTGCGATCAGGACAATCAGTTCCTTCAAGAAAGCCGCCAAGAACCAGAGGGAGTCGTGCTGCATCTTGTAGCTGAACAACTCGCCCCTTAAAGACTCTGGTTGCCTCGCAAGACATTTGTACATTTCTAAGGATATTTTGTACTGCGTTTGTTGAAAGTGTGGTGAAACGTAGAGCACCAACTTGACAGCCCTCATATTCCGGCTCTCCTAGCCATGATGAGGTGTGATAAAAATGTGTGGAGTTGATTATGTTTAGTCATTAGACCTAACCTGGTACACACTCTATCGTGGATTGGGCGGGCTCTGCTCGGGGCCTAAGGGGCTCTCCGCCGTCCAGGCCAGTTGTGACACCCGGTAGTGGTTTTACGCTCTCGGAGTGAACTATCGTGGAGCGATAATTAATTCCGACTGCGTAAAACTACTGCCGGGTGCCATAGTTGACCCAGGCGGCGGAGACCTCCACACAGCCCCGAAGAGAGTCCGCCCAGTCCACGGTAGACTGGATATACCAGGTAACATCAGACTCTGTACCATTACTTGCGCATTCGTGACTATGACGGTAAGGTACAACAAAGACACGTGTAAATATGTTTATTTTGTACTACCTTGTTCATGAAACTTGTCCATGTGATAAAGACAATTATGACAGAATAAGCTTTTCTGCGTTCTGTTGGGAAAAAGACTATAACGTTTTGCGATGAAGTCCTTTCGTTTAAAAAGACGTTACTCGCTAAATGTGGTACAATTGTTATCCGTGAACACGGCAGGGTGTTGATGTGCCTGGAACTACAGATCATTAAACTGTGATCACATCAGAACTCTGTTGCCTCGTTTTTGTTTGCCTAAGGGCCACGTTATTATATGGATGACATCCTCTGCGGTCCCCCAAACTGAGGTGAGCGAAAGAGTGAAAAAGTTAAGCCAGAAAAGTTGACTTCATTATGAAATCTAAGTGGTGAGGAAGGTTTAAAAAATGGCCAAGCATACAGTGTGCGCTGTACCGAAAAACATATTTTTTGTTATTAATTTGTTATTAATTTGTGTTATTTTTCATATTTTCTTCTTTGGAACTAACGTTGGCCTTCTATGACCTTAATATCCGTTTTCTAATATCCTTTTTAAAAGTCTACGTCATTTATTTTTGCAGCTACTTTGTGAAATTTACAATATGGTTGAAAACTTTTTTTGGAAACGACCGAAAATTGATACGCGCGCGCAGATGTCATCCATGTAATCAAATTACCATGGCCTAACTTCTGTCTTTTTTTTTAGATTTCTTTGTTTTGTATCAATTCATCTTGGTGACAGTTAAGTTACTCCTTTAGTTATGTGACTGATTTTCAGGAAAACCCAACATGGAACACAAAAACAAATGAATAACAATGACATGAAACTTACACTTGATATATATACAAGTAACGTTACATGTAAATAACAATCAATTCACAAATACATCTGTTTGATAAAGGGTCACTTTAGAGAATAAACAATGAATTATGACAAAAGAAATCGTAATTCTGATATATGACACAATATAAACAAACTAACCAGACATATTCAAATCAATATTCCAGGCGTCCGTTCGGCGTTTTGTAAGATCACACCAAAACAGTGAATGTACTTGATATGGCCAAACAAGGAGCATTTCCCTTTCTAGAATGTTCTTCACGTAAAAGTACTAATAATATTTCATGCGGAAAGATCTGCACATTCTCTCTATATGAAAACTGGTGCGTGACTAATATTGTACAGTACACATCACTTTGGTACTTTCTATACATTCACTCCTTTGTATTAGTTTCCTATTCGAAAAAGCCATTACAATCTTTGAAAAACAAGGTGCTACTTGGGCCGTTCCTACAGTTCCAGAATTGTATAGGGCACATCACGTCCATGCCCATCTATTACTGCGTCATTACTTTCTATACATCCATCCCTTTGTATTAGTTTCCTACTCCGGAAAGATATAACAATGTTTGAAGCGCAAGGCACTACTTGGGCATATTACCATTCCTATAATTCTAGGATTTACATCTTGCTAGTTTGTTTTACTGCGGAGAGCCGCTGTACAGCCTCAGAGAGATGCAGGTCCTTTCTGGAACTGTTGCTATGACTCCAGGTACTACGGTCCGCTGGTCAGTTTTAGGCCACCAAGGCATTTCCCTTTCTAGAATGTTCTTCATGTAAAAGAACTAATAATAGTTCATGAGGAAAGATCTGTACATTCTCTACAATGGGGAGTGACTACCATTGTACAGTAGATGATTCATCACTTTGGTGCCCATTTGTTGGTGCTTCATTACATTCTATACATTTAGTCCTTTGTATTAGTTTCCCACTCCACAAAGCCAGAACGGTGTTTAAAAAACAAGGTCCTACTTGGGCACATTCCCATTCCTATAACTCCAGGAGTTACTTCTTACTGGCTAGTTTTACTGCGGAGAGCCACTGTACAGCCTCAGACAGATGCAGGTCCTATCTGGAACTGTTGCTATGACTCCAGGTACTACGGTCAGCTGGTCAGTTTTCCTGCGGATGGCCGGAGAGCCGCTGTACAGCCTCAGACAGATCCAGGTCCTATCTGGAACTGTTGCTATGACTCCAGGTACTACGGTCAGCTGGTAAGTTTTCCTGCGGATGGCCGGAGAGCCGCTGTACAGTGGTGGCGAGACTTCCACTTCACACTTATGGACGTCCTGAATAAAATGTGATAAATAGCAGGAGTCAGATGTGGAGTGATGTGTTTTAGCATGATGATTTAACAAATGTTGAGAAGCATATGTTGTTACTGTTTTCACTATGCTACGTTTGTTACTTTCCTTCCAAATAACCCTTTAAAGTTATACATCATTACAAAGCTTAAGGTCTCTATTTTTCAAAAATGTAGCTTAGGGAAAACAGTACCCCTACTTTAGGATCAAAAAGGAATTGGGAAAATCTATAGTGAAAATTTGCCAGCACCACAAGGGTTTTACATGTCTAGTGTGGTGCAAAATATAATAATAAGCGGGATATGCATGTTTCCCAGACAAGGTTTTCAGGAAATGGTACGTTTATAAGAAGTACCTGGAACAGCCTGGCATATGAAGCGGAAAAGCCGGTAGCATGGGCCGTCGAACCATTTGTCGCAGTAAAGAACGCAATCTTCCCTGCCCCTATAGTTGTCCGGTTGTCCCGGAGCCCAGGAGTTGTACGTCCCAAGTGCAGAACCATCCACCCACTCAAAGCTTCCCTCTTTGAGCTGATCGTGCAGGCCGATCCAGAAGGCACCACCACGGCTCACGGACTTGTACAAGGAGATCAGGAAGGCGTTGGTCTCAGCGTCTCGGGGCATGGCGAGGGTGCCGCCGTCTTCATGACAGGCCACGGCCGCTCGACTGAAGATCTTCTGTGTGTCGAAGGCCTTGTAGCAGATTCCACGGAACTCTGCGTAACCTTTAGGACAAGATACTGGAAAACATTTTGCATTAACAACAGGCTAAAAAGGAATAGTTATATTACAGATCACAAAGCAGCACACACAAAGGAAGGAAACGGTGTTTCACACCCTGAATTATTGTAGTTTGTTACAATTTATCAGTCAATTAAAACATTCTACAAACAAATTATGTACAGCTAGAAAGGCTAACGTTTTCTCGTGAGCAAATACAGCTTCAATCCAGCTCAATGCAAACGTATATTCCTTTGGGCATGTGTCCAAGGCACGTCTGTACCAACTTTCACATCATTAGGTTGTGATACCAGAGCACAGGGGCCCCAATTATACATTTATGGTCTAAAGATGACCAAAAAACTTAATTCAAAAAGTATTTACTCAATCCGCCTCATGACAAATTTCAGGTCATTTGGTCCAAAAATGAAAAAAGTTGAAACCATTTGAAGATTTGACTGCAAACCCAACTTACCTGGTGTCTTGTTCATCTCGTGACGACGCTGCTCCGAAGTAGTGGTTCGGCTTCGCTCTTTATCCAGGTCGCGCTTCAAGATGTCAACAATGGTGGACAGCCGGCGCATGTCGTCTTGGTCGCGCTTCAAGGCGTCAACAGTGGTGGATATGTCGTCTTGGTAGCGCTTCAAGGCGTTAACAGTGGTGGACATGTCGTCTAGGTCACCCGCCAAGGCGTCAACAGTGTCGGACACGTCGTCTTGGTCACGCTTCAAGGTGCCAACAGTGGTGTACATTTTGTCTTGGTCGAGTTTAAAGGCGTCCACAGTGGCGGACAGTCGGCGTATGTCGTCTTGGCCGCGCTTCAAGGCGTTAACAGTGGCGGACATGTCGTCTAGGTCACCCGCCAAGGCGTCAACAGTGTCGGACACGTCGTCTTGGTCACGCTTCAAGGTGCCAACAGTGGTGTACATTTTGTCTTGGTCGAGTTTAAAGGCGTCCACAGTGGCGGACAGTCGGCGTATGTCGTCTTGGTCGCGCTTCAAGGCGTCCACAGTGGCGGACAGTCGGCGTATGTCGTCTTGGCTGCGCTTCAAGGCGTTAACAGTGGTGGACATGTCGTCTAGGTCACCCGCCAAGGCGTCAACAGTGGCGGATACGTCGTCTTGGTCACGCTTCAAGGCGTCGACAGTGGTGGACAGTTGGTGTATGTCGTCTTGGCCGCGCTTCAAGGTGTCAACAGTGGTGGACATGTTGTCTTGGTCGCGTTTCAAGGCGTCCACAGTGGCGGACATGTCGTCTTGGTCGCGCTCCAAGGCGTCCACAGTGGTGGACATGTCATCGTGGTCACGCTTCAAGGTGTCAACAGTGGTGGATATGTCGTATTGGTCACGCTTCAAGGCGTCAACAGCGGTGGACAGTCGGCGTAAGTCGTCTTGGCCGCGCTTCAAGGCGTTAACAGTGGCGGACATGTCGTCTAGGTCACCCGCCAACGCGTCAACAGTGGCGGACACGTTGTCTTGGTCACCCGCCAACGCGTCGACAGTGGTGGACAGTTGGCACATGTCGTCTTGGTCGCGCTTCAAGGCGTCAAAGGTGGTGGACATGTTGTCTTGATTACGTTTCATTGTGTCAACAGTGGTGGACAGTTGACGTATGTCGGCTTGGTCGTGCTTTAAGGCGTTAACAGTAGCGGACAGTTGGCGTATGTCGTCTTGGTCATGCTTCAAGGTGTTAACTGTGGTGGACACGTTGTCTTGTCCGTGCTTCAAGGTGTCGACAGTGGCGGACATATCTTGGATGCGCTTCAAGGCATTAACAGTGGCGGACATGTCGTCTTGGTCGCGCTTCAAGGCGTCAACAGTAGCGGACAGTCGGCGTATGTCGTCTTGGCCGCGCTTCAAGGCGTTAACAGTGGCGGACATGTCGTCTAGGTCACCCGCCAAGGCGTCAACAGTGTCGGACACGTCGTCTTGGTCACGCTTCAAGGTGCCAACAGTGGTGTACATTTTGTCTTGGTCGAGTTTAAAGGCGTCCACAGTGGCGGACAGTCGGCGTATGTCGTCTTGGTCGCGCTTCAAGGCGTCCACAGTGGCGGACAGTCGGCGTATGTCGTCTTGGCCGCGCTTCAAGGCGTTAACAGTGGCGGACATGTCGTCTAGGTCACCCGCCAAGGCGTCAACAGTGGCGGATACGTCGTCTTGGTCACGCTTCAAGGCGTCGACAGTGGTGGACAGTTGGTGTATGTCGTCTTGGCCGCGCTTCAAGGTGTCAACAGTGGTGGACATGTTGTCTTGGTCGCGTTTCAAGGCGTCCACAGTGGCGGACATGTCGTCTTGGTCGCGCTCCAAGGCGTCCAAGGTGGTGGACATGTCATCGTGGTCACGCTTCAAGGTGTCAACAGTGGCGGATAGTTGGCGCATGTCGTATTGGTCACGCTTCAAGGCGTCAAAAGCGGTGGACAGTCGGCGTAAGTCGTCTTGGCCGCGCTTCAAGGCGTTAACAGTGGCGGACATGTCGTCTAGGTCACCCGCCAACGCGTCAACAGTGGCGGACACGTTGTCTTGGTCACCCGCCAACGCGTCGACAGTGGTGGACAGTTGGCACATGTCGTCTTGGTCGCGCTTCAAGGCGTCAAAGGTGGTGGACATGTTGTCTTGATTACGTTTCATTGTGTCAACCGTGGTGGACAGTTGACGTATGTTGGCTTGGTCGTGCTTTAAGGCGTTAACAGTAGCGGACAGTTGGCGTATGTCGTCTTGGTCATGCTTCAAGGTGTTAACTGTGGTGGACACGTTGTCTTGTCCGTGCTTCAAGGTGTCGACAGTGGCGGACATATCTTGGATGCGCTTCAAGGCATTAACAGTGGCGGACATGTCGTCTTGGTCGCGCTTCAAGGCGTCAACAGTAGCGGACAGTCGGCGCATGTCGTCTTGGTCCCGCTTGAAGACGTTAACAGTGGTGGACAGTTGAGATATCTCCTGCAAACGTATCAACATACGTCAGAATACCAAACGTATAGAAAAACTAGATGAATAAGCAGAAATTTCTAGCTTGATAGACTCAATTAACAAAGCAGAACCAGTGTAAGTAAAATTGATATACAACAGGCTCTGTGGTAGAGGGGTGTTTACCTCTTTATTGATGAACGTCAGAGGGGCGACTCCTACAGCAACCATACTAAGCAGCAGCGCAATACAGGCTGTGATGCAGGTGCGGTGGGACCGGATGAAGGAACAGAAGGCACCGTGGCGACTCGCTTCGTCCTGATACGTGCGGTCTGTTAGAGTACACGAGAGTTTAAAGAAAGCAATTATTTTTCAAACGTTGAACAACAATTTACAACACATTTTTGACTGGTGTAGGCTGTCGTAAGATTTCGATGTCGTGGAAGTTTTGTGCAAGCGGTGTATGACAGAACCAACCAAGACAAAGACAGCCATTTCCGTAACAAGACCCACACGACTATATCAGGAATGCAATTAGTTTATGATCGAACAGCAATCGTGCGACGAATCTGAACAGAAACAGCAATGCAAGGATAGGACGGGAGCAGGACAAAACCTGTAGGATCAAAACGTTTTACCTGCTCTGGAGACGTACAAAGCGTTGGGTATGCTCGCAGCGGCGTCCGCAATGGACTGCCAATCAGTCTGCGGCTGCTGCACGGGTGTGGTGCCTGGAGGAAAATTACACAATCAAAATGGTGCCGTCGATATGCATTTTCTTATTCACATATATTTTGTGAGTATCGGCAAAAAGCACAATTTGCTTATAGTTATACAAAATCTTCTGCTCAAGGCTTTATATAAGTCAATATATATTTAGAAAAACAGTCGCTTACAGATTTTATTAAGTTAAGATACACATTTTTATATAAATATTTACTAACTATTATCATATAATCTTATTAGAAAAAAAACTAAAATAAGTCTGCGCCAAATGAACACTGCTCTGCTCGTATTGTACATTTCACCGTACAAAATTCTTCAGGCTCAACTTGTTTGTAGTAGAGACAAGTTTGGAAACGTTGGGGGGGGGGGGATATACGTTTGAGGGGAAAACATCATCGTCGTTTTTACCTGAATTTGCATCATATCACTGTAACAACATTTTATTTTATGTATGCTTCATCTTGAGCAGCGATATTGGGTTCCAGACTGATTGTTTTCAGTTGTTTTCAAACTGGTTGTTTTAAGTTTTAACTAATTTTACCTATAAGTGCGGTCTTTAACGTATCGACTTTTGACGACCGAGGACTAAGTTAACATTTGATGCTCCCCAAGTACGGGGCTTTATTTCACCATCCGAAATGTTGGATGCAACCCCTCATTACGCCATGCCAAAGCGGGGTTCGCACTTGATCCTTATAGTCAGGTAGTGGGATCATTGACCACTTGGGTCCCAACGGAAATGAAATAGCTATCGTCATAAAATCCAAGCTCCACGACTCGGCTAAATGCTATTTGGAAAAGATTTTAAAAAACTCAAAATACGAGTTACACCAAGCAATGCACTGGGTAATTTTAAAAATTAGATTTCTCACTATATAGATTAATATATAAACATTGGCCTCTGACATGTGTAGAAAGAAGATATTTAAAAAAAACGTATCTACCTGTGCCACCAGTCCGTGGCTGCTGCTGCCCTCCCGGCATGGTGCGACTTGTCCGGTTCCTGCACAGCACAAATACACGCCCTGCGTCAGGCGGGGGCCGAAACACAATGAAGACATAAAATGTAAAAATGAAGAAATTAAAATTAGAGATGAAAAGTCGTACGTGGGTGGCAAACATAAACGTTTTCCAGTCGAGACAAATCAGATACACACGTAATCGTTTTCTTTGTTTGTTTGTTACATATTGAAAGAGAGGCATCGAAAACAACATTTCAATACATTCTATTTTTCATCATGTTTTTCTCATACTTTCTTGCGTGCCATAATACCGCCACATAAAAAAAATGTTATGGAGACTTTATCAAGATTTTCTTGAACACCTAAATATCTGAATTGTATATACATCAGGATTGCTCATGTTGCATCGGTACATCTCTTTAAATCAATTCACGTTATTGTATTATTTCAATCATGTCGTGATATTATGGAATCGGTTGGAATTATGAGGGTTAATATTGAATCCATTGATATGCACTCAAAGAAGAAAAAACAGAGTAAAGAGACACTTTTTACACAGTCACAGCTTTAGTTCCACCGGCCTTGGGGTGACCGTCTGTCACCTTCGTCAGGGCTGACTGGTTCACATTGCACCGCAGCAATACGTATCGCTGCTTACAGATGCGGTCACAAACGCAAAGTATTAATTCATAAAGACACTGTGTCTGTGACAGTGATTGTTTGACACGTGATCCCGTCAGAATTGCCCTGATGAAGGTGACAGATCTTCCACCGTGAGTCCCTGCAGATTCACGGAGAAAATATAGCACAAGGAACAAACTAAAGTTGAACGCTGAAAACGTTCTTATGCTCCTCTTCAGAGTGACGAGTCATTCTAGAATCTAGAACAACTTTTCCCGCGCGTTCGCAAGAACAGCGTTCTGTGAACTTCGTCTGATCGAACAAACACGTTACCACACAACAAACATTTGAAACGTTTCATAGACATTTTGAATTTCGGCACCAACTAAGTTTTCAAGAGGATCCTGGCCTGGCTGACAAGGACTTTAACCCAAAGGGTCCTCCCACCTGAAACTTCTAACGATTGAATAGACGTTAAATGAGAACAACCACACTGACGCGATGCTGCAGGCGATGGGACTAGACAGACTGGTGAGACCCCAGGGTACCACCCCGACCGGACCCCGCCGGGGCACCAGTCCCAGCCCGACCGGCCCCCGCCGGGGCTACAGTCCCAGTCCGCCCAACCCCCGCCAGAGTACCAGCCCCAGCCGTACCGGGCCCCGCCGGCGCCGCGCGCGGTCCCCGAGGCCGAGGAGACCGCCGCCCAAGTCCCGCAAGTTCCGGCCTCCCGAGGCGGACACGGGGAGGAGCCACCTGAGCGTGCGTCTGACCCCGCGAGACGTGGAGGGAGTCGGGCTGGTGTTCCTGACCATGGCGACTGTAGCGGTGTTTGGGGCCGTGCTCCTGCCGCTATTCAGCACAGTGATACACTTCGCCATGCCTACATCTGCAGAACCACTGCTGGGTCCCCAGTACACAGTAAGTAGAAAGATGTATTAAGAAATATTACAAATTGCTGGTTTTCCTGGCCATGGCGACAGTAGCGGTTTCTGTGGCCATGTTCGTGTCGGTTTTCAGGACTGTGATATACAGCTTCGCCATGCCCACAGCTGCACAACCACTGTCCGAGTGCATAGTAAGTAACGCCCATGCAGATCCTACGGTGGGATCGGATTGTAATCATAAGCTGGCCGATGGACTGTAGCCGGCCTAGAAGTGTGCATTTCCTATCGAAGAAGTCCTAGGCCGGCTATACACCCTCGGCCAGCTGATGATACTATGTTTTCCTACCGTAGGATCTGCTTGGAGATTATACTGTAAATAGATAATAACTAAGTTTATTGCAAATTCTTTTGAATGTGACGTTACCAGTTGCGTGGTTGCAGGTTCTCTTTAGCTCAAAGAAGAACCCAAGGATTTACATAACTTCCAACCCAATGCCATCAGAACAACCAAAATTGAATAACTGCTAAATATGAAAAGGTTTACTTATCCAACACACCTGAAACATGACGGCATAGTCTGTGACGATGAAGCATCAGAAGCGCGGGGCAAGATCATTTATCCAGACTGTTACACAACACAGCACCACCGAGGTAAT